>CP092865.1:138907302-139125257 GCA_030710605.1 Cordylochernes scorpioides
TTTAATTTTCGATTTACACGTTTTTTTCTCAGGAACGTATCTACCGTGTAAATTGGGGGTAAGGTGTATAAGTGGTCAAATTTATTGTGGTTTCGTCAGTTTAGTCCACCAGACAGCGCTTCAGAGCTACAATACTGTGTTGGATATTTCAGCTTATATATTCTACATTCACCCCGATATGTTGTGACAACGGCTACTGTGAGGCAGGCCGTCGTTCTCATGGGCACGTCACCTGTCCGTCTACCCGACCCCGGGTCGACTCACCAGGAAGGATCGCTGGTGTTCGACCACTTGGATGCCTCTGAGCTGGCTGGACATATCACCCACCTCGAGCACAAGGCCATGCGGCGGATCTCGGTATGTGACTGGCTACCTACGCCATCGCAGCTAACTGTCCCGTACGCAGTTCGACGATTTCAGGAGCTACGCCCAGACCAGCAGTCTGCGAGACAACCCCAAGCTGGAGCGTTCCATCGCACTCTTCAACGGCCTCACACAATGGGTGCAGGCGACTGTACTGGCTCGCACATCGCCCTCAGCAGCGGGCGGCCGTCATCGCCAAGTTCCTCCAGGTGGCCAAGGTGAGTCCTAGATACCTGTCTGATATCTTAAAATATTATTCTACCCTCTTAGATTTGCCATCTTTGGACGTATCGCTCTAGCCTCTAAGAATTCTGCGGTACAACTACTACAATAGGAACGCTACAGAGATTAGTATGGCTCCTGTGTTCGGCGTTACAACTACTACAATACAAAACAGAGATTAGCATGGTCCTTGCGCAAGGATGACACGTTAAATCGTGGATCGTTTTCCCGATCAAAACGTTTTTAGAAACAAATAATATATATAAATATTTCATGAGAAATTTCTCACCTATCCAATTATCCAAATAGCATAGGATCAATGCCAAATCGCCATTGGCACATGCTGCTTGCATAATAACATTAAGGCTCTTACTGCTTTTGAAAGAAAATAAACACGGAGGTTGTGTATCACAAGGGCGAGATGAGTCAAGGTTGTCGTTTAGAAGAAACTACTCTTGATTGGGAAAGACAGCGAAATGTTCGTAATGTTTAGTGCTGGCAAGAACAAATGAATTCTACGAGCCGGAATGTTATAATAGGCTCGGTGCGGGCAGAGAGAGTCTGCCGATAGAACAAGAATGAACCAGCACAAAGCCCGAAACCCTCCTGAAACCTTGCGCCAGGTGTCAACGAAGTCACCTTGGCAACGAGACACAACATGTCGCGGGCTGTCATTTCCTGAAGAGCTGACAGTCTGAAGAACATCAAATCTATCTGATGGCCCTCGAGAAGTTGCTGTCCTCTTCGGAGAAGAAAACCAACCAATGGCTTTACCAGAATCATCTCAAATTCCTTCAAAATGGGAGTTGTGTCCTGCTGCAATTCCTTAAGAAGATACATGGTCGCCTATACATTGTTCTCTTCATTAGGGATGACGCTCAATCTGAGATTGTGATCTTCGAAAGATTCCACGTGGCCTTCGAGAGCCACAGCCTCTGCTGTGATCCTGGAAGAACCGAGAATACATCCAAGGAATCTTTCTTATCCAACTTTTAGTTGCACGATCAGGAGATTTTTTTAAATTTATCAACCTGATATCAGTACAATTTAATTTTGCAATATTTTCATTTAGATTTCTAGTTTTTTATGTTTAATTAACATTCACTTTTAAAAATGCCTAGCCTTTTTATGCATGTATCGAGTTCCACCCTTTCTTAAACCTAAACCTATTGTGAAAATATCTTAATAACAGATTTAGAAATTTCTATATCCAAAATCATCCATGTGAGAACACCAACACTATATTTTTAAACCGCGTATTTTATCACTATTCTTAATCACGTACTAAATGTAGATAAAGTAAATTCTTGTATTTCCTATTAAAAAGTCACAACTCCACTCTGCCCTTGGAATTTTTCAGTAAAATTAAAGGTATTTCGGAATGTAACAGAAATATTGGTAAACAGGAAAAATTTTCAGCGTTGAATAAGATTTCACAGGGTTTGTTGCCTTGATACGCGAGCCTGCTCCGAAAAGATGCCACAAGGAAATCAGCAGCCAATATGTAAATGGATATATGAATAAGTTGGAATTTACATACTCAGCTGCTGTATCAGATTGCCATCAGTATTGATCTCTTGGCCTTAATTGGCTTTTGATTAAGATGGCTGCCGATAGATCGTCTGGTGTCGCGGGAATCGGCTGATCTCGTTCCAAGTCTCAGATTTCTCCTGTGGACTGACTTCTTGGTAACTGGTCGAACCTTGGACTGACTACTTGGTAGCTGGTCGAACCTTGGGCTGACTTCTTGGCAACTGATCGAACCTTGGGCTGATTTCTTGGTAACTGATCGAACCTTGGGCTGATTTCTTGGTAAATGGTCGAACCTTGGACTGACTTCTTTGTAACTGGTCGAACCTTGGGCTGACTTCTTGGTAACTAGTCGAACCTTGGACTGACATCTTGGTAACTGGTCGAACCTTGGACTGATTTCTTGGTAACTGGTCGAACCTTGGACTGACTTCTTGGTAGCTGGTCGAACCTTGGACTGACTTCTTGGTAACTGGTCGAACCTTGGACTGACTTCTTGGTAACTGGTCGAACCTTGGACTGACTTCTTGGTAGCTGGTCGAACCTTGGACTGACTTCTTGGTAACTGGTCGAACCTTGGACTGACTTCTTGGTAACTGGTCGAACCTTGGACTGACTTCTTGGTAACTGGTCGAACCTTGGACTGACTTCTTGGTAACTGGTGGTCGAACCTTGAACTGACTTCTTGGTAACTGGTCGAACCTTGGACTGATTCTTGGTAACTGGTCGAACCTTGGACTGATTTCTTGGTAACTGGTCGAACCTTGGACTGACTTCTTGGTAACTGGTCGAACCTTACACTGACTTCTTGGTAACTGGTCGAACCTTGGACTGACTTCTTGGTAACTGTTCGAACCTTACACTGACTTCTTGGTAACTGGTCGAACCTTACATTGACTTCTTGGTAACTGGTCGAACCTTACACTGACTTATTGGTAACTGGTGGTCGAACCTTGGACTGACTTCTTGGTAACTGGTCGAACCTTACACTGACTTCTTGGTAACTGGTCGAACCTTGGACTGACTTCTTGGTAACTGGTCGAACATTGGACTGATTTCTTGGTAACTGGTCGAACCTTGGACTGACTTCTTGGTAACTGGTCGAACCTTGGACTGACTTCTTGGTAACTGGTCGAACCTTGGACTGGCTTCTTGGTAACTGGTCGAACCTTGTACTGACTTCTTGGTAACTGGTCGAACCATGGACTGACTTCTTGGTAACTGGTCGAACCTTGGACTGACTTCTTGGTAACTGGTCGAACCTTGGACTGACTTCTTTGTAACTGGTGGTCGAACCTTGGACTGACTTCTTGGTAACTGGTCGAATCTTGGACTGACTTCTTTGTAACTGGTCGAATCTTGGACTGACTTCTTTGTAACTGGTCGAACCTTGGACTGAGTTCTTGGTAACTGGTCAAACCTTGGACTGACTTCTTAGTAACTGGTCGAACCTTGTACTGACTTCTTGGTAACTGGTCGAACCTTGGACTGACTTCTTGGTAACTGGTCGAACCTTTGATTGACTTCTTGATAACGGACCAAACTTTGGGTTAAACATTTGTGGGGTCATTGGAGGTCTGGGGTAATTGAAACTTTTTTTTTCTTCAGAAAAAAAGTGCCTAATGCAGGATTCAATCCCGGGTGGTGGCTGATGAAAATCGACAGTTTAAATCACACCTACACCAACCCCATCACAGTATACTTTATTTCATAATTGCTTCTATCCTATCTTGTAGATATTTGGGCTTTCCGTCCTCAGAGTTCTGATTAAATTAGATTGAATGGGTAGTGCTTATTCGTGATTATGTCAATATTGTTACACAGAAAGAAAAGCACATTCCAGAATGGGGAGAGAATGTTCTAGAACGTTTGAAAATAATGTAGAAAAACGGCTTTCTGATTGGCTGACCAACCATGACCGTTCTGGAAAGATCTACTCCGGGATATATAGGGATGAGAAACTCATGCTGGAGGGAAGAACGATAAGAGGAGAAGAAGAACGAAGCTTCGTGGTGGACTCCAAGCAAGCTGTTGTCTCAAGAGGTCGGACTGCTGCTTACCGCCGACGCCGGTGTACTTCCTGGAAGATTCTAGAAAGTTCTACGAACTTCTTTCTCCTGTTCTGCTCCTGTTTTTCTTCACTGTTCTGCAGTTGGTGAGTTTGTAGCTGCTGTTTTCTTTATTGTTGTTTTATTTTTTGGCACTCTTCTGTAATTATCTTATCAATTAGGCTGAAATAAAGTCCTAAATATCTTTTGTACCCACGGAAGTTATTCTTTGTCAGCCAACAACGCAACAATATTTTGTATTCTTCTTCTTCAACACCTATTATGTCTTCTATCGATGTATCACTGAGTGATGTACAGAAGCTCCAGCGGCTTCAGAACTTCAACTCCCTGATGGCCGTGGTGGGTGGCCTCAGCCACTCGGCCCTAGCCCGGCTGTCCCGTACCGCGGCCTTGCTGCCGACCGAGGCTCGCCGTGCTCTGGCTGAACTGTCCGAGCTTCTCTCCTCGGGCGCCAACTTCGGCAACTACCGCCGTGCACTGGCCGAGTGCCAGGGATTCAAGATTCCCATCTTGTACGTAGGTTCTTGTTCTCTTTCTCTAACGTGAATATTAGATGGTCAAACTTATTTGTACGTCTCTAAGATGATTATTAGCGATTTTAAACTATCATTTTTTACGATGGTTCATATTCTGTGCTCTGTTTATTGGGAACAGCGGAAAGCTAGTTATGTCTGTGATATCTTGGGACCTCTGGGACCAGTGTTACCTGATGCTAGACGAACCTCGATGTCAACTCTACCGTGCAGTCGTGGTGGAAGGCGACACAGCTGGGCCAAAGGTGAAATAAACAAACAGAGATTCCACTAAAAATCGTCTGACGTCAAGAAGGAATGGGATGAGGAGAGAGGGAGATCTTTAGAGCAAGTGTTACCTTGTTGAGAGCCAAGCGTAGACTGACAATTCTTGCTTCTCGATTTAACACCACGACCTGTCTTCTTTCCCATTGGTCGAAAGGTGTCACATGGCCTTTTTCTATTGGTTGACCTATTTAGGTGATTCTTGCTAATTGGTCTTAACTGAGGTCTTTGTCGGAAGACACGCCCGATCTTGTCAGGAAGTATTGGGTGTTAGTTCGACTCTTATAACTTCCGCGGTTATCAAATACGTCCGGTCCTGCCCCGGAAATTTGGGCGTCTCTCAACTTTTATAACTTCTGCGGTCACCAGATACGTCCGGCCTTGTCAGGAAGTATTGACTGTACAAGTTATTAATAATTGTACCCGCTTTAAGCCTACTTCCTATGTCTTACTTCTATTCTCACCTAAGCCTGATTAGTTTTAACCTTAATTTTCTCCTGTAAGTCTCCCTTCCTTCTATCTGTACAGTTGCTATACTTTATTAGATTCTTACGCGGTACAGATTGATGTTAGTTGAGGCTTTCTATTTGCAGTACATAAGAAGTTATATACAGTCATGGGGTGGAGCATGTGGTAGTAGATATCTAGACTATTTACAACAATTCCATGGTCTTAAATCATCACATGTCCATATTTATAGGTCTTCAAGATGATTATTGGCGGCCTCAAATCCTTAGTACATAATCGTGTCGCAAAACTTCTAGAGTTTTCTATGTATCAATCTGCTTTAACCCAGAAGTCTGTTTCAATAAATATTCACCTGAATTATATTTGTCATTTGTTTGAATCAGCGCTGTATTTCCTAGAAAACAGAGAAGATGGCTTGCTGAACGACCAGATCACACAAAAAATGAATGTTCTTATTCAACAGATAGACAAGCTTTTCTCTTGCGCTTTATCCTCAACTAAAAGAAATGCTCCCCACACACATTTCACTCTTTAAGCTACATCCCTGAACAAAACTTAAGTATGAAATTGCCGGTCGTATGTCTTTTTTTCAAGAAGACAGAAGAAATTTTGCTCGCACTTGGTTATCTCGTGTGTCTTCTATAGAGGTCACGGCGTAATATCTTTCAGAATTTTTGTCTGAATCCCTATATACATGCTAAAAGGTACAAATTCCATAAATTTTGTCGATAAGTGTATCTTTCAGAGTTATTGTCTGAATCCCGATATATATGCTAAAAGGTACAACTTTCTTAAGTTTTGTTCATGAGTGAATCTTTCAGAGTTGTTGTCTGAATCCCTATATACATGCTAAAAGGCACAACTTCCTTAAGTTTTGTCCATGAGTATATCTTTCAGAGTTATTTTCTGAATCCCGATATATATTGCTGAAAGGTACAACTTCCATAAATTTTGTCGATGAGTGTATCTTTCAGAGTTACGGGAGAATGTTATTCTTTTATACCAAAATAGACACTTCCTACTGTAATTATTCATTAAAACAATGCTATTTTTGTCACCCTAGTACAAAACACTTCACTAATGATGATTAAGAATAAGTCACTTGTGCCTCCATGTATATTATTTTTTAAATTCAAAATGATCATTCTCCTATTCTTTGTTCTTCTTTGCAAAATACTGTAAGCATATTTGAATCACAGCACCTCAAAAATTTCCTTTACAAAATCTTATTCCAACCAAATTAAACTCTTCGAATAAAAATAGCAAAATGTTATTCATCAAAATAATAATATAACAAAGGGAATGTTGCGGAATGTTTATCTTCCTGAACAAATATATGGAAAGTTCTGTGTGTCTCAATCTTGGGGATGTCTGTTTTTTTGATTATTTTAATTATTATTATTAAAATATCTTAATTAGGATTAGAATCAACTATCTTAATGGAATAATATTTTAGCAAAATATAACGACGATTGTCTTAAATATTGTTGCATCATGGCTAACGAACCTATTTTATTTTAATTTGTAATATTATCTTTCATATACATGTATTTTAAATTCAAATTTATATTTATTTATTTTATTAAACAGAATATATGTATTATAAACAGAATATATGTATTATAGAATCATCATTTGTATTTAGGTACACTGTGTGACTTCACTGCTCTCTTTGATGTGAGAAATAAATAAGGGATTCTGGAGGCAACTTAAAGTTATCTCATTATTCCCTTATATAAATTTATAGGATGGTTGAAACACGTTCTGGTAAGATACAAGACCCAGCACAGGAGAGAATCAAGGTTGAAGAGTCTGCCAACCTGGTGCAACAATATAAAGTTATTATAAGACACTCCTCTTCAATGGTCGTTATATTTTGCTAAAATCTTATTCCATTAAGATAGTTTGATTCTAATCCTAATTAAGAGATTTTAATAATAATTAAAATAATCCGAAACATCCCCAACATTGAGGCACTCACACACAGAACTTTCCATATATTTGTTCAAGGAAGGTAAACAATCCTCCACATTCCTTTTGTTAACTTCCTGTGACGTCACAGCGAGGGTCACATGACTCCCACCGTCCAATTAGAGATCGGCTAAATAAAGTCTCCAAATTTACCTTTATTAGAGCAAACAGTGCTGTGAATAGAGCACGACACTTTTTAGCGGTCCATTCAGTCGGGAACTTTTGTCTTTGTGCTAAACTGTGCAATGACCCGGATTTCCTCTCCTGTCTGGAGACTGTTTCCCAGAAGTCGATTCTCCATGCAGCGCATCTTTTATAGATTTTCACTTTTTTTATGATATTTATATTATCGAATATTCATCACTATATATATGCCAACATAAGCAAATATATATATATATATAAATAGTGTAAAAACTATATAATAAAAATATAATAGTGATTCTATATTTAAAATTTAAAGAGTAAACTGATAAGAATGATAATTTATATCAAGTAGATTTGATTAGATTAGCAAGCTAAATCTAAATTAATTATAAAAATAAATAGTTGTTTAGTTTTATAGTTTAATTTTGTATTAAAATTATCTTTATTACTTTGATTATTTAAATTCAAATTATAAAATTTGTAAATTGTTATTATTTAATAGAGAGAGAGAAAAAAAATTTCTTTACTTCTTACACATCATCCATATATATTTATAATTAATAACAATAAAATTTAACAATGTAACGTCTTTTGCAATCGGCTGTTACACGTCATTTAGACATACTCTAATTTGTATATAGAATAATAGAAGTGAGAATATATTTAATAGTATAAATTTTAGTAGTTAGAGAGAAAAGAGAGAAAGACAGAACCATGCACTTTTATTCAAACTAATAATAAGAAAAAAAAATTGTAAAGAAGGTAGATAAGATTGTTAGTATATATATATATTTTTATAATTTTATATTTTATCCTTTTTTTTTAATGATTTTTTAATTTTTTTTATTTTATAATATGAATGTATCTAGTTGTATTTAGTAATATATCTATAATATGAATTAACTTTTGTTATAAGTTTAGTTATTATGTTTTGAAACCCTAATGGTAGGCCAGACATATACAAAATTTTTTTTAATGAATTAATTAGTGGAAAGAGAGATCTGCTGGACCGGAGATTTTCAAATAGAAATCCAGCGACATTTCACTCCTGCTCTATTATGCCATAGATCTCTCTTCGACCGGATTCTATGTGTTAATATTAAGTTGTTTTAGTGAAACATTTATATACACAGATTTAACAACTACAAGTGTTAAGAAATTCTAACTGTAACCTACCTCGTCTGTGACGCCTTCCTCTGTAAACAGCTATTTCTGGTTAACATCTGTTGCGGGGGGGGACACATGTTCGTCCCTTCATAATTAGACTGCCTTCTCAGAAATTTCAGATTAATAAGACAACTGAAGAAGAAAGAAAATAGTTAAGGGAAGAATGCCAATCTTTATCATCTTTACAGTTAGTTATATTAATATAACTGATTCAATTATTATTTATCTTTTAATTTTCCTTTAAAAAGGTAAATTATTAGATGATTAATAAAGCTATAAATTTTGAAAATTCATTATTATTTAATTTCCATTTTCCTCCCCAGAAATTGGAGATTAAATAAAATGAATTCTATACAATATTACTTTAAAAATCTTGTGAAAATTTTTCAAATTAGTTATATAATTTAAGTTTAATTAACTGTTAAAGATTATAAATTTGTATTAGTTATTATTGAGAGAAATTATAAAAAGTTGATTTAATAAATGGATACTTCCATTTATTTTTTTAAAAGTATTTTATAATTGATATACTGTTGAAATATTTTACTTGTTTAATACTAAATTTGTTTTTAATAAATTCCATGTTTAAATTTTTAACATCTTCTATGAAATTTTTTAATATATTATTTATTCTATAAAATCTTAGAAACTGATCAAAATATATACCTTTGCAGCAATTTAATGATATATTAGAATTTATATTGCAGTATTTTATAATATTGAAATTATAATTACTTTTTATTATAAATTTTAATAGCATTATCTGTAAGGTTTATATTTAGGTCTAAAAAGTTAACTTTTTTGTTTTTTTAATTTTTTCATTGTTCTTAAGTTTCAAGTATTTAGGATATATTTCAGGTATTATGTTTTTAAATTGTGGGTTATTAAATATAATGATGTCATCTACAAAACGGAACATTTGCCAATTAACATTATTTTGTAGAAAGTATTCTCTTTCGTACCAGAATAGTATTAGGTTGGCTAATAAAGGACTTGATGAAGTTCCCCTGATTGAATATATATTTTATTTTTAAATTCTATATAATTAAAATTTAAAAATGTTTCCAGTAGAGTTTTTGCTGTTTTAAGATCTAATTTAATTGTTTTATATCTGTTATGAATAATTTTAATGTAGAAAGTTTTGTCATTAATGAATTCATTAAATAAATTGGTTATTTTATTATTTAGATCTCTTAAATTTATTTTAGAATATAGGTCCTCAAAGTCAAATGTGTGTACTGTATCAATGTTTGTCCAATTGTTCATTAAATAGTTAATGATTTTTTATTTGAGTCGATAAATTTATAATTATATTTATTAGTTAATTTATTTATAATAAATTGTAGTGTTGAAGCTAATTGTATATCAATGTTTTTTATAACTGAATTTATACCAGATGTGATTGTTCTGAAAGAAATTGGTTTTTTGTGTAGTTTAGGAATTATATAGAACTTTGGTATGTTTGGATTTTTGTTGTAATTATAAACCTTTAGTGAATTTTCCACGTTTTTGATGTCTTTTTTGATTTTTGTGGCTGTAGTTCTAGCAAAAGTGTATTTATTATTATTATCAATTTCCTTTTTTAGCATATCGTGGTATAGAATTTTACAAATTATAGATAAATTATTGGAACATTTATCTATAGGAGTGATAATAAAGTCCTTTTTTAATTTAATTATATTTTCTTTAAAAGAAGGAATATCTGAATTAGGTTTTGTGTATTTAAGTGTATTATTATAATAATTTATAATTTCCTTTTTAATATTATGTTTTCATTCCAGAAAAGTAAATTCTGGAATACTGTATTTTATACTAGTTTTATTTATGAAAATGTCTATATCTTTTAATATAGATTTAATTGTATTATTATAATTGTGCTTAATTTGAGGTATATATTTATACCCTTTATTTAAAATATCCTGATATTCTGGATTTAAAAAAGAAAAATTGCTAGTTAATATATGACCTGAGAGCTTATATCTATCTATATAGTTGTTGCAATTACATTTAATTTTTTTAAAATTTGCCAAATTATTAATAAATTGGTTATAATTGCAAACTAAACTACCTATATTTTTGTTGTATCTCCAGATTGTTTTAAAATTTAAATTTTTTATAGGGAAAAGATTATTGATGTTTTGGTTATTAAAAATATCATTAAATTTAATATGATTAAATAAATTGTTATTAAATTTAATGATAATATTAATGTTATTAGTAGAATGTTTAATTTTTCTGTATTTATAGATGTCGTGTGTGATATCTATTAATCTGTTAGTCAGATTATGAATTTTAATATATTCTATAAGTTTGATAAATTTATTATTATTTAGTTTAAATAATGTTTTAATAAATTTATCGACGAAGTTGTTAGTATACATTTGTTTTGGGTCCATTAATTCTTCAAATTCAATGTAACCTAATTTATTGGTAGTTTTACCTCTAGTTTTATTAGGTTTAGTTTTAAATTCATTTTTTTTTGTATTTGCAGCTGATTTCATAAGTTGAAATTTCTTCTGTTTGTGGTTTGTATGTGTAGTTTAATTCGTCATTAAGTCCATAAGGGAATAATGTGTTGTGTTTATAAATGTAGTTGTTTTCTAATAATAGTCGTTGTTTTTTGTTTTGACATATGTCTAGTATTTCTATCTTAAAGTTGTTAAAAGTATGTAATTGATTGTGTTCTTTCATATATATATTACCAATTGATTTTTTAGCGTGGTTTCTATGTAGGTTTATTTGTATATTTAATGGATTACACGTTTGTCCTATATATGATAGTTGACAAATTTGGCATGTTAATTTATAAATAGTATTTACTAATTTACAACTAGTCGTTTGAAATGTGTCATGGTTCTTAAGAGAGGGACAAGTTTGACAATTCTTTCTTAGGCAATTTTTAGCGAGTTTTAATTAGCATAAAAGAGGTGCTAACCCTAATATGTTTGTAGTTTTTTTAGTTTTTTAGTTTGTTATTCTTATGAATTTTTTTTTTAAATATATTTTTCTTAATTGTTTTTGTGGTGATTAAATTTGTAATAAAATGAATAATTAATCTATAAAAATATAGATATTACTGTTTGTTATCTGTTATATTTTTAAGAATAACTAATAAAAAACCTCTTTAAACTAACTAAACACTGAAAAAATAAAAGTTCTGAAGTTATTTTTTCTAAAATTACTTTTATAATTTACTTTTTCATAATCAAATAATATAAGATAATTAAAATCTGTATGGATTTGTATTTATATTAGAATTTCTAATATAATTTAATTTGTATATTATATTATATATAATAATATATCATAGAGCAAGCTCATATGAATTAATATAGTGTAAAAACTATATAATAAAATATAATAGTGATTCTATATTTAAAATTTAAAGAGTAAACTGATAAGAATGATAATTTATATCAAGTAGATTTGATTAGATTAGCAAGCTAAATCTAAATTAATTATAAAAATAAATAGTTGTTTAGTTTTATAGTTTAGTTTTGTATTAAAATTATCTTTATTACTTTGATTATTTAAATTCAAATTATAAAATTTGTAAATTGTTATTATTTAATAGAGAGAGAGAAAAAAAATTCTTTACTTCTTACACATCATCCATATATATTTATAATTAATAACAATAAAATTTAACAACGTAACGTCTTTTGCAATCGGCTGTTACACGTCATTTAGACATACTCTAATTTGTATATAGAATAATAGAAGTGAGAATATATTTAATAGTATAAATTTTAGTAGTTATAGAGAGAAAAGAGAGAAAGACAGAACCATGCACTTTTATTCAAACTAATAATAAGAAAAAAGATTTTGTAAAGAAGGTAGATAAGATTGTTAGTATATATATATATATATTTTTTATAATTTTAAATTTTATCCTTTTTTTTAATAATTTTTATTTTTTTATTTTATAATATGAATATATCTAGTTGTATTTAGTAATATATCTATAATATGAATTAACTTTTGTTATAAGTTTGGTTATTATGTTTTGAAACCCTAATGGTAGACCAGACATATACAAAAAAAAATTTAATGAATTAATTAGTGGAAAAAGAGATCTGCTGGACCGGAGATTTTCAAATAGAAATCCAGCGACATTTCACTCCTGCTCTATTATGCCATAGATCTCTCTTCGACCGGATTCTATGTGTTAATATTAAGTTGTTTTAGTGAAACATTTATATACACAGATTTAACAACTACAAGTGTTAAGAAATTCTAACTGTAACCTACCTCGTCTGTGACGCCTTCCTCTGTAAACAGCTATTTCTGGTTAACATCTGTTGCGGGGGGGGACACATGTTCGTCCCTTCATAATTAGACTGCCTTCTCAGAAATTTCAGATTAATAAGACAACTGAAGAAGAAAGAAAATAGTTAAGGGAAGAATGCCAATCTTTATCATCTTTACAGTTAGTTATATTAATATAACTGATTCAATTATTATTTATCTTTTAATTTTCCTTTAAAAAGGTAAATTATTAGATGATTAATAAAGCTATTAATTTTGAAAATTCATTATTATTTAATTTCCATTTTCCTCCCCAGAAATTGGAGATTAAATAAAATGAATTCTATACAATATTACTTTAAAAATCTTGTGAAAAATTTTCAAATTAGTTATATAATTTAAGTTTAATTAACTGTTAAAGATTATAAATTTGTATTAGTTATTATTGAGAGAGAAATTATAAAAAGTTGATTTAATAAATGGATACTTCCATTTATTTTTTTAAAAGTATTTTATAATTGATATACTGTTGAAATATTTTACTTGTTTAATACTAAATTTGTTTTTAATAAATTCCATGTTTAAATTTTTAACATCTTCTATGAAATTTTTTAATATATTATTTATTCTATAAAATCTTAGAAACTGACCAAAATATATACCTTTGCAGCAATTTAATGATATATTAGAATTTATATTGCAGTATTTTATAATATTGAAATTATAATTACTTTTTTATTATAAATTTTAATAGCATTATCTGTAAGGTTTATATTTAGGTGGGTAAAGTTTTCAACTAGCAATAATCGCGCCTCGGAAGATCCTCATTGGCTACGATATCGCCTCTGCGCAAAGCTGGTGTTGTGGCTTCATCACCAACCCAAAGCCACTAGTTTGCGGTAACGTTCAATAGATGGCGTCAAGTTTTGACGTCTATTTTGACAGGATATGTGACCATTATTTTAATAGATCAATCTTATAAAATAAATAAAGCTTCCAGGGCTAAGTTTCTTTTGCAACTTTTTATTTTCAAGCTTTCGGACTTGTCAGTCCTTCAACAGGATTATCACGATAACAAATTAATAATAAATAATATTTTTATAAACATATTATTATATAAATATTTTAAACACTTATTATATATTGAGAGAGAAGAATATATTACAATATTTCTGTGTGAAAATATATCAATATATCCAATATTTTGTAGTTGTTTTTGTCCATTTAAGGCGTACAGACTTCGGTCTAGGTAGCCCACTATCCAATGGTGTCTGTGGTAGATGTTTTGAAGAATGTAACTCCTAATAAAAATGAAAAACTTAAAAGCGACTAAAATGTCCATGAAAGAAGTCAATCTAACCCCGGTGTCTCCAGGGGCGTCCACATGAAGGACCTGATCACCCTCCACGTGGCGTTACCCGACAATCTACCCGGAGGTCATATCAACGTCCGAAAGATGGTTCAGCTCTCATACATCTTCCAGGAGCTCTGGAACCTGCAGAACTCCGTGCCGCCTATCTCAGTCCATCAGGATCTTGCCTCCACTCTCAAGGTAAACTCTGTCTGGGATTTTAGAAATGTACTGCTGCAATAGATAGAAAAAGCGAGAGATAGTAACAGAGTATAGACCGTTAGTGATAAACACGGTGTGTGGTTAAGGGTTTTCCACTTCCAATACTGTAAATTCCCCACAGGTATACCTATACACATGTAGAAGCAGTTAGACAGGTAAAGTTCCAAAACGTTGAAGCAAGGAGGGAGCATAGAGTAGGATGTATTAGGATGCAATAGGATTTCTGCATTCTATGTTAAAATAATATAGATATATTTAACAAAGATTTTTAAAATACTCGTATATCTAACCAATATAATTATTTCTCCATTGTATCTTCCATTTATTTTAACTACAGGTTGAAATGAGCAAGACCCAAAATTTCTCAATGAATTATATTTAAAAATTGCGCTGTCATTTATATAATTCTTGTCAATATAATATTTTTCTTTCAAACATATACAGGGCCTGTTGAAGGACGTTATAGTCCGAAAGCTTGCCGATTATACCGCACAAATATAAGAAATAATAAAATTTTATTTTCTCAACGTTTCAACTTTTGTTTTCGTCAGGAGAAATGATTTTTCAGGAGATTTTTTCAACCAAATGCTTTATTTTTATCTATTTCTCATGAAGACAACTTTTTTGTTGGAACAATAAGAAAATAAAACTTTATCTGACCAAAGTGTTTAATATTTAAGAACTATGGATGTGCCGGCCAGGCAACATCTATCTTCAAGATAATATAAACAGAAGTCTAGGATATACTTTTCCCTGAACCCAAGTTTAATATCCATCCATAGAGAACCACCTCAGAAAATCTGCGGTGAAGCAAGAATTTTACACAAATAAATTTACTGGCAATGCGTTTCTTTTAAATACATATAATTTCAAGGTATTGCATCGAGCAAAGCTCTTCCGCAAAATATGTTTTCATAACCAATATATATTAGTAAATTAAATTTAATTGCCATCTATCGTTTAAAAGAAACGCATTGCCAGTAAATTTATTTGTGTAAAATTTTAACGATAGATGGCAATTAAATATGATTTACGAAGCAATAATTATTTAAATTAGAATTTCACTTTACAGAGGCATATCTGTAAAGTCAGAAAACTCTAGATCTCAGGATGTTGGCTGACTCTATTTCAAGATATGTTGTCGTACGGAATTTCACTTCAAATATTGAAAAATGGTTTGTTTTGTAATTATGTGAGGTTAATAGTGTTCTCACTTGTAGAGTGAGGTCTTCAAACCCGAAATCGAGAGATAGTAAAATAATCTCAAAAGAATCTAATCTCTGAAGGGCTTAATTTGAAGTTCAGACAATTGACAATTAAAATAATTTTATTGACATCTTGTCAATACATGCAAAGTACACAGTGTGCACACTATTTAAAAAAAGATAATTATTTATATATATGTACAAAGAACATGGCGCCTCTGCCAGCGCTGCAGAGTTTGGTGAAGAATCGCCAGCAGGTTTCCAGCGACATCAAGCATTTCGCAATCTACGAAGAATAGGTAGATCGCTTACTTCGCCGTTGAGGAGATGGTGATGGCGTTGGTCCTTAAGATCAACTGGAAACTTTTAAGTTTAGAGATTCAAATGATTAATTTATGGAACTAAACTCTGATATATCTCACATGTTCCACACCAACCTATATAGACAGCCATGTCCCACACCAACCTATATAGACAGCCACACCAACCTATATAGACAGCCATGTCCCACACCAACCTATATAGACAGCCACACCAACCTATATAGACAGTCATGTCCCACACCAACCTATATAGACAGCCATGTCCCACACCAACCTATATAGACAGCCATGTCCCACACCAACCTATATAGACAGCCATGTCCCACACCAACCTATATAGACAGCCACACCAACCTATATAGACTGCCACACCAACCTATAAAGACAGCCATGTCCCACACCAACCTATATAGACAGTCACACCAACCTATATAGACAGCCATGTCCCACACCAACCTATATAGACAGCCACACCAACCTATATAGACAGCCATGTCCCACACCAACCTATATAGACAGCCACACCAACCTATATAGACAGCCACACCAACCTATATAGACAGCCACACCAACCTATATAGACAGCCACACCAACCTATATAGACAGCCACACCAACCTATATAGACAGCCACACCAACCTATATAGACAGCCACACCAACCTATATAGACAGCCATGTCCCACACCAACCTATATAGACAGTCATGTCCCACACCAACCTATATAGACAGTCATGTCCCACACCAACCTATATAGACAGCCACACCAACCTATATAGACAGCCACACCAACCTATATAGACAGCCATGTCCCACACCAACCTATATAGACAGCCACACCAACCTATATAGACAGCCATGTCCCACACCAACCTATATAGACAGCCACACCAACCTATATAGACAGCCATGTCCCACACCAACCTATATAGACAGTCATGTCCCACACCAACCTATATAGACAGTCATCTCCCACACCAACCTATATAGACAGCCATGTCCCACACCAACCTATATAGACAGCCATGTCCCACACCAACCTATATAGACAGCCACACCAACCTATATAGACAGTCATCTCCCACACCAACCTATATAGACAGCCATGTCCCACACCAACCTATATAGACAGCCATGTCCCACACCAACCTATATAGACAGCCACACCAACCTATATAGACAGCCATGTCCCACACCAACCTATATAGACAGCCACACCAACCTATATAGACAGCCATGTCCCACACCAACCTATATAGACAGTCATGTCCCACACCAACCTATATAGACAGTCATCTCCCACACCAACCTATATAGACAGCCATGTCCCACACCAACCTATATAGACAGTCATGTCCCACACCAACCTATATAGACAGCCATGTCCCACACCAGCCTATATAGACAGTCATGTCCCACACCAACCTATATAGACAGTCATGTCCCACACCAACCTATATAGACAGTCATGTCCCACACCAACCTATATAGACAGCCATACCAACCTATATAGACAGCCATGTCCCACACCAACCTATATAGACAGTCATGTCCCACACCAACCTATATAGACAGCCATGTCCCACACCAACCTATATAGACAGCCACACCAACCTATATAGACAGCCACACCAACCTATATAGACAGCCATGTCCCACACCAACCTATATAGACAGTCATGTCCCACACCAACCTATATAGACAGTCATGTCCCACACCAACCTATATAGACAGCCATGTCCCACACCAACCTATATAGACAGCCATGTCCCACATCAACCTATATAGACAGCCATATCCCACACCAACCTATATAGACAGCCATGTCCCACACCAACCTATATAGACAGCCACACCAACACTAATATGTCTCACATGTGTGGAGGACAGATCGCCCTAGAGACTGTCTACAGCGAGGATGAGATCTACGACCTGTCTCTGGCCCGCGAGCCGAGGGCCTTCACAGCAGTAAGTCTTCTTAGCATCAATCCCATTTTTGATATACTCAAAAGTGGATATTTATATTCATCACAACTACTACTCTCAACACGAATATTTCACTTTCCCAAGTCCTGTTAACTGACTCAGCGTGGCGGAGAGGTGACCAGGACAGTATGTCTGGAGTCTTGTACTCCTGGTACCCTAGACATGAAATCTGTCCTACTAAACCGAGCTATATGTTAACAGGCAAAGAATCAAAGTCTTAATTCCTATCTTTTTATACGCCAGATATTCCTATCAACATGAAACATACGATTCAAATATTTAAATGTAATTCTACTGTCCTAAAAGCTTATGTCTATAGTTTACTTAAATACCTTTTCTAAGATTCCACCATTCAGTGCAGCATATAAAAGCAGAATGATCCAATACAGTATTAGAGATCCAAAGAAACGGTCTGGTAGATTAAATTGGCGAAACCGCTGGGAAGCCAATCCCTCCCAATATTTTTTCATCGCAGTAAGGACAGTAGAATTTTAATTTATTTGTGAAAAGAAACATTCGCGTCTTAATGCGTTATATGAAACACACCCAATTACTCAGTAATAACTCTACCCTTCTTTAGAGAAAAGTGGACATATAGACATGGTCTAAAGAGATAAGCCTCACTACCTTTAAGTCAAAGTTATGTATCTTAACCATAAGGGCAATGTGTATGTCATTACGGAATATTTTCGTTTAAAAAAAAGGTAAATCAATCGCGCTTTTAAAATTTTAAATGATTTTTACAACTATATTGGTAGACTACGGGTTTTTAAAGGTTTATTTGGCTATATTGCTTATTGCTATATTGATTTTGCTTATTGATAGGATGCATTAGCACGTCATCTGTTACAAGAAATTGAAACTATTTTTGATGCGTATTATTCTTTTGAAATAAAACAATTTTCTACTGTCCTTGCTGCAATGATATGTCGCCGGGTTTTTTTTTTTTTTTTTTGAAGGAGACAGATGTTTATAAATAATGCTATTAATGGACGAATTTCAAATATTCTTCTCTTCTTCATTCTTCATGATGTAATATACTTGTGATAACGACTATAATATTCTTCTCGGTAAGATTTAGACGACAAGATGGAATAAAAGAAGAAGAGTTTCTTTAATGGACATATATCGAAGCAAGCTTTCGGGCGAAAAACCCTTCAACAGGCGTGATTACAGTAACAAACGTGGTAATCACGCCTGTTGAAGGGTTTTACGCCCGAAAGCTTGCTTTGATATATGTCTATTAAAGAAACTCTTCTTCTTTTATTCCGTCTTGTCGTCTAAATATACTTGTATTTGAAAACAGGAGGTCGGTAGAGGAGTGGTTAAAACCCTCGATTCCCGACAGCCATGATAAGCCGGAATTTAATCCCGTAATGTACACTTTGCTTTAATATGTGAATAACCTTCATGTTTTATTCATTGAATTTTTTTACTTATCCCTGGTAAACGTGGTACAAGCCATGATAATCATGGTGGGTAGAGGTAGGCGACTGCTTTTACTGTAAGTGCATCACATGTCTACACATGTGAAAAGCAGTTCGACTTTGCACTTACAAATGTGCCAGAACCCCGTTTGGTTACTTGCACTAGCTGGTGGGGTTGAACTTTTGCATGAATCGGAGGCCATTGAAGCATTTTCTTTTTAAATCAGAAAAAAAGTTCCCAATGCGGGAATCAAACCCGGTGCGTAGCAGTCAAAAACCAACGTTTTAGACCATCCTTCCACCGACCCCCATTTCATTGTTGTAAATATCATAAGCTAGGTTTCTCTTTTTGAGCGGCAGCTAGTAAACTGATTTTGGAACAGTATATAGAAATTGTCCTTTATTCAAAAACCAATAGCGTTGAATGATTCTCTACTCTACATACAGAGTGTACTACGTGTAGTGTTCATACAAGTAGTTACTACTATTCCCACATATCCTAGGAGAAATATGGCCACCCAGACCTCTCGGTCCATTAGCCGGTCCATTTTCAGTCACCTAGCCAAGGGAATGATGCATTCTCCATGCACCGAGCGGCCATTTGGTTTGGCCCCTCGCGCCCGCCTTTATGGTCTAGCTCCATGGGATCGACCAATCAGCCCACAGACGTCAACGAGAGTTTTATGGCCAGGTTGCTGTCCTCTCGTTTGTACTTGATTAAACCTGTCCTACGCTCCAATAGGACTTTAGCCCTCGTACCCTTAGTTCCCTGTACTCCCTGATTCTGCCGACGAATCAAGGACCTCACTATCCCCACACAGAAGAAGAAATTCGGCTCACCTAGCCAGGGACGATATAGGCAGCAATGCCCTTGCGTCCCCTACTATCCCCACACACTACAGTACCTGTAAAATCCTGGGATGTGTCCAGTCCAGCAAGCCGGTCCTGTTTTCGGAGTGGGTGGTAGGAGTGGGGAGTCCCGCGGACCCCTGCACGGCGGAGCGACATGTCCAAGCCATGGTGGAGGTACTGGCTCAACTATGTCCCTTGGTGTTCACTCTGTTGATAACATTGAAAGAAATCTGATCAAAATATCTTAATATACTTGAAGAATTTTGTTATAGGTTAAACTCTTTTATGTCAGGTGGATAAGTCTTCATATTTGATTCTCATATTTCAGACGTTGATGGAAAATTTGAGTTTTAAAATATGTTTCTTCATGGTCTTTTTTTTTTTATTCTTTCACTCAATGTGGTAAGTGGAAGTGATCGAACAAGGAATTTGTCTCCCCGATGACTTACCTACCTCCCTCGTGACTTACTTATATTCCTTATAACTTCCTTGTCTTCCCTGATGACTCCCTTGCTTTCCTGATCACTTCTTTGCCTCCATGATCACTTTCTTGACTTCCTGATGACTTCCTTGTCTTCACGATGACTTCATTGTATTTCTAATGACCTTTTTGACAAACGAATGACTTACTTTCCTCCACATTACTTGTTTATATTCCGGATGATTTCCTTGTATCTCTGATAACCTATTTGCTTTCCTGATGACTTACCTGTCTTCCTGATGAATTCCTTGATTTCCTGATCACTTACTTTCCTCCCTCATTACTTGTTGATATTGCTGATGACTTTCTTGGAACACTATGATTACCTATTTGCCTCCCTGATGACTTACCTTTTCTCCTGAGGACTTTCTAACCTTCCTGATAATTTCTTAGCCTCCATTATAGCTCTTTTTACCTGTTTATCTCTTTCTCCTCTACTTCAAATTTAACATTCTTTATATTTTTATGACTACTTCTAGCTTTTATAACTTTGTCAGTTCTTGCTATCTCATTTTGATGTCGTTCTTACTTCTATTATTACTGTTTTCTCCGTTCAATGATAAATTCTGAATCTCAATTAGAGAATTTCTGTAGCATTTATGGTGACTTTCCTATCTCCCTTTATTGTCCTTTCCATGGCTCCTCTATTCCTACTTTACAAAAGCCAGACCTAATAGCAGGAAGATCAGCAGAGTGGTGTGCTGGCAGGTGCTCTTCAAGAATTACGACGTGGACAGAGACGGCGTCCTGTGTCCGGAAGAGTTCGAGGCCTTGGCGTCAAACTTCCCTCTCATGGACGACCTCAGCGTTCTGGATACCGACCAGTGAGTGATGGCCACAGTGGAACAATATATTCTTAGTCAATTGTTAAAACAGAGGAAAACACCCTTCGCCATCTGTTAAAAGATGTCCGAAAATTGAATATTCCTTTTATAAAAGCTATTCCATCCCCCCCCCCTCCTATCTTCTTGATACCTGAGAAATTTCCTTCTTGGTGGAGATTGCCTATGTCGAAGTCACCTTGGTCTTTAGCAAGATATTAACACTCATGAACAAAACTTAAGAAAGCTGTATCTTTCATCATGTATATCGATTTTCAATCAATAACTCTGAAAGATATTACAGTGACCTTTATTGAAGACACATGAGATAACCAAGTGTGAAAAAGATTGCCTCTATTAAGGTGAAATCATCAATCTTTCAGGGCACGAAAACCCTTTTACAGGAGAAAAAACGGTGCAATTGCAGAATGGCTTTCATTCCCGAAAGCTATACACCTAAATTATTTTTTTAAAGAACTTATTCCTGGAATCCTGATGATTTCACCTTAATATTGATGCAAGAGAATATTCTATTGAGAATAGAAAATATTACCTCTGTCTACTCCAAAAAAAGAACATATAACACAAAGACTTTCCACTTCCTTAAGTTTTGTCAATGAGTGTATATGAAATGAAAGCCGTTTTAGGTGCTCCTTAAATAAAATTTGATATAATCTGATCGTCTCAATCAATTTCACTCAATCACCACATGTCCTAAAGAGTGTCCAATGTAGGGATGGGGCCGTCAGCCGGGTCGAGCTCTCTGCCTACTGTCTCAAGTCAAACAGCCAAGTCCTGCGGTCTGGTTTCCAGCACGACTTCCACGAGACGACCTACTTCAAGCCGACCTTCTGTGCCCACTGTCACGGATTGGTAAGTCCCGAGTCCGTACCTTGGCAGTCCAGACACCAACAATGGAGTGTTCCAGCTCTGGGGACTCATCAAACAGGGCCACAAATGCAGAGGTAAGTAGAAACCACAAGCATTTTTTCTACTGCCCTTACTGCAATTAAAAATGAGAGGGCTTGGCTCATCAGTGGCAGTATCTCGATTTTAATCTACAAATTGTATTCGTTACGAAGATCTTTAGTATCCAAATGAGAGTAAAACAGTCGTCTGCTATACTTTTCAGAGGGTAGTAATAATCTTCGTAAAATGACCCTTGGTTTGGAATTCTATAATTCTAGTAAATACGAAGGTGCTTCTTGATCATTTGTCCTGGATAAGTCTCCAACCTCCATCCCAATATGAAAGAGGATAGTAAACTTGCCCTCAAGACTTGACCTTACTTGACAGAGAAAGAGAGACTCTAATAAGAGACTAACTTCAGGAAAGACCAGATTTAGCCATGTCTTTTAGGCTATGGTCTGTCGGGAGAAACTTTACTCGAGGTTCCTTATCAATTATTGCTATTCAGTAAAGAAACCTTTTGGTCCCATTTATTTCAAGTGAACCAATTCTAAGATTGGTAAGCCTCCTCAATCAGGCTCCATTGATCCATCGAATTCAACTTGTGGTTTGACTTGGTCTCTTTCTTCAGCTACATACACCCATACCTCGCTTTGCGTCGGGGTTACGTTACAAAAAAACATGACGCAAATTGAAACGACGCAAAGTGAAAATATGTGAAGGCGCAATCAAAAACAAAGGTGTTGCCATATTTTAGGTAAAAAAATTCAAAAAAATTAAAGACTCGAATCCAAAACAACGCAACTTCGAAAATCTAACGACGCACAGTGAAAATCAGTAAAATTAAGCAGCGACGCAACTTCGAAAAAACGCAAAACGAAACGACGCGAAGCGAGGTATTGGTGTTAGTAATAACTGGTCTACAGTCTAAACTGGTTTAAAATGTAATACGAGGGCATATTCTTGGTCTGGTGTCTTCAATATGTTCTTGATTCAATCTCTTATGTAGGCTGTCATGTCTAAGCACATGGCACATATGTGTGGGTGAAAAAATAAGAAAAGTAAAAAGGTGTTAGGTGTTGATTTCAAAAACAAAAATGATAAACCTGGCTATTCACGTGAGCATTTTAGATGGCAGAACGCCATCTAGTGGAACAAAAATCAACTAAACATTGATTTAACTTGTTTTATGATTTTTGGCCAACCCAATTTCTTGATAAATCAAGAAAAGTCAGCATTGTACGCTTTTCAGGCTGTTGGACCTCGTCTTCTTATATTTTAATTATACAGCTGTTCTATTCCATTCTATCATTAGGAGTCTTTAATGAGACGTTTTACTGTGTTGTATATTTCTTCTATCCACATATCCTGAATCTGTCCACAGAGTGCGGCCTGAACGCCCACAAACACTGCAAGGAGCACCTGGTGATGGAATGCAGGCGTCAATCCGGTTCTCCACCGCCAGCTGCAGCTGTCGCTGGTAAGCAAGCGCACGCGTAACGTTAGCGGACAATTAACCAATAGGATTTCAGAGAAGCCCGCTAGGAAGCAGCGCGGCCGCCAATGGCGCAAGTTGTACCGCAGTCAACCGTCGGACGGGGTCAGCTTGGAAGGTCCATCCCCGGACCTGTCCCCTGAGGATTTGCAGGAGACAGAAGGCCTCGCGGAGGAGCTCAAAGACATCTGTGAGTGACCTATCAACGTAGCGAATTGGTGACAGTCTTTCGACAGCTAAATGTGTACGAGCTTATAATGTCATATGGCAATATTGAGGTATGATAAAAGAAATAAATGGACACCTCTCTGGTCATAATAAGATGCAAAAGCTAAGGACAAAACTTAAGGAAGTTGTACCTTTTACCATGTATATCGAGATTCAGACAATAACTCTGAAAGATATTACAGTGACCTTTATTGAAGACACACGAGATCACCAAGTGTGAACAAAATTGCCTCTGTCTTCTTAACTCGGGTCGGTGATAAGACCAAAATACCAGTTTTGACAAATCCAGAGAGACACCAGGATAACATGGTTTTTCCCTTGTCAGTCAGGAGACTATGGTCTCATGAGATACCCAAGAGATTCATGAAATCTGAATTTATCAAAAAGGTAAAGTGGCTAGGGAAATTCTATGAGTGTAGGTCTTCCTTCAAGCAAAATTTCCATCTATGTTTTGATCATAGAATTTCCCTATCCACTTTACCAGATGAATGCCTAGTTAGATGATAGATTCGGGCCAGGTAGATGCCTTTTTTTAAAATAATTTATACACCTTATCCCTGTACAATATCACATTTGTACTATTTTTCTCACATTGTGTCGCGGTCTCACGCAATTCTGGCCTTAACTACCCGTTTCACGATTTTTCAGGATGCCTGATTAACCAGTTTTTTGGTCGTTGAGGTACAGCTCGCACCACGCTGATGAGGGCCAACAGCCCGAAACGCGTCCGTGGTTAGCTTTTCTTGTTTAATCAAGAATGGGTATTTGGCCAATTCTGGAATAATTAAAAATCAACGAGAATAGTTGATATTTATTCCGATAGATGGCGCAAGCCATCAGCAACTTTCAGTTGCACGATAAGTAGATTCCTTTTTTTCATAAGTTAAATACCTCTTTGTTAAATTCATATTTCATGAATCTCTTGGGAATTTCATGATACAATAGTCGCCTGGCTGACAAGGACGAAACTAAGGTCCCCTGGTCATATCCTGGATTTGTCAAAACTGGAATTTTGGCTTTGTTAGCGACCCGATTCAGCTAGCTTACAGAGACGTTCAATAGGGGACTCATAGTTTATGCATTTATTCTGACAAAAGAGGTGTATTTTCTTCCTTCTTTATATATAATTGAATTCCTCTTGTCGAAATATCCATCTATGGATGAGTATCGATAGTTATTTATGAATATTGTTACAAAATCAAATGCGGAAAAGCATATATATTTCTTATTTAAAACTTTCTAAATTTCCTGAGTTAAATATACACTCATAAATAAAACTTAAGGAAGTTTCATTTGTTTATATCTCCAGTCGTCTGCTTTTTTTTTTGCGTTTTTTTTTTTTTGTCCGAAGTAAACAGAGGCAATTTTGTTCACACTTGGTTATCTTGTGTGTCTTCAATAAAGGTCACTGTAATATCTTTCAGAGTTATTGTCTGAATCCCGATATACATGGTAAAAGGTACAACTTCCTTAAGTTTTGTCCATGAGTTTAAATCTAACCCATCTCCAGAATTTGCTTCGCTGTAAAAGAATGATTTATCAGTGAAAAATCAAATTATTTTAAATTTGATATTTTCAAACAAGAACGAAATTTTAATGGATCTCATTATGTTGAAAATATGGCTTGCAGATATACACAATATACTCAAGTAGAGAGATAATAATAAAAAATAAATAAGATACGAATAGATCTCAAGAAATTTGCTGGGCCCATAAACCAAAGTTCCTTGGATCGAAACCACGCTCTGCTACCAAATGTTGACTTTGCTTAGAATTTTTTAAAGGAACTGATTCCAAGAAAATTACAATCAAACATTATATTTCTTGATTTACAAAAAAAGAGAACAAAATATAAAAGGGAAACTAATATTAAACAAAGGAACCTTTTTTCTTTGGTTAGCGCCTATTAACTTGTGATCTTATATACATACTCTGTGGGAATATTTAATCAATTTAAATATATATGTTATATTAAAATATAATTTTATTTAAAAAATTATATTGCATGGATTCAAATACTCTGTTAAATCGACCGCCAGAGGTTACGCTTCCCCTATAAAAGCTCATTGTTGTTGTTGTTTCCCGATGGCCGATTCAAACCTTTTGTACATTATGTAAATAAGTTTTCCATTTTTTTATTTTTACGCCTTAAGCCAGGCAGTACTTTTATCAAATTGTTATTTTTTAATATATTCCATAAGCTCAATTAAAGCTATTTTTGATTTTTACTATTTTTATTATAATTTCAAAATTTTAACCACGACTGCATTACCATAGCATAATTCTCAAAGTAATCAAAAAACAAGCATAATATCTTTTTATTACAGAAAATCTTTTTATATATATAACATACATACAACAAAATTTGAACTTAGATTTGATCTTAAGCCTGAAGGGATGTAGGCCAGAGAAATGAGCAGAAAGATATCCCAAACCTCTCCATTCTTTCGTCTCAATTAAGTGGAGTCATCCAATGAAGTCAGACGGCACTATTCAACCAATTAGGTTACGAGATTATTTTCCTCCAATAAGATTAAGAGATTAAATCACTGTTTTATCCTATCAGGTTGCTTCGGATTAATTTCCTTATCATCATATGCAGGATTGCTTCCGAATATTAGTATTCCTATAGTTTTCCTAAATACTAGACATTTCTATTTAGCATCATGTAGATTACTTTGGTAGGCATCGTTATTTTTTTTATTATTATCTCTATTACACGTGGTACAGACCATGATAATCATGTTGGGTAGAAGTTGGTGACTGATAAGTGCATCACACATGTCTATACATATGTAAAGCAGTTCGACTTTGCACTTACTTTATTTTTCAGTTTATCATTACTCTTCACAATTCATCCTTTTATACCTCATCCATAAGGTTAGAAATAATCGTTATTTCTCCTTAAAATAAAATTTGATTTTTCGTTGAAAAGAAACACATGCGGGATAATTTTCAAATGTCGTTTTACAATCACAAGCCGCATTATATTGTATTATAAATTACTTACAAATGTGCCATAACCCCCGTTTGGTTACTTGAACTCGTTGGTGGGATTGGACTTTTGCAATAATCGGGAGGCCATTGGAGCTTTTTTAATTAGAAATAAAAAGTGCCCAAAGCAGGATTCGATTCCTGGTCGTAGCGGTCGAAAACTAAGGGTTCAGACCACCCTTCCACCGACCCCCTTTATGATAAAATAAAATGAAAGAATTGAAATCAGCGAGATCTTACTGAATGGATACAAAGGTCACAGAAAGCTCTTTACAACTCGAATACGACGATAGGTCTCCTACTTGGGCCATATTGTCCTAGGAGACTATATCCCCCTACTTTAGAGCAAGTTAGAGGGGACAGCCAGAGGTTGGGAGTGGCTGGATGCTATAAAAGACTGCAAGGACATCACAGGAACTCAATGGAGATGATCGAGCAGAGTGACAAGAATATGTTTAAGGTGACACGGAAGATTACCCGAGTCCTCTGGATAATTGGCCCACATTCTTCTTGGTCTTTTCCTCTTATCTCATATTCTTCTAACACCTCAACTGAATCAACTTCCAAAGAGAGCAAGAAGAACGTCATTAAACATTACTATAGTATTTAGTATAATTCAACATTACTCTATAGTATATATGTAATGTAAATAGATATGGAAATGATCGCTACTGAGGTTAGTGACGACAAGAGATAGATAAAATAGAGGTAACCCAGGTTCCTGGAGTGTAAATCACCAACTACCCGGGCTGCACAGTCTAGAAGTCTAGTCATGGGTGGAGCTGTGGTGAACCTGGTAGTTCCAGGCCGAGTCAGGAAGTAAGGAAAACATCATAATTATTTAAATACCATTATTATAGGTTGGTTTTTAGGATTAATTCGAGGTTTATTAACCTTCAAAAAAGTTTTTTGTGCGGCGTTTTCCACCTTGTAAAGGATGAAGGTGGGTTGCCCTAACGTCAGACAATAAACTTCCTTAAAGGCTGATTGAATCTCCCTTTTGAATTAAACACAAATTCAGGTGGAGAAAGTTCTGCATCATCCTATTGTGAAGTAGCAGTCAGGATGATTGTACAGTTTGAATGATTGTACAAATTGAATAAAAGTACACACTACTGGGAAAAGCGTAAGGAAGTTATAGCAGTTTACCCTATCGTGGCCAAAGGTCGTATCTTTCCTGTTCCCTGTTTTCCTGTTGTGGAGTTATATGGCGCCAAGTTATCACGGCTATCTCTGGGGGGGGGACGTCAGCCTTTCTTTATTTAAGTTCCAAACAAGCTACAATAACAAGTTAAGCTTGCCTAGTTTTCGGGTCAAGTTCTCCTCAACACTTGCCTTAAAATACCAAACGAACCAATTCGAGTAGAATTCGATAAAATAACATCACTTTGAATAGTATTGTTAATATCTTATATTTCAATCTTCTGCCATATATACGATAAATTAGAATTGCCATTAAAATACATATACAACAGTTTGTCTTGTATATTCTATCAATAATAAAAATTATGAACAAACAACACGGTATGTGTCCAGTGCTCCTATGGAATGAACCAAGGCTTCCTACGTGACCTTGTAATCAAGAAGGAACACGTGATAAAGCCTCCCCTCTTCTGTTTCGAACCCAGAGTTGTAATTCTATCTATTCTTTATTTCCTGGGCATAGCCAATGTTTCTTTCTCCAACCTAGTGTGTTTTTCCTTCTATCTCACATGTATCCAACGTTGGAGAATTGTTGAACACCCAAATGTGTTGAAGAAATCAAATAGAGATGCATTTATTACGATCTATATCATCATATGAAAATAAATCGTCCAATTTTGTGCTAAATATTATTTCACACACAAAGTTATAAATTATTTATATATTATGATCTCAATATATATATATTTTATCTTCGATATTATAGATTATAGTTAAAATAGTGTCAATTCTGTTTTTGTTGTTGCACACACATATTTTATGATTACTATTAAAAACAGCAAACGGATTACAAGTTTTAAAATACATCAATTTCTCTAGCAATAACTTTCATTGTATTAAAAAATGTTCAAGATAACTTTTGGAAAGTTATATATAGTTATGAATCTAATTCAAATATATCAAATAATTTTTGAAATGCTTAATAGGTTCTATATAAATATCATGAATACAGGTTATTTTTTAAACGTGTGATAAAAATTATTTACTCTATAATATCTAAATTGTTTTATATGTTGTTTTTATTAAATATATTTTAAATATATTGTTATATATTTGTATTAATCATAAAAATTATATTATAAATAGTTTATAAAATTATTTTGTTACAACCAACATTTATTTTAAACCCGTGTGAACGAAATACGTTTTAAATCATCTTTTGCGTTGAAAAACATCATTTATGTATATTTTATTTATAACATTTTAAAGTTTGTTTTAATTATTTGTAAATATTAAAAATATCTTTATTATATTTATTACATTTTTATTTTGAAAAAAAATATTGATCGATAATATTTATTTTATATAAAGCATATTTTATTTAAAACAATAATATTTTTACTATTGAATTTAAAAAATACGGAAATTCCGTTATTATTATATATATTGCCATATTCAAAGTTATACTTTAAAGTTAATAAAATGTATGAAAATATATTTTGTATTTTCAATCAAATATATTTTAACCTATCATAAATAAAACATGAAAAAATGATCTAACCAAACGTCTTCCAAAGGAGAGACAAAGATGAATTTGTATAATTGCCTTAGTGAATAAATTCCAGAGCATACATTTTAAAAGCCCAATGTATTTATGTTATAAATACCAAATAAATATATAAAAAAACTAAATATATAAAATAATGACATTTCTCAATTTAGATTCGAATTTTAAAATATTTTTCTTTTTTTTTTAAGTTGTAAAGAACATTTATTATTATTTTATTTTTTTTACAAGATATTTCATAAACAATTAATTATAATAAAAAATTCGTATATGCTCTGAGAGACATATATTTCGTCCTATATTCTCATAGAAAACTGTCATATTCCTGAAATATATGTATATGCTTTTAATCCTGTAGATTCCATATTTGATATATACGCCTTTTTGTAGATATATATGTCTTTCTGGATGCAATTCGTGTATTTTTTTTTTATTATTATTATAAAAAATCATTAGGACGATATGAGCTTATATTTCAATTTAATTTTCTGTAGAATAAATATGCATTTTGTGTAGAAATATTGTACAGGGCTGTTCATACTATGTTTTAGGTTGAAAATATATGTTCTGGGGATTATAGATGATAAAAAATACTAATTTTCTAACTGTTAATGTATAAATATGTATATAAAGGTTAAATAAATATCTCAATGTGTTGCAAATCTCTTACATTTCACTACATATATCACTATCACATATTGTTTGGGACTAAATATATATATGCTATTAATCTGTGAATAAACATATCAACATTATAAACAACAAGAATAAGATGTAGAAGATAAACAACGTGGAGATGTAAAAAGATCAGTATAAAGTTTAATAAACAATTTATACAAATCACATTCTTAATTATAAAAAATATAAACACCAAACACATATATTATGTAACTAGAACGACGTTTGACAAGTTTTACCGCAAATGTTTCTTTTGAACGAAAACTCGTAATTTATTCTAAGGATAAATAACGACTATTTCTATCCTTAGGGATGAAGTATGTGTTGGAATATTACAGAGTAACAATGGCTATAGATAAGACTGTGTTTCAAAAGGAGCTTGTATGTATGCAACGTTTCATTGTTTTTGTTGTTTTCATGTATACATATACCAAGATTTGTTTTAGTATAATTTCTATTAATAATAAATAATATGTAAAGTTGAATTGGTAACGGATTCATCCTTCTTACTTATTTTAATTACATAACAGTATGAAAGGATGAATTGTGAAGAGATAAACGGAAAATTGAAAATGTCCAGGGATGTTTTAATATAATGTAACTAATTATAAATGTATGTAGTATGTTTTCCTTTCTCCTGATTGTCGTGGTAGGCAGGTTAGATGCAGTCGTGGTGCCACAATGGTTAGAGTGGTTACAGGTGTCAATGGATAGTGCAAATGGACGAGGCATGTTGGATGTCACCTCATAGAGAGAGAGAGAGAGAGAGAGAGAGAGAGAGGCCAGCGCCGATCCAGGAGGGTCTGATCTATTCTAGAGCCAGAGAGGAACTGTTTGATATCCGACTTTGTAATCGAAGACCTTTTTTTTCTGTCTGGGCGTCGCCTGACTCTCAATCAAACTTTATTATCCTGTTTTGTATTACAAGATGGTCAAGCTGGCGATTTGGATTGTGCCTACATTATTGTTTGTTACACTATAACTATATTACATATGGATAACAAGTATATATTGAAATTCCCATCCCTGAACACTTCATTTTTCCGTTTATCATTACTCTTCACAATTCATCCTTTCATACTTCATTTCTAAGGTTAGAAATAATCATTATTTCTTCTTTAAAATAATTTCGATTTTTCGTTTAAAAGAAACACATGCGGGATAATTTTCAAATGTCTTTCTACAATCATAAACCGCATTATATTGTATTGAAATATATTACCACAGTTTATATTTAGGTCTTAATATTCTCTTCCTATAATATAAAAAATTTGAGGTAGATCTGCAACAAGCTGATCAAAGCCAAAGGCATGAAATGTATATGTGATATCTTGGGACCTCTGGGATCAGTATTACCTGATGCTAGACGAACCTCGATGTCAACTCTACCGTGCAGTCGTGGTGGAAGGCAACACAGCTGGCCCAAGGTGAAATAAGCAAACAGAGATTCCACTAAGAAGCGTCTGAACGTCAAGAAGGAATGGGACGAGGAGATTTCTGGCAGGAAAGGGTTTACCTTTTATCGGAGCGTCCGGCGGACTGGGGCTGAAACAAATACTAACTAAGGACTGACTAACTGAGGCTCGGGGCCTCCTTTTATAGCATAGCTGGGTCCGAACAGGTCACTGCCCTTTTCTGACGTAAACAGGGGGGAAAGTTATATTATCCAGGAGGGCCACGACCTGGTAAAAATTGGACTGGGCTTGCTAGACCTGCTTTCCTATTCTCACCTAAGCCTGATTAGTTTTAACCTTCATTTTCTCTGTTATTCTCCATTCCTTCTATCTGTACAGTTGCTATACTTTATTATATTCTTACGCGGTACAGATTGATGTACTTGAGGCTTTCTAATTGCAGTAAATAATAAGTTATATACAGTCACGTGGTGGAACATGTGGTAGTAGATATCTGGACTATTTACAACAATTCCATGGTCTTAAATCATCACAGATGGCCCCGGATGTGAGAGGGTTCATATGGAGGGATTTAAGAGAGCGGAATAGGAAGACTGTTATTAAGGAAGTAATTTTTAAAAATTAATTGAAATGAGTTGGTATATAACATGGGGTTGATTTCTGTATATCCATAAGAGATAATAAAGTATAAACAACTAAAACTAATCATACAAGTAAAAATAAAAATAGGAATAAAATATTTAATAGAGAACATATAATGATTATAGGTAAAAATATAAATGAGATTGAATGGGTAAATCATGATCTCTTCGTGATGGGCGTTAGAAAGGGTTGAGGGGTTAGTTATTACTAGGTTGAGGCAATGTCACCTTGACTCAAGTCCCAAACCATTTAATGTGCACGGCGCGGAAAACCTAGGTCATGTTTCACATGTAAATTTAAGGACCTAATAAAGTTACAGTACCACAATCGAATAGTAAGATAAGGGTGATTGTTATGGGTTTTAATAATTAGTCGTTAAGACGTACGCATGCAGGATAAATGAGGACGAAGATCAGTGACCAGAAATCAAAGTTTTAATTGGAGTCGTCAGGGGCTTAGCGAGAAAAAGAGTAAAATAAAAAAAGATGTGCCAGCGTGTGGCATGAGAGTGCCCTGGAATATATGAAAAAATACAATTTGCACGTGTCCAAGCCAGAAGTTCGGATAGGTAAATCTGGGGGACGGTGTGTCAATATTGTTAATTACGAAATCAAAGTAGGTCAAGTCTAGCCTGCGAAGGAGTTAAAAGTTCATGCGTAAAAGGAATGTTAGTATTTATTAAGACGTGTAACTTTTAAAGTGGTTGATTAAGAGGTTATTGAAGATTGCCCTGTTTTTAGATCATGATTTTTAGTTTGATTATAAAAGAATATATCATTGAGATATGAAATTGCGAAATTAAGTCTTTGCATCTAGCGTTAAAGGATTTGAAAAATCGAAAATAGAATTGCGAAGTTAAATGCAAAGTAATATTTTTAAAAAAAGTAAAAATAGTGATGACATAATACAAAGATTACACACTATAGCAGTATATAAGGGGTAATAGAAAGTAAAAATATTAAATGAAAATTAAGAATGAGCAATAATATACTCGATAGCATTGAACATGGTAGCGGAAGATGAAACAATGTAAATAACATCTAATTTATAAAGTAAGAGAAAATATAAAATGACAAATGCAAATTAGTGATATAAACATGAAATATAAACTTGAGATTATTAGATATGAAGGATAAAATATAAAGTTGATTATAAAATAGAGTCATAAAGCAAAAGTAAAAAACAATTTGGTAAAGAGGAAAAAGTAATTAATATAAAATGACAATAGTCTAAACTGATTGTTTGACGTAAAAAAACAATTATAAGAGCTAGATAATGATTATATAAAGATATTAAAATGAAAATTTAAAAAAATGTTCATCGAGAAAGAAGAGCAAGTAAGATTATATATAGAAGTTTGTATATCAGGGAAAGAATGAAAAGTAGTAGGCCAAATGTATGTTCCTGTTTTTTAGGATGGGTGGAGAGAGCTTTAAATTGTCCTCGGATGATATCTTTGGTCTTGTTGGTCTAAGTTGTTCTAACTTATCGAATTTGTTTTATGTTTGACGCGACTCGTGGATCACATTGTTTCCAACTGTGAAACTCACTGAGTCCTTATGTTGTCGATTTTTTGTTCCCTGCGCCACGTTTAGGTGAAAACGGGATTCTTCCTGAAGCGGCATTTATATTGTGTATGCAGGAAACACGGCGATCTGTTCTAACCGGTCAAGGATTGTTTTTTCCTTTAACATGTGTGGGTGTGTGTGATTTTTGTAGGTAAAATGTTGTCCTTGGAACTAAGTGTCGATGTTAAGTGGACAAGTTAATCGAGGGAGAGAGAATCTAGACCTGGTGACTTGGTTTTGGTTTATTAATGAATGAATAGATATTTTAATTCATTGGAGTGACACTCGGCAGTAGCGACGGGCCGTGACAAGAAAATGTCGGCTGTTTGTTTGCTCGTGTCCAGCGGAAGAGGGGGGAGCGAACCTATTTTTGGTGCGATTCCGGATTTAGGTCAGGGGCCTCTTGCGGGGGCAGCTTGCTTAATTAATTTGGTCCAGGATGTCTTAGGGTTTTCGAGATATAGTAAACTTAGCTTTCCAGTGATTGTGGCGTTCAATCGTTCTATCAATCCGTTAGCTTGCGGATTGTTACTGGTGGTACGTAGTGGTTGTATACCGCGAGATAGCATAAATTTGCGGAATTTTTGGGAGGTGAATGCGGGCGCTCTATCCGAAAGTAGGCGTTTTGGAGACCCTTGTTGTAGTACCTTTTTTAGGGTTTGGATGTACGTTAAGGTACTGGTAGATCTCGATGGGAATGCCCAAGCGTATCTGGTCAAGTGATCCACTATAACATGGAGATACGTCTTGGAGTGTCCGTATTTCGAAAATCCGGATATGGTATCTATTGATATTAAACAGAATGGTTGTTGTGTTTCGAGGTTGTTGCGGACTTAGTAAAAATGTTATTCAGTGATATCAGATTAGAAGTGAGTGAAAGTGCGACTTTCGACGTGGACACGCTTTGAGGTGAGATGTGTCACAGGCGTGAAGGCATCTTTGGCCTGAAAAGTGAGAGTTTTGTGGTGTGGCACTGTGACACGAAGCGAAAAAATTGTAAATGAAAAGGTGTCACGTGAAGTCGTTGTTTTGTACAAAATCTAACCTGTTTCACCATGAATAACAAATTTACTAAAGTCATTGGTGCTGGTTGTACGAACATATATCGAGAATTTTTATATTGTTAGTGGATATGGCACTTTAATGTGAATTTTTTTTTTAGTGTTTAGTGGTGCGACGTTATGGAGCTTGTGTGGCTCGAAATTGGATTTGGGTGTTAAGTCGCGCACTAAAAATTGTTGCCAATTGGAGAAAGTGATGTGAGAGGGTGTTGTTTATTTTGTTGAGAGAGATTTGTCGATGATTAAATATGCATGTAAAAGGAAGGTACGAGGGAGTGTATTTATGTTGGAATTTAACGATTGGAATAGTTTTGGAAGGCTGTGACTTAGGTTACTTCTGTCCAAAGCTATAGAAGAAAAGGACATAAGGGCGTTGAAATGGGATTAGCAATATTACAATGAGGCCAAATAAGAGTGTTGGAGTTCACCACGTGTGAGCAACCCGTTACAGGAGGGGAAGATTTAGTAAATGGGACAGTTGTATTAACCTGTCCATGGGACACGTGTTGCTTGCACGAGGTGAATGTGTACAATGAAGTTAGTGGGGGTACATTATCTTGATACAGGAGTAGCTGAGGACAGTTTATAATTAGTAGAAATCGTTTTATGGAGTTAAAGGATAATATGCCAAAAGTCAAGGGTGTATCTACGATATGTAATTTTAGGTTTTGCGTTATGTTAACTATTTTTACGTTTAAAAATATATAACCTATGGTGAAAATATTGTTAGATATGGCGTTAATAGTTAAGTTAAATGGATGGACAGATATTTTCTTTTACAAACTGGTTTCTACTATTTTAAAAGTATTCTGCCTAATTATAGCGATAGATGCTCCTGTATCAAGTAGTAGAGGTAGGTTTACATTATTGGACAGTTCAGCTCGAACGAGCAATTGTTCAACAAAAGTTATGTGAGGAGGAACCTACTGTTTTGCTGTCTTGTGGGTCTGGGCAGGCCTGGTTTGATGCCCTGGTTGGAGGATCCTTGGGACAGTCAGAGTTCATTGTTTGCGCTGGGCTCGTGGTTTAGAGATGGTCGGGGGAGCAGGTAACATACGCTCGCGTGTTGGTAACTCGGAGGGGTGCTTGCAGGAGGTTTGGTGGCTTTCTCAGTCTTGTAGAGTATTGTAGTTGGGCCCGATCTGCTTGGGCGTCGTAGTTGGTGAAGAAGCTCTGCGTCTCGTACGAACCATCGTAGCGCGGTAGCTCCAAATCTCGCGATAGTCCGGTCGCCGCGAACAGCTGATGTAGCGTCGTCGTCAACCTCCCCAGGACATCTGATACCGCCGGCGGGGGCGTGGCGTCTTCCTGGCTGGGGGCGATTTCCTGCGTCCTACCCAGGGTGTTTTCCATCTTTGGCAAAGTGGTGTTTTCGCCACTTTCGTAGTCGGGATCGGACTCCATGGGCTCCTTTGAATCCTCCCCTCTTCCCTGTTCCATCTTTCTGTACAGACAGTGGTCTCTTTGCTTACTTGTACCTTGGCGTCCACTATCCTGTCGACTCTTCGGACGGGGGAGTCTGTGATATCTTGGGATCTCTGGGACCAGTGTTACCTGATGCTAGACGAACCTCGATGTCAACTCTACCGTGCTTTTTTGCCGCCAGGAGGCGAAACTGACCGGACGTGCTTCGCTAGGCTCCGCTAGTTTCGGTAAATATTGTTTTAAATATTCATTTTCCTTAAAGTCTTATTAAACTGAATTGAATTATAGCATTAAGTATAGTCGCTGAAACGCTCATTATTTAATTTTAACTATTTACTTTAAATTAATGGACAAAAGGAAAATAGATTTGCATAAAATTTAATATGGATTTACTAATAAGAACACTGACTGTAAAATTAGATGAAATCTACGAGTATTTTGACAATAAGGTCAAACAGAACCAAAAAAACCTCACAAAAAATGATCTATCCTATTTGTCCACAATGGTAAAGCAGACAAAAGATGGTATTACGGCCTTGAGGGATATCAATAATCAGGACTTTTTAGATCAGCTTTCTGTGCAAGTGTCTGATGTCCTAGATCAAAAACTGGACAAATTCAAGGGAGAATTCAAGACACTGAGGCCCTCTTTTTCAGAGGTTGTGAAAACTCAAACAACGAGAGATACAATAAATAAAAAACAAATTAGTGAAAAAGAATTTGTAATTATAGCGCAGCCTTTTAATGAGGGAAATAATCAAGATGTACACCACGCTATTGTTAATAAGATCAGAGTGTTAGGAGAGGAAAATAAGAAAGTTCGAGTCAATAAAATTATAAACACTAAAAAATCTATTATTATAAAAATATCGGACGAGCGCGAAACTAATTTTCTAAAAGAGGAAATATGCAAATCAACTCAGCTAACAAATACAGGGTGATCCAAAAGTCCCGCACTATTTTAAAAATTAATAACTCCGCGAATATTTGCGCTAGAGCAATGCGGTAAACACCATTGTATTCAGGAGGCAATGGGATTTTTTTATGGCAAATAATGAAAAATTCGAAATTGATTTTAGTTACAATTTTATTCGCCAGATGGCGCTCTACCAGAATCAGAGATTCAGCGGCCAAATTGTTTGATAAATTGAAAAATATAACTGATCGACACGTATTTTTCCTTTTTGAATACCAGGAAAGAACCCTAATAATATCAAATAACAAATTAATAAAACACCACTTCGCCAAAAGTATGAAGAATTGGTTAACGATTTTCAAATACAATCAGAAATATGTAAAATAGGCAAATGCAAATTAAAACATGTAGCAAAAATATTTATATTTTATATGGGGTTTTGTGAAATAGATTGAATGTTTGAAAAACACTGCTGATATCAATACACGAATTTTTGAAATGTTAATATAGTACCAAAAATTATGATGGCACTATTAATAGGATTTCTTGCTATAAGAAATGTGTAGTTTCTTGACTGATTGGCGACCCTTGACTATTTGACTGGATATTTGTCATGATCCAACAAATGAAATAAAGAGGGGAGTGACAAAATATATTTGTCGTAATTTATTCCAAATATCCTATGGGCTTGTCAAATGTTATCATTGTTTATTATACTGTACACAATTTTAAAAAATGTGTCCCCTCAAATAAAAATAATTTTTAAATCGACCTTTTGCGTTGAAAAACGTGGTAGTAAAAATCATTTTGTATTATTTTTTTGCACAAAATTTCTAAAGTTATTGGTGTACAGAAAATATTCCTTATGCTATTTCTTCTAATGAGCGAAAATCGAAAACTAAACATAAGGGGAAAAATTGTGTGTACCAGTGTTATTCGAGAAGTTATAACACTCTGGTTTGCACGACATAATATGTGAGCAAATGACAAACAAAATATTACTGAACACAAAAAAAAAGAGTCAAGATGTGAGGACAGCATTTATTATCCCCATATCCCAACACAAAGAGATGCAAAATATTGGTAGATAATATAATACATGGCGGCTTATCTAACACATGAGGTAACTGCCTTCTCTCTTGTATTAGGTCACAATCCTTGCTCAATGTGGCACCCTTCATTCTCAATCACCGCCTTCAGACGATAAATGACAGAATGGACAGCATTAAATAACATATCTGTTGAAATTGATAAAACGTGCCATCTGATAGAAGCCTTCAACATGGCCAATGTGGTAGGCCAGCATCGATAAACACACGATTTAATGTACCCCCATAGACAAAAATCGCAAGGCGTCAAGTCTGGTGATCTTGGAGGCCACTGGTATATAAAGTGGCGACTTATCACACGATTTTCACCGAACGTATCCTTCAGCAATTGTTTGGCACCTCGGGAGATATGAGGAGGTCCTCCATCTTTCATGAATGTTATTTCGCTTAGTGCTTTTGCCCTGCAATATGGGAATACCCTTTTCTCTCAAAAGTTGAACATAACGTTCACCAGTTACAAAAACGGTTTTAAAAGTTCTTCCATTGATTTTTCAAAGAAAAATGGCCCAATAATAAAAGAAGTGAACCCACACAAAACTGTAAATCTAGGCTGGTAAAGTGGCATTTCTGTAAACATCCTAGGATTTTCTTTTGCCCAAATGCGGCTGTTTTGAATGTTAAATTCTCCGTTTAGAGAAAAGTGAGCATCATCTGTCCACAGAACATTCGACAGCCAGTTTTCATCAATATCAATTTTCCGGAAAACCCATGCAGCGAATTCTTGACGCATCTCAAAATCGCCAAATTTCAGCTCGTGAAATCTCTGAATTTTGTATGGGTACACACAATAGAGACATTAAGTGAAGCGTCTTCGGATATCACAATCATACTCGGCGAATTTAACGCCAAAAGTTCAATTTGGGGATCACCTGTCGAGGATAACAAAAGTCAACAGGTTGAGGACATGCTAACCGACCTCGACCTTACACCGTTAAATAACGGAGAGAACACCTACCTAAGTCCACAGGCACAGAATTCGCAATAGACATCACAGCGATAAATTACAACATCGCACCCACAACACAATGGAAAATCCTGAGAGGTGCAATCAGTGACCACAGACCAATTTTACAACCCTAAACTTCAAAATTGAGAATGTCCATTAGAATAAAAGAACATGGAACTTTAGGAAAGCCGACTTGAAAAAAATTCACAGAAAAGCTTGAAGAACTGTGCAACGAAAAATTGAATTACAGAACGCTTGACAAAAGCTGCAAAAGTATCGATACCTAGAGGTAGACATAAAGACCTGTAGATAACTTACTGGAAGGACCACAACATCGAGGCAATGATTTCAGAGAGAGAGACAATATCAATGAACTTCTTAAAAAAATAAAACAGAAGAAAACAGAAAGGAACTCATTGAAATTAGTCACAAAATAGAACAAGAAATTAGGATATGCAAACAAGAAAAATGGCAGAATTCTGCGAAAAAATGGATCCAAGAAAGGACAGCCAACACTTGAATATGATTAGAGTTTTAGACAACAATCAAAACCAACACCAATCCTCCAATACTCTAACCGATATGAATAGAACAGCGAGAACGAGAACAAACAGATGGCTGACATAATTGCTGAATATCTTTCAAGCACTTCCATACTCAACTATACGAATGAAGACAGGACTCTAAAAATAATATAAACCAGTTAGTTAAACAAGCAAGAAACTTCCATCAACAAGATATTTTCTCGAGAGACTTCACACTGAATGAGCTGAACTTATCAATAAAAAAATCCAAGAGGTCACCAAGAGATAATCTAATCTTTGGTCAAATGATTAAACACTTTGAAGACAAAGCTAATAATCAACTCCTACGAATACTGAACATTTCATGGCAAACTGGTAAACTACCAAAGAATTGGAAGATATCAATTATAGTGCCAATACTGAAGCCAAACAAAGATGCCAAGGAATACAAGAACTATCGGTCAATTGCTCTCACCAGCATACTTTGTAAAATACCAGAACGAATTATCCACTCTAGGCTCATAGTCTGGCTCACAAACAATAAAAAATAAACCTCTACCAAACTGCCTTTAGATCCCAGCACTGTACGACTGATCAACTGTTCTACTTCTGTCAATCAATAATAGATTCGTTCCAGGAAAAACCGCCAAAGAAGACCACGGCTATATTCCTTGATATAACCTCAGCTTTTGATCGAGGGTGGAGGGAGAAATTACGTGAAAAGCTGCACAAAATCGGAGTAAGAGGAAAAACCTTAATCTGGATTGCAGACTTCTTGAGGGGAAGAAGGTTAAAGGTTCGGGTCAATGGAGAATTTTCCAAGGAAGGAAGAACATGGGCTGGTGTAACTCAGGGATCTGTGCTCAGTCGTCTACTCTATCTGCTATATATTAACGACATCCATCCTTACCTCACTGAAGACACAAAGGTTGCCTGTTATGCAGATGATATAGCCATATGGCACACAAGTAGCAGCATAGAAAAATCGTAAAAAATACTGAACACATCAATGAGAGGACTGGAGAAGTGGGCAATGGAACTCCAAATGACCATAAACCCAATAAAACCAAACCTATGCGTCTTCTCCACTCACAGGGAAAAAGACATAAATATAACCACAAAATAAGCATAAACAAACAAATAATTGATAAAATTAGAAATCCATAATACCTAGGTGTGATACTGCAGTCCTGGATCTTTCAAGTTGGTCTCGAGGACCACGCCATCACCATCTCCTAAGCGGCGAAGTACGCGATCTACGTATTCATCGTAGATCGCAAAATGCGTGGTGTCGCTGGAGACCCACTGTTGATTCTCCACCAAATTCTGTAGCGCTGGCAGAGGCGCCATATTCATTGTACATAGTGTATATAATGCATAATATATTTTTTTAATAGTGCAGACTGCGCATGTATTGACAAGATGTCTCAACAAAATTATTTTAATTATTATTGATGAGGAATTGGAATTTTCAGAACACATAATTAGCACCTCAAATAGAGCTATCAGAAAACTAAACATTCTGAAAAGCTATGTGGAACAAATTGGGGAGCAAAACCCAGAATTCTCAGAACAACATATACCACCTTAATAAGGCCGATAATGGAATATGGAACACCGGTCTGGGCTACCTCAAGCTCATCACTAAAAGTAAGACTAGACAGTGTTCAAGCAAAAGCGGCCAAAATAATCACTGGTGCTGTTTCATCCACCAACAATGAGAAAATTCAGAGAGAATGTGGTCTAGACCTACTCGCTCGAAAGCAGAAGACAAAATAAAAACAACTTGGATCGGCACTTCGGAAACGAGGAACCAGAGGACGAGATCTCTCTGACCACTTGTGGTTTGGTAAATCCGCCCTTTTCTGAGAATGAGGTGAAACTGACGGCTTTCAAGTTCGGGAAAAAGAAATCTCCTGGTCTCGAAGGGATCGATAACACGGTCGTGAAAGCCCTGGTAAGGATGCGCCCATCGCTTCTTTCCAGGTTATTCAATAGGTACCTGGACACTGGTACATTTCCTGAGGCATGGAAGGTTGCCCGAGTAGTGCTTCTCGAAAAGGGTAGAAAGGGTAGAAAGGTAGAAAGGGTAATTCTCCTAATGATTATCGTCCGCTTTCTTTACTAGTGTGTCTAGGTATGGTCCTGGATAGCCTACTAGCTCTGCGACCGAAGCACGGGCTAGAGAGTAATGAGCTCCTTTCCTCTTTCCAACATGGTTTTAGGGAAGGGAAGTCCACAACCACAGCTCTGAACGAGGTGTTAGAGGGGGTTGAGATGGGCTTAAATAAGGGTGCTTGGGTTCTTTTCGTGGCCCTGGACATTGATGGCGCGTTCAACTCCATGAGCTGGAACAAGCTGATGAGAAATTTGATGGACATGGGTTGTCCTGATAATTTGTGCAGCTTGGTTCGTGATTTCCAGAGGGATAGACGGATTAGCCTCAGTTTTGGTGGGCGGAAGTTGGAAAGAAACTGTGCTAGGGGTTGCCCCCAGGGCTCTTGCTGCGGACCTATTCTGTGGAATATCCTGGTAAACACCGTTTTTCAGGAGGAGCTCCCTGAGGGAGCCAGGCTGGTTCTCTATGCTGACGACCAGTTCCTCATCATTGAGGCTGCTTCGAGAGCGAAGGCTGAGAAGTGTGTTGGAGCTTCTCTCCAAATTCTCTCGATCTGGGCCCATGACTCTGGCCTTAAGTTCAATGTCTCAAAAACTAAAGCCCTCAGATTTAAGCCTAGGGACATAAGAACTAAAAGGAAAGGGATCAAATGGGAACACAAGCCGGCTATCCGGATGGAAGGACGGAGGGTAGCGTTGGTCAATAGATTGACCATTCTGGGGGTGGTCATTGATGACAAGATGGGTTGGCAATACCAGGCGGAGGAGATGGTGGCGAGAGGCAGGGAGGCGTTGTGCAGGCCTGTCCTGGTTGGCTCTCAACAGGAGGGGGGGGGGAGAAGGAGGATACTATTTTTAGGAACCTCTGCCTCTCCTGTGTCGAGCCAATCTTGCTATATGCTTCCGGGGCTTGGTGGCGCCGAAACAGGGATCAGAAGGTGGCAACAACTCTAGAGAGAGTGCAGAGGACAGCGGCACTCAGAATCACAGGGGGGTATCGCACTACCAGCAGTGAGGCCTTTTTGGTCCTCGCTGGGCTTATTCCCCTGGGATTGAAACTAGAGGAGGAGACCATCAGACAGAAGATCTGGGAGAACAGGGAAGATGCCCTGGGACTTGAAGCGGGGGCCCTGGAATCGAAGAGGGATCCAAGGAAGCCTCCGCAGTGGTTGCCAAAGTGGAATTGGAGTCCTGGAGGGCCGACAGGGATTGGTACAGAGGTTTTCACTGATTGTAGTAAGTCTGGAACCAATACTGGAGCTGGGGTAGTGATATTCACTAATGGAGAGCTGATCTTCCAAGAAAGTTTAACACTCAGAGTGGACGAATTGGTCTTTTCAGCCGAGCTGGTTGCGATCAGGGTAGCCCTCAGAGTGTGTGCCGAGAAGAACTTCAGCCCGGACCGCCTCTATTCAGATTGTATGTCGGCCCTCGTCGCCATCAATCTGGAGAAAGGGCAACTTGCGCATCAAATAATCCAGGAGCTGGAGATGATGACGCGGGCTCCGGAGCTCCCTTGGTTTAGGAGACACAGCCTCATCGAAGGTAATGAGTTCGCAGACAGGATCGCTAAGGCAGGATGCTTTAGAGGTGGATCACTGAGGACCCCATTGACCAAGATAGAAGTTTATAGGAGGATCAGGGGGCACGTCCAGGACTTATGGTTGGACAGATGGAGGAACAGTGTGAAGGGGAGAGAGGTATTCAATGGGGTAACAACACCCAAGTACCTCTGTAAGGTAATGTCCCACAAACTCATTAGGGTAGTTCGGGACATAGGCTCTTCCCCAAGTCTCCACAGATTTAAAATTAAGAGAAACCCTGATTGCGTCTATGGAGAAAGGGATGTGAATGCACGCCACTACGTCTTGGATTTTCCAAGGGTAGTGGGTGTGCAGGAAGAGAGAAGGAGGGCGAGGGGCGCGATCGAGAGTAAGCTGCTGAGAAATCACAGCAAGCTTCTTGAGAAAGCCCGCGACGTGGCAGCTGAGCTTTTCCTCAGCTGTGAGTGAACAGAGTCGACCGGGGGCTGCCTCCCCGCGGTCCCTGCTGGACACAGTAGATAGTTTCCTATTTTGCTATGATTAAAGGCCACCGGTATAGAAATCCTTCCAGACACGTTGTCTGGGAGGTGGTGTTTCCAGGTATAATGTCCAAGTACTAGCTTGGATGCCGTTACTTGGCTTATGAGTTGAACAGAATAGCAGCGAAGGGCATGCTTCGCATGCCGGCTTGTGGACCTAAAGGTCTGGGTGGCCATCTGCTTCTAGGGTATACCAACTGTGCTTAGGTGGGATCCTCCAGTTCTTGTTTATTTTGGCTACTGTTTCTATTTCTTTAAAAGTAAGTTTATTTTTCTGTAGCAAGGGTTCTTTTGTGCCTTTTTTCGCTAGCGCATCAGCAGCTTCATTGCCTTCAATGCTAACATGTAAGGGTATCCATTGAAGGTGAATTTTTGAGGTATTGAGAGGTTTTGGAGATAACCAATTATGTTCCTGCTTACTTTGTCTCTAAGATCCTCTGTGTGACTCAAGTGTTGTATGGCACTTCTACTATCAGTAAGAATCCATATATCGTGATGTTTAATGTTTCTGATGGATTTTAAGACTTCTTAGATGGCTATAAGTTCTGATCTGAAGACTGAGCAAAATTCTGGGTTTCTTCTGTTTATTTTCTCAAAGCCATTTGTGGTTTTAATGAGAGAGCCACTGCCAGTGTGTCCCAACTCGTCTCTGCTACCATCAGTATAGATAGTTATTGCATTTTTTTAGGAATTTTATTAATTATTTCTAATGATAATTGTTTTAAGTATTCTGGATTTTGGTATTGTCTGTTGGTGGGTTCATTTAAAGTGGCATTAAAAATAACATTTTGTTAGTGGTTCGCATGGAGATATTTTTCAGCTGAATAATATTTTTCCACTTTATATTTTAAAAATCCATTTCTTTTGGCCAGGTGGAGAGGGCCTTCTTTTTTGAGTCTTATATTGGGTTCCCAATTAAGTATGTAATTGAAAGTTCTGTGTTTCTTTTCATAACTCTTGATTTTGTTTATATATTTTGGCAGATTGTAGCTTATTCTATCCTTCAAGGGCATAATGTCTCACTCGTAAGATACAATATTATTAGGGCAGGTTTTTCGAAGACCTGCAATAATTCTAGCTGCATTTAGTTGTATCCTTTCCAGTGTTTTTAGATTTGTTTCATATGCTGTATCATAGATTTGATATCCATATTCCAAGATAGGTCTCATTAGAGATGTGTAAGGTAATTTTAATGTTGTTGCTTCAGCTCCCCACTCTTCCTGAAATATATTTCAAGATTTTTAGTCGGTCTCTTCCTTTTCTAACAACTCCTAAATATGCTTACTGGAGTTAATTTGTTGATCCAGGGTGTAGCCGAGATATTTAGGATGTTTATTATATTGCAATTGTTGTTCTTTCAGAATAATATTTGGTCTTCTTTTGTATAGTTTCTCATCGGTAGTAAAAAGACAGGTTTCAGATTTTGGGGGTTAAATTCTCATTCATGTTTATTAGCAAATTTTTCTAGGTAGAGAAGAGTCTTGTTCAAATCTCTTTCAGTTTTTTTCCAGTTAGTTTTGCTGCTCCATAGAATAATGTCATAAGCGAAAAGTCCAATATTGGTTTTATGTGAAAATTTTTCTTCTATGCCTGCAATAAATAGGGTGAAGAGAGTTGGGCTAAGGATTGATCCTTGTGGTAATCCTTGGTAAAATTTGAAGGTTTTAGATAGAGTGCCATTATATTTGACCCTGATTTATATATTTTTAAGGGAATCATTTATCCAAGTGATAGCTTTTCCATCAATTTTGAAATGTTTGTATAATTTTGTAATTAACTTGTTTTTCCATACCTTATCAAAAGCTTGTGTAAGGTCTAAAAAGCAGCTATGGTGTGGTTAGTTGGTTTTTTGTTTGTGCATCTTTTACCTTTTGTGTGAAAAATAAGAGTTGGTCTATTTTCCCATGTCCTTTCTTAAATCCATATTGTTCTTCTGGTGAGAGATTTCTTGTGTCGGGGTGGTAGGTGAGTCGTCTGAGTATAATTTTTTCCAATAATTTGCAGCAAATACTTGTAAGGGAGATAGGTCGGTAGTGTTTTGGGTCATCAGCAGATTTGTCAAGTTTTTTGGGAATTATTGTTGCATTTTTACAGTCTTGAGGCAATTTTCCAGTTTTCCAGGAGTCATTGAAAATATTAAAAAGTCTTTCTTTGCCATTTTTGCACAAGTTTGATATCATTCGGCCATGGATTCCATCTGGCCCAGGAGTATTATTTAGGTCAGTGTTTTCTAATGCATAAGTTAGCTCTTTCATATTGATTTTTTTTTCATGGAAAATATTATGAGTACTGGTGACATTTTTACAGTCATGAATAATCTTTCGGGCCTTTTTTAAACCTTGATTTTACTACTTATTTGATATGAATTACCTAAAAGATTGGCAGCAATTTTGTCATTAGTTGCTGGTGTACCATCTGTATTCTTAATCATATTTGTGTTTTCAGTTTGTGGCTGGACTCTGTCAATTTGTTTTGCCAAATTCCAAAGTTTTGTATTTGGGTTTCTTGGGTTCAGGTTTTCACAAGTTTGTTTCCATTTTTCCCTTTTCACATTTACGTATAATCCTTTTATTTATGCAATCACAATGTTCAGTTCAGTTCTACAATTTGTTTGGTTTTGGGTGCACTTTTTTGTAGTTCATTTCTTTTAGTTATAAGTGTTTGAACATTTTTTTGCCTGGTGTGTATAATTTGGAATCCATTTCTTAATATTACCTCTTGGTATTGAAACTTTGGCTGCTTTAATAATGGTGTTTTCGAAAGATATCATTATACCCTTTTTGAAGTTCCAGAATTTTTCTTAATTGAGCTAGTTTTGGTCTTGGTGCTAATTTCTATCAAATTAGGCAAATGATCACTTCCAAATATTTTTAATATTTGCTATTTGCATTTGTGGAAAATGTCAGGATAGTAAAAACTTATATCAAGGGCTTGTGCAGTATTATAGCTTGTAGGAATGATAGGTAGGATTCCCATCATTTAAGCACATGAGAAGGCATTGTCGTCAAATATGTTTGATAGTATTTTGCCTCTTGGGTTTGGCGTAGAACATCCCCATAGTTGATGTTTGGCATCAAGGTCACCTACAATAATAGTGTTGTCTGTAAGAAATTGAGCCATTGTTCCAACGTCAATAAATGTATTGTTTGGAGGGTGATACATATTGTATATGTTGATGGCTTTGTTTTGATTGAGGTAGACTTTGATACCTTGGGCTTCGAGGTCTAATGTGTTTGTAATATTAACGGCTATGTCCTCATAGTACAATTTCTTGATTAAAAATGCTAGGCCACGCCCTTTAACAGCATATACAGATGGATCTTCATACCTTACCCTGAGTAATGGAGGGGCCGGAATTAACATAATTCTGCAAGATGGAAAAAAACATCAAAATCAAAGAAGGGGCAGGACAGATTTCGTCAAACTTCACTTGTGAACTGACAGCTATCTGAAAAGCTCTTGATTTATGCCTTAACCAACCATCCCTGCATCAAGCAGAAGGAATTTTAATATACAGCGACTCCATATCCGCTCTAGAAGCAATTCAGAAGGGCAATACTAGAATCACACAGAAAATACACTCGTTACTTACCCAACCTGAATTATTGGAGAATAATTGCATTCTACAATGGATTCCTGCCCGTGTTGAGATCGGGGGTAATGAAATGGCAGTTGATTTGGCAAAGGAAGCCAGAAAGCTGAGCCAAAATAAAGAACAAATGTCAGTATTTGACGCTGATGCTTTGGAAAAATACAATATAATTAAACAAAAAATAAGAAAAGATCAAATATGTGAAATAAACTCTGAGAGAAAACTGACAAAACCTATAACAAGACTTAGAACAAAACACTTTAAAGGAACGAAAATACATCCAGATGGCACAAGAACCTATAGAACATGCAACAACTGTCCTTGTGTGGAGCTAACACCTACCCACCTATTCTCATGCCCGCAGCCTTGCAGAAAATTGACATAGACCCAGAGCAGAAGCTTTACACACCCAAGATAGTGGACATTGCTGCTGTGATAGAAATGCGTGGAGACATCTGAGGCTATTTATTGGACACGACAACAAAAACAACAACGGTATTCCAGAGTAAAATAAATTATCAGAGATAGATACATATTTTTCAAATTAAAATAAACATAATCGATACTGAGTGAGAGTTGAATTAAAAATATTAGAAATTTATTATCTTCGGAAACAAACCGTATCTAAAATATCAATTTTCTTTTTGCTACATGTTTTAATTTGCATTTACCTATTTTACATATCTCTGATTGTATTTGAAAATCGTTAACCAATTCTTCATACTTTTGGCGAAATGGTGTTTTATTAATTTGTTATTTGCTATTATTAGGGTTCTTTCCTGGTATTCCAAAAGGAAAAATACGTGTCGATCAGTTATATTTTTCAATTTATCAAACAATTTGGCCGCTGAATCTCTGATTCTGGTAGAGCGCCATCTGGCAAATAAGATTGTAACTAAAATCAATTTCGAATTTTTCATTATTTGCCATAAAAAAATCCCATTGCATCCTGAACACAATGGTGTTCACCGCATTGCTCTAGCGCAAATATTCGCGGAGTTATTAATTTTTAAAATAGTGCGGGACTTTTGGATCACCCTGTATATGCAAAACATTTATTCCGACCAAAAGAGATCCGACGATAATGGTTAAAAATGTTAATAAAATCACCGAGGTAAATTCCTTCGAAGAAACAATCTGTCAGATGAACGACGAACTAAGGGATATGAAAAGTGAAATTAAGGTATTATTCAGCACTAAATCTAACACCCCTACTCACAATATAGTTTAACGGGTTTCTCCTAGGGTATATCAAACCATTAGGAAATTAAATAGTAAAATCTACACTGATTGCGAACGCTGCGTTGTTGTAGATAAGATTTTTGTGAAACAATGCCAGAAATGTCTTAAATTTAATCCCTCTCACAAAATGGCAGAATGCCCTAACACCCCAATGTGCAGAATATGTGGAGTTCAGGGAGTTCATGATTGCTCAGGAATTCCCAAGTGTTTTAATTGCTCTCAACATCCTAAGTATAGAAGCAAGCCCTTATCACACAGAGCAAATTCGGAGGAATGTCCTTTGTATAAGGCACAAATAGGCAGAATAATCGAAAGAACAAGTTATTTCCCAACTGAACAATCAGATAACTAACTCATACGAGTCAGGAAAGTATAAAATGCAAGCCCCATTAATTAAGTGTGTGCAACAAAATTTAAGAAAAAGCATAAATGCAACAAATGAGCTCCTGGCTCAGATAGCTAACGACCCACCAGACATATTATTTATTCAGGAGCCCTACACAGTGAACAATGTTGTTATTTTTGGCGGAGACGAGCATTCAGTTTTAACAGCAAAAGGAAACAAGATAAACTCGGCAACAATAATTTTAAATAAAGGATTAAAATACAATAAGATAGATCAATTCACCAACTCATTTTGTACTACAAGCTCAATACTCTTATCAAAGTCACATATAATTACAGCGAATTTTTACATTCTCCCCAATTCTTTTTCGGAAACCCATCAAAGGTTTATTGAGGAAATTTTGGAAACCTTCAAAATTCAACCGATTCTGCTTTGTGGGGATTTTAACTCTAGGCATCCCGTCTGGTATGATCGAAAGACAAATTCAAATGGTCACAAACTTCATTCAATAGTGAACCAACACAATCTCTTCATCCATAATATTAAAACTACAACGTGTCGTAATTCTAGCGTGATCGACCTCACTATCTCCAACAGAAATTCAATCAATCTATTAAAAAACTGGAATACATCCATAATGACGGACACCTCCGATCACGTGACAATAACCTACGAGATCGTTAATAAAGACAACAGTCATATAAACGGTTCTAAATCAACGTGGAAATTCAGCGAAACTGACGCAAACTGGAATGCATTTTATGATAAATTTTCCTCCCCCGAATTGCTAAGCCTCGTGGATGAAACTAAACAAATAAAAAATTCCGAAAGTGTAGATAGAGCTGTTTTAAAACTCACAGATATTATCAGTGAAGCAGCTTACGCATCCCTTAAGTTAAAATCAACCATAAACAAAAACAAAGTCAAATTCAAGTGGTGGACGAATAAACTTGAAAAAATGAAAAATGATTTTAATTATATAAGAAATTTATTCTATCGAGGCAAAATAATTAATGAAAAATTCTTTAAAGCTGTTCGTAATAAATATAATAAAGCCATTAACAAGGCAAAATTTAAAAGCTGGAGATTCTTTCTCGAAGAAAACGAATCAACTAATCCTTTTGGGAACACTTATAAAACTTTCAAAACTTTAAAAGCATCATTTAACACAACAGGGATTCCATTGATAGACAACGCACCGGATTTTGCTAGGACTTCAAAAATGGAAAGTTTATTGAACGATCTTTTCCCGGACGATGATATTTCTTCCGAGGAGGTACTTCACAAAGCAACTAGATATTACTCGCCAATTTACAATAATATAAACAAAGTGATCATAAGCCTAAAAGATATTGAATCAATTATTGTATTATTGAAAAATAAGAAAGCACCTGGATCAGATAATATTAGCAATAATATGATAAAATACGCCTACCCTAGAATTTTCATAATCCTCCATCAAATATTCGAAAAATGTATAAGTTGGGAAATTTCCCAGATTATTGAAAAAACTATTTTGTGAAAATCATTCCTAAAGTAGATAAAACTAGTTATGATGTTAGTAAAAGCTACAGACCAATTTCCTTGCTATCAAACATTTCAAAAATTTTCAAAAATATAATTAAAAATAAACTTACTACCTTTTATGACGAAAACAATTTGATGAGTCATAGACAACATGGCTTCTCCAGGCATAAATCAACAATCACTGCTATGAAAGAGCTGACTGAAACTATTCTAGAACACAAGCAAAGAGAACTGACGGCGTTGATCGCAGTGGACTTATCAGGGGCTTTTGATAATGCATGGTGGCCAGCTATAATAAAAAGAATGGATTTAGACAACGTTCCCAGCTCTCTGATTCAAATCATCCAATCCTATTTGAATAATAAAAGGACAGTTTGTCTGTCATATGGTGGCAAAACGGTCTCCAAAAACCTTACTAAGGGATGTCCTCAGGGTAGTCCACTGTCACCGTTATTATGGAACATCCTGCTAAATGATATTTTAATTAATTTTAAATCAACAAACGCTGAAATTATTTGCTACGCGGACGACATCTCTATTATATGTTGGCATTATAATTTAGAGGGTCTAAAAACTGAGTTAGTGAACACCCTAAACTATGTCACTCAATGGTGTCGCTCAAACAAGTTAAAAATAAATTCAGAAAAAACAAACTTGATTCACTTTCACAATTTCCATAGGTTCCAGTTGGAATTTCAAAAAACCGTCATAAAGCCTTCAAATGAAATCAAAATTTTGGGAACGAAATTATCTAATCATAGGTTCAAAACAAAAATAAATTTCAACCCGCACATCAATGAGATTTTGCATAAAGCGCATCGCATGAAAAATTTGCTTTTTTCCCTCAGCGGCAAAATATGGGGTATAAACTCTAATAAAAGGTTAATTTTGTATAAGACGCTAATTAGACCTATTCTAACATATGGAGCTGAAATTTGGTTTTACCAAATAAATAACCGCTGTAAACAGAAATTAAATTCGATGCAATACCAAATTGTTCTTTGGGCTACTAGATCGTTTAAAACATCTTCCTCAAATTGTGTCCACTGTCTGGCAGAGATCCCATTACTGACTGATTTTATCGAATCAAGATTGATTAAATATGAATTGGATCAACTAAGCGAGGAAGACCAACGAACGCTCAGTCCACATTCTCCTTCAATAATAAATGGATTTTTAAGAACAAGAATGGAAGATATGTTTTTTAATACAAGTGATCACTTTCGTCTCTTTTTCCCTTTGGGCATTCCAAAATATTTCCGCCCTGACTTTTACAACGTGCAATTCGTTACTGGACATGGAAATTTCGGAGATTTTCTGTTTCGAATAGGAGCCATAGACGAACCGGGATGTTTATGTGGAAAGAGAAAGCAGGATTCCAGTCATCTGCTTCTTGAGTGCCCAATCTTCCAGAGCTACAGAAACCGGGAAAACATCGAATGCAAGGATCTTTTTATGTTTGTAAATAGTAGGGACTCGTATTTTAAATTTAGAAAATTCTGTAAATATATCTATGATTTTCTCTCTTGGTTAAAAAAAAAACCTTAATTACTACCTATTTGTATATTTTTGGTTTGTTTATTTTGTTGGTTGTGATGTAAAATCAGGAATGATTTTAATGTCCTCTTTCTTATCTTTTCAAATCTTGTAATTATTTATTTATTATTATTTTTTTTTTGTAATATAGTATCTGAATTTAGTGTTGTTATTGACGCAAGCATCCCTTGTAGGGATATCGCGTCTGATTTGATAAATAAATAAATAAAAGAAAAATTGAACTTTGGTAATTTTCTTAAATTTAAATAATTTGGTCCTAAAAGGCTAGTTTATTGAATGAAAGAAATAATCAATAAACCTATTATTGCAATTATTTATGAATAGATATAAAATAATTGATGAAATTTGAAGTTTGGATAACAATGTTATTACTGATGATTTTTCAGGATGCCTGAATGACCAGTTTTTTGGTCGTTGAGGTACAGCTTGCACCACGCTGATGAGGGCCAACAGCCCGAAAGGCGTCAGTGGTAGATTTTCTTGATTAATCAAGAATGGGTATTTGGCCAATTCTGGAATAATTAAAAATCAACGAGAATTGTTGATATTTATTACGATAGATGGCGCAAGCCATCAGCAACTTTCAGTTGCACAATAAGGAGATGCCTTTTTCATAATGTTATTGTCCCATATACTAGATGACTGCCCGCTGTACAAATTCAATGGAGGAATCTCCAATCTCCATTCTGTCACCCCGGAAGCCCTGAACTGGCTGAAGGCCTTGCCTCTCAGACTTTAATGTCCGATATGTCCTCACTTCTTTTTTCTAGATTTAATTCATTTTGTCTCCTCTCTAATTGTAAATAGGCTGCTGTATCACCTCATAAGCATAAATAATAATGTTATTACTGCTTTTAATCAATCGATCAATATAGTAATATTATAATATACAGGATAAATGCACGTGTTGTTGAATGTACTCATAAATTATATTTTAAAAAGTCACATATTGATAGTTTATATATATATATATATATATATATATATATATATTAATAGTAATTGTTTTTATATTTGGAAAATAGAGGAAAAGTAAACTATTAAGAACAACAGATTTTGATTTAATTTTGAGTCAGAACAGCAAGCTAATTCTGTATCAAATAGTATAGTTATGAAAAATTTTAAGATTAATATATATATTTTAAATTTAAATGTGTGAGGTTTGTTTTTTATTTTTTTTTTGTAATAAATAATTAGCTAGATTATATTTTTAAAAAAGAGAAAGAAAAAAAAGGTAACACCAGCAAAGCATCGGCAGTTACGCGTCATAGGCTGGGTGAAAAAAGGAATAAGCGAAGAGAAAGTTTTAAAGAGAAGAGCAAAGACAGAACCATGATAATAATTTTCCAAATATAAAATAAAGCTAATTAGAGAGAGAGAAAAGTATTTTTTTGCTCTATTTTCTCTCTTGATGAGAGAAGTTAGATTTTTGTAATTTTTTTTTTTCATATATAAGCTTATTTTAAAGACAATCTAGTGTAAATGTGGAGGACACTATATAAGATAATATATTAAATTAGGAAGGATGAAAACCTTAAGGGTTAGACCAATTGAAAACCAAAAAGGTTAGACCAGATGGAAAGAGGATGGTACTCAGGTGGGCCTCTTCAGATGAAGACCTGAGCAGCAGTTTCGGCCCTTAGTCCATTACTGCCAAACTTAAATATAATAGACAAGATTCAAATATATCAAAAAATTGCACCAAAGGTATCTATTATGGACAATTTTTAAGATACTACAGAATTAACAACAAACTAAACAACGTTATAAGTAAAATTAAAAACCTAAATGACGAATTTCAAAAAAATGGATTCAGCCAAAATACAATTGAAAAAATTAACATTTTAGCAATCAGAAAATATCTTCACAAAAATAAATTCTCATACAATTTCAACTTCAATGACTTTAAAAATTTCACTATGAGAATTTAATTAACTTTTGACCGATTATTCAAACTTGTTTATCTACGCTAACTTTTAAATCGAAAATTTATTTATAGACATTAACCGTTCCCCCCTGGGTGAGTAGAATTGGCTTGTGATGTTAATTGTAACATGCATATATTGAATTTTAAGTTGATAACATGAACCGCAATTTAATACATGTAACTGAATGATCTATAATAATGTTAACAGCAATACTGACTTCAACTGGAAAGCTCAATCTAAATGCTACTTTCACTTGTAGACAATGAGGCAACTAACAAGAGTCACATCATCTATCTCTCTTGATTTACTAACACTAGCTACATTCCGCTAATCTAGATAATAAATAATTTAATTATAGGTAAATACTCTTGAAATCATAACATTCATAACGAATGCTATCACATTAATTAAGTGTATTGATAATCTATTATAAATACTTTCAAATAAATTTTCTTTCATTATTCCACCTCATCTTTCTCTCCTTTCCTATTTTATTTATTTATTTTTTTCCTTTTTTTTTCTATTTTTATATATATATTTTTGTTTTCCTTGTTTCTTTTTTCTTCACCCCTTTTAATTGGACTTAGAACAAATAATAATTAAGATTTTAAATTAATAAAAAAAAATCCATCTACACTAATAGAAACTGTTAAATTCAATATTCTGAAACACCAATACCATACTGATAAAACACAATTAGGATTATAGATTATAAATACAAGGTAACGGGACCGGGTCCGAGTGAATGAGTGGTATGTAGCATTTCGGTAGCGACATTGTGGCCCTCTTCAGACTTGTCTGAAGATTGTAGCGACGCTGATGCCGAAACGTCGCACATTGTTTATTTGTTTGGATTTGTTCTTTTTACCTTTGCTTACCAATACCATACCTTTATTTCTGTGTTTTCTCTAATTCTTACTTTGTTTGATCCTTTAAATTTATACGATAACTTTAGAATATTTTCTTTCTCTCCTTATAGCATACATAACAATTATCTATGCGTGTTCGAACTTTATAAAGGGGGGTATAGAGAATGAACATTCAATCTAATTGATATGAAGCATTAAAACTTAAATTCCTAAACTTCCTTATTTAGCAGAAATTACAGGTAATGGTCCTCATATATTATATTTAAAAAAAAAGTATAGATAGGACTATATATAGAATATACGGTTCCGTTAGGACCAGTTCAAATAAATTGATGATGTGAGTTATTATGGGAAAGCATTTTCACCATCTTCAGACAAGGGACTTATGTCTTTGTCTGATGAAGCTGATTATTCCATTTATGGTATGACGCACATTCTTAACTTGTTTGAATTTAATCGTACTTTCTTGTAGTTCCAATTAATCCTTATCCTCCCGTACTACTAATATCTTATTATTTTCCTGCAGTCCTATTATTTAGAGTGTATGAACACAATTTGGACTATATTCTGAACCTACTAACATCAGACAAAGTTTATTTTTCTATGATGTACTAGAGCGCCATCTGTTATCAAATTATAAAACTATTTTAGAGGCGTAATATTCTTTTTAAAATAAAACAATTTCTACTGTCCTTACTGCGATGGAAAAATGACTACCATCGCAGTAAGGACAGTAGAAATTGTTTTATTTTAAAAAGAATATTACGCCTCTAAAATAGTTTTATAATTTATTTTTCTATGTTCTTTAATGTTAGATTTCCTGTTCCCTTGTCGACACACATTGTTAAAGACTTGGGATATGATCAATTTTTCCTATATTTATAATAATCATTTAACTGTATTACTAATTTCTTATCAGTCTCTTACAGTCCTTATACCCAAAAAGAATAAACAAAATTTGATTTAAAGTTTAACACTAAGGGATAAATATGTATCAATCTGATTAAGTCTAGGGAACCGAATCAATTTAACTTCTGAACTGAAAAAACATGTTTTGAGTTAGGTTTGAAAGTGCAGAAGATGACAATGTCTTAGTTCATTAGTTGATTTTTGTAGTATATCTAAGGTTCAGCTATTACCCTATCTCCGTTCCAACCTAAAATTGCTTTCTATTTGGTCGAAGAGGTATGGTTTGGCAGTAATGGAGTAAGGGCCGAAACTGCTGCTCAGGTCTTCATCTGAAGAGGCCCACCTGAGTACCATCCTCTTTCCATCTGGTCTAACCTTTATGGTTTTCAATTGGTCTAGCCCTTAAGGTTTTCATCCTTCCTAATTTAATATATTATCTTATATCGTGTCCTCCACATTTACACTAGATTGTCTTTAAAATAAGCTTATATATAAAAAAAAATTACAAAAATCTAACTTCTCTCATCAAGAGAGAAAATAGAGCAAAAAATACTTTTCTCTCTCTCAAAATAGCTTTATATTATATTTGGAAAATTATTATCATGGTTCTGACTTTGCTCTTCTCTTTAAAACTTTCTCTTCGCTAATTCCTTTTTTCACCCAGCCTATAACGCGTAACTGCCGATGCTTTGCTGGTGTTACCTTTTTTTTCTCTTTTTTAAAAATATAATCTAACTAATTATTTTTACAAAAAAAAAATAAAAAACAAACCTCACACATTTAAATTAAATTTAAAAAAAATATTAATCTTAAAATTTTTCATAACCATACTATTTGATACAGAATTAGCTTGCTGTTCTGACTCAAAATTAATTCAAAATCTGTTGTTCTTAATAGTTTACTTTTCCTCTATTTTCCAAATATAAAAACTATTACTATTAATATATTGTTCATAGAAGCTTGCTTCATGACTAGCTCACTAATTTGCTGTTATTACCAACAATTATCAGATAACATATATGAGGTGGATAAAAAAATTAAGAGTATAGGTACTCGATGTAGTCAAGTTCGTAAGATCATCTAAGATGATCTTTCAAAAGTTTTTTTTTTAAGTTATTATTATTAATAATAATAATAATTAAATAAAAAAAACAACTCATTATTGGGGTTAGCACCCCCATAAATGTTATAACCCAAACTCGCTAACAAATGTCAAAGTAAAAAATGTCAAACTTGCCCTAAAATTATGAACCATGATAAATTCCAAACAACTAGTTGTAAGGTGGAGAACACTATATATAAGTTAACATGTAGTAAATGCAACCTAATATTCATTGGTCAAACTTCTAATTCCATAAATATTAGAATTAACCTTCATAGAAATCATGCGAAAAATCTAATAGGTAATAATTATATGATAGAACATCATAAGATTCACTCTTTTGATAACTATAACATAGAAATTTTAGATATATGTAAAAACAAAAAACAACGGCTAATATTAGAAAATCAATACATTCTGAAGCAAAATTCTCTCTACCCTTACGGTTTAAATGATGAATTAAATCATACGAATACAGTAACCGATCCAAATATCTCTATCTATGAGAGTAGCTGTAAATACAAAAAAAAAACAAATAAATACTATTCCAAATAACAAGAGAGGAAAAAGCACAAACAAACTTGGTTATATAGACTTTGAACAGGGTTTAATTAATAATCAGGAATTCCAACCAAATTTTACACAAAAATTTATTAGCATCCTCTTCAAACTTAACAACAAAAAAATGGAAAAATTTATACAATATATTAGAACTAACAATCTATCTAATAGAATTACAGATATTGCTAAAGATATCTACATATTTAAGAAAATTGATAACAGTACTTCTGTTAACATCGTCATAAAATTTACAAACAAAATCTTTGAACATATCAAATTTAATGATATATTCAACAACACTGATATCAAATACTTAATCCCAGTACAAAGTTTAAATTTTAAAACCACCTTCAAATACAACAAAAACCTAGGAAGTATGGTATGCAACTATAATACCTTCATAAAAATTTAAACAACTTTAATAGTATTAACTGTAAGTGCAATAATATAAGTGACCAACATAAATATAAAGGTCACATCCTTACCAATGACTTCAGATTCTTAAATGAAGAAACACAAATCCTGCTCAACAACGGATATAAATTTATACCACCAATTAAACAAAATTACAACAACACAGTTAATTCAATCATCCAAGATCTTGATCTTTTTATTAATAAAACAAGCTTAAAGTTCAAGACCCCCGAATTTACTTTCCTTAATTGGAAATTTGAAATTATGAAACATGTCAAGGATTATTACCACAATACACTGAAAATTGCAAAAATGCCCCCTTTAAATATTGGAAAATTAAAAGAAAACATTAAAATCATTCAAGAAGAGTACATTATTACTCCAATTGATAAATGTTCCAACAACTTCTCAATCACTTGCAAAAATCTGTACCATGACCTAATTATGCAAGAAATGAACAACACCGATAAATACAGCATAACAAATATAACCCCGATTCAAATTAAAAAGGAATTGGAGGTTAAAGAAAAAACTTTAAATATCTATAGCAAAAAAGCACTACCCCTATTATACCTCATATTTACATTATACCCAAAATACACAAAACTCCTCTCAAATTCAGAACCATAACATCTGGAATAAATTCTAATTTGAACAATTTAGACCTTCAATTAGCTTCAACTTTAAAATTTTTAACAAAACAGATCCGCAATAAAGAAAAATACAACTTTATTGACTCCAATAAGAACATACTAAATTTTATTAACAAAAACCTTCCCAAACTCAAATCAGTTTATACTTTTGATTTTGAAGACCTCTTCTCTAAACTGGAGTTAGAGGATCTTAAACTCAAAATTATAAATCTATTTTCAGAATTTTTAATAGACAAGACTTTCAATATTCCCTTAATTCACAATGGTAACAAAACTATTGTAATTAACTACAATAAAGCAAAATTAATTTTAGAAACATTTCTTAAATTCAATTATATTCAAATTAAAAATCAAATTTATAATCAAAAACAAGGAGTACCTATGGGTACGTCATCGAGTCCATTATTGGCTAACCTCCTGTTATTTTGGTATGAGAGGGGATTCTTTTCTCTTAACAAAGTTAACTAGTGGTTGTTCCGATATGTAGATGACATCCTTATATTCAATAATAATAATTTTTCAAAATTAATAGAAAAAATCTATCCTCCGTATCTAAATCTAAAAAATAATGAAAAAATCAAATTTAATCAAAAAGTCAACTTCCCTCGATTTATACATAAATCTAAAAGAAAAAAGTATAGAGGTATATGACAAAAGATCAAATTTCGATTTCAACATTATTAAATATAATAGACAAGATTCAAATATATCAAAAAATTGCACCAAAGGTATCTATTTTGGACAATATTTAAGATACTACAGAATTAACAACAAACTAAACAACTTTATAAGTTAAATTAAAAACCTAAATGACGAATTTCAAAAAAATGGATTCAGCCAAAATACAATTAAAAAAATTAACATTTTAGCAATCAGAAAATATCTTCACAAAAATAAATTCTCATACAATTTCAACTTCAAAAATTTATTTATAGACATTAACCGTTCCCCCCTGGGTGAGTAGAATTTGCTTGTGATGTTAATTGTAACATGCATATATTGAATTTTAAGTTGATAACATGAGCTGCAATTCAATAAATGTAACTGAATGATCTATAATAATGTTAACAGCAATACTGACTTCAACTTGAAAGCTCAATCTAAATGCTACTTTCACTTGTAGACAATGAGGCAACTAACAGGAGTCACATCATCTATCTCTCTTGATTTACTAACACTAGCTACATTCCGCTAATCTAGATAATAAATAATTTAATTATAGGTAAATATTCTTGAAATCATAACATTCATAACGAATGCTATCACATTAATTAAGTGTACTGATAATCTATTATAAATACTTTCAAATAAATTTTCTTTCATTATTCCACCTCATCTTTCTCTCCTTTCCTATTTTATTTATTTATTTTTTCCTTTTTTTTCTATTTTTATATATATTTTTTTGTTTTCCTTGTTTCTTTTTCTTCACCCCTTTTAATTGGACTTAGAACAAATAATAATTAAGATTTTAAATTAATAAAAAAAAAAATTCCATCTACACTAATAGAAACTATTAAATTCAATATTCTGAAACACCAATACCATACTGATAAAACACAATTAGGATTATAGATTATAAATACAAGGTAACGGGACAGGGTCCGAGTGAATGAGTGGTATGTAGCATTTCGGTAGCGACATTGTGGCCCTCTTCAGACTTGTCTGAAGTTTGTAGCGACGCTGATGCCGAAACGTCGCACATTGTTTATTTGTTTGGATTTGTTCTTTTTACCTTTGCTTACCAATACCATACCTTTATTTCTGAGTTTTCTCTAATTCTTACTTTGTTTGATCCTTTAAATTTATACGATAACTTTAGAATATTTTCTTTCTCTCCTTATAGCATACATAACAATTATCTATGCGTGTTCAATCTTTATAAAGGGGGGTATAGAGAATGAACATTCAATCTAATTGATATGAAGCATTAAAACTTAAATTCCTAAACTTTCTTATTTAGCAGAAATTACAGGTAATGGTCCTCATATATTATATTAAAAAAAAAGTATAGATAGGACTCTATATAGAATATACGGTTCCGTTAGGACCAGTTCAAATAAATTGATGATGTGAGTTATTATGGGAAAGCATTTTCACCATCTTCAGACAAGGGACTTATGTCTTTGTCTGATGAAGCTGATTATTCCATTTATGGTATGACGCACATTCTTAACTTGTTTGAATTTAATCGTACTTTCTTGTAGTTCCAATTAATCCTTATCCTCCCGTACTACTAATATCTTATTATTTTCCTGCAGTCCTATTATTTAGAGTGTATGAACACATTTGGACTATAATCTGAACCTACTAACATCAGACAAAGTTTATTTTTCTATGTTCTTTAATGTTAGATTTCCTGTTCCCTTGTCGACACACATTGTTAAAGGCTTGGGATATGATCAATTTTTCCTATATTTATAATAATCATTTAACTGTATTACTAATTTCTTATCAGTCTCTTACAGTCCTTATACCCAAAAAGAATAAACACAATTTGATTTAAAGTTTGACACTAAGGGATAAGTATGTATCAATCTGATTAAGTCTAGGGAACCGAATCAATTTAACTTCTGAACTGAAAAAACATGTTTTGAGTTAGGTTTGAAAGTGCAGAAGATGACAATGTCTTAGTTCATTAGTTGATTTTTGTAGTATATCTAAGGTTCAGCTATTACCCTATCTCCGTTCCAACCTAAAATTGCTTTCTATTTGGTCGAAGAGGTATGGTTTGGCAGTAATGGAGTAAGGGCCGAAACTGCTGCTCAGGTCTTCATCTGAAGAGGCCCACCTGAGTACCATCCTCTTTCCATCTGGTCTAACCTTTATGGTTTTCAATTGGTCTAACCCTTAAGGTTTTCATCCTTCCTAATTTAATATATTATCTTATATCGTGTCCTCCACATTTACACTAGATTGTCTTTAAAATAAGCTTATATATATATATAAAAAAAAATTTACAAAAATCTAACTTCTCTCATCAAGAGAGAAAATAGAGCAAAAAATAATCTTTTCTCTCTCTCTAATTAGCTTTATTTTATATTTGGAAAATTATTATCATGGTTCTGTCTTTGCTCTTCTCTTTAAAACTTTCTCTTCGCTTATTCCTTTTCTCACCCAGCCTATGACGCGTAACTGCCGATGCTTTACTGGTGTTACCTTTTTTTTTCTCTTTTTTAAAAATATAATCTAACTAATTATTTATTACAAAAAAAAAATTAAAAAACAAACCTCACACATTTAAATTAAATAAAAAAAAATTATTAATCTTAAAATTTTTCATAACTATACTATATATATATATATATATATATATATATACCAGGTCTATTAGTATGAAACGCGAAAATGGGCGCCAGAGGCCGCTGTGCAACTTTATTTGAGCCGATGGTGGCGCTGTTGTAGGCGTTTTGTTCTTTGACTCACGTGTCATCAGCATGCGTGCAGTTTTAGAAAAATTAATTTCGTGGAAAATTTCTGGAGCCCGTGGAAAATGGCGATTTTAGAGCCAAAAAGTGCCCATTTGCGGGAAGTTTTGTTGTTCGCCTTCAACTGGAAGAAAAGTGCCACTGAAGCCCACCGAATGCTCGAGGAAGTTTACAGCGACCATGCTCTGAGCAAATCGCAGTGATACAGGTGGTTTAAAAAATTCCAAAGTGGCGATTTCGAACTTGATAATGAACCACGCGGAAAATCACCCCAAAAGTTCGAGGACGCTGAACTGCAAGTTTGTTGGATGAGGACAGTACCCAAACGCAGGAGAAACTCGCGAAACAGCTCCAGGTGTCTCAAGGTGCCGTTTCCCTACGTTTAAACAGCCTCGGATTGACGTAAAAGCTTTCCAGATGGGTCCCCCACGAGTTGAGTGAAAGGCAGCAAGAACGGCGTCTGGTAACCTGCGAAGGGCTGCTCGCCAGGCATGAAAAGAAGTCATTTTTGCACCGAATCGTAACTTCTGATGAGAAATGGATCCACTTCAGCAATCCTACGCGGCAAAAGTCGTGGGGCCTGCCAGGCCAATTTCCAAAACAGACGCCTAGGCCCAATCGCTTCGGAAAAAAGGCAATGCTTTGCGTATGGTGGGACCAGACCGGCGTAGTATATTTCGAGCTCCTGAAACCTGGCGAAACGGTCAAAACTAGTCGCTACGAACAACAAATGCACAGTTTGAGAGAGGCGTTGAATGAAAAAAGACCGGAATGGCGTGAAAAGCACAACAAGCTGATACTGCAGCATTACAACGCTCCAGCCCACAACGCTACGGTGGTCAAAAACACCATAAAAGACTTGAACTGGGAACTCTTACCCCACCCGCCGAACTCACCAGACTTAGCGCTGTCGGACTACCACCTTTTCACATCTTTAGGACACGCCCTGAAAAACCAGGAATTTTCGAACTCAGACATACTCCGAAAATGGCTTGTTGACTGGTTCGACTCAAAAGAAATTGAATTTTTTAGACAAGGAATTCTAAAATTGCCTGAAAGGTGGTCCGAGTGTATAGCTAATCAGGGCAATTACTTTGAATAAAAAATATTTTGTTGTATGGAATTGGTGAACTTTTGAATTCACTGAAAATTTTCGCGTTTCATACTAATAGACCTGGTAAATGAATATTGTATGTTTGTTTGTTTGTTGGTTTGTATGTCCGGTATACAAATTCGCAGTAGTTCACTAATTCAAACCAAAATTTCCATACATAGGTAAAAAAATACGGGGAAGACGATAGGCTATTTTAAAAAATATATAAATCAATTATTAAAACTATATATTTTTAGTCAGAAAATGATGATGACGTTATGGCTGTATCATGTTTGATTATTAGATACATAATTATATCGGGAAAAATTCCAAAAATCAGAGACCACTGGTGAAACCAGTTCATTATTTTGTACGCAGGAACAAAACTCTAACAGAAAAACATTCATTCGAGCAGAAAACAAAAGCCAGATCATCTTTCTATAAAAATATCGCATCTCAGACACAAAGTTTGGAGAGGGACGTTGCACAAAAGTGATATCCACGGTGCCAATTTATAATTGTAACGAATATTATTTGAATAAAAACATTTAATCGGGTAAAACCCGGGCGTTGCCCGGGTCATTCGGCTAGTGTATATATAAATGCATGTATGTGTGTGTGTCTGTCCTTTATGCCTGACCAAACCACTCATTGGAACGCCATGGTACTTTGGGAAGTTATTTAGTATAGTACTGGGAAGGTTTCTGAAAAATAATTTCTTGAATATCTTGAATATCCTTAGAGTTATTTGCAGATTTGTAGATTTAACTCGAAAGCAGCGCCCCCATTGTGACGATAATAACAAGTTTTTTCATCTATAAGTGTTATTATCACTAAGTTTATTATCTTGAAGAGTATTTATCAAAAATAAGATTTTCTACCTATTAATTGCGCACAAGTCAGAGTTAGTTATCGAGTATTTTTAAAGGGACCGGGGAAAAAATGTTCACTAGATAAAATGATGATTTTGTAATGTAGAAAATTAGGAAAGACAAAATTCAGGATACCACGGCAATTTATTTGAGACAAGAATAATGATACAATTCCAAGGCAAGATACTATTCCTTTAACTTACAATTACAGAGGGAACCAATTAATATTGATTTTATTCAACATATCGAGTATTTTTCAAGGGACTGGGAAAAATGTTCACTTTATCACAAACCTTTACTCGGGTAAAACCCGGGCGAAGCCGGGTACATCCGCTAGTTATAAATATACACCATTCTATATACAGTTACGAGCGTCATGCGTTCTTAATTCTTCATCTCTGTCACTGTTTGCTTTTTTTTTTGGAATGGCGCTCTCCTATTGGTTGGCTACGATCACGCCACCTTTGACCCCCCCACCCCCCCATCATGCCCCCCCCCCACTCGCTTTTTGGTTTTTGTAACTATTGTGTTGGAGCGGGTCGCTCTTTATATAAATGCATATATTAGTTAATAACTAAATGGAATCCTCTCTTTCTTTTTCCCAGTAAGAGACGCCTACGGAAGCCAACAGTACATAGACAGATAAAGCACATAGGCTATAGTTATTTAGGAATAGATCTAAAAATAATTGATGAAATGTGAAGTTTGGAAAACAATTTTTAATCAGTCGTACAAAGTATATAGTCATCTGTCTATTCTTACCATCCGTACTGATAACTGAAAAGTCACATACAATTAATTCAGATGAAACGTGACCCTATTGTCTTGTAGTTCTGATCTATAACCAAATTAATACCTTTTCACAATTCAATAGTGAAACTTCATTTTGTTACTAAAGAAAATATTTTTAATTTTTCATATATATTTCTATAATTTAGTATTGAATAACAGATTATACCAAACATGATATATGCACAAATTATTTAGAGTGCTCATATAAAAAACCACATATTAATGGCTTACATTATATATGTGTTCCGGTCAATATAAATAAAATATTATTAGAATTGTCTGTAACTTATAATCAGATTTAAACTAAAGTTAGAATATACACACAGAATATTTACACGTAGGTGTTCTTGAATCGAACAATATTCATAACTTCAGTGAAGAAAAGCCATACACACATGCCCTCTAAAAAGTACATATGAACACACACATGCACACAGTAAGACACACATATACAAATAAACATAAACACACAATGTCATAATTACAACCACCACAACAAAAACAAAAACTAATTTTTATTAATTTTTAAATATTTTTTCTACTCTTTCTTTTAGAGTCAATTCATATATTCATTGTTCGAAGAGATTGGTATGGGAGTCAGGCAAGAGGGTTGAAACTACCGCCGGGTTTGCCTTTGATAAGACCCGGCCCGGTTCCAATCTCTTTCCATCCTGGTTGAACCAATATGGTTTCCATTAACACAAGGCAAACAAATTTGACTCCATTTTACACTTTAAAAATGTAATTAAAAGTGTTATCAACACAAAAAAAAATAAAAAATTACTTTCAAAAAATTTAAATTTTCTTTTGTTAGGTTTTTCATTATTATTATTATTATTGTATTTTATTAATTAATTATAATTCATATTCATAGAATTTTATTGTTACTTATCATCATTTTCTTTTTTTTTTCTTCTTCTGTTTTCTTTTGTGATATAAATACAACTAAATCGCATTAAATCGTTTGTTGTGTGAAATAAATCGAATTGAATCGAGTCAGCTCGTTCTTTCTAGAAGAAACTTCAAAGAAAACGTGCTAACATTTTTTGGTGCCGAAACCCGGGAAAGAAGTAGAAGAAATAGAAAGTTCTTAGAAGCCATAGAAATAAAGAAAGGTAAGGTTTTGAATACTAATCTTTAAAATATGGAAACAGAAATCTTAATTTTTGAATCTCTGATTAAAAGTTTAGAATTTATAAAAGCAGATGTAGAATATAATTTAGAAAAAATGATAAATACGCACTTATGCAAAATAAAGAAGACTTGTTAAATTTAAAAGCTAGCTTTGATAATCAATATGTGAAATTAGTAAAATATAAAGGTATTAATGCTGAAGAAAAATTTAAGGTATCCTTTGAGGCAAAGTCTAAAATCAATTCTTTTTGATAAAAATAAATAGATCGCTGGGAAATTTAATTTTCTGGTGAAGAGCATTTAGAACTTCCCAAATTTCAAATTCCACCTTTAGTGGTGATAGTTCAGATTGGCTGAGTTTTAAGGAAATTTTTATTAGATCTATTGATCAAAATCCAACACTGGGAAATTTTCACAAACTTCAATATTTAAATTCTGCACTAAAAGGAAATGCCGCTAGACTTATCAGGGCGTTCAATATTTCTGATGAAAATTATCCTATTGACTGGCAAACCTTGGTCAATAGATTCGACAAAAAAGTGAATTGGCTTTTAAACAAATTCAAAATTTGTATGATCTAAAAAATGTAAAACAAGAATCGACTAAAGGTTTACTTGATCTCCTGGACACTTGTAACGAAAACATTCAGAATCTCTCTATCCTCGGATTGGAACGTAATAATTTATCAGATATGATTTTAATTCAAAAAATTCAATCAAAACTCGATCGTTCAATAAGAAAGGAATGGGAGATGAGTTTGCTTGAGAAAGAATATCCATCGTATGAAAAGATGATTTTTTTCCTGGAAAGATTTGCTGGAAGTCTCGGGAGTTTTCAGAATAAAGAAAATTCAAAACAATTCTACAAAATGAATAAATACACTCATTCTCATTCAGCAACATTTGCCTCTGGCTCTAGTATAGATAGCAGAGTCAAGTCATGCGTCTTATGTGAAGGTGAACATTTTTTGTTAAAATGTCCTAAGTTTAATGGTATGATGTTACCTGAAAGATGGATATTTGTAAAAGATAATCGTCTATGTTATCACTGTCTAAGATCTAACCATAGAGTATCGTCATACGTCTTCACGCAAAATTGCAAATCATGTAATAAGAGACATCATACTCTTTTGCATAATTTCAAACCGGAAATGTTAAGTCCTGTTGCGGACATATCTCCATTGACCCATGCCAGTGTCTCATGTTTTGCAGACAATAAAAGTCATGATCGGATATTACCCTCTACGGCTTTAATAAAGGTCAAATCGGAAAACGGGGTTTCTCAAACATGTAGAGCCCTTTATAGATACAGGCTCTCAAAGGTGTCTTATAACAAATAGTTGTCGAAAGAAATTAAATCTTCCACTTGCTGAATGTAAAACTACAGTTTTTGGTTTGGGAAACAAACTTGTAGAACAATCAATGGGTGAGGTCTCTCTCCAATTTAGCCCACATATCTCAAACCTAATATTCAACGCCAATTCTATAGTCATTGATAAGATCACATCAGAATTGCCCAATTTCTTTATAAAAATGGATAATTGGCCTTATTTGAAAATTCTTCTGCTGACTGACTCCAATTTTGACAAATCTAGCCAGCATATTTAGTGATAGGAGCAGAGCTTGCTCCATGCTTATTTAACGGGAAGGTTAGATTCCAAAATTTATCTGGACCCATTGGGATGGTTACTTACAGGTAAAATATTACTGTCAGGTGAAAATTCCAATCAAGATATAACTATGTTCGCGTCGGAGGAACAAGATGATTTTCTCAAAATATTCTGGGAGCTGGAGTCAGTACCCTCTGCCAAATCTTTAACCAGAGAAGAAATTTAGTGTGAAGAAATATATATTAATAACCTCAAAATTCTGGAAGATGGAAGGTACTCTGTTGGGCTGCCATTTAGAACATTGCCAACTCTTGGCGAATCTAGGATAAATGCTCTGAAATGATTTCTATCACTTGAAAGAAAATTACAAAAATCTCCAAGTATCCTAAAACAATATTGTGATTTCATGGACGAATATATTTTAATAAATCATATGGAGCTTATTCCCAGTGTTGAGCTGGAAACACCTTCAGGACAATGTTATTATATACCTCATCATTGTGTTTTTAAGGAGCAAAGCACTACCACTAAATTGAGAGTTGTTTTTGATGCATCTTGCAAAACTAGCAATGGCAAATCTCTAAATGACTTTCTTCATGTATAGGACCAAAACTACAACAGGATTTAAGTCCTTTTATTTTATATGTATAGATGGCGCGTTATTGCTTTGTGATATCTTCAACATTCTGATAAGATTTCGAACACGCCCAATAGCTTTTTAAGGAGATATAGAGAAAATGTATCGCCAAGTAAGAATTTATTCTAAGGATTGTGATTTACAGAGATTTTTTGGAGAAAAAAACATCAGAACCTTTATTAGATTATAGACTACTGACTGTGACATATGGATTGTCTTGTGCGCCATATCTCGCCATGCGTACCCTACATCAACTTGCAAGGGACAAGGTGTCAACTTTCCCAGTGGCCTCAAAAATAGTACAAACCGATTTTTATGTTGATATTTCGCTTTCTGGTGCAGATACAATTGAAGAAGCTACAAGTCATATTCGTGAAGTCAATAATATTCTTTCTTCAGCCGGATTTTCTCTTAGGAAATGGAGATCAAACGTCCCGGAGGTTCTTTCTGGATTTCAGAACAGGTTGAAAATAGGCATAATCTTCGGGATTTTGAGAGTGATTCATGTGTAAAAATACTTGGTATTTGTTGGAATCCTTCCTTGGACATTTTCAGATTCTTGTTAATGACATTCCAGAACAAACGAATTCTAAAAGACATGTGTTGTCTCACATCTCCTGAATCTTTGATCCTATAGGCTGGCTATCACCAGTTATTATTCGTCTTAAAATTTTGCTTCAATCACTTTGGAAACAGAAGTTGAATTGGGATTATCCCATGCCTGATACTTTGTGCTCTCAATGGAAGAAAATTGAAATTAAATTATTCGTATTAAATAAAATTCAAATTCCTAGATACTTCTCGTGCAGGGGAGCTTTACTTTCTATTGAACTTCATCGTTTTTGTGACTCTTCAGAAGTTGCATATGCGGCAGTATTTTATATAAGATCTCATTTCAAATCGGGCCAAGTGAAAGTTTCTCTGATTGCTTCCAAGACGAGGGTAGCTCCTCTGAAAATGATTTCCATACCACGACTGGAGCTGTGCGCTGCTCTTCTTCTCGCAACTTTATATGATACTATTCGCAATTCTTTATGCTTACAAATTGATAGAGTATTTTTATGGACTGATTCCAAAATTGTTCTCAGCTGGATTAAATCTGAATCTAGACATTGGAAACCATTTGTCGGAAATAGGATTGCTGAAGTTCAAAGATTGACTTTACATTCTTCCTGACATTATGTCATTTCGAAAGATAATCCTGCAGATTGCGCTTCCAGAGGTATAACTCCTTCAGAGCTGGTGGATCACTCTCTTTGGTAGCGAGGACCAACTTGGCTCTCGGATGTGAACTTTGAAGATACAGTTCAAACTCAATATGATTTTCCGAAAGAAATTTCAGGTGAAAGACGAAAAACTTTCTCTGTTTTTCATTCCACTAATCTTCTTTTCCCAGACTTCATTTTCAAATACTCAAATATCAACGAACCTGTTAGAATTACAGCATGGATTTATAGATTTGTATTCAATGTCCAATGTTCTTTCAATGAAAGAAAGAAAGGATATCTATCTTCAAGCGAATTAACAAGTTCAATTCACAATATCATTCGTTTCATTCAAAGTTCTGAATTTCAATCAGAAATTACCTGTTGCAAACAAAAGAAATTTTTACCAACTAACTCAAGGCTTTTATCTTTGAATCCTTTCATTGATGAATCTGGACTATTACGGGTTGGAGGAAGATTACGTCATTCAAATCTGCAATTTGATGGAAAGCATCCAATAATATTACCAAGAGATCATTTTATCACGAAATTAATAGTGCGACGGTGTCATCTGGATCATTTACATTCTGGTCTTCAACTGACCATGTCAGCACTACGATTACGATATTGGATTCCTGCAGGCAGAAGTTTGGTCAAGAAAATAATCCACCAATGCATGGTGTGTTTCAGGGCTAAACGCCAAAATACCAAGCAATTCATGGGAGATCTGCCTATGCACCGAATTGTGAAATCAAATCCGTTCACTAAAATTGGAATCGACTTTGCAGAGGGACCGTTTTTGATGAAACCAAACATCCAAATATCCAAAGTAAAATCAAAATCATATGTTGCTTTATTTGTAAGTTTCTGCACAAAAGCAATTCATATAGAAATTGTATCAGACCTATCTTCATCGGCTTTCCTCACAGCTCTCAAGCGGTTTATTTCTCGTCGAGGAAAACCTTCTGATCTTTTTAGCGATAACGGGACCAACTTTAGGGGAGCTAACAACATTCTCCGAGAGAAGTTTGATATATTGAAGCTTCAACAATTCAAAAATTCATATCTAATGAACGAATCAACTGGCATTTTATACCTCCTTCCGCCCCAAATTTCGGAGGTATCTGGGAGGCTGGAATAAAATCCTTCAAATTTCATCTTCTCAGATGCTTAAAGTCTCAGATACTCACATTTGAAGAGCTGAGTACTCTGACAACTCAAATAGAAGCTTGTTTAAATTCGCGACCTATTTGTCCTCTAAGTTCAGATTCAGACGATTTTAATCCTCTTACAACAGGACATTTCTTAATCGGGAGACCCTTAACTGCCCCTCCAGAATCTAATGATGATGATGGTGTTCCGGTAAACTACCTCGATCGCTGGAGCCTAAATCAAAAAATTAAAAATGTATATTGGAAATGTTGGAATCGAGAATACCTCAAAAATTGGAAACAACCCCTAAAATGGCAAAAATCCTCACCCAACATTAAGGAAGGTGACCTCATCTTGCTCAAGGATACCATATCACCACCAGCAATGTATTGGAGCCTTGGTCGCATCACCAAAGTCTTTCCGGGAGCGGACGGAAAAGTTCGAGTCGTCGAGGTGAAGTCCAAGCACCAAGAACGCCTTACTAGAACTGTCTCTAAAATAGTACCATTACCTTTTGCTGAGGACTAAGTTAGTCCACCGGGGTGGAGTATGTTAGGTTTAATATTATTATTATTATTGTATTTTATTAATTAATTATAATTCATATTCATAGAATTTTATTGTCACTTATCATTTTTTGTATTTTTTTTCTTCTGTTTCCTTTTGTGATATAAATACAACTAAATCGCATTAAATCGTAGTGTAATTCTCTTCTGGTGTGTGAAATAAATCGAATTGAATAGAATTGAGTTAACTCGTTCTTTCTAGAAGAAACTTCAAAGAAAACGTGCTAACATCTTTCTTTTTAACTTTAAATATTAGATAAAAAGATAACATGGTTCTATGTTTGCTCTTTTTCAATCAATTCTTCCTTTTTTTCTATTTTCTGCTTATATGACGCGTAACTGCCGAGGCTACAGCTTGAACTTGTTATAATCCTATGTTGTTACTTAAAATAAAATAAAAACTTTTTAATGCCCTAAAATTAAAATTTATATACTAGCCAAATGACCCGGGCAACGCCCGTGTTTTACCCGACTGTAGATGTTACAACGGTGATCCTTAAGTCGCTGGTTCAAATCCGGCTCGAGGGAGCCGGCGAGCACGTGACCTCCCTGTGCGCGCGCATCCGTGACAGAGGCCGATGAGGAAAGACGGTCATGACTATATATAGGGATAACTAGCGGATGTGTACCCGGCTACGCCCGGGTTTTATCCGAGTGAAAGTTTGCCTAACGAATATTATTGATAATAATATTCTGGAATACACAGAATATTATGATAATAATTATAATTATATTCGTTACGTCATATATATTATATAATATATGAAATTTATTTTTCGAGCAAACATATCCACTCTCTACTGAATAGATTTTTAAAAAGATATACATAAATAAAAATATCTAGAAATATACTACATGATCTTAGCCAAAAGGCCGATAAACGATATTTTATATATAGAGATGAACTGGCTTCGTGTGTCTTCTGCTCGAGTGAATGTTTCGCTGGTAGAATTTTGTTCCTGCCTACTATTAATCATTATCTGGCTTCGCCCGTGGTCTGCTTTTGTGAATATTATCCAAATGATTTTTTGAATGCAATCAAGCATGATACGGCAATATTGTCATCATCATTTCTGACTAAAAAAATATTGTTGCTCAGTACTTGGTTAAATATAATTTTTCTTGGTTAAAGTGCGACATAAAAACTCTTCCAGATTTAACTCTCTGTCCTGTTAAAATTTCAGCGAGATTAGTTACATATTGAGGGCTTGCATAGCCGACAAACATGTTCCCGGCTTCGCCCGTTTTTTACTTGAGTAAAAGTATGCTTAACAAACATTTGTTAAAACGATTCTAGCAAACATCCAATCCCTACTGAATCTATAATTGTCTACACTCTCGATAATTTTTCCCGGTCCCTTGAAAAATACTCGATAAGTTGAAAAAAATCAGTATTAATTGGTCCACTCGGTAATTTGAAGTTGAAGGAATAGTATCTTGCCACAAACGAAAATTTGTAAATAACTGCATTTAGCGAATGTACCCGGCTTCGCACAGTTTTTATCCCAGTAAAAGTATGCCTAACGAACATTTGTTAAAACGATTCTAGAAAACATCCAATCCACCTATATATCCTTCCTTATATCTATAAAAATGAAATGCGAAATCGATGTTTGTTATCGCTTCACGCAAAATCTACTGACTCAATCATTATGGAATTTCGCATGTAGGTAGCTGAAGATTTCGTTTAACATATAGGCTATTCAAAAAACTAAAAAAGTTAATGTGCTTTTTTTTTAAATAAAAAACCAAAAAGCGTTAGTTCCAGTCTTTTACCGCTTGGGCGCAGCACTGGTCGCGACGATAAATGAATTTGATTGGTTAATAATTAACACGTGGTTTTTTTTACGCGATGAATGTTAGTTTGTTCACACGATGAATGTTTTTAAAAGGTAAGATTATCCAATCGCCGTGAAACTTTAGGAAGTTATTTACTATACTACTGGGAAGATTTCTGGTTTGAATTTGATTTTAAATAAATATTCTTTGCAATTTTATTTGCAAATTTTCTACTTTCACTCGCAAGCAGCGCCTCTAGCGGCGTCTGGTGAAATTATATTTATAAATTGTAACAATGCTTAAAATGTTTTCCAAGTATAATAAATTTAATTTGAGAATTTAGTAATATAATATTCCAATGACGTAAAAAATACTTGGCATTTCAATATTAATATATATTTAAAGAAAAAATTGTAACGATTTTGTTTTAAATGTTTAAGTGTAATGTTAAAATATATTTTCACATTAAAGTAGGTTGAAATCCTCTGAAGAATATAAGTAATAGAATCAAAGCATGCGAGGATGCGTATCTTATTAGTTTTAATAAAGGCGAGCTTTCGGGCTAATAACCCTTCTTCAGGACATCATATCTGACTGATCTTGCATCTTATATACATATCCATATTGACAAAAATCAGCTTATATACAAAAAACAAACGAATCAGCCAATCAGTTAGAAAAGTAATAGCAAGAAATAACCGCGTGTCCCGAGCATATCAAGTAGGAAAAACACAAGAGACTTCACGATTAAGTCACGATACAGTTTAAGGCTGCATGAGTAAAATTAATCCAAAATAATACGTGCAGGCAATGGTCTTCTAAGGTACACTATGGCAATATTGCTTTGTATATGTCAGGGATGTCTATATGTCTATTAATACTGTTATGTCTTAAAGAGAGCAACGCCTCAACATAAAATTAATACTGTCAAAACTCTTTCGAAACGTATTTTTACTCACTGCTCAACATCTGAATTTAAACAAACAGAGACCCAAAATGTGATTAATCACCTAATGAACTCAGGTTACCCCAGAAACTTCATTCTCCGACATTTTCACAATCCCCAACAGCAACTTAATAGTCAGACTTATAGATCGACTTGCATCATTCCATACTCTAACTATAGTAGCAACATCTCTAGACACTTAAAAAACAAGTACGGAATCCGCACCTATTACACCAACACTCCTAAATTAGAAACAATAGTTAGGAACCTCATCACCAAAAACAGTTTTCCCATTACCCTACCATTTCTTACAAACTCCGTGTATTCCTTAAAATGCTCAGATTGCAACAGTTTGTATATAGGAGAGACAGGCCGAAGAATTAAGGATAGGATAGAAGAACACCACAGAAACGTTAGAAACAGTGAACCCAGATCTCTCATAGTGCAACACATCCAACAGACAGGACATTCTTTTGATACCTCTCATCCACAGGCATATTACTCAGATATCAAGAGCAAATACAAAAGATTGGTCGTCGAGGCGTTGCTCTCTTTAAGACATAACAGTATTAATAGACATATAGACATCCCTGACATATACAAAGCAATATTGGCATAGTGTACCTTAGAAGACCATTGTCTGCACGTATTATTTTGGATTAATTTTACTCATGCAGCCTTAAACTGTATCGTGACTTAATCGTGAAGTCTCTTGTGTTTTTCCTACTTGATATGTTCGGGACACGCGGTTATTTCTCGCTATTACTTTTCTAACTGATTGGCTGATTCGTTTGTTTTTTGTATATAAGCTGATTTTTGTCAATATGGATATGTATATAAGATGCAAGATCAGTCAGATATGATGTCCTGAAGAAGGGTTATTAGCCCGAAAGCTCGCCTTTATTAAAACTAATAAGATACGCATCCTCGCATGCTTTGATTCTATTACTTATATTTTCACATTGTTAATTTAATTTGCTGTTGTTTTATAAAAATGATGATGTAACTTTAATTGTTGCTGTGAAAATATCTTTATTTACGGAGCTGCTAATACTCCTTCTATAATACAACAATCTTTCATATAAATTATATTTAATTCTACTTATATATATGTGGCGACCGCACTTTGCTTCAGCGAACTGAGACAAAGCTTCAAAACACATACGGGCAGAAAAATGGCGGCCCCACTATGCCTCGGCAAGCACGTGTTTGGAGAACACTTCACTACGCATGCGCGGGCGTCATCCGGAACTTTCTAGCGGCTGGCGTCTTCCGACACACTTGATCTGGCACTCAGCGGTAAACAACAAGGCTAGAGGCGACGGCCGTTACTTCAACCGTTGTTTCTTTTCTCTTTATAATTTCTTGCTTTAAATAAATTAATTTTAATTATAATTTTATCAGCAGCCTTTCCACAAGCCACATGTCACAACAACTGCCCTGGTGACTACAGTCCAGAACGTTGAAGACACCAACTTAAGCTCCACCTTGCTTTCTCCCTCCAGCTCTCTGAGTAACTCTTCATCCCTGGACTCCTCATCGTTCTGCTCCAAACCTCCTTCAAACACCATCTCGTGCCCTCCTGAAACTGTTTTCTCCACCCAGTGCACAGTGACAATCCCTTGCCCCAGCAGCCGCCGTCTCATGAAGAGCCCTTGCCCCAACAGCCGCCGTCTCATGAAGAGCCCTTGCCCCAGCAGCCGCCGTCTCACGAAGAGCCCTTGCCCCATCAGCCGCCGTCTCATGAAGAGCCCTTGCCCCAGCAGCCGCCGTCTCACGAAGAGCCCTTGCCTCCTTCCTGCGAGCAGAAACATCCACTCTTCCTAAAAGAAACCAATAACGCGGCTGAAAGGACTCCTCTCCACTTGCAGCCCGCCCAAACTTCGGTACCACAACCTCTCCAACCTCAAAACTCACTCCAACAGTCATCACCTCCCATTGAAGCAAAAGTCACTACTTCCCTAATACCAATAGCTCCTCCGGTACTCACGGCGACTATACCTATCGCTGAGCAATCCATCGTGTCCCTGCAACCTAACAAGATGGTCGCCACCCATTACATCCGGACAACATTTGAAAAGGACAGGTGCCTCCCTCAAGCCCCCAAGACCAGATCCCAACCCAACAAGGCACCCTACCAAGAGTTCCCTCTACGACTACATAGGATCTTTAAAGATCCTACTGGAGGGGGAGTAGTGTGGCGACCGCACTTTGCTTCAGCGAACTGGGACAAAGCTTCAAAACACATACGGGCAGAAAAATGGCGGCCCCACTATGCCTCGGCAAGCACGTGTTTGGAGAACATTTCACTACGCATGCGCGGGTGTCATCCGGAACTTTCTAGCGGCTGGCGTCTTCCGACACACTTGATCTGGCACTCAGCGGTAAACAACAAGGCTAGAGGCGACGGCCGTTACTTCAACCGTTGTTTCTTTTCTCTTTATAATTTCTTGCTTTAAATAAATTAATTTTAATTATAATTTTATCAGCAGCCTTTCCACAAGCCACATCACGCAACAACTACCCTACATATATATATAGGGTAGCTAGAATTTTTATGTTTAGTTTCATAGAGACATTTAGTATAATTTTATATTTATTCAATACTCTCATGATAATCATTTTTGCTTCTATAAAATTAGGTCCATTTATTTCATTAGCCATTTCGGGTCCAAGAACAGGACCTTGGCATAATGAGCATTAAAGTTCCAAGTCATCGACAAATTGTCTTCAATTAAGATGAGTCAACTGATGATTTACATTTATTAACCCGGACGTCTCCCAGACAATAATTAACCATCTGTATCTCAATTTATATATTTTAAATTTAAATATAGACACCATCGATATGTAAATAGTATATTTTATATACATACTTAGTAAACTCATAATATTTCAATCGTATGAAAAATGAAACGTAAAGAATTGAACCTTCAGTATTGCGCCACTTTTCATTATTTTATGAAATTGAATGGAAACACTCGATTAATTTCCATTCCACATAGAAATTTCTAGACACAAACGGGTAATCGATATTTGGAAAATATCAAATATTTTTTTTATCAAGATTGTTATTATTTATCTTTATGATAGTTTTCAACCTCACGTTTGGTAATTAGAAAACTTATATTCGCTATTTCAAATAGCTCCTATTACTATTACAAGTGAACACTGTGCAAAACTTTGGTATTGTTTGATCTTCCATTACTTATCAGCAATAACTGGGTATATTTTTTAATGGCTCGCCCTTTCAACAATTTTTCTACACTCTGGATGCCATCTCGGAACCCTCGATAACCTTCCTACCCTCTATTAACACACCGTGGGTTTCCTAAATTTAAATTAAAATATATTCTCAGTACATTTATCGAAATAAATATGTAACGCGCTGTTCGTGAAACTAATTAGAGGTAGCTCTTATATACACTCTAGAACAAATAGGAATCGAAGCAGCAAGAAGGAGTTGACCATATAGGAGTTGATTATATTACCCGATTCATATGAAATTACGTATACGAAAACGTCCGGTTCAAACATATAAATAATTGAAATTTGGGGGCTGGTTTTGTCAAATCGAAATCATCAGCGCATCTGAACTGCGCATCCAGCACGCGTATTCTAGAATCAATATTCTGTGCGACACGATGTGATTTTTGGAATTTCCGTTTAGTTTTTTTTTTTTAATAAGAGTAAGGTCTCTGATGCTGGTTATAATAGGTTACATAGTTCATTTTCCTGAGCCTGTTTATTTCAGGTGTCGCATTTTCAATAGCCTCTTCAGATGACGAAAAGCGTCTTCCTTTTAACGCAAGTTTGAGCATAAATTAATATATCACAAGGAATAGGTATGAGTAAAAAGGCGATGTAATATAACAGTCACAGAATGCTTAGCTCTATAATTATAATTATGGATTATAATCCATACCCAAGGTGGATTTTTGAGCGTAAGGACTTTGTCACGAAGCAATTTCCATTGTTGTGAATGGGAGAACTGGTTCCTTTTCCTTCGTATTGTATCTCTAAGGCGCACAAGAATTTCTTTGTATGTGTTTTATTTATAGAAGTTTACTCTGGTATAAACTCATATTGTGTACAATTCCTTTGTATTAAAAATTGTAGTTAAAACTTGATTACAAACTTTATGAACAAAAATGTGTTAAAGCAAGTTAAATGATATTTCTTTCATAGGTCTTAAATAGGCGCAAGTCTCTTTGCAGCCGATTGGTCAATTCCTCGTACAATGTGAGAAATTAGGTGAGCCACTATAACTTTAATATTAGTCTTTGATTTTGCTTAGGCGAAGTAAAATTTATTTAATTATATTACAAACACATAGATATACAATGGGTTATTTTCAGGGGACAATGTGTACATATATAATAATTATTATTATTAATTAATTGATTAATTAAAGTTAAAATTAACAAAATATTAATTGATAAAGGGGAATTATTTCTAACACACTATATGGATAATATTATGAGGCCACACATTTTTTAACGATACCGTGTGTTGGAAATAGTTCCCCTTTCTCAAATAATATTCTGTTGATTTTTTTCGCTATTTTATTGAGATTAATCATAATTAAAATTAAATATGTACAAATTATATATATTGAAGGTATAAATAAGTTCGTGTGGTTTTGATAAAGATAGCGCTACTAGTTTATTATTTCATTGTTTCATCTGTTAGTTTAAAGCGTCACCATAAGGCATCCCTTTTCAGTACCGTCATTTCTCTGAAGTATAGACAACCTTGTTTCTCTTTGCTCCTAAAATGTAAACTTTTGTACCATATAATGTGTTTTTGCGGAGAGTTTTACTTTTTTACTTCAATATGAAAAAGGAGCTGCTGAAAGTCATCGTATTTTAATGTAAGTCTATGGTGAACATCATCTAGCTGAAGGAATGTGTCAGAAGTGGTTTGCACGGTTTAAAAATGGCAATTTTTATTTGAAAGAAGAAGAAAGACCCGGAGCGCCACCAAAGTTTGAGGATGAAGAATTAGAGGTAAGGCTAAGATCCAACACAAACTCAAAAGAAACTCGCAAAAACACTTTGAGCCAGTCACCCAGCCATTTTTCATTGCTTAAAATAAATGGAAATGATCCTTAAGAGGTAGGATATTGGGTGCCGTATGAACCAAAGCCAAGAGACGTCGAACGCCGTTTTTTAGCATGTGAAAAACTGCTCTAATGTCAATATAGAAAGGAGATTTTGCATCGAATTGTAACTGGCGATGAAAAGTGGGTCCATTACGATAATCCAGAACGTCGGGTGACGTATGGATATCCTGGCCGTGCCTCATTATCGACGGCCAAGCCGAATATTTATTGCGAGAAAATATGCTTGTGTATTTGGTGGGACCAGCTAGGAGTGGTATATTATGAGCTGCTACAACCGAACGAAAGGATCACAGGGGAGGTCTACCGAATACCATTGATGCGTTTGAGCCAAGCATTTCAATAAAACAGCTTCATATCGCCAATAGACAAGAAAAGGTGATTTTTCAACATGATAATGCTCGTCCACATGCTGTAACACCTGTTAAAACGTACTTAGAAACGCTCCAATGGGAAGTCCTACCCCACCCGCCGTATAGTTCAGACTTTGCTCCTTCCGATTATTAACTCTTTCGATCAATTCAACATAGTCTGGCCGACCAGCACTTCTCAAATTACGATGAAGTGAAAAAAAAAATTCGATGAACGGATAGCTGCCAAAGAGCCGGCCTTTTTCCGCGATGAAATCCGCCAAATGCCAGAAGGTGGGGAAGAGTAGTGGCTAGCGACAAACAATATTTTGAACATTAAAAGTCTGACAAACATTGATTTTTATATATATGAACATCAGACCACACAATTTTTCACGAAACCATGTGTTGTGAATAGTTCCCCATAATTAATATTTTATTATATATATATGACATAATAAAAATATAATTTTTATTATTCATTAATATAATTATATTTTAAATAATCATAGAATTAACACAGAGTTAATTTTTTAAAATCCTTAACAAAAGGAGTACAACCCAAGATGTTTTTTGTATATACTTAGATTATATTTATAAAATTGTATGTATGCAAACTGTTTTGTTCTTAAAATATAATCATTAAATTAAATTCAATTTTGGATATAAAAGTTATCATTTCACTTCAATCCACGACTGCATGAATGAATTGGTAACGTACCTAAAATACATCTTTTTTTACGACATAATTATTAATAGTGACAGGATGTATTTTAACCCTGTACGAGAAGAATTCCAATAGATTTCAAAGCCATATATTGCAACTAAGATATTTGGGAAAAGATATAGATAAAAGAATAGCAATTATGGAAGTCGAAACTTTAATTAAGAAATTAAAAAGGATAAAAAAAAGTATAAAAGGCATTGAAGAAAATATCGAATCCATTGTGTCTATGGTAGATGTAAATGCAACGAAATGCAAACTAGAGTATGCAAATAATGATTTGATGAAAATGAGTGATATTTTCTTGCAGAAACTTGAGGATGAGGATTTGAATGACGAAGTGGAAAATTGCATAGATAAGTGTATAAGATTAAAGTGTGAATTGGATTTAAGGCATAATGGGCAAGAAACATCTGAGAAAGGGGTAAATTTACATGTTAAAATGCCTAAACTTGAATTGCCAACTTTCGATGGTAGATTAGAATCATGGCTTTCATTTAAGGATCTATTTTTTTCTGCGGTTGGTTCTAACTCACAAATACCTAATATTGAAAAGTTACAATATTTAAAAGGCCAACTGAGAGGCGAAGCCCTAAGACTGGTCAACGCATTTCCAATTACAGCCGATAATTATGTTGAGGTTTGGCAAACCTTATTAACAAGATATGATAATCCAAAGGATCTGATTTTCACCCAAATAGATAATGCATTAAGATTACCAAAGTTAGCCGATGACAACCATAAGTCAATGTTTAAACTTCTAGATAGTTGCAACGAGATAGTAAGAACAGTGAAGGTATTAGGTTACCAAATCGATAGTTTATCTGATGTGTTTCTCGTCAAGATCATACAAGATAAGCTTGATAAAACCACAAGAAAACAGTGGGAATTGCAGAACAACCCAAGGGTTGTGCCTTCAATTAAGGATTTAATGGAATTTCTAGAAATTCACGCAAAAAGCTTGCAGAATTTGCCAAATAAAGATGCAAATGTGGAGGAGTCATCTATTAAAAGGGAAACAGCCCCAAGAATGGAAGTACAACCAAAGCAATGGGGACATCCAGGTAGAAGCCCTATGGACTATAGTTCTAAAAGACGTCCTTGCCGAATTTGCCTGAACCGGGGACATGCCGGACGCTTCCATCCTGAGAATAGGTGCTGGTTTCGGGAGAAGGCCGTACAAGCCTCCCCAGCTGCAAGCTTCATGTCCGTGCCGTCTCGATACATGGATACCTTGACGCAGACAACAGCCCCTTCGAGCGAATGCCGACCAGCTCCGCCTCAACACTCCTGACGCCAAGGTCTGTATATAAATCTAAATGTGAATAATAACAGTATTGTAGCTCTCATAGATACTGGCTGTACCTTCTCGATAATTCCTCAACACATGTTAGATAAGATTCAACCAAACTATGTTGCTTTTGATAATTTACCTCTTATTAATCAGACATCCGGTATGCTAAATATAAATTCAAAAATTAATGTTAATACAACTATAGGATTTATTACTAGAGATATTGATTTTTATTCCTCTGATATTAATTTGCCATATGTATTGCTTTCTTTACACCATATAAGATTATTTAAATTAGACATTGATTTTCAAAGTTTTACAATTACTCAATTTGGTAGAATTCTTAATGTTAATTACCATAACCCTAATAATAATAATTATACACATCATAATGTAATTCCTTTATTTAAATCTATTATTCCTCCTAATGAAAATGATTTTAGAAATTTTAATAGTGTAGAATTTGATGAAAAACTTTCACCATATGAAAAATCTGATTTAATTAAATTAATTAAGGAAAATAAAGAAGCTGATTTTCTCAGCAGATACCCCATAGCTCATTTTGTTTATGGACCACTACATCAGATGCCAATAGCTACACACCCAAATCATATTTTTTCTTTAGACACAATGGGAGGCTTACATAATTATGGGACAACCAAACACAGTATCCATATGATAGTAGATCATCACAGTAGATTCCTTTGGACCTTTCCTACAAAATCTGTATCCACTGATTCATATATAACTTGTTTAAAAAATTTATTCCAAATTAACAAACCTGAAATATTAATAACTGACAGAAATGCAGCTTTTCTTAGCAATAAATTTAAACAATTTTTAGGAAAAAATAATGTTAAGCATCTACTCACCAGTGCCCATCACCCAGAAACAAATGCAAAAGTAGAAAGATTAAATTCCACTATCATAAATAGGTTAAGATGTGAATATAATCATAATTTAAAGATCCCTTGGACAAAATATATTCCTAATATTACTGAAAGTTATAATGATACAGTACATACTATAACAGGCTTTACACCTAGGTTCTTATACTATGGAATACAACCACAGTATATAGAACATGACACAGAAACACATACACCAATAGAAAAAGCAAGAAAATTAACCAATGAAAGAACCATAAAATCCCATGAACACAGCAAACAGCTTTATGATAATAAAAACACCCAGAACCCATTTTTAAAGAAGGAGATCAGGTATTAGTGAAAACCTTTATTTATCCAAACACTGGTAAATTAACACAAAGATATATAGGCCCATTTAAAATTTTAAAACAACTTTCTCCAGTCACATATGAAATAAATAAACCCATTTTACCTCAAAGAAAACAAACAGAAATTATACACTCAAATAAACTTAAATTATTTTACCCAGAATCAGATTTTTTACTTCAAAATAGCACTAATTTAGAAAATGACTTAATAGTAAACCAAATTTCTAACACAAAGTTAATAGATATTGATGATAAACCATGTTTTTTACAGAAAGGCCATATTTTGGATATGGACAATGGAGAACAAATATCAACCCCAATTCTTTTGCCTACACACATAACTTAATGTCACTTCAAATATCTCTTTATAATCATTTAATTACTCATCCATTTTATTGAAAAATACTTTTATATATTATTTACATGCATTTAAATGTTTATATTTTAGGAAAAACTCATTTTAAATTATATTTGTGTAAAAATAAACATTTCTACTGCCATTTAATATTTTGAAATACAGCAGGCATAACGACATAATTATTCATATATTAAATACCTTTTTTGGCTTCATATAAATTTTTATATTAATCTATCATTATTATTTCTTATATATAGTTTTATTTTAATTTCATATTTATATAAATTATTTATAAACAAACTTTCTTTTGTTTATTTTGAAAAAATATAGACATTGATTTTTATTGTTTAATTTGTAATTATTTTATAGACATTTTGATTTCGTTTAATTAATTATTTTTGTAATAGCCATTTTTATTTTCAAATTTTTAACTTTTTTAAAATCTTTTTCACAGGGGGGAAATATTATATAATCTAAAAATGCAAATATTTTATTTTATTTTAAAAACATATTTTATTTTCATTCATTGACTATTATATATATTTGACCATAGATGCAAAACATACCACTTTTAATTAATGTTGTTGTAAATATTTTACATTTTGATTTTATTTGTTGAGAAATTCACTCATATGATTCTATATATTTTTCCCTCACAAATTTTATATGGAACATTTCATATTCGAACATTCTTTTTTTTTTAATGTAAATAATAAAACTTCATGTGTAAATATTTTTCATTATGTGGAAGTAAATAACCCATTATTTTATGTTTTTATTCTGATCAAACCAAATAAATGTGAAACAAGATGTTGGATACCACTCGTCATTATGAGAAATAAATTTGTGATTTTCAAAAATATATTTTTTGGCATGTGGCAAAATACCTTTTGAATCTTGAGAGCCTGAGAAGGCCTACTCAATTCATGAGGTAAATCCCCTTATGAATTATAGGAAGGAGACACCTATAAATTCAAATAAGATTGGATAATTTTCAGCTACTGTCAAGAAAAAAGGTACCAATAGGAATATGTAGAAGAAATAAAGAGCATCATTGATATAGTTTCAATTGGTATCCTCCATCTTAATTGATAATCTATGTAAATAATAATGATACTTTTTTTTTACTTTGAAAATTACTCCCTAATTTTTTATCCTTGGAGGGAAGAAATGACATAATAAAAATATAATTTTTATTATTCATTAATATAATTATATTTTACATAATCATAGAATTAACACAGAGTTAATTTTTTAAAATCCTTAACAAAAGGAGTACAACCCAAGATGTTTTTTGTATATACTTAGATTATATTTATAAAATTGTATGTATGCAAACTGTTTTGTTCTTAAAATATAATCATTAAATTAAATTCAATTTTGGATATAAAAGTTATCATTTCACTTCAATCCACGACTGCATGAATGAATTGGTAACGTACCTAAAATACATCTTTTTTTACGACATATATATATATATATTGTTGCATCATGATTAATGCGCGTATTTTAAAAATTATTTATAATATTATTTTTAATATATTTAAAATTTAAATTATATATTTATTTATTTTTATAAAACAGATTATTACTATATAATATTATGTACTATAAAACATTTGTATTTTGATACACTAAATACCCCACCTGCTTTAAACTTTGATGTGATAAATAAAGAGAGATTCTTGGTGCTATCTAAAAATATAGTTGTCTTGTTATTGACTGGTTTAACCTTGTAGAATGGTTGAGACACGTTCTAGAAAGATGCAAGACACTTCTGAGGAGAGAATCAAGACTAAAGAATCTGTCAAACCGCAGCCTGATGCAACAATATGTATTGACTAAAATATTTATTTGCCATTATTTCGGTTGACTGAACGCCAACCTTTATCAAGGCATTACAATCCAATATATGCCTTTTTATTAACTAATGATTTAAATATAGATTGTTCTATATTAAGAAATATATATTACTAGCGGATGTGCCCGGCTTCGCCCGGGTTTTACCCGAGTGAATGTTTGTCTAACGAACATTTGTTAAAACAATTCTCTATAAACTTATAAAACGTACTCGGCTTCGCCCGGGGTTTTACCCGAGTAAAGGTTTGTCTAGCGAACATTTGTTAAAACAATTCTCTAAAAACTTATTTAAAAAAAAAGATATATTTTGATAATTTGAAACTCGTAAATTTGAATCTCTCGATATATTGTTATCATCGTCACAATGGGGGCGCTGCTTGCGAGTTAAATCTACAAATCTGCAAATAACTCTAAGGATATTCAAGATATTCAGGAAATTATTTTTCAAAAACCTTCCCGGTGATATACCTAATAATATCCCAAAATTTCACGGCGATTGGATGTATGGTTTTTGAATCTATAGAGTACAGACAAACAGACAGACAGATATTCAATTTTATATATATAGATAGATTCACTCTTCATTGTTGGCTTTTTATCTTACAATCATTCTTCATTGTTGGCTTTTTATATTACATTCACTCTTCATTGTTGGCTTTTTATCTTACATTCATTCTTCATTGTTGGATTTTTATATTACATTCACTCTTCATTGTTGGCTTTTTATCTTACATTCACTCTGTTGGCTTTTTATATTACATTTACTCTTCATTGTTGGCTTTTTATCTTACATTCACTCTTCATTGTTGGCTTTTTATATTATATTTACTCTTCATTGTTGGCTTTTCATCTTACATTCATTCTTCATTGTTGGCTTTTTATATTATATTTACTCTTCATTGTTGGCTTTTTATCTTACATTCATTCTTCATTGTTGGCTTTTTATATTACATTTACTATTCATTGTTGGCTTTTTATCTTACATTCACTCTTCATTGTTGGCTTTTTATCTTACATTCATTCTTCATTGTTGGCTTTTTATATTACATTCACTCTTCATTGTTGGCTTTTTATCTTACATTCACTCTGTTGGCTTTTTATATTACATTTACTCTTCATTGTTGGCTTTTTATCTTACATTCACTCTTCATTGTTGGCTTTTTATATTATATTTACTCTTCATTGTTGGCTTTTTATCTTACATTCATTCTTCATTGTTGGCTTTTTATATTATATTTACTCTTCATTGTTGGCTTTTTATCTTACATTCATTCTTCATTGTTGGCTTTTTATATTACATTTATCCGAGTGAAAGTTTGCCTAACGAATATTATATATTATGAAGTATAATAAACAATGTTAAAGATTAGTTTTAATTATTAATCAAGATTGTGTGTGAATATGTGAGAAAGATGTAATATCGTTGTTGTTTTCTTGGCCGACTGTTTTACATATGGTGTTATCTTAAAATTGCTTGTTTTGAATATTTTTTTAGATTGGGTTGAATGAATTGCTGAATTTTTTTTTTGTATTTATATATAAATAAAATTAACTCTGTTGATTTTTTTGTATTTAATCGATAACAGCTAAGTTACGCATGTTAATGTTAGGGAAAAATATTTTGATGTTAAGCAAAACCTGCTCCATCTCGTTTTACATAAATGTTGAAAATTTGGTTGAAATTGATGCATTGTAACGAAAGTTTTTAGTGATGTCCTCTTATGAAATTTGCATTTTATTAATATAGATTATTATTATAAATATATGTGGTAGGCACGTTATTCTTTCGGCTTATAGATGTGGTACCACAAACACTTGCAGTTATGGGCTTCGTGGTCAGGTGTCAATGAGTAACACAAAATGAGGCAGGTTGGATGTCACTTAGAAGAAAAGCAAGCGTCAAAGACGCGGAAAAGGCCCAGTAGGGTGTGACCTACATTGAGAGGGAGAGATGATATGCTGCTAATGTTCACTGCTTATCGATGGGGGTGGGAAGTGAAATAAAATAACGACTTCTGAAATCGGAACCGTCCTGTCTTGGGCGCGGCAGACTCTCAATAAAATGTTATTATCTTGTTTTGTATTACATTATTGCCAATCTGGCGCGTTTAATTGTATCTATATTTTAAGGCTGTTACACTATTTATAATTATGATAAATATGAAAATCTAGTTTTATTGACATATACATGTATATGTCTGAAAACATTAAAATCAAATGACTCGAATATAGCAGAAAATTTAAAATATTTATTGATATTTGGCAGTTTTCCTTATAATTCCAAGAAGCTTTTAGATAGGAATATAAATATTCGGATTAATAACTTGTTTGAGTCTTTAACAATCGCTAAAATAATCAAATCGCAACTCCTAACAGTTTTCGACTATTTCTTGACTTCGTGCAACACAATAGAATTCGAAAAGAAATATAGAAATTTGTTCATTCCCGGCGACACCGACCACCCTGAAGTCTGAAAATCTGTACAATTGCATTGCTGATTGGACTTAACGAGTGTTCTAAATTTCATACTTCTATGTGGTTATTATTATTATAATTAAATTCAAATATTTGAAAGGCAATTTGGAAATTTGTCCGTTCTTGGTCACAATGACAACCCAGAAGTCTGAAAATGTGTAAACTTTCATCAGGTTCTAAAAAGTATACAAATTTTCATATTTCCACGTAATAGGTAAATTAGGTAATATTTGATTAAAATATTTGTTAACAGACCGACATGAAAGGAAATGAAGAAAAGCTTTTAAAATACAGCTCCCTTTTGTATTTACTGCAACGGAGAAATACTGGGCGAATTCATCACTGATGATCTTAAACCAAACAATTATTCTTTTTATCGCGGTAAGAAAAGTAAATCTAAGAAATATTAATTCTTCCTCTTCTCGCTGAATACTTTCAATTTACATAAACAAATCAAGCTCCTTATGTTTGGGGAAAGGATAAATAATGGATAAAGGATAATAAAAGAAAAATTTGGAGAAATGTTTACGAGTATTATATTGTAGTAAATAATTTTTTAAGGCTCTCTGACAGTCTAGCGTTTATATGAGACCTATTCAGTAGTAAAATAATTTATTCGCACACGATATTTAGCGATATCTGTGTTAAAATATTACAATATACATTTTTTATATAATATATATAGCATACCCATTTTTACAAATAAAATGAATACAAAGCTAAATGACGAGCTTTCGTATCACGCTAAACCTAGACGCGTTAGATCCAAAGAGGCTTCTCACGGCAATAAATAGCTGGACTGACTCGAGGACAACATTCTAACCACTCGGTAAATATCATTTTACAGTTGACAACGCTGCGTGGTTTCTGAACTTCCCAGTGTGCAGATTATGAATATTAAGAGGGCTTTATCTCTTGGAGGCTTCTTTGAAAAGTTCAGCGATATCGCGCGCCTAATTCTCTATAATGCCATATAAATATAGTTTTTTGAATATATTTTCATATATATATACCCCCACCCTTCTCTATATATAATACATCTATTATATATCCTAAGTTGTCGCACGCTCACTCACCAAGCATTAATTTATTAATTTTTCGCCAAATATATATTACTTTTCGATGAGTATAAAATAAATTTATTGAGGTAAACATGAATCAAACCTGATTCGATACAGTCCCTCGTCAGGCATATTTTAACCGGATCCGCCTTGGCTGAAAACACACAAAAATAATTATTTAGAATAAAATGAAAAATATTTATAATTGGGTTTTATATTTTCAATATATCACGCATAAAAAGTGTGCAATTATTATGCGTGAAGTTTTGTGCAACATCAGGTCATGGAGAGTATTCCTAATGTCCATCAATTATATTGTCAAAAAAAAAAAAGAATAAATAGCTACATGTGCCGTTCTCTTCAGTTATTTATTTCGAAATAAACTTTGCTTGTTTAAAAAAGAATCTCTATATTTACATCTACCGTTCTCTTGATTTATTTATTTGCCGAAGTTTCGGCGACTTTCACAGGAAAATAAGTTATTGAATTCCAGTTTTAAATAATTTACACGATTTTTTAGAATACATCTAAGAGAATAAATATTTGTATGCATATATTAAAATTAGAAAGTCTTTTGCCTTATTTGTTCCTTTGTAGATGAAATAGCAAACGATCACATTGGTTAATTGAGTCCTACCTGTTCCCATCGGGGCCTGCTGGTCAGCGAGAACATAGCAGATTTAATGCTGTTAACCATTACAGGTACACCAGGTAGCGGTCAGTCAAATTTTTGACATAAAAAAATAAATTTTAAGATTGGATGGTTAATTGAATGTTTTAATCAAGTGTATATTTGCGGTTTCCTCGATACTCTACCTTGAATAAATTTACCTTACTGACACACACATGCTCGAACTAGATAATTACTCATAGTTTAATGAATAGCTGAAAAAAAAATCACCTGTGACAGCTAGGGCGATGACCAAGCAAATCAGAAAGAGGATGATCACGCTGAGGACGATGATCACCACGATCAAGGACTTCCTGATGATGGACAACCGGTTCCACCAGAGGCATCTGTACATATGAACAATATAGTTAGCCATCTGAAATACATTTTTGATATAAATGTCCCGAGGGATTTGTTTGAATAATTATGAGGAAAATAAAAATAGGACCAATAGTAATGAGGAAATGAGATAAACATATGCTACTTTTTCGCTACATTCGAATTGAGAAAGTGTTCAAAAAGTACTTTATAATTTAATATGTCGTAATTTATAAATGCTATTCTTATGCGTCACCTATCCCTAACCTGCAAAACATCCCACCTCAACCACTTTTTTCCTGATTGTATATAAATTAAAATTCTCCCTATATACCTTATAAAAATATCTTCTAATATATCCAATGTATCGTAAAAAATCTAACCGTTTCAATCTGTAATAAATAAATGAACAAAATTTAAAATAGAATTTAGCGCTCTGAAAGAGACTGTTAGTAGGTCGGTTAAATAACTTGGTTGAGAAATAGAGAGGTTGTACATCTGAAATTTTGCATCGTCATTTTGCTATGACGTTTCACCAGCTGATTGGTCGAGGCCATCAGGTGATCCTCGGGTCCAGGCCAGGTGGTACAGGTGCAGGCAGAGTTTTCACGGTTAGCAGAGAGTAGACAGTTGACAGATTCAGCAGGAGATAAGCAGGACATTCAGTCTAGTCCCGACCTCACGCTAGTGACTCTCCCATCTTCTTCAGGATTTTTCGCCAACTTCCTGTCAGGCCTTGTGCACACCTCAAATCATCCATGGTTTGAAAACTACCTTATTTTATCCATTTGTTTGAGAGCTTCTTGTTTCCGTAATCTATAGTGTCTAGTTTTCTTTAACAAAGGAGAAGCCGTTTGACCATCGACTGCAAATACCAGTTGGTAGGGTTCCGATTGACCGTCTAAGGGAGAGGGGTATATTTCTCCCTTATTAGTGGACTTTCGAGATCACGACAGAGATTGCGTTAGAGAGTCGACAGTAACTTTATGACATGTAGCGTAGACCTTTAAAAAAAAAACAAATTTACTTACATAAACACCAACAAGTAGTCTGACGGACCGTTCAAGGCTACAAATTGAAACCAATTTTTCGTAGTAGAAAAGATAGTCGCGATATAAAAAGTTACAAAGCGCGGCGTCCTTGTCTTTCTCTCTTTATTTGATAAATTAAGAGATATTCGGAGCAAGTGGGCAGACCGTAACTGCGAGTTGAATACCTCCGTAAGAAAAACTGCCGATTAAAGAAACCCAGACTCCAGACGTCCCCTCCAAGGTTCCGACGTTGAAAGTTTCAAGGTTGAAAAGATGGCCGGCGGCCACAAATTGTAATTCTAGCATTTTCTGGCCTTGGGTGGCCAGCCGCACAATGGTCACGACTCTCCTTCTGGCCGGATATTCTGCATTTGGTACTTCCGACTTGTTGCTACACAATGGCCGTGTGCTCTCTGGATCATTTATTAAGTAAATATAAGTCGTGCAACCTTCATCACCAATTTCTAAGTAAACCTTTTCTCTTTGCATTTATTACTATTTAAAATATAAAAATAGGAATTTTTCATTGAATAACTTCGTGTCACTTCAGAATAGTGAAATTGTGTTCGACAAAATGCAGAATTTTGTACATTTGGAAATATAAATGAATTTGCTACACTACAATACTTGTACCATCAAAGCAGGGAGCTGGTTGCAATTTCATTATTTTTCGAAAATAAATTTTTATAAAATTCAATGAATTTGCCAATTTGACATTTTTGCGCAGGAGTCAGCCTACAAGTTTAAAAAATGATTATATTTTTTGTCATTTCTAATCTATATGCACAAAGGTATTTTGTGTGACAAATTTTAAAATTCTATTAAAATTAAAAATAACATTACAAAGTAAATTTTGGAAAATTTATTTTGTTTTCAAGGAAGAGGAATTTTACATAATATTTTCGATTTTACTGAGTAAAATCATCCGTCTGTATGAATATCATAAATTTCAATATTCAAATGATTTTTTTTTTTACAAATTTGAAACATTAGTGGTGTCCTGAAAGTGAGGCACCGTAGATTTAATGTTTCAAATTTTGTCTCAACACATAATCTTAATGATTTTCTTAATGGACACCAAACATAAAAATCATTTGCTATACAGGACACGAAATAGCGATTTAATGTATCAAATTTTGTCTCAACAATTCATCTTAATAATTTTCTAAATGAACACTAAACGTAAAAAAGCATTTGCTATGCAGACGACGTTTCTGTTATTTTCTGGAATAAGTCTTCGAGAATCTTTAAAAAATTAGGCGAATATGCTCTATGTTATGTGATTCAATGGTTTAATAAGAATAAATTATCAATAAGCCCAGAGAAAACGAATTTACTTTACTTAAATAATATAAACCTAAAATATATAAATTGAAACCACGAATATTATCCTAAATACACTAGATTAAGTTAAAATTTTATATATCAGATCATAGAATAAAAATATCAACTTTCCACCACATATCAATGACATTTTGTGCAAGACAGAAAGAATGAAAAACTACTGTTGTACCTTAGTGGAAAAATGTGAGGAATAAATACTCAACAAACAACAATAAAACACTTTATCAAGACCTTTTAGTCTTTTATAGATTCTTAAAGCTGAAATGTTGTAAATATGCTTTGGTTAAAAAATAAAACTAATTTAGCGGATATAAAGTACACCCATTAATAATTAATACAATCTTTTTATTCAAAATAACAAAACTCCTACCTGTCGAAATAAGAATTCGCCCTTTAAAGAATGACCCCAATAAGCATATTAGATGAAGCATTAAAATTATTGTTATTGGCTTGTTAAACTTGTGGTGTATACACGTGTATAATGATTTTTATCTTTTCCATCATTTTTTTTTATCAAGGATTTAGTCTTTGTTACTCAATTTTGGAAACTAGTGTATATATAAATATTATAAACTAAACGGGTCAACCACGAAAAAGAACAATAGTCTTGCACCTTTGACAATTTTTTCAAAAACCGAGTTTTCTTCTCCGTTTTCCTTATTTTCGATTCGTTTTACTCTAATTTTTGTTATATAAGAACCATATTTTTGTATATTTTTGAATAACACTAGTACACACAAACCTTTTCCTTCTCAATATTTGAAAGTTGTTTCTAGTAAATTCCAACCCGTAGATCATGAATGTAACCTTCATTTTTCTAAATCGTTCATTTTTTTAAAAATTATTTTAAAATATTTATTTTTATAAAGAAGCTGATGTCGTCGCTGTCATCAAAATATTTTGAAGATATTGAATTTGTAAGCATAAAATTTAATCAACATTTAGATGAAATGCATACCATTGCAATTTTATATCAAGAAAATGTTTAACAATACATTTATTTTCATAAATATTTTAAAGATATAAATAATGCCGCGTAAATGCAAAGCTAATTCAGAAATATTCTGCTACATTTGTGAAAAATTTACAATTCTCAAACAGAGGATACGTATCACCCGAAAGATAAAAGAATGCTATAAAGAATATGTTGGTGTTGCCTTAGGTGATCAAGACAAGTGGTGGTGCCCCAATAGTGTGTGCGGAACGTGTTATCAAGGGCTTTTGCAATGGAAATCGGGGAAATCAAAAGGTATGCCCTTTGGTGTACGAATGGTTTGGCGAGAACCAAAAATCACCATGACGATTGTTATTTCTGTGACTGAAACAAACCAAATTTTATCCTTCTATATACCTTCAGCTTGGCAATCTATTCCTCACGACCTCGAGAATCCTATACCGATTCCTAAAACGGTTCAAAAATCATATATCAAAAAGGATGATCAGCACACAGCATTTCCAGATGATCATCTATTAGAAGACCCTGAATTTATTCCAAATGAAAGCAGCATTCCACATTTATTTGATCAAGCATCAATAAATTATCAAGTTAGGGATCTAGGGTTATCAAAAGAAGCAGCAGAAATCCTTGAATCAAGATTAAAGCAAAGGAACATCTTGTTACCACAAACCAAAATTTCTGTCTATCGTAATAGGGAACAATAGGAATTTTACAGTGCTTGCAGAAAGGAAACACAAAGTATCCTTGCTTTTTATGAAGGTGGGACAGCAGAGACAGAAAGAATCATTATATACAAAATATGTGGCCTGAAAGAAGTATGTTTCGCTTAGGTGAACAAAACGTTGAAAATGAACCGTTTTTCCATTAATTAAAAATGCTTCTTCCCCCTTTACATATCAAATTAGGGTTAATGAAAAATGTTGTAAAGGCTTCAAAGAAAGATAGTGATGCTTTCAAATATTTAATGACTAATTTTTAATTGGGATTTTTAAAAATATATAAATGATATTCAATTGTGTGTTCCCCTTAAGAAGGATGGGTGTCAATAACAAACTTTAGTCAGAAGAATGGTTTTGAAACATTTCAAAAAATGGCGTCTTTATTGCCTATATGTCTAGTATTTGTATTCACACCGTACCTACCAAGATTCCCCTCCCCCCATCCCATTCAAAGGTTTTTACATTTGGATAAATGTTTCAGAAATTAAAGAAGCTAGCGATATATCAGCAAAGACAATGAAAGGAAGACTTGAGAGGAGAGACAGTGGGATGCCAGTTCAAGGACAATTCTCCTTGTTAATAGATGACACAGCGACCTCTTCCTTATTTATGATTCATTCAGCGAGTTCTCGTGAGACATCACTTCCGCAGTTGACGTCTACCGAGGTAGAATATATATATTGTGTATATTATTGAGATATATACATACCAAATATAAAAATAATAATCTCTATTTATAAAATATTTAATAATTATAACAATATTTAAAAGTATTAAAAGATAGAGCAGAAAGATCAAAATTGAACGATACAAAAAAATATCGAATATTAGAAATTCATAACGATACCCTCGCATTATTTTATATTTTATTAATGTTTTTCTTTTTTTAGGATTTATACAGAAAGATAAATGAAAATCAATTACTGCAAAGGATCTATCTCAGCTGTCATTATTCTTATATAGATTTAAAAGGTTACAAAGCTTATTTGTTGATTTATTTGTTTTATTTGAAATATCGGACACCATAGCCCAGCTTGGTATACTTGCGCCTAAATACATCTTAACTTCGTGAACAAACTCAAAAACCAAATAAGTATATTTCAAAACTAAAAATTCGGCTTTTTCAAACAGAAAAGAAAATGTAAAGTGAATCTACAAAAATAATTTATTTATTACATAGGTGTCTTTGCTATATAAAAATTTGCACATTTCTTAAATAGAAAAAATATTTTTACTTTACAGAAATAAAAATGTTTTCCCATCGAAAAAATTGAATATAGCAAAGAAACCTATTTAATATTTAATAATTTTTGTAGATTCATTTTATATTCTCTTTTTTGTTTGAGAAAACCGCCTGTTAAGATGGGCATTCTATTAATAAATGTATTGAGTCTTGGTTTTATTTTCCACAAAAGCAGCTAGGATCATCCGTTACCCCGATTTTCGTCAGAAATTCGCCAAAATTTCCATGGTTTGAATTGTGTTGTAAAAATTGTGACGAAAATAATAAGGAATTCCAAATGGGAAAATTTCCTGAAAGGTTTCATTATTATTAGAAATTGTTTCAGCCATTCTTGATTGTATGAAGGATGATAGTCTTGTTAGCCTAAAGAAATTTCATACTTGTCTTATAAATTATGCGTAAAAGGGTTACCTAGTTTCTTATTCCCTTCGTATAATTTTATATATAGTGAAGCGGTTCAGCAAAGAAGATAAAGAGAAAATGTGGGCAAGCCAAGAAAAGAAAGTATGCAGGGCCCCCCTCCACAAGGAAGTGTTGATTGACAAATTCCAGAGGAGGGAGCGGCAGACAGATAGTCCAGCTGGTGCAGTGAAGGGAGAACAATCCGGGATAGTCCTCGACCTGAAGGGGGTTTGTGCGCCGAGAAGACATCGCAGTCTAGGAGAAAAGTCAGTCTGGTGACATCGAGAGCTGCGGCAAGGAGAAGACGGCGGCGAGTTACCTCCGGGGCGTGTTGATGATCCTGCAAGGCGATGCCAGGAGAGACTGACATCGGAGCGACCTACAAGGCGGTGTTGTCCAAGCTGCACGTTTATAGTGTAGGGCGGAACGCTTCACAAGAGGACATCCACGGTGTCAAGGATTCTTAGGACGGGAAGGTTGAAGCCAAGTCCCGCTGTTGTATTCCTTCTGTTAAGTGAGATATAATAAAGCGCTAACTTTAGCTGCAATCCCTTCGAACTCACATGTGTATCTTTGAGGTATCCTGAGCAGACAAAGTACACGAATAGCGTCTGGGTACGACGTAACAATAGTTTGAGAGAGAGAGAGAGACGCTTCTATACACGTTTGGTACAATATTCAAAATTATTTGCTTTGTATTTTCGATATCCCAATCTTTTTTTTTTTTTAATTGGAAAATATTATAAACATGTATATATTATAAAATGCATATTTTATCATTATAAATACCCAGTTTTAACCATTTTTAACTAGTTTGTGTCAATAAAATGAAAGTTTTAAAAACAGGTTTCCAGTAATGAAAGAGGTAAATTATCCTTTAAAATATGTGAAAGTAATTGTTGTTAGGCTAGAACAATGCGAGGTGGCACTCAATGAAATTTTAGCAATTCTTCTCACGAACTCTCACATATCGCACCTGCTGCACCTTGTGAGCCAATATGGAAATATATCTGATATACAGCATACCTTCGCCCCTTTATTTTATTCATTCACTTCTCAATATGAATTAACACCTTTCTCCTAGCTAAAAACACTTTCATCTGAAATATTGAAAATAAATATTGCACACAGATTGTATATTATACTATATTATACAGTTGCGCTCCAGGAACCTGGGTTATAAATATCTCTTTTATACAGTATTTGATCTATAAAATGTATTTTTTAAATAACTGGAACTCTTTCAGGTTTCTAGAAAGTTATTTTATAAACAAATTTTCTACTTTCTCTCAATTGGGATCAATAAAAATATTATCTAATTTGCTGAGCATGAGATCCACTTGGCTCTTCAGTATAAAGATGTTGGAGCCTTACTAAGGAAGTGAAATTAAATGATGTCTGATATATTCCCAAAAATAGGATTTCATTTCTTGTCGTAATAAAGAGAGAAATGATTTGATTGTGATTATTATTCGAATTAAAATATAACGCGATCTACGAATAAGCAAATTTATCATCATTAACCGCGCAAATTATTTTGTTATTTATTCTAGAATTGTAATTCTGAAGCGAAATGGAATGAGGAATTGTAGAAATTTTTATTTAAAAAAAAGACAAAATATGAATTTGCACTTTGCATATCCACATGAAATATCTTATTATATAAGTAGGTTTCTCTTAAATTTATTTGCAGAAAAATTATTTTCACGGAACAATATTATAAAATGAAATTATATATAATTTTAGGATTATATAATATTTTTAAGTCTAAAGGAACAACCATCATGATAACCATTTTTGCGTGCTCTATTAATAAATATATGTTTATCAGCATATATAAAATTGTAAAATATAAAAGTCGGTGGATGAGAGTGTAACACGCTCGATTCCCGACAATAAGTCGGTGGATGAGAGGGTAACACGCTCAATTCCCGACAGTCATGAACCGGGATTGAATCCCGCGTTAAAAATTGTTTAATATGTGAATAACCTTCATATATTATTTATATAAAAATAGACACTTCGGCCGGTTGGAGTTTTTTATTTTCTCAACGTTTCAACAAAAATCTTTTGTCTTCGTCAGGAGAAGTAAATAAAAATAAACATTTGGCAAGGCGTTAAAAATTGTTCTGAGGTTTTCAAGGGCGTTCTCACGTGATTCTTCGAATTTAGTACAACATCTAAACCTTGCAAACCTCAGAACAATTTTTAACGCCTTGCCAAATGTTTATTTTTATTTACTTCTCCTGACGAAGACAAAAGATTTTTGTTGAAACGTTGAGAAAATAAAAAACTCCAACTGGCCGAAGTGTCTATTTTTATATAAATATGAATGCCGGCCAGGCAACCGCTATCTTTTCGACTTCATATATTAATCATTGTTCAATTATCATGAAAACTAGGTTGCTCTTGCTGAGCGGTACCTATTAATGTGATTTGAACCAGTAAAATTGTAAATACCTTTATGAGATATTTTCTAATGAATTTTAAAATCGTCGCTAGTTTCCTAAAAGTTGCAATTGTACATTGCACATACAGACATCATTTATATTATGAACATCTTATTATAAATGCAGTAATACCGTTTTACCAACGAATCTATGTAGAAATTTCACTTTATTGGGCATTTTATTATCAATACCCTTTATTTATCATCACTATTATCAGTGAGATGGCTGAGTCATGAAAAAGAGCTAGTTCTTTTCTGTAAGAGAAGGGTTCTGATCCGATGTTTAGAAAAAAATACAGATGTGATTATCACTATTCATTAGGGGTTTTGACAATAACAAAAAAGATGAAGCCTCAATTTAATTCATCTGAAGAAATTACCGAAGTTTAAATGCAAACTCTTCATCACCTTGCTGTACGTTGTAGTAAATTTAATAAAAGAATCATTCACGAACAAGTAATTTATTAAAATAAAGCAAAATAGTAAAAGGTAATACACTAAAATTTTCTCAAATAAAAAAGTTTATATATTTATGAATTATATTAAAATGGACATCAAGCGGCAGTGTTGTCTCAAATGGCTGTCTTTATTTTAATGCAAATTAAATTCCGGCTTTCTATATATTTTAATTTTTTGGTATTTGTCTTGCAAATAAATATTGTTTTTTTTTCTGTCATTCTCGTTAGACAGTTCCAAGAGCTTTCAGTCTTTCAATTTATTACATAGGTCTTGGAACCTCCACTGTATTCGTGCAAACCTTAACCGCTTCTACGTGCTGCTTTACTGCTTGGGTGGTGGTGTCTTGTCCATGGAGAAGTTCAGATCGGTCCATGCACCCTGATCACAATACCGGCCAACTGAAGTGCCTTGTCCGTATAAATGTCCTCTTCTGTATTGATATCTGCCATATAGAGGGCTGCAAAGATTGCCGGTCAACTGTATATATGGTCCGGAGTGAGTTGGGTGTTGTGGCAGTTATTGCAGTTCCTGTAGGATCTAGTCATGTCTGGGTTTAACTTCATTTCTTTAAAATGTCCTGTTCTGATTCTTGAAATTGTTGTAGTTAATTCTCTGTTAATGTTGAGGTTGCATATAGGCTGGGGTATTTTGATTTTTGTAATGAGTCTTGCTTTTGCTATTGTATTTGCGTCTTTCAGTGTTATTGAACTGGTTTCCAGTGCCTGTTTTCGATCTTCCTTCGCTAGGCCATCAGCTTTGCTGCTACACAATAATATAAGGCCACTAATTTATAGTAATAATTTGTTGAAAACATAAAATCTTAGAACTTTAAATTGTTATGACCGATTGCTAATAATTGTTTAGATAAATAATTATAAACGGCAAATAACTTCGATATAACGCTCCTCTTGGTAATATTTCCCACTTAATACGTCTCTTTCTCTCATTTCACCTTAGTCTAGGTCCCAGGTTTCAATAATATAAAATTACAACGGTATATTCATTTAAACTTGTTCTCAAATTAGATATTCCATATTTTAATAGAGGTTTTGGAATTATATAGGACATTAATTCCTTATGAAAAAGGGGAAATATCTAAGAAAGAAATTTCCAATATTCTTTGTTTATGTTGTTGTGCGGGTTTTTGGTAAATGATTAATTATAGGAGAAGAGAGAGGGTACTTTCTTCGATAACTGACATTTCTATTTTTAATTATGTTTTAGTGAAATATTTCTAGTGTTGATTGGGCATAATCGATCTTTAGGTTTAAGTTCTGGGCTTTGAGTCATTATTTATTTCTTGTTTAACAGAGGTACTAATTTTTAACTTGTGGAAAAATATTTGTAGAAACATACAGTGCTCGAAAAGATCACTCTTTTACTATCATAATTTTTTCTTTGCTATATTTGAAAATATAATTCAAATTGAGACCTATATAAGATGGAACAAAATATGGGGCTCATTTAAAATCCCTTTGTCGAGCATGTGCCCCAGCTCTTTATCTCTCTTTTGCCCCAATCCCCTATATAGAAAAAAAAAAATATATATATATATGTGTGATGAGGTCCTGTCGACTTATCTGTGATGAGGGATCCTGTCGACTCTCGCTATAGCTGTGGTAACCGAGGGTCAAACCTGTAGTAACCGAGAGGGACAGTCAGGGCGTGGAGAGTTTTCCAGTACCTCTCTGCACATTGTAAGACCTTTAACAGTTTTCACAGAGTACAGGCAGTCGTGGTCGAGGCAGAGTGGAAAGTTTGGGAATGTCCACACACAAAAAACGAAGAGACACAGTTGTAGTAGGAAAGTTCCGTGAACAGATAAAAGTCGAGCTAAGAGCAAAATGGAGTTTGAAAAAGTTCTTACTGTTTTACATAGCGATTAGGTGGTCCTGGCTACAACCGACAAGGGCTCGCGCCGATGGTGAAGTGACTGTCTAAATTCGGCTAAAACCGAGGTTTTATATACCTCTGCAGAGGGGGGAGACATGCGGGAATTTGCACTTTGAACGGGTACAAAGTGCGTGGGGGCGTCTGCGCTATTCTGCACCCTTTGACCTTTATGGCAACGACTTGCCAAATTCCTCTCTAGGGTTGTTGGATTTCTCTCTCGATTTTAGACGTTTTTGAACTTCTCAATCTTGCTTTAACTCAGATCTTAATCTATTACATAGTTTTATTTATTTATCCTCAGTTTGTACAAAGTACATTACATATGGTGATGCAATGACACATGTCAATCATGCGTATAATTATTTATAGATGTGTTTCTATATACAACATGACAATATTGTTATAAGTAGAATACAATATGGTTGTTGGTTCAAATTACCATATATATATATATAGTTAATAGCTTGCTATACTCACACTATATTTTCAAATCAATATCTTTTTGATCTAAAACATTTTTTAATCAGTATAAAATCAATTTTATAATATATATTAGTGTGTGTCAGGTTTCTAAAAGATTCTATTCGCAAAAAAATTAAGGTAATTATTTCAAAATAGAGACCATAGAATAATTAAAAAATACAAAATTCTACTAAAATATTGATATGGATTGAGAAAGTTTATATGAGATAAAAACTCAATGACTACAGAGAAAAGGGCAGAAGGTTTTTTAGGAAGGGTAAAGAATAACCCTACCGTTTTCCCGGAACTTCTACCGGCGCCTCTGTCGCGGGGGCGCCGTTGAGCCGCTCCTGCTCGGCCAGCGGTGCGGACATTGGGACGACAGATGGCCCTTCTGACAGCGATGGCCTTGGAACCATCCGCCTACCCGGCTAGCTAGGCTGGTTTTAAAAGTATCGTAAATTCCATTCGCGCATATATGTAATTATGTAGTGATATACTGGTTAGGAATTTGTTGGAATTTGCCCAAACTGGCGTTGTTGCGTATTCTTTAAAAACTAGATCTGCGTGTTCAGCTCAGAGATGATAAAAACTGCTCTGTTTTATTGCGTTCATTGAATGCATTGGTTTAATGTATTTGCATATGAATACCATTCTTCCGCACGTTTACAACATATATATACGACTATATTTTTTAATGTGAAATATTTGTAATTTTGATCGAGAATTTTACATTTATATATTCCTGCCCAGAAGTCCAACTCCTCCTCTACATGGCGGCGGGAGAAGCAGCACAAGTAAGGGACTGCCCTGAAGGGTGAAATACGGTGAGGACTTCGTGAGCCCCGAGCCACTACGGTAACCATGAAGGCTTAGGGGGGACTCTGAAATGTGACTGACTAACGGGCAATAATACTCCCTTTTCCAAGAAGCAACAAAATCACACAAACACAGAATCAGACATTAATATATTATAAAGAAAACCACTTCGTTTGTATTATGAGCTGTCTCAGATCCAAAAGTTGGTAGTTATGGAATTCTATCCAGAGAATTCCTATAATAAAGGCAAATAGACTTCAACTGACAAGGGCCATTAGACCAAGAAAATAGTCTCCAGGCCGTCTGTTTTAGATTGCCTAAATAGTGTTGTGGCTTTCTTACCCACCCAAGTCCGCTACTTGCGAAGACGGCCAATAGATGGCAGTTAGTTTCAGAGCCTATTTTGATGGGAGAATATATTTTTCTTTTTATAAATATATGTTACGAAATGATTCTGTACTGATGAAGGCCTGATGGGATTATTTCGACAACATGTTAGAAAGATAAGCCTTTTCCGAATTCATGTACTTTGATATAAATTGCATGATTTATAATTAAGAAAGTGCATTATTTTTATTTTAAAAGCTCTGTATATATAACTTGGACATTCAAGAAAATATAAGCTCAGGTTGATAGATGCGTCTATTTTTCAGAGTTCTCACGGCATAAAGAATAAAACGATGTGATAACCTTTTCGAGTAAGTTTTAAACGAATTATTCATTTATCACCTTTGTATGATCTCCTACATATCATGTAAGTTAACTGGAATCTCATTTAATTAAAATTCGTCCCTATGTCTCAATAATTGTAATATATTGTAAAGAAGTGTTATAAAATTAATTCCAAATATATAACTATTTAATAATTTGTGAAAATTATTTGCTGCGTTATTCATATATCGCTTCGTTTAGCAAGATAGTTGATGGGTGTAGGACACCACCGATGATTATAATCTATGTATTCTTGTCAGAATAACCAGTAGTATACTTGAAAATGCGGTGGTATCCCATTGCCTTACACATAACGTTAATGTACAAATTATAACAATTCTCTGGTTAAGACATGATCCAATATCCATATATTTGTATTGTTGCCAACTATTGCTGCACTTAGCAGAGGTCTCTATTGCTGCTACATTCTATATCCGCCATGTTGGGTTTCTAGATAGCTGCCCTTTACTTAGAATACAATCAACACCCTGCTGTACAATATTAATTCTGAATATATAATCGCGATAAAATGTGATATCGACCACTGGCAAATAATCATTTGTTAAAACTATCAATTTTCCATCCACCTTTTTAAAATCATAATATAAAAATATATTTATTGAATATCTATATATATATATATATTAAAATTCAACTAATTTTGATTTTCTATCAATTTTCAAATATGACCTCGTAATGTTTTGAAGGTTTCAAAAAATAATCGAAGTATATTAAGAGATATTTAAAGCAAAAATTGAAAGTTTTAATCTGTAAGAGGAACATAAATAAAAAATCATATTTTATTGCAATTCTTTTTAAATTAGTAAGAAGTTTTCGAATAAATTGTCGAGATTTGAGGACAAGAAAGATCGAAAAGTCACCAGATGACAGACAGGAAACATCAGCAATTATATTCATCGATGATATAAATGATTATTTAACGACTCAAATAAATGCGGTCGCCTGGTTGGATATATTGGTAATAGCCGTTCCATATTTCAAGAATATCGATTGGCTGTAAATATTTGGCAGAAGAACCATGGTCTACTTGAGGGGTAAGCATTCTTAAATCTTGACTTGAAGCATGAAACCATTTGATATAATTTAATTTCGATATGTTTTAAATCAAATATTATTTGTTAAAACATATAATAATAAATAGTGCAATGTTTAGAGACATTTTAATAATATATATATATATATATATATATTGAAAATAGAGCAATCCATAGATAAATCTTTAATTATTTATCTTTTATAAAACAAATTATTTTTTGATCCAATATATGCCTTTTTAATTGAATATATATATATATATATATAAATTTGTGTGTATGATAAATCAACTGATCACCGGGCGTTCGGAAAAATATGGACAAATTTTGGCATAATTTCAAAAATAAAAATAGCCTATATATATCAAATATGATGCATTATCGGGTCATTTGTTATAAGGAATTTGAAGTATTTTAGACGTATGTTTCTTTTTTCAAATAAAACTATTGTATACTGCCTTTACTGCAATGATAAAATAATGGTAAGGCTTGTGTTGACTTTTCTTAGACTTTTTAAAGATAGTGACTCCAAAGAAGACGGATTATTTTTATTGATTTACAAAAGAGAGAACAAAAATTAGTATAACTTATAACAGTCGTAAACAAAAATAAAACTTATCTTCTTCTTCTGTTTAGCGACTATTTTATTAAAATCTTACACATATACTCTGCGGGAAAAATTAATGAAACTTAAAATAAATATACAACAGCCTGGTTCATCAGTAGTGAATAGTGAACCAACAGTTTCGCCAGTTTTCTCTACCATTCTCTGTGATATTGCATTTTGCTGTTTTCCTTTTAAATCGATATATACTGAAGTTCACACACTCTTGTAAAATATATTTTGAAACAACTGTGGACATAATATTTGAGTACAGTAGAAATATCTATAATTATGAACATGCTTCGAAATAGAAACATTGTGCTCTTCCGAAAATTGCAAATAAAGGTTTTTCAAACATAATTTTAATAGGATGCAGAATGGTGGTATCTGCTATAAGAAAAATGAACTATTTTTGACGCGTATGTAATGCAGATAGATTAATGTGTTCCCGAAGTTCTATCAACAACAACAGCAGCTTTATTAGGGCATTTCCGTCCTGTAAGGACTCGCCATACATCATTTTCATGGAGAAAAGGAAAAAAGAAACATAAACAAAGGAGAGAAGGGAAAATGAAAAGGAAACCAAAGTATTCAACATAAATATACAAATTAACTATGGAAGGAAATTGTTCTGTAATTTTAGTTCTTAGAGATTACCTTGTTCTCTAACGCTTTATGAAAGTTAAACAATACTATCGCTATATATTTATTTCTCGGACATTATTTTGATTAGCTGAACTGGGTTCACGTGAATTGGATAATGTTCTTCAAGATCTTATTCCGTTCCTCGTTAACAATAGTGCATTCAGAGATGTAGTGAGTAATTTCTTCTATGTTTTCAATTTCGCAGAATTTACAAATTACATCTTCCTTTTTAATTATTTGAATGTGACTTTCTCTTAGTAAAGTCGAAGTGATTCTTGTTTGGGTAATGTAACCTTTTATGTCTAATGATAGGTTCTAGGATTAAAATTGTGTGTTCAGATATTAAATACTTATATAATAATTTATAATTATAATATAATCTTGTATGATCTATTTTTGCTAAGTCCTGCTGAATTAATTGTTCAGTTTTGTAAGAAAAATCCTTGGTAATTCGTTTTGAATGGTCTCATAGTCGATAGCATTGTTAGCCCAGGTAAGGCCGCAGTGGTGGTAAATTGCTAAAATAGTCCTGTAGAGATAAATAGTTTTTCCTGTATTTATGGATATTACTCTTAATCTATTCCAGCTTATCTTGGTAAACCTATGGTTACTCATTATTTGTAATCTTAAAAGGTATTTCATGGTTAATTTAGTGGCGTTTAGTGTAAGTGATACTACTAGGGAAATTTACAGTGTAGCAAAGTATAAACATAAAAATGACCACTCTGTTAATAAAAATAATAAAATTGATAAATAATTTGTTACAATATTTTATCTATAAACGAAACAACTTATAAAAATAATTATACATTAATATTCGTTTGTGTCTTTTCTAGTAAAGTATAATTATAGGAACTTTATACTTTTTATTGTGGATAGTAACAACTTGAGCTAAATAAATATTGCTTAGCGCACTTAAGCACGAGCCAAGATATTTATTAAGGCCCTCATAATAACCTAGCGACGTTTTTAAATCTAAATAAGCCGATTGTATCCAGAAGCACCAAAATTTATTCAATATCCCTCCAATTTACCCGAACAAATGTATTCCAGGATCCAAGGGCACCGAGTCCTCCTCTCTGCTACAGAACTCCGTTATCGTAGGCGTTCCCCAGATAGCCCGCAGCAAAGGACCAGTGCGCTACTGGAAGATATTTGTGTTCTCCAGCTGCACACTTGGCTTCTTCTACCAGATCCTGCAGTTCTGCCTCATATTCTGGACCTATCCGGTAATATTGACCATCGAGTTGGCTCATCCGGACTACGTCCACATCCCCGCCTTCACCTACTGCCAGACCTACTGGTAAACTCCACATTCCTTTGAATAGATTATCCTCTCTCTGGTAGCGTTTGCCTATCCCAAGCACGCATGACCAATTAAAAATGGTAGGTAGGGAGTTGTAGCTGCTTATACTGCAAGAAAACCCCATTTATACATCCAAGGTACGATCAAAAAGTAAACTAACTTAAAAATAAAATTGTAACGGTTGAATTATTTGATTCATAAAATATTTCAAGACAAACCTCCACACTATCTACACTTTTTCCAGCGGCCAAAAAGCTGTTTATAAGAGTTTTCATGGTCAATTTTCCTGAGCTTGTTTATATAAGCCGTCACATGTTTCAATAATCTCTTTAAATGATGAAAAACGTCTATTTTTTAACACAAGTTTGAAAATAGGAAAATAAATTATTGGTGAAGGTCTGAATGATAAGAATATGATGTGATAAAATAGTTATAGAGTGCTTAGCTAAATAATCCATTACCAAGGTGGCTTATGGGAGGTGCGTTATCATGAAGCAACTTCCATTGTTGTGACAGAAGAGCTAGTTCCGGGTTCCTTTCGTATTGAATCATTAAGACGAACAAGTATTTCTTGGTGTGTGCTCTTATGATAGAAGTTCCCTCTGGAATATAAACTCATGAGGTGTAAAAATTCTTAGTAGTAAAAAAAAAAAAGCTATAAGCATCAAATTTTATCTTCGATCAGTAAAGACGAACATTTTTCTTACGAGGAGAACTCGGAGTGGCCCATTCAAGTCATTGTTTCTTTGTTTGTGGAACATTGCCTAAAGTTTTATCTCCAGTTCTCGTTGTTGTTTTTATCTCGGTTATTTATTGCACTTTCAATTAATTTTTTTGCACGATCAGATGTCGTGGAACACAGTAAACACAAAGTTTTCATCTTTAAATGTTCATTGGAAGCTACTGTATGTAATTAGAACTATTTCCGCTTTCGTTTCAATAGTAATTTTTCATTTGCCATGAATTAAATCACTAATCCGCTATATGTTGTAATCCGTCGTCGAAGTTGAGGTTTGCCCTGCCCTTGGGACATCGTTGATACTCTGACGGCCATCTTTGAATCAATTGTACCAGAAATTTACTTGATTTTTCTTAATTGTTTCATTTTTTTTTTACACATACGCCTTCTTCAAAAAATTTTATGTGTTAGTAAAATATCAATTTATTTTAAAACAAAATTTCATTTTATCATTTTTTTAAAAGGCCGACATTACAAAATTTCACTCTATCAATATATATAAACAAAGAACCTTTATCTTTTATAATGAGATTTACGCATGCGTTATTACCAGTGTTTCCAATCTTAATATAATTGTTTAGGCTTTATTCTGAAATATCTCTTTTTTAAATATTTTATTCTAACTCTTGTATTATAAAAGGTTCGGTTACTTTTTATGATCGTACCCTATATATACCTACAAAAATATCTCGATGTTGCAATTAAAATGTACTACGGCCCTATTTGAATAAAACATATGTTGATGACGGTTTCAAAACAAGTTACATTTATCGTCAGTATAACAACCAATTCTTCAATAAACATTGTAGGCATGTATAACTGCTTGTAACATAAATACGTTTTATTCGTGAAATAAACACTTTGACGAACATAAATTTGTTCAATACTTGTATTTTGGTTTATTTAATATTGCTATTTATATTATATTACCTATGGCTTTGATGAGTTGCGGTTTCCCACTGTTGAAGCCGTTTACTACAAAATAAAAGCTATATACATATATATATTATGTGTATTACAAATCTTACAAATAGCTGCACTGTTTTACAGGGAACTGACTAAATTAATACGTTCAAAATGGCCACTAAAATACAGTATTTATAGTTAATGAGAAAAGTCCAGAATTTTATTTTGCTTCAGAGCTGATGTTAATTTTTTTGGCCGCTAAATATCGCAAAAGCTTGAAATAAAGCAATTGAACATTATTGCATTCTTCTTGTTCTAGCTACTTCAAAGCCGTCTCAAGGCAATGAAAGGCTTCCTCATTGTATGGTCCTTTTTCAACCTAGTTGTCATAAAGTACGGTTTCCCACTATTGAAACCGTTTAATATAAAATAAAATCTATATACATGTATACCGGTATATTATGTTTATTACAAATCATACAAATAGGTGTATTGTATTGAAGGAAACTGACTAAATTGATAAGTTAAAAAATGTCCATTAAAATATACAGTACTTACAGTTGATGAAAAAAAAAGCCCAGAATTTTCTTTTGCTTCAGAGATGATGTTCGTTTTTGGGCCGCTAAATCTCGCAAACGCTTTAAAAAGGCAATTGAACAGTATATTTCATTCTTCTTGTTGGTCTAGCCACTTCATTGCTGTCTCAAGGCAATGAAAAGCTTCCTCATTGGATGGTCTTTTTTCAACCTTGTCATCATCCCGAAGCTCTTCCTCGTTGTCGCTAGAACCTTGATCGTCGACACGACACTTTCGATGATTTCATCGTCCGTCAATAATTGATGGCCAGGGTCATCAACGTCTCACTCCAGCCTATCTTGAAAGTCGTTCTGGTCACATTCTTCAAATATAGAAGATTTTGTAATGAGCTCAGCCAGCTCTGATACAAATTGGCTGTTTGGTAGCTCTTCAGATGCAGTGATAGATTCTTCCGATGAAAGAAGCTTATTCCAAGATTTTGCTAGTGTGGTGTCCTTTAGAGTAGCCCAAGCTTCTGCTGCCATGTACACAGCTTTTTTCAAGTCAATTTATTTGTACATTTGTTGTACACTTTTTTTCATAATTTTCCTCCATCAGAACCGTACATAGAAATTCTTTTCTGTAATATCGTTTAAAGCTCTCAATTACTCCTTGATCCATTGGTTGGAGAAGTTACGCTAGAAGGGAAAAAAAGCAACTTTAAAATTTCCATTTTCTCTTTCCATTTAAATGTTTGAGGGATGGCTTGGAGCGTTATCAATTGACAACTGAACATTTCCAGATTTCCTAGTTTCAATCTGATGTTTTTTGACTTCAGGCATGAATACAGTTTCATACACTTTTATAAAAACCTTTGTATCCATCCACGAGGTATATATATTTTTTGTAGATAACAGGAAATATTTTTATTCCTTTGAAGCACCGCGGATTTGCAAACTTCCAGCAAAGGTAGCCTGTGTGTTCCATTTATATTTCCGCATACCATAGCAGTGATACATGATTTGCTTGCCTTATAGCCAGGTGATGACATTTCATTCTTAGAGACTAGGGATTTTGTTGGCATTTTCTTCCAATATAAACCAGTTTCGTCTGCATTGTGTACATTGCTTTAATTGTAGCCTTCCTTATCAATCATATTTTTAAAATACTCTTAAATGTTTAGCTGCTTAAGTTTTAGTTGACAGTTTTTCACCCTGAATATCCAATTATCTAATTCCATGTCTATATTTGAAACGCATTATCCAACCGGTAGAAGTAGTTTCTCATTCATTTCTAGAGCCTTTTCACAAATCAAAGGCCCACTTATTGGTTGTTCTTGGCTACTTAACTGCATAAACCATGTGTAAACCGCAGGGTCTGAATCCTTGTTTTCTGCCATTCTCATCACTTTTCTGTACAAACTTATATCTTCAATATTAAGTGCACTAGCATAGTTTGTACTGGCATCACTATTCTTTTTAATGTCCGTTAAGGTAGCATTTTCAACTCCATATTTCCGAGCTAGGCTTGGTCCACTATCACCATTCTTCAACTGCTCTACTATTTTAAGTTTATCAGTGAAATTGAGAAAAACACGTTTACGTTTAGAAAACATTGTTGGCAGGATTAAAGGAGCCTGTCGCCAGGTGCCAGCCGGGAAGCCCGCTATGTTAGATTTCGGTTTCGGCGGTTTTGGTTTCGCATTATCTTTCGGATAACCGATGTTTCGATAATCGGTATTCGGATAATCGATGCTCTACTGTAATCAGTTTTTGATTCAATACCTTGATATATTCGGCAGTATATAAGTGCTCATGGAAGAAACGCCTCTTATCAATGCACCCTCAGTACAGCAATAAACCTTTTTGCATATTTTAATTTTTTTACCTTTTTGGGTACATTCATACCAAGTGTTTCATGATATTTCACCAGTTATTTCTGGGTGTAAAATTTTCTATTTCCACGGGTGTATTTAGGAGGTTGATTGAGAAGAGGCATAAACCTTTGATTATCGGCGGTCACGACAGGGTCAAATGGCCCCGATTCTTTTGTAGAAGTCCAACCCCACCAGTGTGTCGAATAGCCTAACGTCGAACTAATTTCTACCTGTGTGAACATATGGGCCTATCTTAGTAAACTACCCACCACAATTAAAATTACCTATAAAAGGTGTACTTGGGATGTGTAAAAAAAAACCCAAATGCAATAATTTATTGGAAGATCAGGGGCACTAGCTCAAACTGAGCGTCGTCCCTGATAAAGATTACGATGTTATCAGCATCGGCGACCACGCTACCGCGGGCCAAGATCCTCTCTAGGCGGCGTAGCAGAGGCCCAACTCCGATGCTGAAGAGAGGGGCGCTGAAACTACATCCCTGTCCTTCGTCGTGCCTAGAGAAACAGTTGCGACGCTGGTCAGCCCTAGAAATGGAGTGCGACACATCAACGGTGAGGGTTCACCGCGCAGCCAGCTCGGCCACAGGATACGCCTGAAGCCGTGCCGAGTCCAGTGCTCGGCGCGCGCTCTAGCTTGTGAGGCGGGTAATGAGCGTAGCCGATCCCCGCAGGACGATGGTCTCCGCCTTGAACTCCGCATGATAGCTGGAGTTGGAGTTTTCCCGCAGGAGACGCTGGCACAAGGCTTCCAGGTGTTGCGCGTCCAGGAGCGCGGCCCGCGTTGAGCGCGCTAGGGCAGGGGCGCCATCGGGGAAGTCACCGGCGGTCGCCGGTAGCCAGCGCTTGGGAGCAAGCAGTTCTAGAGGCCGCAGGTACCTGTTGTCGTTTGAAAACGCAGAGAGCTCAGAGAGACTGGCGGGGCTCAGAACCCGGCGGTCCATCCCAAGGGCGCTTGAGACGGTCTCCCAGAGACTCAGCAGCCTCCTCCTTCTCGGTGAGACCAAGGAGTGAAGAGAGCGAGAGATTGAGATTGAAACTATCTTTATTAATCGCCCATATAAAATCATATAGTGCCAAATAAAAGAAAAAATATATTACAGAGTTATAAGAGAAAATAATATATATAAATGTATAAATATTTACATCAGACACGATCCCTCTATGAAGGGACATCAGAATCATCTCAAATGCTTAAAGCCGCCCTGAGTTCGGAAAGGCCCGTGCTTATAACGGGGGTTTTGTCCACAACGTGCTCAATTGCGACGCCGAGGAATTCGTTTTACAGGCGAGAGATCATTGAGGAGTGATTCTCTCTCAGAGCGGAATAGAACCGCGGACACCACGTCCTCATAATCAACCTCAAACCCATAGAGAGAGGCTAGAGTAGAGTAAGCCTTTAGTTGTTCGAAATATTTTTCCAGCGGCTCCCTCTCCTGAATGGCCTGAGTGAGATTGAAACAACTTTTATTGATCGACCATATAAAATTATATAGAGTACCAATAAAAAAAAATATATTAAAGATTTATAAAAGAAAGTAAAATATATATAAAAAATTAATAAATATTTACATCAGACATCTCTGAAGGGACATCGTGTCAAATGCTCAAGGCCGCCCTGAATTCGGAAAGGCCCGTGCTTATAACGGGTTTTTGTCCCCAATGTGCTCAATTGCACCGCCGAGGAATTCGTACAGGAGTTTTCTGTTTCCAGGCGAGAGATCATTGAGGATTGGTTCTCTTTCAGAGCGGATCAGAACGGCGGACACCACGTCCTCATAATCAACCTCAAACCCATAGAGAGAGGCTAGAGTAGAGTAAGAATTTAGTTGTTCGAAATATTTTTCCAGCGGCTCTCTCTCCTAAATGGCCTGAGAGATAGATATGTCTTCGTCCGCGAGGATATCAGTTGAGAGGATCTACTTAATGGGTACGGACAATTTCGCAGCTGGTGTTGAGAGGGCGGAGTTGTTGGACGGCATGGGTTTGGATGAGGGAGGCCTCGACGCTGGGCCCTGCCTTCTTTTCCTTGACGTTTTTGGCTCCAGATTTTTTAGAGCGCTCGTTATGGGGATTGGCTAGGGGGCCAGGTCCTCCTGCTGAGCATTGGATGCCCTTGATGGAGATAGGGCTGTGTCCACAGCAGCAGGTGTATGGTCTCAGGTGGGGCTGCAGCCGGCTGCAGCCGGCACGGTGTTCGAGGTGGAGGGCGGCCTGGTCCAGCCCTTTGTGCGTGCCGCAAGAGCATCCACAGGGAGCACCAGCTTGTCTTCCTGGAGAGCAGTCTTGCGAGGACAGTTGGAACGCTTGTGTCCCTGCTTGTAGCCCAGGAACACTAAATGCCGTAGGTCACGTAGACGTGCGTGACCACTCCCTTGACGTCAAGCGGGCAGGGATCTGGGAGAGCTTTACTCCGTCGCGCAGAGTTATAAAAGCTTCCCGACGAGCATCAGCCCAGCAAGAATCCTCTAGTTACATCATCTTCTGGATGATGGACGTAACCTGTCCATATGGCGGCAGCGCAGTAACGAGGTCAGCGTCCTCTACGAAGAAGAGCACGTTGCCGAGGACAATTCTCTCGGCCCTCTTCCTGAGGGGGAAGACACGTCTTTGATGTTGAGTCCCTCCTCTATCAGCTTGTCAACGATTTGAACGCTTGAGAGGCCGACAAGGATGTGTCCTTCCATCTTTGTCAGTGGGTAGATGGTGCCCTTACCCAGCTTGGTTGTCAACGCCCGGAAATTCTTCTCTTGCGTGAAAACTGGGCAGAATTACAGGTAGACACACTGGCCCACTTGCCCCGCTGCCAACCTTGCTCGGAAGGTAGGCTGCTTCTGCCTGGTGAACTGACACTCGTACACCTTGCTTGGTCTTGGTGTGGCTCGTGGCCTGCTGCTGTTCGGAGGGATTCCTGGTGCCTTAACGCAGCCCTTTTTGGACGCCGACTTGGCGTGGTCAGGATCATGCGGCCTCTTCTTGGAGCCGCCCATTTTGGTGAAGATCACATCTTGTCTTTCGATAAGCTGATCTTCCTGTTCCGGGAAATCAGCCCAATTGCGGCAGAATTTGCATGTCCGCCGCCGTCGTTTCAGAATATTCGGAGATTTCTCGGCGGAGACTTGGCCGTTTTGGATGAAATTTATATGGGCTTTCAGCCAATACCCCATAGGGGTTACAAATCTTCATCACCTCAAACTCTATCCCACAAGAGCTGGCGCGCCGCGTGGCCGCACGGCAGAGAGAGAGAGAGTCGTTTTTTCGCTCAATGATTGGGCAGCGATGAGCAGTGGTGAAGGTGATAAACAAAAATTAAAAAGTGAATTGCGTGAATGTGGGAATAAAACAAAATAAAAAGAAAAAGAAATGTGGGCCTTGATGCTCGAACCGTGCCGTGAATAAATAAATAAAATTATATGACTAGATGCTCAAGTTCCACTGTTGAGAAGTTTACAGAGAAATGTGTGCGTAATTAATATAGAATCAAGGTGAAAAATCAAAGATTTAGTGGATATAAACGATCTTTCTGAGAAGATATAGCTGGGATGCCTGAGAGGTTGGAGGGTAAGGGTGTCGATACATTTTAAAAAATTATAAAATTTCTAATAGCTTAAAATTATATTTTATAATTTGAGTTGAAGAATCAAAAGGTCAAAATTCAAAATTAATAAATAATGCAATATTGTATAAAAAGTTAAAATGATTATAAATATTAAATATGTGCGAATATTTATAGAAGTATTATGATGAATTTCAAATAAAAATTAAAAATGCAAAAGTTGAATAAAAAAAAATCGAGATATATCTCAAATAATTTATTTCTAAACATCTACAAAATATTCAAAAGAAATGTAGGTATTCAAAATGAGAGAGAGATTAGAAAAAGGTAATATGATATGGAAAAACACAATATTAAAAATATAAAAGTATATAATATATGAAAATAAAACATTTAAAGTACTAGCCAAGCAATCTTTCCAGTGTTAATAGATTGGCATTGATGTAGAGCTGTCGGCGTTGGTGATTGACATGTTAAGTTGCTCTTGTGTAATGTTGGTATAAGTTGAACAGTGATACTATAGCTGCGTTTTTTACTCGTCGATATGAAATTCGATATGTCAACCATGATGGTTGGACACGTGAAGGTTAATGCGCCCATGTGGTGATTGGAAAAAAAAGTAATAAAGTGATTCGACGGCGTATGTATAGCAGCTATAGATGGTGGAAAAGGTTACTGTGCCATTGTAGAGGTGATGTGTGAGATAATGTAATTTGGTTGTTGAGAGTAATACTTCGAATTTTGAAGTGACTATATATATTTTTTAAATTGACTTGAATTGTTGAAGCTTGGTTTAGTTTTTTGAAGGTGGACATGACTCAATGCGATTACAGCGGTGCTCAATGAATGGATGACCTTAGTGCAATATATTTTATGCTGAATAGGAGGGAGAGAGAATTTGGACCCAGTCGTTACGTTTTGGTTCGTGAGAATTGCTAATATGTATGCCAAAATGAATTCTTTAAATAAATAGAAATCGTATAAAACATTAGAAGAGGTTGGTTAGGTAATAATTACAAGTGAAGTATAAGAGGAAGTAAAGATGAGAAGATAGGGCAATTGGTGTTTTATTGCCAGGTGGAGCGCGCGTGAGAGGGTGTGTCCACGACGTAGTATCGAGTGCCCGGATGACCAATTAGACAGCTTGCGTGGAAATGTATTTTCAAGCTATTGCTTGATTGTATGGTTAGTAAATATGGTTATGTACATGGATTATATGTTACGAGTTTTGGATGTCAAAGAGAAATATAAAAATATTTGTAAAATGCGTTGTTTAGAAAGTTATGGTTTTGATGAAGCATACACAAGTCAATTATGATGTTAAAAATCTTTAAAATTATCTGGTGTTGAATATAGGAACGGATTAAATGGTCTGGGAGGAATATGGCGGTTAATTGAGTTTTCTAATATTTTCATCTAGAAAGGGATCTATGTATGATTCGAATTTTTTACTTTTAACAAAGACATATCTTCACCCTATAAAGCCTTTTATATATTTTTATCGGTCTTTTTTTTTAACTCGGTGTGAACATTCATAATTAATTTTTTTACATTCTTGGCCATAATTAAAGGATAATACTTCTTAGCAATGACTGAAATCTAATTCAATTTGGTGGTAGGGTCAATAGATTCAAATATTGCCAAGAATATCCGGATCATTGTGAAGTTAATGAAGAAAATGAACCTCAGGTAAGTATAGCTTTTCTCTGAACTTGGTGAGACTATAGATATTCGTGCAATTAGAAAAAAATCAAATTTAAATTGTGATATCTTTTCAACAAAAAAAATATTATTATGCACTAGCTCGCCATCTGTTATGAAACTATTTTAGACGCGTAAGATTATTTTTAAAATTAAACAATTAATTTTTCCAATGCAGTAAGGGCAGTAGAAATTGTTTAATTTTAGAAAGACTCTTACCCGTCTAAAATAGTTTCGGATTTTCATAACAGTTGGCCCGCTAGTGCATCATAATATGAATGTTCTAATAAAAAAAAACTCAAATCGATATTTTCGGAAGAGCGATTGTTCGAAGCATATTATATATTTATAATTATATGTAATTCTTCTGTCTTCAAAGCTTATGTCCATAATTCTTCTAAAAATACCCATTTTAAGTGTCTAGCAACAGTATCACTATACAAGGAAGATCGAAAAATGCAATATAACAGCGGTATGGTAGATTAAACTGACGAAACCGCTGAGAGGGTTCACCACTTATGAGCCAGGCCCTCCCATTAATTTTTCCATTGCAGTAAGGGCAGTAGAAATTGTTTAATTTCAAAAAGAATCTTACGCGTCTAAGATAGTTTCGGATTTAAAAAAAATATATATATATATTATATAAATTTAAAAGAAAAAGATTTTTCTGTTTGATTTTGGAATTGTTGCGATTATCTTGATTTTGGTTATCTTGAGAATTAAGCTATGGTGGGGCAGTCGTGATTGAATAATAATCTTGAAAAATATAAAGTCTTGATCAGAGATGCCTTTATTTGTGCCAATAAATATATACAAAACATAATTTGAGTAAGTACTGCTTGGCTTAAGGCGTAAGAATAAAAAAAAAATGAAAAGCTTATTTACATAATGTACAAAAGTTTTAGCCGGCCAACGGGAAAGAACAACGAGTTTTTATATGCAAAGCGTGACTGGCGGTCGATTTAGCAGAGTATTTGCATCTATGATATATAATTCTGAATAAAATAATATTTTAATATAACAATTCTAAATAAAATATTTTAATATAACATTTATATATATATATATTTGTTGAAAATCGATTAATCCATTTAAATACTATGAATGATTAACGCTTATTTTGAATCAAAAATATTTATTATAACTTCCGATATTTCGATGAGGCTGTTCGCCTATCTTTCTCGGGGATTCAAACCCTGTAAACAAATCATCCACGTGAGACACTCATATATGTGTATACTAGCGGATGTGTACCCGGCTTCGCCCGGGTTTTATCCGAGTGGAAAAAAAAAAAAATGCAAAATATAGATGCAGAAAGAATAATATCAGAAAAACATATTTTTTAAATTCCGTGGATATTTCAAAACAAAGCATTAAATCATATGCTCATAACGCAAAATTGATGATAAAGAACGCGTGAAAAGACCGTTTTCCGAAAAATCAGTTCAAAATACCCAACTTATATACCGAGATTCCAATTTATTGCCCTCATCAAGTGAATCGGTTGGGATTTGATTACACAACTGGAAGAACTAAAATGAATATCATCATCTTGCCACAACGTTGCGGTATATATATATATATGATACTAATAGACCTGGTATATATATCAGGGTCATAGATCAAAATATCAGTATAAAAGTAGGGTTTTTGAATGAATTTTCTGGAAATGGTCATGTGGCACATTCTTTATCATCAACCTTCCGTTATGAGCTGATAATATGCATTGTTTAAAAATATCCATGAAAATTTAAAAATAGGTAATGCTAATACTATTCTTTTATTTATATTCTGCATCGATCACATATTCAGAAATAGTAAAAGTAACTCTGGGTATAAAATAGATTTGAACACACACACATATATATCCTTCCTTTATATCTATAAAAATGAAATCCAAAATCGATGTTTGTTATCGCGTTGCGCAAAATCTACAGAATCAATCATTAAGAAATTTCGCATGTGGATAGCTGAAGATTTCGTTTAAAATATAGGCCGTTCAAAAAACTAAAAAGGTTAATGGGCTTTTTTTAAAATATAAAACATAAAATCGTTAGTTCCAGCCTTTTACTGCTTGGCGCCGCACTGGTCGCGACGATAAATGAATTTGATTGGTTAATAATTTTACATGTAGTTTGTTATTTTGTTTACACGATTAATGTTTTTAAAAGGTAAGATTATCCAATCGCCATGAAACTTTAGGAAGTTATTTAATATACTACTGGGAAGGTTTCTGGTTTGAATTTGATTTTAAATAAATATTCGTTGCAATTTTATTTGCAAATTTTCTACTTTCACTCGCAAGCAGCGCCTCTCGCGGCATCTTGTGAAATTACATTTATAAATTGTGAAAATACTAAAATGTGTTCAAGTATAATAAATTTAATATTTAATTTGAGGATTTAGTAATATAATATTCAAATGACGTTGTAGAAAAACTTGGCATTTCAATATTAATATATATTTAAAGAAAATATCTTATATAAAATTTAATAATTTTTTTCAAAATATTATGTATTTCAACAATATAGAATGGGTATTTGGCCAATTCTAGAATAATTAAAAATCAACGAGAATAGTTTATATTTATTCCGATAGATGGCGCAAGCCATCAGCAACTTTCAGTTGCACGATAATGAGATGCCTTTTTCTTAAAAAGCACATGTGCTCGTGGTCAGGAGATGCCTTCTTTATTTTTAATATATATGTGTATGTGTGATTTTTGCAAGTTATGAGAGGTTTTCAAACAATTAGTGTTTCTAACAAAAAAATAAAAATAAAAACATGCCCAGATCAAGAAAGAACACTTATCCTTCCTGAGGTATAGTGCACCGAAGGACTACATCTATCGGTTCGGAAACCATCCTAACGAAACCTTCTTCTACGAACAATCGGCATGGGACTTTGGGGACTTCGTTGGGTGAGTCTTTATCTACTCTGTGTTAATCACACAGCTTTGATTATTCAGCACTACAGTTTAAATTTAAAGTTGATTTCCTATATATACTTCTATATCCCTGTAAATATTTTATGAGTTCGTAAGGGTCTAATTATTGAGTCTTTGATGGGCAACCAAAAGCTAGAACAACTTCACTTTTATTCAGTTCATATGTCAATGAGAGCGCCTAGGCATAATTTAAACAAAAATACATACTTGGAGCAGTACCAATTCTTGTACTGGGTCCTTTCTGTACTGTACTTGTACTAAAGCTCCATTTCTCTAGATAGGCGTTGAGAGAATTGCTGAATAGAATGGGAGTTCAATAAAATAACGAGCTTTTTCTCTTCGTAAAAAGACTAAATTCTAAAAATTTATATCGTACAATTTTCACTATTCCAGCAATTTTTTAATTAAGAGATTTGAGACTATATCCTACAGACTAAATACATGTAGCGAAGTATCTAGAGAGAATTTGCACCACACATAACTGTCACGAAAAATAAATTGTTTTTAAACTCAAGTGAGATTTCTCTTTAGATTCCTTGAATTTATGTTATATTTTTATACTTAATATCCTCTAAAATATATAATCGAAGAATATTTCAAAGTGAGTGGACGTGCAGACAAAATTTCCTGGTGCACCAGCACACTACTGAAGACGGAGAACGGGCCGAGTGTTTCTCCGTCAACCTACAAGTCCACACTTTGAAGAACCAAGTGAAGATGTTTCCTGCAAAACCTCGTAAGTCTAGCCGATTAGTCATTCTAATATATAGTATTTCTACCCAAATACAAGGTATGTCCCATAAGTTCCCGGACTGGGTCCATAAAAAAAAAGGTAAGATTTTTTAAAAAAATTTTTATTAAAACTTTTCAAAGTAATCCCCCCTTGCTTCAACGCACCAGCGCCATCGTTTCTCCCAATTGTCGAAACAGTTTTTATAGGCCTCTTTTGGAATGCTCTTCAATGCCAGCAGCGATTTTTCTATTATGTCTTCCCTGGTGTCAAAATGTCTTCCTTTTAGAACTGCTTTGAGTTTGGGGAACAGGAAAAAGTCATTTGGTGCGATATCTGGGGAATAGGGTGGTTGAGGTAGGATTTCTGTCCCGTTTTTCGCCAAAAAACTCGTCACCAAGTGCGCTGTGTGAGGGCGGGCATTGTTATGGTGTAGGATCCAGTCACCATTAGTCCATTTTTCTGGCCTTTTTTTTCGAATCGCTTCCCTTAGACGGCGAAGAATGCTCAATACATTTCCTTAATAACTGTTTGGCCTGCAGGAAGATACTCGTGATGAACAATGCCCTTGTTATCCAAAAAAGCGACCAGCAACACCTTGTTTCTGGTTTCAATATCCTGGATTTTTTGGGTCTAGGCTCACCCTGACCTCTCCACTCGGCAGATTGACGCTTGGTTTCAGGGTCATAGCCATAGACCCATGTCTCGTCGCCTGTGATTATCTTGTCTTTCCATTCCGGATCCGTTCTTGTCATTTCCAGCATGTCCTCACAGGTTGCAAGCCGACACAGTTTTTGCTCATTAGTGAGGAATCTTGGGATGAATTTTGCAGGAGTCTTTTTGAGCCTCAAATCATCGGTTACGATCCTTCCAATCGTTGTTTTAAAGATGCCTGTGTCTTGCTATAGCTCCAGAAAAGTGGTTCGAGGATTTTATTTTATCAAATCGGTGATTTTTTTGCACATTTTAATCAGTCCCTTGAAATTTTGGGCGTCCTTGACTAGGATCATCTTCAATGGAAATTCTGCCAGCTTTAAATCTAGAATGTCATTTAAAAACAGTTGTTCTCTTTGGGGTGTCATTGGGGAATGCTTTATTAAGCATTTCAAAAGTTTCGGTTGCTGATATTTGAAGTTTCACGCAAAAATCTATGCAAATCCTCTGCTTCAATTTTTGTTACATCGTAAAATCGCCGCAGCGCAAGGTGTAACCTTTAAATAAATTAGAATAACTTTGGCGCACACACACGTACCGCCTCGATATTGGTACCACCGTGTTGCCAGATATTTTTTCTATAATAAACTGTCAAATTTATTTACATTTTTCATTTATTTATTTTTTTATGGACCCAGTCCGGGAACTTATGGGACATACCTTGTATATAGGTACTAGACGAATGGCCCGGGCAACGCCCGGGTTTTACCCGAGTGCGTATATATTTTAAAAACGTTTTAATTCAAATACTATTCGTTACATTATAAATTGGCGCCATGGATGTCACTCTTGTGAAACGTCCCGTTCCAAACTGTGTGTTTTTAAAATGTTTTAATTAAAATACTATTCGTTACAAATATAAATGAGATACTAAAAATTAAATACCTATTTAATGAATATCATATTTTATTCTTATAAAGGTACTTATATATAATATAATTTATATGAAATATATAAAAATATAAAATATATAATATATATAATATAAAATATATAATATATATAATATAAAATATATAATATATAATATATAAAGGTTACCGAATTAAAAGTTTATTTTATTATATTTAAAGAAACATATTTTCATTTAAGTATTGTTATTTATTTTAAAAGATAAAGTAATTGTGCAAAACGATAATTTCCTTAAAAAGAAATTGCCTTAAAAAAAAGAAACATTCGCGGTATTTTGTCTTGCATTCGTTTATACAATTATTATATATATTGGCATCATATATTAACTTTATGAACGGAAAAATATGTCCAGGTTAGCCTAATGGTTATGGCATCTGCCCGGTAAACGGAAGGTCGTGGGTTCGATTCCCATCCCTTGACACTTTTTTTATTTTATCCATTCTGACCAAAATCTATCCGTGAACTTCACACAGACAAAATAAGGCAATTATATAAGTAGATGGTTGAATATTATATATATTATTAAAATATAATAAAAGTTTTCAATAAATCAAATATTAATATTTTTGAAACTGCCGAATCCTCAAAATCTAAATAATATTCCGACACATGTATCTTTAGAATTCCAAATTCATTAATTAGTATCCCTTCTACAACTTTTTCAACAATTCATGTTGTTGGAAACGAAGGAGTTCGAAGCAGCCAATGGGAGGCCGACGGAAGCGGCTACGAGGATGCAGCGGCTAAAATGAGAAAACAATGACAGAAGAACTTGTAAACAACTTTCGAACACGAGAATTTGCCCTGATCTCCGATTCTTTTAGTGTAAATATTTAAATATATATAATTAATTAAAAACGACTTTACTTATTTTCTTAATTTATAATAAATATAATTTCCCCCCTGTTTTCGTCTAATATTTTAATAGTGCTATAAGCAGCGACACCTTAATTTTGAACCTTCATCCCCACCGACCAAGAATAGAGGTGATCGACTACCTCTATAGAACTTAGATCGTCGTCACAACACAGAGTGGCGGTGAAATCGCAATATTTTAGGCATCCCAGCCGGGACAGTTGAAGGTAAATTCTAGAAAAAAAATCATTTTAAGCTGACCATTTTGGAACTCGCTAGCTAACCCTACTTGCTGCTTTGTTTACAAGATGGCGGAAGAATTAATTCTACGTTTAAAGAAGAAGCGTGCTATTAACAGATCATATTAAACGAAAACATGCAATAAGATTGAAAGTGGACTTGACACGCTAATTAGAATTGATCTTGAGGAATTATTAGAACAATTGAATGAATCATTTAACGAACTTAAATTAGTGGATCACGAAATAGAAACGCTTCTTGAAACTGACGATTTAGAGAAGGAATTACAGGGCGTAGAGGAATATCGAGAGAAATATATTACTTGGAGATTTAGGGCAAATAAAAAGATTCGCCAATCAGATTTTCATGGCGAAAATATACCGAATTCGAACTCACGAATAGATGAAAATGAAATGAGACATTATGTACCTTCCTGCACGACTGTGAAACTTCCGAAATTGATGATATCGAAATTTTATGGACACTTTAGTGAATGGCTGACGTTCTGGAATTCTTTTGATGCAGCTATTCACCAGAACAACTCACTGAACCCGATCGATAAATTTAACTATCTGAAGTCACATCTCGGCGGAACTGCACTAAACACAGTCGAAGGTTTCGCTTTATCTGCGGACAATTATGAGAAAGCTATAAAATTGCTTAAAGACAGATTTGGGCGAGAAGACATTTTGATTAGCCGACATATGAACAATTTGTTGTCAATGAGACCACTCAAAACGTCAAGCGATGTAAGAACCTTCCGCGAACTTTTTGACAACCTTTCTGCTCAAATAAGAAGTCTCGAGTCACTCACTAAACGTGTCCATTGATGTTTACCGACAACTGTTGTGCCCGATAATAATAAAGCTTCTACCTGCAGACCTTAATTTGGAATTGAACAAAGAACTCCCGACAGGTTACGTAATTAATGACTAGATTACCTTTCTAGAAAGACAATTAACTGCACGGGAGAGGAGTTTTACAAACGAAATCGGTACCGGGAATGAATCAACTTCTAAACCTAATTTAGTAAACAAACATCCAAAGACAAGATTCTACAATGAAAAACCAATTGCGACAGCTTCAGAACTTTTGAATTCAGTTCACAAATCGAATGAATGGGTATTTTGTGGTAAAGACAATCATGGAAGCCCTAAGTGTGACTTTGCAGCTAATATGAGTTTAAACGAAAAGAGATCACTCATGAGGAAAAAAGTCGTTTGTTATAAATGTCTTCGGCCTTCTCATTTAAGTAAATTTTGCAGAAATGTAGTCCGTTGTTCGATCTGCAATATGTCTTCCCACCCGGATGTCATGTGCACAAAACTGATTTTATATAGAGGTGGATCTTCCAAGTCTCCAACGGTGCAAGATGAAACTTTCGCCAACTTATGAACCTCCCCAGACGTCTTGTTACCTACTTTGAGTGTGACCCTCAAAGGGAACAGAACGGAGAAGACGGCACGGGCTATAATAGACACCGGATCCCAAAGATCATATATTTTACATAGCACAGCATTGGAAATGGAATACGATCAATCAAGGAGAGAGTTCTTCCGGCATTTCTTGTTTGGAGGATCGAGTACCAACGTAGTTGAACATGAGGTCTGTACCATTCATTTATCGGACATCAATAATTCCTATCGCTGTGAGTTTGAAGCACTAGGTCAACCCCTTATCTGTGGAAGCATACCTCCGGTGTGTCCAAGATCATTTTTAGAAGGGAGTGAAGAACTCGACGTGTCTGATTTGATGAGAGACCGTATAGAAGTCCTTATAGGGGCGGACATCGCCGGGAGATTGCTAACCGATGCTCAGAGAAGAATCTCATCTGGACTGGTGGCAATCCGTACCAAACTAGGATGGACTGTGATGGGAAAGATTCCTCCAACGGAGGTGAGAGATGAGACCAGCTCCCTTTGCGTGACCACACTTCTATCTTTGGATCTAGAAAACTTGTGGAAAGTAGATGCAATTGGAGTCTCTGACGCGGAGGTTGAGAAGAAGAATCAGTCGTTACAAGCTGAAATGGAGGAACATTTCGCCCACACCACGACGCGAGATATTGAGGAGCGCTATAAGGTAGCTCTACCCTGGGTGCAAGACAAGGAAATGATTCCTACGAATAGAGACCTAGCCGAAAACCAACTAAGTTCTGTAAGAAGAAAACTTGAAGAAGTTGGAGACATGAAAGAGTATGGACAAATCTTTGAAAAATGTATAAATCAGGGGATAATAGAGTATTCCAGAGAGGATAAACAAGATGGTGTACACAACCTGCCACATCGACCAGCGTATAAAAGAAACAGTCAAACTTCTAAAATAAGGCCAGTATTTAATGCGTCGGCCCGGAAGAGAGATAAACTTTCCCTGAATGGCTGTCTGGATAAGGGACCCAATTTGATTGAAATTATACCAAGACTTTTAAATAAATTCCGGAAATATGAAGTAGGTGTCTCTTCCGATATTGAGAAAGCATTTTTACAAATTGGAATAAAGGAAGAAGACCGAGATGCTGCAGTTTTCGAAATAGCAGGAGTTGATCTAACTGGGCATTTTATCTTAAAGAATAAGAAGAAAGCATGAATTGTCATCTTCACATGCGCAGTGTATAGAGGAGTTCATCTGGAACTTGTGACATCTTTGCCTATGGAAGCCTTCCTCCAAGCTTTCCGCCGATTTATTGCTCGAAGAGGCCGCCCATTGATTGTGTATTCGGATAACGGGACTAATTTCCGAGGCATGACTGATACTTTGAAGAAGATTGATTTTTCGAGATAAAAATGTGATCCCACATTGAAAAACATCACCTGGAAATTCATACCGCCTGGTGCTCCTTGTTGGGGTGGATGGTGGGAGCGTTTGATTGGAATGATGAAACAATTGCTCTTTAGGATTCTCGGTCAAACCTCCTTGGGATATGAAGAACTGTCCACGGTAATGTGCGACGTCGAAAACTTGATGAACACACGCCCTCTGACCTACCTAACGGAAGAAAGTGAGGATTTCGCTCCATTGACACCTTCGTTGTTCTTACATGATGTCAGAGAGGTTGGTGTTCCAGAGCTGGACTTGATTGATAACCAGACCCTCTCGCGCAAATACGAGGGGTGTCCCATAAGTCCGTGGCCCGACCATGAGAACGAAATATTAGAAACTAATAAATTTTACCATATATACCTTAAAGCCTTGTATGAAGATATGTACATTTTTAAGTTTCTACAACTAACCGTTTTTTTTTTTTGTTATAGGTTCTGAAAGAGGACAAGAAACAGGAATCATCTAAAATGGAGACAAACGAGATTTGTGCTGTAATGAAATATCTTTGTAAGAAAGGAATATCGCCGAAGGAAAGCTATGAGGATATGGTGGATACATTAAGGGAAGATGCCCCTTCCTATAACACAGTAAAAAATGGATAGCTGCCTTTAAATTAGGGAGGATCAGCACCGAAGACGAACCTCGACCAGGAAAACCCATTGAGTCAGTTACTCAAGAAAACATCGACAAAATACATGATTTGGTTATGTTGGACAGAAGAATGACAGTTCGTCAGATAGAAGAGACCTTGGGCATTCCAAAAACAACAGTGGATCGGATCGTGAGAGAACACTTGGGCCTCAGGAAGCTTTCTGCCCGTTGGGTTCCCAAACTTTTGACACCCGATCAAAAGGCTGTAAGGAGAAAGTTATCTTCGGACAATCTTGCGTTATTTGAAGCCAATCCAGAGGAATTTGTTAATATATTTGTTACCATGGATAAGACTTGGGCCCATCACTTTGCACCAGAGTCCAAGCAACAATCCATGCAATGGACACACTCCGGTTCCCCTTCCCCCAAAAAGCCAAGACAGTTCCATTAGCAGGGAAGGTTATGGTGTCTGTCTTTTGAGATTCCGAGGGTGTACTTCTTCTAGACTTTCTGAATAAGGGTCAAACCATCACTGGCAATTATTATTCAAATCTTGTGAAGCAACTACGAGAAGCTATTAAAGAAAAAAGAAGAGGAAAGCTGTCCAGGAAGATTGTTTACCATCAAGACAATGCTCCGAGTCATCGGTCGCTGCAAGCCATGGCTACTATTTATGATTCTGGCTTTGAACTTTTATCACATGCACCCTATTCACCAGATCTAGCTCCGTCTGACTTCAACCTATTTCCTCATTTGAAAAAATCACTTTCTGGCATTCATTTTAGGTCAAATGAAGAGGTCATTGATGCTGTAACCTCATTTTTTGAGTCATTTGAAACATCGTTCTTTTTGGAGGGAATAAAAGCATTAGAACATCGCTGGAAAAAGTGTATAGACCTTAAAGGGGATTATGTTGAAGGATACATCATAATAATTTTATTAGTCATTTTCTTTATATGTCGGGCCACGGACTTATGGGACACCCCTCGTATCAATACTAGACGAATGACCCGGGCAACGCCCGTGTTTTACCCGATTGAATGTTTTTATTCCAATACTATTTGTTACAATTATAAATTGGAGCCGTGGATGTCACTCTTGTGAAACGTCCCGCTCCAAACTTTACATGTACATTAGGTCAGCTGGTATTACCCCTCATTTTCACCGCTAGAGGCGCGAGCGAATTGACTTTTTGTAAATATACATAATTATAAAGATAAAAGCTTCTATAGAAGATAATGATCATAATGATGATGCGCGCGAATCCGTGACATGAGGAATTGAGGAAAGACGGTCGTGACTATATATATTAATAATAAAATAATAATAATAATATAATAATAATAATTATTATTATTATCATTAGATAATGATAATGATCATAATGATGATGCGCGCGCATCCGTGACATGAGGAATTGAGGAATTTATTGAGGAGGAAAGACGGTCGTGACTATATATGTTGATATCAAACGTGTACGAGAAGATCTTAGAGAACGATTTCGTATCGAATATTTTGGATTCCTGAGACAAGAAACGAGACGCCTGAAGACTACCATACCATTCAAGGCGGGAGACATGGTGCTCATTGGACAAGAGAGTTTAAAGAGACTACACTGGCCGTTAGCCAGAATAATCCAACTCTATCCAGGAAAAGATGGACTTGTGAGGGTTGCGAAAGTGAAAACTTCATCAGGTGATAAAATACGACCTATTCAAAAACTCTACAATTTAGAGATAACGCCCGAGATAAGATGTCGAGACCCTCTAACGGAGCGATCTCCCACACAAGAAGTTCGATAGACAACTGAAGAGGACCCTTTGACTTCACAACAAGAGCAACATCACATTGAAACCCCGAATGTTGTGTCAAGTTACGGACGGCCCATCAAGAGACCCAACCGATTGGATCTACTGAACTTTTCCTTTCCATGTTTGAGTCGTCGAGGCGCCAACTCAAAGGTGGGAGAAATGTTGGAAACGAAGGAGTTCGAAGCAGCCAATTGGAGGCCGACGGAAGCGGCTACGGGATGCAGCGGCTAAAATGAGAAAACAATGACAGAAGAACCTGTAAACAACTTTCGAACACGAGAATTTGCCCTGATCTCCGATTCTTTTAGTGTAAATATTTGAATATATATAATTAATTAAAAACTACTCTACTTATTTTCTTAATTTATAATAAATATAATTTCCCTCCTGTTTTCGTCTAATATTTTAATAGTGCTATAAGCAGCGATACCTTAATTTTGAACCTTCAACCCCGCCGACCAAGAATAGAGGTGATAGACTACCTCTATAGAACTTAGATCGTCGTCACAACACAGAGTGGCGGTGAAATCGCAATACATGTATAAGACTAGATTTAAGAAACAAACCGTCTAAGGATGAGTTTCTTTTGAAACGGTGTTCATTTGTGCCATGCTTGGATTTCTAAGGTCGAATCTTTACAGGTCACTAGAGATGAAGGTTCTATATGATATTCAAATGACTCTGCGTCAACTTGTTTTCATACCTCCGTGATCCAGTAAAAAATCCCTTTTCAGGCGAAGCGAGAATCAGCGCGGCTTGATGAGAGCCAGGGCTGTCACTCTCCAACATCCCGATACTTTCTAAGAGAGTGAAGGAGTTTATTTTCATCACTTTCCAAGGGATTTATTCGCGTCGAATCCTAATTATAATAGTAAAGGCCATTTCAGATAACAAATCATAAAGCAAAAAATCTAAAATTAATCAATTAATCATCATTAATCAATCAAAACAAACTAACAGAAAGCCACTCAGGTGATACGATATTTTTCCCTTTCCAGAAATAGAAAGGCCTCAAGCATATGACCAATTAATTAGAAACTGAGAAAATTGAAATATATATGTATATATATTTCCCTTCGAATAATATAATATATTTGTTCGCGAAACTAAAATACTGAAGCTTACATCTATGAGCTCTCGAAAAAAACAGAAGTTCTATTAAGACCAATAATCGTATTTCATATTTCGCCGGTAGCACTTATTTTCGGATTTATCGCAGGTTTCCTCAATCTCTCTCTGCCGTGCGGCCCCGCGGCGCGCGAGTTCCTCGATTTTCGCCGATGGAGGCGAGAGATATTGAGCTGACCAACCAATGTTCCTTATTGGCGAAATGCTCGGCTCATGAGCTATCGACCTATGTAGGTCTTTTTGATAAAGACCAAGAAATGACCGAATTATCGGATAAAATTGAAAATTCTAAAATAATTGCTAACAATAAAAGCAATAATGAGCCAAGACAACATGAAAATTGGGCATCAAATGTTAGCACAGCTATGCAAATTGTGCTGAGCGCGTTGGGGCTTCGGAAATACATATATTTCCGAAATTTACCAAGCCTAAAGGCGCTAAAAGAAAGGACCGGGATCCCGAAGGTAATTCAGCTAAGGTCGCAAAGGCTGATAACATTGTAGCAAGGCCAACTCAACCACCAAAACAGGACAAGAGACGCTGTGACACAGCTGAAGAACAACCCACAGCAGCAGGCCCTGAGCAAGAAAAGGTCAGCGACAGCGTCATTCGACCAATGCTGCTACATCGAATACTGTGCTGACTTCGGCCCAGTACAGTATATCAAGGCACTGGAGGAAATTCTGGGAAAAGGCGCGGTCTCCAGCTGATGAAGATGTTTGGCCAGGTTCTGGTCAGGCTGGAGAGCACCGAGAAAGCGGAGCGTCTATAGACGAGTGCCACATCATCGGGAACACCCTCCTTAAAGTGTTTCTCTACAAAAAAAAACGCGCAGAGAAGATAGTGATTGGGAACCTCCCATTCGCTACAAGGGACGAAGACATTGTCGCGGCGCTGCGGCCCTACTGCAGGGTTGTCTCCCTGATACATGAGGTAGTGACGAGTGGTGGCCACACCTGGACCACCGGCAACCGGGAGGCCATCATCCTTCTAAATGAAGGATTGAAACATCATCAGCTCCCTGCTAATCTAGTTATCGTCTCGAAAGGCGAATCGACGCCTGCCTACATCACCTACGGCTTTAGGTGGGGCAAATGCCACGGTCAAGGGCATCGGCAAACCACCTGCCCCTTGGGAATCAATGGATGACGTCATCAGGACACCCGGCAGGGCCATTTCGGACTCGGGCGGCCTGCAACCCTTGATATAATCTAGACGTCCCTTCGGGAAAGGCTTCTAGTCTGATGTCAATATATATATATATATATATATATGATAATTTAAGACCATGGAATTGTTGTAAATAATCCAGATATCTACTACCACATATTACACCACGCGACTGTATATAACTTGTTATTTACTGCGCAAATAGAAAACATCAAATAACATCAATCTATACCGCGTTAGAATCTAATAAAGTATAGCAACTGTACAGATAGAAGAAATGGAGAATAACAGGAGATAATTAAGGCTAAAACTAATCAGGCCTAAGTGAGAATAAGAAAGTAGGCCTATCGAGCCCAGTCCAATTTTTACGAGGTCGTGGCCCTCCTGGATGATGTAACTTTCCCCCCCTAATTACGTCGAAAAGGGCAGTGACCTGCCTGGACCCTGAACCTATAAAAGGAGGCCCCAAGCCTCAGTTAGTTAGAGTCTTTGTTTCAGTCCCAGTCCGCGCAGGCCGCTCCTAAAGAAGTAAACCCTTTCCTGCCAGAAACATCGTCCCAATACTTCTTGACGTTCAGACGCTTCTTAGTGGAATCTCTGTTTGTTTATTTCACCTTTGGCCCAGCTGTATCGCCTTCCACCACGACTGCACGGTAGAGGTGACATCATTTTGAATAATATACTAAATAGAACTCAAAGACTTAAAAAAATACTTTTTTCGATACGTGGCAAGTCTTGGGTACTGTGCACCCAGAAAAGACTCATTTTATACAAAACAATCTTTAGACCGATACTAACTTATGGAACTGAGGTCTGGTATAAATATATGAGTAGAAAGTTTATACACAAATTAAACTCGTCCCAATATCAAATATTATAGTGTACATAAAGTTATAAGACAACTAGGTATAGTTGTGTTCATACTTAGGCAAATATTACTTTGCTTACGGACTAGATGAAATCCATAAATATAAAATATGATCTTAGTAATTTATCGATTGAGGACCAACAGCGATATGACTTGAATATTCCAGACATACTTGAAAATTTTGTAAAATATTGAATGACACTATTGAAGAAAAATACTAACCAAACATTTCAAAGTTTCTTTCCTGTTAATATTCCAAACTATATTTGGGAAAATTTCAACAACTCTCAATTTAACACAAAGCAATAACGCGCCATCTATACATATAAAATGAAAGGATTTAAAAGCACGAATGTTTCTTTTATACATAATACAAACCTCTACTCTCCTTACTGCGATGAAAAAATACATTGGGAGGGCTTGGCTGCTTTTAAATCCTTTCATTTTATATGTATAGATGGCGCGTTATTGCTTTGTGTTAATTTATGTCTAACTGACTTGTCATTATTGTTTGCGGAAGAGTATTGCTCGATGCAAATATTTGAATGTAATTCTACTGTCCTATAAGCTTATGTCCATAGTTTTCTTGAAAAATATTTATGAGATTCCATCCTTCAGTGCTGCATATATAAGCAGAATCGTCCAATACAGTATTAGAGCTCTGAGAAGCGGTCTGGTGGATTAAATTGGCGAAACCGCTGGGAGGGTTCACCACTGATGAGCCAAGCCCTCCCAATGTATTTTTTCATCGCAGTAAGGACAGTAGAAGTTTGTATTATGTATAAAAGAAACATTCGTGCTTTTAAATCCTTTCATTTTATATGTATAGATGGCGCGTTATTGCTTTGTGTTAATTTATGTCTAACTGACTCGTCTTTATTGTTTGCGGAAGAGTATTGCTCGATGCAAATATTTGAATGTAATTCTACTGTCCTATAGGCTTATGTCCTTTGTGTTCTTGAAAACCATTTCTGAGATTCCATCCTTCAGTGCTGCATATATAAGCAAATTCGTCCAATACAGTATTAGAGCTCTGAGAAGCGGTCTAGTGGATTAAATTGGCGAAACCGCTAGGAGGGTTCACCACTGATGAGCCAAGCCCTTCCAATGTATTTTTTCATCGCAGTAAGGACAGTAGAAGTTTCTATTATGTATAAAAGAAACACACACACACATTCGTGCTTTTAAACTCTCAATTTATTAGAAATCACGGAAATTTTAGAAGCTTTTAAAATATATCTAAGCAGTGCAAGATTCAAGATGTTTCTGTGGATGTGTGAAGAACTTCTATTCTTCTGCTACTAAATTGTCCCGTTTTCCAAGAGTATAGAATAAACAATGGGCTAAATGTATCAAACCCGTTTTATCTAATTTCAACAAAATAAAATATAAGATTCAACTCATTTTGCATATTTATTTTGATTTTTATTTAAAAAAAACTACTAAATTCCATTGGAACGCTTTTATTTTAGACGCTAACCCTGTTTGGCATAGTTTTTTTTTGTGTGAATAAAACTTTCATATTTTAATTCTAAAATATATTCCTTAAAACCTTCTTCAATCTGTAAATTGATTTCCTCGAATACACCGCTTTAAAATTGATTCATTTAACTAAATTTGTGTACCAACTCTTTGTACATATTTCACTCTCTTTTCATCTAAATAATTTCCATACAATTCTTGTACATATTTTAATGATCTTTCTTTTATTTCTATGTTTAGTTTACTTCCAAAGTGCAAGTGACCAAGGTGGGACATGGCGCTCTAAGTGTAAATAAACCCTGTATCTGTGTGTCGAAATCACATGTATCTCTACCTTGTTCATAATGAAGAATATTAAGTGGTCAAACTACTTGCGAAAAAACTTACTACTTCTAAATATATTTTTAATGGAAAATATCAATTTATGCAGTAAAGTTGAATACGGCGGTCTATTTATTTTTTTGTACTCCACGTTTTTTAAGGACTGCGGATGTGTCCAGTACATATGTACTTGAGTACCTCAACACCGTCCAGATATGCCTGATCTACAATTTTCCGATGTTCTAAGGACTGCGGATGTGTCCAGTACACATGTTCTACGCCTACCTCAACACCGTCCAGATATGCCTGATCTACAATTTCACGATGTTCTAAGGAATGCGGATGTGTCCAGTACACATGTACTACGCCTACCTCAACACCGTCCAGATATGTCTGATCCACAACATCACGGAGTTCAGTTCCAAGACGGAGTTCCGGTCTTACTTCTCCATCCACTCGCCCTACCATCTCAGCAACCCCATGCTGGAGGGCCATTCTCTTCGCAGGGGCGTTCTCACCATCTACAGCGGCCATGTGGTAACTTCTGAATTGAAGGTGTATGGCAGCAGACGCTTCTATTAACACCTCTATCTTGTTACTCTCGCTTGAACCTGTGCTCCAAACGAAAAAATTAACGCTTAATACTAACTATCTATAATATTTATTGATTTACAGGATGATATACCTGTGCATATGGCGCAAAGATATATCTCTCAAATTTTAAAATTATATACAAGGTACGATTGAAAATTAACCAAACCTTTTTTGAAATTCAAGAGTTAAAATAAAAAGAGGTATTTAAGAATAGAGCATAAAACAAACGAGAATGTCGACTCTCGTAATTGCGCATATGTAAATCTTATTATAGGAAGAAAAGGGTTATTTGTTTATCATTCACGTCGAATTTTGTAAAGTCAGCTTTTTAATAAAAGGCTGAACTCAAAATTTTGTTTTACACTAAATGGATATTTTACTATGACAATAAAATTGTTCGTATGAGGATGAAACAACTTTGAAAACGCAGGTACATTTCTGGTACGAATAGATTTAAAGGTGGCCGTCAGACCATAGAGAATGTTCCAAGATCGGGGCGCCTCTCAACTTCGACGACAAATGTTGATATAAAAATAACGATTGACATGAAATCGGAAATATTTGAAATTGCATACGGTAGCTGCCAATAAACATTTAAACATGAAAAACTTTGTAGTTACTGTGTACCACGACATCTGTAACAATAACGTAACGTAACAATAAAAACAGAACATATTAGAAATGTGTAGTGATTTAATTGAAGTGAATTTAATAACCGAATTTTTAAAATAAAATCTGGAGAGTAAATAAGGTTTATCTTCATTATCCACAAACAAAGAAACAATAACTTGAATGGCACACTACGAGTTCCCCTCGGAATAAAAAAATATTTTTGACCGATCAAAAGGAAAAGTGATGCCCTTGGTTTTTTTTTAACAACCAAGGAGTTGTAAATTTTTAGTTTATTCTAGAGGAAACTTATATAAATACAAAGACATACAAATAAATTATTCGTGCGACTTAGAAATTCGATACGAAAGGAACCAGCTCTCTCAGTAACAACAATGGAAGTTGCTTCATGACAACGCCCCTGCTTCTATAAAACCACCTTAGTTATAGATTATTTAGCTAAGCACTTTGTGGCTGTTTTATCATATCCTACTTATTCTCCAGACCTCTTTTCTCGGGATTTCTTTTATTTCCTGAACTCAATCTTACGCTAAAAGTAAAACGATTTCGTCATCTAAAGAGGTTATGGAAAATGCCGTGGCTGATATAAACAAGCTCAGGGAAATGGACCATGAAACCACTTTGAAACATCTTTCGACCGTTTTAAAAAATGTGTAGGTGGTGGAGAAACATATTTTGTAAATTTTACCTATAAAATGAAAGAAAAAAAGATAGATTTTTATATTCTCTATATATTTTTTATTTTAAAAAAAGTTCGGTTACGTTTGATCGTACTTGTAACATTAAAAATGGAATATTCAGAACACTGATAACTTGCGAAAAGGCAGTAGCCATATTTTGGCGTTGTAACTCGCATATACTTTAAGAAAAAGGCATCTTCTTATCGTGCAACTTGAAAGTTTCAGATGGCTTGGGCCATTTATCGAAATAAATATCAACTATTTGTTGATTTTTAATTATTCCAGAATTGGCCAAATACTCATTCTTGATTAATCAACCTTATCCTAAAAGAAAATTAGTAAAATTTCACATTTGTACTATTATTTCACATCGTTTCGCGTTCTCAACGACTTCTGGTCTCAACTACCCGTTTCATGATTTTCAGGATGCCCGAATGGCCAGGGTTTTGGTCTTTGAGGTACAGTTTGCACCACGCTAACTAAATCTAACAGCCCTAAACAGACGTGGTTAATTTCTCTTGATTAATCTAGAATGGGTATTGGGCCAATTCTGGAATAATTAAAAATCAACAAATAGTTGATATTTATTCCGATAGAGCGGGCAAGCCATCAGCAACTTTCAGTTGCACGATAAGGAGATGTATTTTTCTTTATTTATAAACCTTATCCTTTACGAAAAGTCAGTACAATTTCACATTTGTACTATTTTTCACACTGTCTCGCGTTCTCAGGCACTTCTGGCCTTAACTACCTGTTTCATGATTATTCAGGATGCCTGAATGACTTTATTATTATTTTTTTTTTAGGTACAGCTTGCACCACGTTGACGAGGGCAAGAGCCCGCACGCGTACGTTGTTAGCTTTTCTTGATTAATCAAGAATGGGTATTTGGTCAATTATAGGATAATTGAAAATCAACGAATAGTTGATATTTATTCCGATAGGTGGCGCAAGCCATCAGCAACTTTCAGTTGCACGATAAGGAGATGCCTTTTTGTTAATTTATCCACCTTATCCCAGTACAATTTCACACACATTTGTACTATTTTTTCACATAGTATATACTTGTGGTTTTAAATTTTGGTTTTCCGATTGGAATCCTAGTTGCCGGAAAAAATATACTGGATCGTTTGTTTTGCTAATACTGCTCAGAAGAATTTCGAAAATGGCCAGCAAGGTTAGAAACCAAAATTGAATGAAATTTTTAAAATCATATAAATTTAACGGTTCACCTTTCGTCCTATATTTTAAAAAGAAGAACACGCCAATTCTGAAATCGCTACAGCCTCGTTTTCGCGTCAGAGACGACTCCAGAGGAATCCGGCCTTACCCTTCTCGTGTCGCCGGAGTCACCGTCCTCTGGCACCGCGTGCTGTGGCCAATCAAGATCACAAGCATCAACGACTGGGGTTTAGAGACTAGCGTTATTTATAATTCTACTATTTAGACATTTCTGAAGAACAGCATCTTTAGGTGTAAGTCAACGCGCATAAAGCTGTCAGAAAAGATGGTCAGGGTCCATATCAATTTTAACAACTCCGAAAAGTTTTTAAACGACGTCTGGTCGTAAAAGTAGATTTTATGGATCAACCGCCCCCGTTTACACCGCCATCATATTCGATGCCGTGCACATGCCTTGGAATGCTACTAGTTAAGTATGCCGGGTAGTCGCTGCCCGTCTGGATCTAGTCTTAATACCATCAAGGTTTCCGAACGCGTTATAGCTTACTCATCCATACGCTTAAATACCGCTGCTCGGACAACCGTGCCATCCTTCTACCAGCATTGCCTAAAACCGTGGACATCAATGCGGGAGATCGATAGGAAATAAATAGGAAGGTTCAAATGGGGTCTAGTTGGAGGTATTAAGAATATCTCTACACTTCGCGTTGAAGATGAGAATTACGTAGCTAAAGCCAGCCGATTCTTGTGCTCCAGGATCGAGGCCTATTACTTGGAAGCCTACCACACCTTTCCACGCAATAGCTCGAGCGCGTCTTGTTATTTGAAACCGAAAACAATCTTCGACGTTCATAACGACGTTCGACATTCAAAGAAAAGAATCTGAGGAATACCGTCTTCATCATTATAAAAAAAAAAAAGAAGAGTTTGGTTAACTCTACCTGTAGTCTGGTGGACATCGTTGTATTTTGAATGTGGAACGACGGAGAGCATCATTCTGGAGAACATCGAAAATATATCTCCTCAATTGAGGTGAAAATTGCAATTCGACACTTTCTACAAGGAAAAGCAGCTGGTTCGGATAGCGTCCCTTCATTTGGCTGAGGAGAGTAGCTGTAGGGTTGATTTTTGTTAAGTCGATATTACGTATCAGAGTATACTCATTTTATTTTTGATACGCTGAATTTTATTCGCGAATGCCAAGAGAATATTTTCTCTTGTGCCTTGAAGACGGAGTGTTATAAATTTTAGGTTGTTTCTCTTTGGTATTTATTGGCTGGTCTGCCGCTGTTGTTGTCGCGATGGCTTCTGAAAGCATTGTTGAGTGGGCAGAGACGGTACGGGAACTAACATTCCTCCTACTGAGTTCTCCTTAATCAGAGAGTTTGACTAAGATCGAAATGCGGCTAGCTTCAAGGAACACTCGGATTGACTCTGTCGTTCTTCTAAGGTAATCTGATAGCAGTTGGTTCGTCGGTAAACCTGGCGATAGCATTTGGAGAATTTCACCTGTATGTTATCGGAAGTTGATCGATAAATAGTCCTTTTTCAAAAATACAAAAAGCCTCCCTGTAGCTGCTGGTCTAGTAGTAGCGTCTATTGTCTCGAGCCGTTTGTGTGTGAAGACCACTTTTTAAAGGTTCGTTGGCTCGATGAAGCGTCTTTATATTTGCCAAAAAAATTTGAATAATGAATGGTGATGGGTTCTGCCTTTATATAAATATAGGTTTTCAGGGCGAGTTGTAGACCGTTCGCTTTTTTCGGGTCAAATAGAAGGTCACGAGGAACGCTGTGTGCGCCGGACAGTTGTCGTGGTGGAGACGCCAGCGTTGAGCAAGGTCCTGTCGCTTCCGTTTGACGGCTTTGTGCAATCGCCGAAGGATTTCTTTGTAGAATTCGGCATTAACAGTTTTCCCCTGAGGGACAAACTATTTGTGAATTAACCCCAGCTTGTCCAAAACACAATCAGCAATGTCTTGACTCGGTACTTTGAAATTCTTGCTTTCTTCGGCCGCGGGGATGCCGGTGTGTGCCACTCCGAGCTCTGGGCTTTCGTCTCCGGGACGTATTGGAATGTCCACGATTCGTCGCCTGTTACTACGTTGTCTAAAAAGTCTGGATTATTTTCCAATTCATTCAACATCTCACGGAAAACGTCCACTCGTCGTTGCTTTTGTTCGGCGGTGAGCACTCGCAAGTGTCACGGGCACACGAACAACGTAATACGCGAAGCTCGACCCTCACTGCGCCAGAGCTATGACGCGACTGCGAACCGGTTCTATTGGTAGCTTAGATCCCCCACCACGTGAACTGCAGGTGGAGAACGCACTGCGAGCGACTGGGGCGCCGCGCGGTGGCCAGTCTCATTACCTATCTACCGCACCCTGTATGTGTGTTCAGGTTCCATCCTGGTTAAATTCAATAAATGTCATCCCTCGATATTAACGGATTAAAATTATAAAACTCTATTATCAACATGGCAGTGTCACAACTCTACGACGTCAATGGTTAAAACATTCTGAGTCTTCTGCGCCTTCTGAATCAACAGTAACAAGAATAATTAAGAATTTGAAACTACCGGTAGTGTGGCAGATCTCCCTAGATCAAGAAGACCATACTCTGCTACCTGTGAAACTAATATAAACCTAGTTAAATCATATTTATAAGCTAGTCTTCGAAAATCACCAAGGAGGTTGTCTCAAGAGCTAAAAATACTCAAAACCTACATCCTAAGAATTCTAAAAGGTCTTGGTTATAAACCCTACTAGAAGAATGACCCGGCTTCGCCCGAGAAATCCCCCGAGTGAAGTATCCTTCATACTGAAAGTACATCAATAATAAATAGTAGAAGTGCCATAGAATAGCAATACAGAAGAAACACATAAACTACAGGAAAAAAAGTGTGTAATGGCAAAAATTGTATTATATTAGTGTTTAGGTATTTGATTTAATTATTTTTTGCAATCCATTTAGTTGTTTCAAAATTAATATAGTTTAAATAGACGGCAGCTTTTCCACCAAACCCCCATTAACCTTTGAAATTGCCTGAGTTGAGTGACTGACTGTGAAGAATCCTGACTGCGATGCCCATCTTCTCAGTAAGAATAACAAAAAAAAAAAAAGGTTTATAAAAAAAATTAATCCAAAATACTGGCATGTAAATATTTTTCTGTAAAAAATAAAAGAGCATATGGAAATTTCAGGCAAACATATGTGTTCGCTAATGATTGCGACTGCATTTTAAACGATTTTTAAAAAGAGATTTAAACAAATAAAGGCCAGAACAAAAATTATTAATAAAAAATATGAAATCCATTATTTACATACATTCACAAAAGCAAACGATGACAGAATTGATGACTCTGATACTTGTATATTTTAATAATAATAATATAAATGAGTTTTAAAAATTGCAAAAAAAAATGCATCGGCCGGGAATAGAACCCGGGCCGCCCGCGTGGCAGGCGAGCATTCTACTACTGAACCACCGATGATTATAAGAAATGGCCATATTTGGGTATTTATTCCATTCACAAAAGCAAACTATAACATAATTGATTGATGACTCTGACACTTGTATATTTTAATATCCCTAAATTAATTCATGCACTTCATGAAGATTATTGGGATAGAAAGATGAAATTTTATGAAATACTTGAAATGATTCAAAATGATGAAAATTTTCCTAATCGAATAATGTGGACTGATGAGGCTATTTTTAAATTGAATACCCATGTCAATCGACATAATTGTGTTTATTGGGCTTCAGGTAAAAAAATTCAAAGGTAGAAATTGAGAAGGAAGTTAATTCCCCTGGCTTAACTATTTGGCGTGGAATTTTTTCGGAAGGAATAATTCGACCTTACATTTTCGATGAAAAAGTAAATGGTTATAATTATTTGAAAATGTCGGAAGAATTTATGCAGCCAAAATAGGTCACATGGGTCATCGTTCCCTCGTCTTCTCAAATTTCTATTGCGGCATCTCTTGTTAAGAAGTGTCGCCTACAACAGTAGTGTATCAGAACCTAGAGTTGCCGTTTTTCCAGTGGTTTCCTTCTGTTAGAAGGTTTTTTGCTTGAGAGACTGGGTACTACTATTAGTATATACTTGTGCATTTAAAAATAGACGCATCGAATAGCGCATCCGCTTTTCATATTCCGCAGTTGGTTTGTTAATCTTATACAAGGTATGTCCCATAAGTTCCCGGACTGGGTCCATAAAAAAATAAATAAATGAAAAATGTAAATGAATTTGACTGCTTATTATAGAAAAAATATCTGGCTACACGGTGGTATCAATATCGAGGCGGTACTTGCGCGCGCGCCAAGGTTATTCTAATTTATTTAAAGGTCACACCTAGCGCTGCGGCGATTTTACGATGGAACAAAAATTGAAGGAGAGGATTTGCATAGAATTTTGTGTGAAACTTCAAATATCAGCAACCGAAACTTTTGAAATGCTTAATAAAGCATTCCCCAATGACGCCCCAAAGAGAACAACTGTTTTTGAATGGCATTCTAGATTTAAAGCTGGCAGAATTTCCATTGAAGATGATCCTCTTCAAGGACGCCCAAAATTTCAAAGGACTGATGAAAATGTGCAAAAAATCACCGATTTGATAAAAGGAAATCCTCGAACCACTTTGCTGGAGCTAGAGCAAGACACAGGCATCTCTAAAACAACGATTGGAAGGATCGTAACCGAAGATTTGAAGCTCAAAAAGACTCCTGCAAAATTCATCCCAAGATTCCTCACCAATGAGCAAAAACTGTGTCGGCTTGCAACCTGTGAGGACATGATGGAAATGACAAGAACGGATCCAGAATGGAAAGACAAGATAATCACAGGCGACGAGACATGGGTCTATGGCTATGACCCTGAAACCAAACCTCAACTGCCGAGTGGAGAGGTTAGGGTGAGCCTAGACCCAAAAAATCCAGAAACAAGGTGTTGCTGGTCGCTTTTTCGGATAACAAGGGCATTGTTCATCACGAGTATCTTCCTGCAGGCCAAACAGTTATTAAGGAAATGTATTTGGGCATTCTTCGCTGTCTAAGGGAAGCGATTCGAAAAAAAGGCCAGAAAAATGGACTAATGGTGGCTGGATCCTACACCATGACAATGCTCGCCCTCACACAGCGCACTTGATGACTAGCTTTTTGGCGAAAAAGGGACACAAATCCTACTTCAACCACCCTATTTCCCAGACATCGCACCAAATGACTTTTTCCTGTTCCCCAAACTTAAAGCAGTTCTAAAAGGAAGACATTTTGACACCAGGGATGACATAATAGAAAAATCGCCGTTAGCATTGAAGAGCATTCCAAAAGAGGCTTATAAAAACTGTTTCGACAATTGGGAGAAACGATGGCGCTGGTGAGTTGAAGCAAAAGGGGATTACTTTGAAAAGTTTTAATAAATTTTTTTTTTTAAATCTTACCTTTTTTTTATGGACCCAGTCCGGGAACTTATGGGACATACCTTGTATGATAAATTTAGCTGGAAGTAAATTGGGTTTTAAAAGGTACAAATAGAAAAAAATATTCCGAGGATCGAAACCATGTCTGTATATTCAGAACCTCAAGTTAGCACCACGCTCTGTAGACGGAGCTAGGAAATATGTTCGTTCATTGGTTCGCTGATTGGTGTCAGGGGACACTAGGTGAAACAATAAGTTGGCGAATATCGGCTCAGACTGACTAATAGACACATTTTTAAGAGTAAATGTTATATTTTATGGTTCAAAATTCTTTTCTTTTTTCAGATGGATATGCATTTGTTGCCGGCCCCTTTCAAAACGGATTGTTTCGACTACAAGAAAGCCTGGAAGGAGAATGGAGGAAAGGGGCCACTTTCGAAAGAGGTGACACTTATCTCAACCTTTTTATTCGAGCCTATTATGTATTTTAATCCACACATTGATTTCTATTTAATATCCTTATAAATATACCTGGGAATACTATTTTCATATATGTTTGAGGTAATTGGCTTATTAAAAAGCTTTCGATTTGAGTAATCGGTATATGTCGAGTGTGTCCAGGGCTGTATCAGTCAGTGCATCTTCGAGTTGACCAACGACACTTGCGGCTGTATCCCTGCTCATATCAACTACATCACCGATGTCAAATTCTGTGAACATGGTACTGAAATCCCTGCTTTTTATTTTTTTATAATTGGAAGTTTAAATACATATTTGTGAAGCATTATATATAAATTTGACCTCAACAAAGTGGAAGATTCTGATCGGCGAACATGTCGCAATAACTGCTCACTGCTTTCGAAAGCAAATAGGTATACCATAAATAAATGCTTCGGCTCTCATCATTATTGGGTAATCACCTATTTCATAATATACGAGAGGTGTTATTAAATCTGGCGATTCGGCTATAATTATGCCTCAACCGATTGAGTGTTAGGACATATTTAAAAAAAAAATTGTAAATATGTGAGGATAAATTATTGTGCAATGAGACCCATAGCCTGGAATATTCGTTAGAACTTTTTCGAATTATTAAAGTGGTGTTGTGGCTTTTTAAGCTATCTAAATCTGCATGATTTAGGTAGGAATTATTTGAAAAAAATGTTTACCTTCAATTTTTTTTTTAAAGAATAGGCTTCTGACCCAATATTGGTTTATGAAAATAAAACACAACTTATTTTTAATTCATATTTATTCCGATATATAGCTCGAGTCATTAGCACATTCATGTTGGAGGAAAACAATTTTTAATGCTTTATTTCTCAGTACTGCTTATTTAGTATTACATAGGTAAAATAATTCTGGTAAACAGAATGGGAATTTTTAAAACGTATGCGAGATTTCACACCCCACAAAAAAAGCAACAACCAGGATATAGTCACGCGCATGCGCCCGTTGTTGTGTGGGACAATCAGCGTCAAAACTGCATCGTGCGCCATCTTCGTGTCATCATTTTAGTTGCACGATCGTGTTAAACTTTAATAACATTTATAGATATCCATATCTTCTTCAAGGCAGAATAGTGGGAAAGATATTATTAATTTCTAAATCGAAGGTTTTTTGGGTTTCCAGAGGATGCGAAATGCCTCGAAGTACTGGATATCGAAGACTGCCATCTCAACTGCAAGCAAGATTGCGAGTGAGAGCGAATACTCAAGTTCTTTCTATTAATGATTATTCGTTAGCAGTGAAATACATATATCTGAATATGAACGTCATTTGACAATTCCAACACCTGAAAGTATCTTTAATTTCCAAATGACACATTTTATGGCGAAAGCTAAAATATTTATGCTACATTTTTATATTCTAATTGATTTAAACGTGTCTCAATTATAGATTTTATATTTATTTTGTTTTCAGAATCATTATTTTCAATTCAAAGTTCACTGAAAGAGAAATTGAAATGACGGTAAGTCGTACCGATCTAACGCACAGTAAAAGTCGTCGCTTATTACCCACCATAATGATCATGACGTACTGGGAATAAGTAACACAACCACTTCAAATTTATTCATTAAAAACTAGAGATGTATATATTATTCTGCATTTATATAGATGCAAATTTGTCGGAATTGATATTTATGTAAAAATAATACTACCCGACCTAATAGACTAAATATTATTCGCCATCCTTAAACCGTATCTGCAAAATAGCGGACTCGGTTGAATGACAAAGCCACAGCTTTGGAAAATTCAGAACACCTAAATGGACACCATTACCCTCCATTGCCCCATGTCAGTCCAGGATAGACTCTGATTGTAAGCGATCAACTAGGGTTTCTTTGCCTATTTTGCCGGCAGAGATATTTTTATATCAGATACAGAAAATGTTTAATCTATATTTTGGCCATATAATTGGTCTAGCTATTTTACAAGCTGAACGCCCGTTTGTTTAATGACATTACCAAATCTCTAAATTTTTAATGGGTTGACTTATCTTCAAATCGATTGAATTGATTGAGATAAGAACCGATATTTCTAGCAGGCATATATTACGCACCACATTAGGCAATACTTCTGCAAAAATAGTTTTCCCGCCCAGAATATTTATAAGTAAAATAATATTCACTAAATTGATTCTTATACGCAGGTTAACTTTGAGGTATTTAAATAATATTCCTTTTTATTATATAAACCTCAGGTCAAACATTTTTTCACAAATTCAATAACTACTCAAATTATAGGACATTAACATTCCATATTATTAATAAAAATCTGTAAATTTTAGTTTTCAGATTGATACTAATTTGTTACACACTCAACTGCAATGAGAAAACTACTGGGTAGTTTGCCTGTCTAATCGTTAAGTGGAGTCGTTACTGAAAGCTAGGCACTCCTATATTCTATAATTGTAATTGCGACTGCAGGGTTATTTTATATATGATAAAAAATATAAACGCTAAATTTGTCAAATATTTATTGATTAATTTGTTAGCACAATTTCAAAATTCTTTTCCATGCATGTAAATTATTTTTATAAAAGGATTTGGTTTTAGATGAGCATCCTTGACAACTTTCTAGATCTGCAACTGTCGAAACCCCCTAGGATTGACCTGGACATATTTTCTTTCACTTTGTAAGTGATATTCCAACCCCTATGTAGTTAGGCCGTTGAAAGTCACTACCGCCATTTGTCCAGGTCGTCCTTCATCGTCTTGGGTTACGGCCTAGCGAGCAACGAGAAGCTAGTGTACACCTACCAACCTAAATATGAGGTACGTAAACTTTTATATAAATATATAATTACCTTTATATGACATATGCATCAGAACGATGACACTGTTCATCACCTGAGTAAAAAACCTTTATTAGTGATGATTAAGAATGACCACAAAACCAGTTTTAGAAAATTCAGACCAAAACCCAAACTGGTATACCATGGTTTCGGGCTTTTTCCTGAGGGCCAATACTGATGAATCAGTACAGGGGCGGCTTCGACTTCATAACATCCTACTAAAAGGGTTATGGAATCAGTTAATTTATTAAGCTGGGCCTGTACTAATGAGTCAGTACAGGGGCGGGTTAGATTTCATACTATCCTACGAGAGGGGTTAATAAATCGCTCGAATTTACCAAGCAGGTTTTTAAGCTGGTGGAGTAAAGAAGGCAGAATATCAGACTGGATTTTTTACTGAATTTGCCAAAACTGGTGTTACCTTACGTAAAAGGTGCGTTCTTTAATTTCCAGGACTGCTCTGTATCTTTGAAAAAATAAAACAAATAAAAAACGTAATTTAATATTTTTCAAAATATGCCCCTCCTGCCTCAATACACCTGTTCCATATTTTTTTCCAATTGTCGAAGCAGGAGATAAAATCACTTTTTGAGAGGTTCCTCAAGGTTGCCTTCAACTCAGCTTGTATCATATCAACGTTGTCAAATTTCCTTCCTTTTAACTTCATTTTCAATTTAGGATAGAGGAAAAAGTCATTGGGGGCTAAGTCGGGGGAAGAAGGTGGATGAGGGATCTGTATGGTTGAATGCTCGGCCAAGAACTGCAAAACAACATAGGCTGTGTGCGGCCGCGCATTATCGACGTGAAGTATCCAGTCATTGTTTTGCCATCTTTCAGGTCTTTTAAGGCGCACTGCCTCCCTTAAGCGCCTCATTATCCCCAAATAAACCAATTGATTAATTGTACGTCTGAAAGGAATAAATTCATGGTGAACCAAACCATTAATATCAAAAAATGTAACAAGCAATGTCTTGACTTTGGATTTTGTAAATCTTGTCTTTTTGGGTTTCGGTTCCCCTCTTTCAATCCATTGGTTGGATTGACGTTTGGTTTCCGGGTCATACTGATACACCCATGTCTCATCCCCGGTAATGATTTTTTGCATCCATTCTGGATCGGTCCGAGTCATTTCAACCATGTTTTTGCAGACATCCATTCTAACCTCCTTTTGTTCCTCTGTTAGAATCCGGGGAACACATTTTGAAGACGTCCGGATCATGTCCAAATCTTTTGTTACTATTTGATGACACAGTCCTACAGATAGTCCAGTCTCTGAAGATAAGTCTTTAATAGAAAATCTTCTGTTATATTTAATTAATTCCTTTATTTTGAGCTTGTTTTCCTCGCAACCTAATGATCTTGGACGCCCAGTATGCTGATCATCGTTTACCTTTTCCCGACCTTTTAGGAAGCGTGAAAACCATTCAAAAGTTCTTGAACGGGATAAAGCTGCATCGCCAAAAGCTTCTTTAATCAATTCATGCGCCTCAATAGCACTTTTTTCAATTTAAAACAAAACTTAATGCAGATTCTCTGCTCTTCAAAAATGGCCATTTTAAAATTAGAAATGCGAACCTTACATAGAAGTTGTTTTGTTCTATTTTTAGATCGGCGTGTGCGCCACGAGACTCGTGCTTTCAGTCAGGTGTGGTCGAATGTCCAATATTTAACTCTGTATAAAAATATTTTCTTCAGCTTTTTTATTTATTTTATTTTTTAACCAGTCCTGGAAATTAATGAACTCACCTTGTATATATACTTTGGCCTTAGACTGTTTTTTTTTCATCATTTAAAATATCAATCCTACTCTGGAACATCAAAAATATATTTAAATAATTACGTTTCAAAACCACTTATACCTTGGTAAAAATTGGTAACTTCGACTGATTTAATAACGCCTATTGTAGGATGTTATAAAACGAAGCCGTTCCTGTACTGATGAGTGCTAAAGCACGAAACTATGGTATACAAATTGGCTTTTGTCTGATTTTGCCAAAACTCGTGTTGTTGCTCATTCTTCATCACTACTAGTAAATGGTTAACTAGGGTATGATCATAATGCATCGTTATGGTGCATAGTTAAAAATAGAGATGCCTCTCTAGTTATGTGAAGAAGTATGTTCGACATTTTTACTAAAATTATTGTTCCTTGTGCACAGTAGTGGAGTTGGATTTCTACAAGATCCAGGAACACTTGAAGCAATTTATTTTCACAAAAAGGTGCTCAAAGTTGGATTCGCTCCTGGGTTGTAGAACCTGGCATAGACAAAATTTATTAAGAGTAGAAGACAAAATCCTTATAAGCCGGTTTTACCAGCTTGCTGGTCTTAGATGTGGAAGTATTCCTTTGAAGAGCTTTTCACCTGAAAATTTGACTTTTTAAATGGGAATAAAATATAGTTCTTTAATATAACATTATATACTTGTATATATGGTAATTTAAACCAACTGCCCCATATTGTATATAATTTATAACAATATTTTCATTTTGTATAATTGAAACACATCTGTAAATGATTATACGCATTATTGACATGTGTCATTACATCATCATATGTAATGTACTTTGTACAAACTGAGGATAAATAAATAAAACTATGTAATAGATTAAGAGTTGAGCTAAAGCAAGAGATGGATGTTCAACAACATCTAAAGATAGATAGGAAACGGTCAGGACGGCGCCAGTGTTTAATTTCGCCAGCCGATCCACGCTCTTGTTGCATTTGCTGAAATGCAATACTTCCTCTCTCGGCAAAGATATATAAGGCCTCCGTCCTAGCCAAAAATATAGTCACTTCACCATCAGCGGAAGCCCTCGTCGGTTGTTACCAAGGTCCATCTCATCCACCATGTAGACCAGTAAGAACTATTCTATCTCCATTTTTCGCTCCTAGCTCAACTTTTATCTGTTCACGGAACTTTCCTAGTGCAACTGTGTCTTCGTTCTTTTGTGTGGACATTCCCAAACTTTCCACTCTGCCTCGACCACGACTACCAGCACTCTGTGAGAACTGTTAAAGGTCTCCCAAGGTGCAGAGAGGTACTGGAAAATTCTCCACGCCCTGACTGTCCCTCTCGGTTACTACAGGTTTGCCCCTTTCGGTTACCATACCACAGCGAGAGACCCTCGGTTACCACATATATATCATATAAAATTTGATCAATGAATTTATTACCTTACACCATATGCGACTAAAACCTTTATTTTCTTTTAACTTTAGCGGTCTTTAAATAAAGAAGCATTTGGAACTGAATGTTCTATGTTACCTATTTATACATAATTTCACACCACGTATTTATATACTTCTGTTATTTATGTTTTCAGACGATCGAGTTGTTCAGCTACATCGGAGGCTACGTCGGCGTTTGGCTTGGAATTTCTCTGGCTGCCATCTTGGATGCCTTCAAAATCGCTTTTCTAGCCTCACGCACTTCCCCGCCTAAGTGAAAACGCTTTAACTATTTTTATCACAGATTAGCTATCGTTTTAATTCTATGCTGTTTTTAGTTTATAATACATTAGGCACCTTTTAACTAGTTATTAAACGGCTACACATGAAATGTGTAAAAGCAGGTTTGTTTTCCTTTCCAATGTTTCCTCTATTCTAAATACAGAGATTGCCCTAATTAAATCAGAAATTTCACTAAACAGAAGACATTTAGCAATCAGAAATTATAAACATTTCAAGCTTTTGACAATATTTTATCTCTCTCTCAATCATTCTCTGATGGCAATAAAATTGTTTTAAATCTCAATCCTCTTTTCTACTCTTTTATTTCATTCAAAATGTTTCTACTCTCGTATAAATATATTTGTTTAATGAAATTTACCAGGATTATATTTTTTATAACACCTTCACTATGGACCACTTAAGATATTGTTCATTATTAATGCCTAGACATAGAATTACAGTATATCAGGTAAATTGATATTAACGACAATTAGGAATTTTAACAAAGGAATTCAATAATTTAAGGAAATATTAATATATTGAATGTAAAAATCTGAAAATTTAAATCATATTTGGCACAGAGGTATTTGAAAGGATTTAGTTTGGCTTTATTCAATGTAGTTTCCTTTATTAATTACAACAATCTTGAGGCGAGTGCGAAATGAAGCATAGGCCTTGACAGACATGACCTAGTTCATTTGGGTCATCACCGTGTGAGCCCCTTTCTTGACAGACAGATGACATTCTTGACAGATGGTATTGTAAGAAGCTTTGTTGACATCTTTTGAAAAACGCCCTATATACATAGTAGTCGAGGGAATTTTAGTCTGGAAAGTTAGGGGTCCAAATATCAGGACTCCAGTCTCACCCTTGTATGTGTATTTTTGACTGAGTCTGATGGAATACATACTTCCTTTTTGCCTTCGGCGACCATGTCCATCTAAGGCATCACAACGGTCTCCAAGAGGTTGATGTGGGTGGCATCATTCATCCTAAGGCCCTTCTCAAATAAATGGGGAGGTATGACCTTCACTTCTGATATGGCCAAGAACCATCACGGAGACAAGAAATATCGTGTGCATCACGACAGGTACCTCTGAAAGGGCTTTCACAGATCCAGCGATCTCATTCTTGGGATTTACATATTTTAGTTCACATCATTCTTCTCTGATGAGAAAAACTTCAAAATATCAAAAGAGTCATGCTTCGGGTTGTTGAGGAGGGTAGCAACCTTTCCTTTTCTGTTATACGCGTATTCTCCGTCAGCAACTGGTCTTTACGAAGGACATACGACTTTAGAGAATTGTCATAGAGCTAACCTATATCTCCTTGGCTATGACCCTCATGCTATTTCCAGGGTTTCCATTAATATTCTCCTTGATATGTTTGACAAATTCTCCGCCATTTCCCTGACCAATCGTCTCGAGTACTTTTTCCTTGCATCCATTTCATCGTTGTTACTGCCGACCTCATTAAACTACTTTTTGTCAAGATAAACAGTGGTTTTGGCAACTTAAGAAAGTCCACTATCTCTTTGGGGCTTCTTCCGGGCGCAGAGCAACGATGATGGCAGCACGATATTCGAATAATCGATTATTGTTCACCTCACACATATGTACTGCCAAAATTTACATGAATATGGCTACGGAATGAAAACATGATTTTTAAAAATATAAAACTAGTATTTGTTTTATTGATTGCCAAAGTTATTCCTTGTTTGCCTGATACACCCTGTAGAATTTTCCAAAAGCCGACACATTTTATTTGAAAATATTTATATCAATATACAAATGTGTATGTGCAAATATGAAAGACAAAGCTTATTTTCTGAAACTACGATATGTATATGTATTTGAAAAAAAAATTAAGAAAAAAATAGAAAAAGGTCAGGAGTAGTTATTAAATTCAAAAAATGCATATCCTGTCCGCGCTCCACATGAGCATTTTAGATGGAAGAGCGCTATCTAACCGTTGTATCCCGATTTCTTTATAAATTAAGAAAATTCAACCTCGTTCGCGTTTCGGGCTGTTGACCCTCTTCAGCGTGGTGCAGGCTGTACCTCTACTACTCAAATTTGGTCCCAGAGGTTTCCCGAAAAACCAAGAAATGTACGCATACTTGGCTCTAAATACGCATTTCTTGATTTTTCAGGAAGCCTTTGGGGCCGAATTATTTTCGTAGAGGTACAACCTGCACCACGCTGACGAGGGCCAACAGCCCGAAACACGTACGTGGTTGATTTTTCTTGATTTATCAAGAAATTGGTTTGGCCAAATATCACGGAACAAATTAAATAAACGTTTAGTTTATTTTTGTGCCACTAGATGGCGTTCTGCCATCTAAAATCTAATGTGAGCGCGGTCAGGATATGCCTTTTTTATTTGCAACATAAACATTTATATGTACAAATCAGCGTATGTATGTTTATCGGCTATACACGTCCTCAATAGATACCTAATCTGGCTGAAATTTTATTAGGAAATAGAGAAAAATCGAGAAGAGTTTATGTCGAATTTTTAGCCAAGAAAAATTTAATTGACCAAGTACCAGGTAAAATAGTTACTTTTTAGTCAGAAAATGATTATGTCAATATTGCTGTATCATGTTTGTTTATCAGATACAATATTCTTACGCGAGAAAAATTCCATGAGGCAGACCACGGGCGAAGACATAATAATTTTTAGTAGGCAGGAACAAAATTTAAAATATAAAATAATCACTCGAGCAGAAGACATAAGAATCCTGGCCATCTCCCTATATAAAATATCGCTTCTCGGCCATTTGGCTATGATCAAAGTGTAGTATATATCTTTCTATATAAACTTCAGTGTATCATTATTTGTAATATACTTGTGCTTACTATTACTTACTACTAATATACTTACAACACTGTGTATATATCCATATATCTATAAAAATGAAATCCAAAATCGATGTTTGTTATCGCATTTCGCAAAATATACAGAATCAATATTATGAAATTTCGCATGTAGGTAACTGAAGTTTTCATTTAACATATAGGCTATTCAAAAAACTAAAAAGGATAATATGTTTTTTTTTTAATGTAAAACCAAAAAGCGTTAGTTCCAGCCTTTTACCGCTTGGCGCCGCACTGGTCGCGACAATAAATGAATTTGATTGGTTAATAATTTACACCTAGTTTGTTTACACGATAATGTTAGTTTGTTTACACGATAAATGTTTTTAAAAGGTAAGATTATATATATTGTAACGTTTTTGTGTTAAATGTTAAAATGTTGTAATATTAAAATATATTTTCACATTGTCAATTTAATTTGTTGTTGTTGTTTTATAATAAGTAAGATGCAAATTATATTGTTGTTGTTTATTATTATCGTTTGTTTATAAAAAAAAAATACATTGTATATGATGATGATAACAAAATTACTTTTTAAATTAATGTACAAAATTCATTGAAAAAAATAAATAATTAATTTAAAATTCACACAAAAACATGACAATATATATATTTAAACTTTTTAGAAATAATATTAATCGATCATTATCAAATTTATATGCCCCCGGAACCTGGGTTAATTAAAACTACACAGTGTGGCAAATAATTTTTAAGAATGGGTTTGTAAAATAATACAGAAACAAGCTAATTCAATTTCTACTATTTTTTTAATCAAAATAATCCCCTCCGGATTCAATACATATGTTACAACGATTTAATAAGGAATTAAATGCCTCTTGCAGGCCACTTTGAGGAATCGCCTCCAAAGTGCTCGTCGCAGCTGTCTGGATGGTCGTGATATCATTAAAAAATATCTTTTTACTTCAATTTTATATTTGGGAATAAATAAAAGTCACATGGTGCTGATTCAGGCGAGTACGGAAGATGATTCAACACACAGACGTTATTTTTGGCCAAAAAGCGACGAACAATGAGTGAGGAGTGACTCGGTGCATTATCATGCAGCAAACACCAACTGTCTTCATCGCGATATTCTGGACGAATGCGACGAATTCTGGCAATCAAACGTTTCAAAACGTTCAAATAATACTCTCCAGTAATGGTTTGTCCAGCGGGAACAAATTCTTTGAGGATAATACCTCTACTATCGAAAAAGGTAATCAGCATTGTTTTGATTTTTGATGGCACTTTTCGCGTTTTTTTTGGCTTGTGGAGAGGTTTTTGACTTCCATTCGGCACTTTGGCGCTTTATCTTTGGGTCATACTGAAAACACCATGTTTTATCACCCGTAACAATTGATTTCAGGAAGTTTGAATCATTTTCATAGGCAGAAATGATGTCCCTGCAATGTGCAATTCTCAATGATTTCTGCTCGCCCGTTAAAGTGTGTGAAACAAATTTAGCACAGACTTTAGTTCTACCCAAATCTTCATGCAGAATGGTTCGAATCGTTTCTTTGTTGATGTGTAAAACCTCTGCCATCATTCTCAGGGATGCACTGCGATTGTTTGCAACAAATTCTCGCACTTTTTCTATACTTTCTGGTGTCCTCGAAGAACTTGGTCGTCCAGTATGCTTATCATCTTCTAGCGTATTTCTTCCATCCGAAAAACGTTTGTGCCAAATGAAAACATTTGATTTATTCAGACATAACGTACCATAAACTTGCTTAATCAAAATATATGTTTCCGATGCACTTCTACCAAGTTTTGCATTAAATTTAATGACCGCTCTCTGTTCCACCTCAGAATTCCGACGAACAAAAATTTTACTTTTCAAAAATCGCCTGTATGGTTTTAAAGAGTTAACTAAAATGGCTGAAACAAAGCCATGCGTTAGATAAGGCTTCGAATATATATACTCATGCGCAATTTCATAACTGGCTCTGCTATTGGCTTTTATCTAGCGCGAGTCTTAAAAATTATTTGCCACACTGTGTATATTATCGAAAAGATAGAGGTAGCCTGGCCGGCATTCATATTTATATAAAAAATAGACACTTCGGCCAGTTGGAGTTTTTTATTTTCTCAACGTTTCGACAAAAATCTTTTGTCTTCGTCAGGAGAAGCAAATAAAAATAAAGCATTTGGCAAGGCGTTAAAAATTGTTCTGAGGTTTGCAAGGGCGTTCTCACGTGATTTTTCGAATTTAGTACAACATCTAAAGCGCGAGTCAAAAGCAAATATTAAACTCGTTAAAGACTATGATCTTGGAAATAAAAATATATAATAATAAAATTATAATAAATTAAGTAAAAATAAATGAAGTAATATAATAATAATAATGACAAAGATTATTATATAGATTTCTAACTATTATGTCCAATTTTTTTTTATCTAGCTTATTACCTACTTTTTAAATTTAAAAATGAAGCATATTGTTGCGGAATATCTTCAAAATTATTTATAGTTATTTTCCCAAATTCTCGTGATACCCATCCCTCTAAAAATAATCTTTCCTTTTTAAATTTTATATTCCTATGAAATATCTCAATATCATTCCAATCTGGCCTATGTCCTGAAAATAATGCATGTTCCCCAATTTTTCTTAACGCCCTTCTCCCCAATAAACCCTGCTGGTGTTCCTTAATTCTGGTCTCTAAATACGGCCGGTTTCTCCTACATAAATTTTGTCACATTCTGTGCATTTAATCCCATAAATTACGTTATTTGGTTTTGATGTGCCTATGTTATCCTTCATTATGTTATTTCTAGTTAAAAATTCCCTTTTTGTCCCAGTACTATACTAAATATTATATTTACATTTTTTTTTTAATTCTAGATATTTCTATATACGTCATCCATTCATATATAGACCATCACTCTTCATATATTCAACCTTTTCATACGTCATCCAAAAGTTAGAAATATTAAATTATTTCTCTTTGATATTAAAAATGATTTTTCATAAATAAAAGAACCTTATGCGGTTAAACTGGTTGTATAGCTTTATAATTATACGCCGCAGTCATTTATAAGTATTTCTAGATATTCCGTTATCAACTTCTCTAATATAAGGAATTATTATATTATTGTAACCTTCTGTAGTTCTATTCAAATTTGGCCTATCTATTTCATATCTTCTAATCCATTTATTTTATGAAGCCAACTGGATATTCGGATTGTTTTAACTCCGCTCTAATTTTCTTTATCTCTTTTTTATAAATATCTTGGTCTGTACATACCTGTTTGGCTCTTTGTACAAGAGATTTTATCACCTGCCTTTTGTGTAATATAGGATTGTTAGAATTAAAATTTAGATGTATCCCACAGTCTGTTGGCTTTCTTTAAACGCTAGTTATAATAGATCCATCTTCTTTACGGCTTAATTCTACATCTAAGAATGGTAAAAAATCTTCTTTTTCTGTTTCAACAGTGAATTATATTCCTATTTCTAAATTATTTAATTTGACAATGATCTCGTTAAGTTTTTCTTTTTGGATCACTGCGAAAACATCATCTATATACCGTCCCCATATCTTTATTCCCTCTATTAAAATTGCCTTTCTATCTATTGATGCCATCACAATGTCAGCTATGATCATACTGGTAGGGCAACCCATAGCAGTACCGTCTTTTTGTCTGTAAAATTTAGCCCCATTTCTAAAATAAATATTTTCTGAACATAACCTAAACCCTTCTATCATTTCATCGATTTCTAATCCCTTGATTGCGCAATCTTGTCTTTTTACCTCGAAAAATTCTTTCAGCTCTTTAAGAGCTAGACTTCTATTAATATTGGTAAAAGGCGATTTGACGTCAAAGGATACCATTATTTCATGTTCATTCAGCTTTAAAATTTTTGTGAAATCTAATAACTTTTTCCTATTTCTAATTTCTAACCCAGAAATCTTTCTTGTAGTCGGAATTTGGTTTTTAAGCCAGTCCGCCAAACCTCTGGTGGAGGCCTTGAATCCTGACACAATGGGCCGTAGGGGAACTCCTTCCTTGTGGATCTTTGGAAGTCCTTTGAAGAGAGGCGCAGCGACATCTTCAAGCTTCAATTTTCTTTTGTCCAAGGCCTTAGATTTCATGCTTCTGATAAATTTAGATATTTTAAGCTTTATCTTTTTAGTAGGGTCTCCTCGAATTTCTTCATATGTGTCGTTATCGTTGAGGTGGCTCGTGATTTTATCGTTATAATCTTCTCTCTTCATCACGACTGTCTTGCCCCCTTTATCAGCCTTAGTTATAGCTATTCTATCGTCATTTTTTAATTTCTTGATATTCCCCTTTTAGAGGGATGGGTATCACGAGAATTTGGGAAAAGAACTATAAATACTTTTGAAGATATTCCGCAACAATTAATGCTTTATTTTTAAATATAAAAAGTTGTTAATAAGCTACATTAAAAAAAATTGGACATAATAGTTAGAAATCTATATAGTAATCTTTGTGATTATTATTATTATATTACTTTATTTATTTATTTTTACTTAATTTTTATAATTTTATTATTATATATTTTTATTTCCAAGATCATAGTCTTTGACGAGTTTAATATATGCTTTTGACTCGCGCTTTAGATGTTGTACTAATTTCGAAAAATCACGAGAGAACGCCCTTGCAAACCTCAGAACAATTTTGCCAAATGTTTTATTTTTATTTACTTCTCCTGACGAAGACAAAATATTTTTGTCGAAACGTTGAGAAAATAAAAAACTCCAACTGGCCGAAGTGTCTATTTTTTATATAAATATGAATGCCGACCAGCCAACCTCTATCTTTTCGATAATTAAGACCAATTTTGGTCCCGAGGTATTCAAGATGGCAAGGCAACTAGAGAAGACTATGATCAAGTTTACAAGGACAAAACATTCTTTATATTTTAACCACCGTATCAAAGATCTCAATATCATTCCCCCGAGCCTGAATGTAAAAGCGCTGGTTAAAACTCCATATTATAAATCTGCCATTCTGTGAGATGCTAGGATGCGTGCCTTGACGAACTGAAGACTTGCTCTTCTAGCAATCTGTCTTCCATATGGAGTTTTAACCAGCGCTTTTACATTCAGACTCGGAGGAATGATATTGAGATCTTTGATACGGTGGTTAAAATATAAAGAGTAATATCAAGGACAACAAAAAAACGAAAAGAAATTTAATTTAGATAAAGCAAAAAGCTCAGAATGGGGGGGATATCAAGAAATTAAAAAATGACGACAGAATAGTTATAACTATGGCTGATAAAGGAGGCAAGACAGTCGTGATGAAGCGAGAAGATTATAACGATAAAATCACGAGCCTCCTCAACGATAACGACACATATGAAGAAATTCGAGGAGACCCTACTAAAAAGATAAAGCTTAAAATATCTAAATTTATCAGAAGCATGAAATCTAAGGCCTTGGACGAAAGGAAATTGAAGCTAGAAGATGTCGCTGCGCCTCTTTTCAAAGGACTTTCAAAGATCCACAAGGAAGGAGTTCCCCTACGGCCCATTGTGTCAGGATTCAAGGCCCTCACCAGAGGTTTGGCGGACTGGCTTAAAAACCAAATTCCGACTACAAGAAAGATTTCTGGGTTAGAAATTAGAAATAGGAAAGAGTTATTAGATATCACAAAAAATTTAAAGCTGAATGAGCATGAAATAATGGTATCCTTTGACGTCAAATCGCTTTTTACCAATATTAATAGAAGTCTAGCTCTTAAAGAGCTAAAATAATTTTTCGAGGCAAAAGACAAGATTGCGCAATCAAGGGATTAGAAATCGATGAAATGATAGAAGGGTTCAGGTTATGTTTAGAAAATATTTATTTCAGATATGGGGCTAAATTTTACAGACAAAAAAACGGTACTGCTATGGGTTGCCCTACCAGTATGATCATAGCTGACATTGTGATGGCATCAATAGATAGAAAGGCAATTTTAATAGAGGGAATAAAGATATGGGGACGGTATATAGATGATGCTTTCGCAGTGATCCAAAAAGAAAAACTTAACGAGATCATTGTCAAATTAAATAATTTAGAAATAGGAATATAATTCACTGTTGAAACAGAAAAAGAAGATTTTTTACCATTCTTAGATGTAGAATTAAGCCGTAAAGAAGATGGATCTATTATAACTAGCGTTTAAAGAAAGCCAACAGACTGTGGGATAGATCTAAATTTTAATTCTAACAATCCTATATTACACAAAAGGCAGGTGATAAAATCTCTTGTACAAAGAGCCAAACAGGTATGTACAGACCAAGATATTTATAAAAAAGAGATAAAGAAAATTAAAGCGGAGTTAAAACAATCCGAATATCCAGTTGGCTTCATAAATAAATGTATTAGAAGATATGAAATAGATAGACCAAATTTGAATAGAACTACAGAAGGTTACAATAATATAATAATTCCTTATATTAGAGAAGTTGATAACGAAATATCTAGTATTTAAAAAAAATGTAAATATAATATTTGGTATAGTACTGGGACAAAAAGGGAATTTTTACTCGAAATAACATAATGAAGGATAACATAGGCACATCAAAACCAAATAACGTAATTTATGGGATTAAATGCACAGAATGTGACAAGATTTATGTAGGAGAAACCGGCCGAAATTTAGAGACCAGAATTAAGGAACACCAACAAGGTTTATTGGGGAGAAGGGCGTTTTTTTGGGGAACATTTGGGGAATTGGGGAACATGCATTATTTTCAGGACATAGGCCAGATTGGAATGATATTGAGATATTTCATAGAAATATAAAATTTAAAAAGGAAAGATTATTTTTAGAAGGATGGGTATCACGAGAATTTGGGAAAAAAAAACTATAAATACTTTTGAAGATATTCCGCAACAATATGCTTCATTTTTAAATTCAAAAAGTAGTTAATAAGCTAGATAAAAAAAAAGGAGATAATAGTTAGAAATCTAAAACGAAAATTGCAATTATACCGCGAATGTTTCTTTTAAACAAAAATCGAAATTTATTTTAAAGAGAAATAACGACTATTTCTAACTTTAAGGATGAAGTATGAAAGGGTGAAAATATGAAGAGTTTTCCGTTCGCCATTACTCTTCATATTTTCACCCTTTCATACTTCATCCTTAAAGTTAGAAATAGTCGTTATTTCTCTTTAAAATAAATTTCGATTTTTGTTTAAAAGAAACATTCGCGGTATAATTGCAATTTTCGTTTTACAATCATCAGCCGCGTTATATTGTATTTTAAGTTAGAAATCTATATAATAATCTTTGAGATTATTATTATTATTATATTACTTTATTTATTTATTTTTACTTAATTTATTATAATTCATTATTATATATATTTATTTCCAAGATCATTTTTATTTTTAATATCAACACCTGACCTTTTTATTTATTTTTTCTATTGTTTTTTTCACATGATGTGAAACAGGTGTTACAAATGGCGATCATTCCGATAGCGAATATTTAGATGACAGCTTTGTAATAACATCTGCCTTGAGCGGGGAGAGAGGACGTTAAATAAATATGAAACGGGGTCGACTGGGGAGTAAAGTCTAAAGGGCAGTCGCCGCTGTTTTTTTTCGGGGATTCTATTACTTGGGTCACTCTTCCTCCGCGGGATGTTTGTTAGGTTTGTCTCATTTACTTCTCTCTCTACATTTTTTTTTTTTGAGGTTGGCATATTTCTTGCCTATTGTAAAGATGTAGTTCTCTCGGTGTTCGTAAGTGGCTGTGTTACGACTTTATTGCTGACTTAGTAAAAATATTATTCAATGATGTCAGGTTTAGATGTGAGTGAAAGCGCGACTTTCGACGTGGACACGCTTTGGGGTGAGATGTGTCACAGGCATGAAGGCGTCTTCGGCCTGAAAAGTGAAAAAATTGTTGTGTTGCCTTGTGACACTTGTGAAGTGAATTGAATGGAAAGTGAAGTCGTTGTTTGGTACAAAATCTAACCTGTATCACCATGAATAACAAATTTACTAGAGTCATGGGTGTTTGGTGTACGAAACACATCGATAATTTTCAGATTTTTAAAGATGTGGCACGTTTATTGCGAAATTAATTTTGTTGGCGACGATATGGAGCTCGTGTGGCTCGAAATTTGATGTGTGGTTAAGTCGCGCGTTAAAAATTGCTGCCAATTGGAGAAAGTGATGTGTGAGGTGTTGGATGTATAATTCGGAATAGTTGTGTTCCGAAGATATCTGCATTCAAATGATTGAATCAACTGAGATATAGATCTTGAGACAATCGCTCTCGGGTTTGAACAAATCGGGGTTGTGGATGTACAGAACATTCTCTGTGTAATATTTTAATTTATTGACATGTATGGTGTCACTGTCTCTTTTGAGGGGTTGATTGGGGTGATCTATTCGAACGACATTGGGTGAGATTATTTAAATTATTATAAAGCCACTCTTAAAGCCTCCCCGCATAAGTTTCTTTTTTTGTGAAAAATCAATATTAATTTCAAAGAGAAATATGAACTATTTCTAACTTTTTGGATGACGTATAAAAAGGTTGAATATATGAAGAGTAATGGTCTATATATGATTGGATGACGTATGAAAGGGTGAAAATATTTGTGAAAAATCAATATTAATTTCAAAGAGAAATATGTACTATTTCTAACTTTTTGGTGTGAAAAATCAATATTAATTTCAAAAAGTTAGAAATAGTACATATTTCTCTTTGAAATTAATATTGATTTTTCACAAAAAAAAAAGAAACTTATGCGGGGAGGCTTTAAGTATTACTTTATATTTATCTTATGTTTTAAAAATACCTTGATCTGTGTTCATCCCCTTCTTCTAAAAGTGCTCATCCATCCTTCAAGTTCGTAGAGTGGCACCATCTATCGGAATAAATTTAAAATAAAAATTGATTTAGGTTTATTTCATGATATTGGCCAACTCGAAATCAAGAAAAACTAACCATGTACACATTTCATATTTTTGGCTTTGGTCAGCGTAGTGCAGGCTCTACCTCAAATCTTCTACATTAAAAGAAGAGCATTTTGAAACCTAAATATAAACTGTGGAAATATATTTCAATACTAGTCGAATGACCCAGCTTCACCCGAGAATTCCCCCGAGTGCAATTTCCTTCATACTGAAAGTACATCAATAATCTTCTTCTTTCTTATCTCCACTCAATCACACTAAGGTATCAAGCTTGTGCTTAGGGAGTAGTGCTCCCAGTCTAAATCACAAAGGCAGACGCATTTTACTTTACCCAATCATGATACATCAATAATAAATAGTAGAAGTGCCATAGAATAGAACACCAGAAGTAACACATAAACCACAGGCAAAAAGTGTGTGTGATGGAAAAAATTGTATTTTATTAGTGTTTAGGTATTTGATTTAATTATTTTTGCAATCCATTTAGTTGTTTCAAAATCAATATAGCTTAAATAGATGGCAGCTTTTCCACCCAACCCCCGAGGTACCCGCCCCAGCGCACTAACCCTTGAAATTACCTGAGTTGAGCGAGTGACTGCGATGGATCTTGACTACGATGCTCATCTTCTCAGTAAGAACAAGAACAGAACAAAAATGAATAAAACCTACGAAAGCCATTATTTACATACAGTAACGCTAATTTCGTAAATTATTTTTAAAATTGAATTGTTGTACTTACCGTATCTTAGTAATATAAATTTCTCTCTCAATACTTTTGTAAAAAAAAGTAACACTCGTATTAAAATATATTTCAAAAAATAACGCAAGCAACTTGAAAAAAAAAATGCAGAACGCTCATTGGTCGCTTAATTGGCCTGATGTTGTTACTTCGCCTCGTATTTACTCTGCGTAAAAGAAAGTTCTTCAAATGAAAAAAAAATAAAAATAAATAGCCAAAAATACTAATCAAAATGTAGCCGAAAATTTTCCTCGGGTTTATAAAAAGCGATATGCAAAATTTGGTACCAATTGGCTCAGTAGTTTTTGAGTTTATCGCGAAACAGACATTGACTTTTATATATAAGAAGATATACAGAGTAAACTCACCTATAACGCGATTAATGTGTTCCGTGTTGTATGAAATCGCGTTATAGGAATTCGCGTTGTACGAAATAAAACTTGTATAACGCGAATGTTGTTAGGATAAATTTTTAGTAACAAATATCATGTAAAAATGTATTATATAAAATGATGTAAATAGGAAAAATAATTATATACTAAAACAAATCTAAATGTTATATTATTTTATATGCAAATGTATTGTACAGTTGTCAATAAGGAAATTTCCGCATTTTATTTTATAACACGTTATACGAAAATTCGCGTTGTATAAATAAATTTGTCGCAATTTTTTTTATCGCGTTGTACGAAATCGCGTTGTAAAAACTCGCGTTATAGGAGAGTCTACTGTACTTGATTTGCATATGTAACTTAATTATAATGAAACAGCCAATAATGTAGACACAATCCAACTCGCCTGTTTGGCCATCTGATCATTTTAGATAATCATCTAACGTAATAAAATCAACTAAACATTGATTTAATTTTATTCCATGATATTGTAGTTAAGTGGTATTTTATATTGATAAATCAAGAAAAACTAATCATTTCGGACTGTTGAGCACCATCAGCAGCGTTAAAAGCATTAAATCAACTTCCATCATTGCTTAACATACTGTAAATGACTACCTTGTGATTTCTTTTATCTGCTTATGTTGTTGCTTATTTGTTTAATGTATATGTTTATTTAATGCTCTTTTTCTTAATTGTTTATTTTCTTTCTAATAATTCTGTTACCTACTCTACTACAATATGAATTATTGTGAATAGTTTCACGCGCAATTATCCATATCGGATATAGCGTGTCTTGTTTGCAACTGGTAATAAGATCAGCATCGTGGTGCACGCTGTATGTCAACGACCAAAAGAATCTAGTTCTAGAGAATTCCTATACAAGTACCTTATATATTGTTACTCCAGATTACAGCTTTGCTGGGTAATCAACCTTTATTTCCTCTTTATTGGTATTGTATGTGTTTCTCGAGCGTATTTCTATAATAAAGGTAAATTATAAAACAACACTTGAAGTTACACCGCATGAGTTTCTTTTCAATGAAAAATCAAAATTTATTTCAAGGTGAAATATTGACTATTTCTAACCTTTTTGGATGAGGTATTAAAGGGTGAATTATGAAGAGTAATGATGAACGGAAAAAAAAAATGTCCATGGATAGGAATCGAACCCACAATGTTCCGCTTACCGGGCAGATGCCATGTCCACTTGGCTACCATGGACGTATTTTCCGTTCATAAATAATACATAAAGTAACTTATAATACAATATAATACACTGCGGCTTGTGATTGTAAAACAACACTTGAAGTTACACCGCATGAGTTTCTTTTCAATGAAAAATCAAATTTATTTCAAGGTGAAATATTGACTATTTCTAACCTTTAGGTTAGGACTATTTAGAAATAGTCAATATTTCACCTTGAAATAAATTTTGATTTTTCATTGAAAAGAAACTCATGCGGTGTAACTTCAAGTGTTGTTTTACAATCACAAGCCGCAGTGTATTATAAAGGTAAATTATAACTAAATTTGCATACCAACCCTTTGTACATATATCAATTGTGTTGATATATTTTTTTATCTTTTCATCTAACTAACTTGAAAACTAATTCTGTACATATTTAAAATATCTTTCTTTCAAAAATTTTGTTTATCTTTAAAGTGAAGGTGTCCCTAAGGGGACATAGCGCTCTAAGTCGAAATAAAGAGTAAAGGTGAATTATAAAAAAGTAAATAATGAGATAGCTAACTTTAAAAGTTGCTAATTTTATTTATTTGTTGTGTCATCCTCGTAGTTGTCTTCCTCGTGGTCTTCACGTCCGTAGATCTTGTCTATGTTGTTCTCACGTCTATCTTCAAAGTGGTGTGTAGTTACAGTAGTGTTAAATATATACATTATACACAGTACTCTGTCGTAAAATAATATTTATCCTTGAGAAGCTCATTTATATATTATTATTTAAATAAATTATAAAAATACCATATATTTGATGACAAAAGAAAAGATATATTCATCATGGTGTAGCAATATTTGCCTAAATATAACCCTTTCCAAAGCGACCATATATACACTAATGGACAAAACTTAAGGAAGTTGTAACTTTCAGCATGTATATCAGGATTCAGAAAATAACTATGAGAGATACTCATGGACAAAACTTAAGGAAGTTGTAACTTTCAGCATGTATATCAGGATTCAGAAAATAACTATGAGAGATACTCATGGACAAAACTTAAGGATGTTGTACCTTTAAGCATGTATATCAGGATTCAGACAATAACTCTGAAAGATATATGATACACAGTGACCTTTATTGAAGACACACGATATAACCAAGTGTGAATACACTCATGGACAAAACTTAAGGAAGTTGTACCTTTTACCACGTATATTGGGATTCAGACAAAAATTCTGAAAGATATTACAGTGACCTTTATTGAAAACAAACGAGATAACCAAATGTGAACAAAATTGCCTTTGTCTCGTTAATAACTCAAAGAAATTGTACCTTTTACCATGTATATTGGGATTCAGACAAAAATTCTGAAAGATATTACAGTGACCTTTATTGAAAACAAACGAGATAACCAAATATGAAAAAAATTGCCTTTGTCTCGTTAATAACTAAAAGAAATTGTACCTTTCAGCATGTATATTGGGATTCAGACAGTAACTCTGGAAGATATTTGATACACAGTGACCTTTATTGAAGACATACGAGATAACTATGTGTAAACAAATTGCCTCTGTCTCTATAAAAAAAAAGGAAAACCGGCGACATCAAAGACTCCACTTCCTTAAGTTTTGTCCATGAATGCAAATATTTTCAGTCAAAATTAGAAATTTTAGAGAATTTTGATTCTTTTGGAAGTTATAGGTAGAACATGAATATAGATTAAGTTCAAGAAACTGATAATAAACAAGGCGAGTTCTCTCAAAATGATATAATTGTGTTAATGAAAAGTAAGGGATTAATTTTTCATTTCATTTTTTTTTTAGATGAAAAATAAATTTGAACTACAGGGTGATCCAAAAGTCCCGCACAACTTTAAAAATTAATAACTCCGCAAATATTTTCGCTAGAGAAATGCGGTAAACACCATTGTGTTCAGGATGCAATGGGATTTTTTATGAAAATAATGAAATAATGAAAAATTCTAAATTGCTTTTAGTTACAACTTTATTCGCTGGATGACGCTTCACCAGAATCAGAGATTCAGCGGCCAAATTGTTTGATAAATTCAAAAATATAACTGAAGGAAACGTATTTTTCCTTTTTGAATACCAGGAAAGAACCCTAATAATATCAAATGATAAATTAATATAACACCATTTCGCCAAAAGTTAGAAGAATTGGTTGACGATTTTTAAATACAATCTGAGATATGCAAAATAGGTATATGCAAATTAAAACATGTATCAAAAAATATTTATATTTTAGATGGAGTTTTGTGAAATAAATTGAATGTTTGAAAATAACTACTGATATCAATACACGATTTTTGAAATGTTAATATAGTACCAAAAATTATGATGGCACTACTAATAGGATTTCGTGCTATAAGGAATGTATAGTTTATTGACTAATTGTCGACACTTGACTATTTAACTAGATATTTGTCATGATCCAAAAATGAAATATAGAGGGGAGTGACAAAATATATTTGTCGTACTTTATTCCAAATATCCTATGGGTTTGTCAAATGTTATCATTGTTTATTATACTGTACATAATTTTGAAAATGTATCCCCTAAAAAAATCATTTTTAAATCGACCTTTTGCGTTGAAAAACGTGGTAGTAAAATCATTTTGTATTATTTTTTGTGCAAAACATCTAAAGTTGGGGGGCGATACAGAGATTATTCCTTATGCTATTTCTTCTAATGAGCGAAAAGCGATAAACTAAACATAAGTGGTAAAATTGTGTATACCAGTGTTATTCGAGAAGTTATAACACTTTGGCCTGCACGACATAATATAAAATGTGGGCAAATGACAAACAAAAAAATACTGTTTACAGAAAAAAAAAGAGTCAAGATGTGAGGAGAGCATTTATTATTCCCATAATCAAAAACAAAGAGCTTCAAAATATAACACATGAGGTAACTGCCTTCTCTCTTGTATTAGGTCACAATCCTTGCTCAATGTGGCGCCCTTCATTCTCAAACACCGCCTGCAGACGATAGATGACAGAATGGTCACAATTAAATAGTTGAAATTTATAAAACGTGCCATCTGATAGAAGCCTTCAACATGGCCAATGTGGTAGGCCGGCATCGATAAAAACGCGACTTAATGTACCCCCATAACCGAAATTGTAAGGCGTCAAGTCTGGTGATATTGGGGGCCACTGGTATATAAAGTGGCGACTTATCAACGAATTCCACCGAACGTTTCCTTCAGCAATTGTTTGGCACCGCGAGAGATATGAGGAGGTCCTCCATCTTGCAAGAATGTTATTTCGCTTAGTACTTGTCTGTCCTGCAATATGGGAATAACCTTTTATCTCAAAAGTTGAACATAACGTTCACCAGTTATAAAAACGGTTTTAAAAGTTCTTCCATTGATTTTTTCAAAGAAAAATGGCCCAATAATAAAAGAAGAAGTGAACCCACACAAAACTGTAACTCTGTGCTGATGAAGTGGTATTTCTGTAAAAATCCTAGGGTTTTCTGTTGCCAAAATGAGGCAGTTTTGAATGTTAGATTCTCCCTTTAGATAAAAGTGAGCATCATCTGTTCTTAGAACATTTGACAGCCAGTTTTCATCAATATCAATTTGCCGGAAAACCCATGCAGCGAATTCTTTACGCTTCTCAAAATCGCTGACTTTCAACTCGTGGAAACTTTGAATTTTGTTAGGATATTTTTATAGAAAAATTCTAAATGTGTGTTCTCTCCAAACTGTTCCATACGAAATCCCCGTTTGTCGAGAAACTTGTCTAGCACTTACTTCTCCATACGTGAATAACGTTTCAATAGCTTCAGCATTCTGCAAAACCGTAACAGCCACTGACTTGCATGTCGATGGTCTTCCACTCCGAGGTTTTGCTTCCAGAGATCCGGTTTCCTCAAAACTTTTAATCAATCGCTTTAGAGAGAAGCAACTCATTGGTCCTTTACCGCTTCGAATATCTTTGAAGGAACGAAACGCTCGTAAAGATTCAGTGGCAGATTCTGAATCACAATTAAAACAATTCACCAAGAGTCTTTATCCTGTAGTGACGGCATTCCAGGGGGAAGAGGAGAAGTTAGACCACACCTCCTTGCGGTCCCCCTTGGACCCTTGGAATATTTGACCAAATTCTGGTTCGTTTCCAAGATGACTAACGTTGCAACGGCACCCATTTTCAAATGAAGAGCAAAACTGATATCTCCAGTAATGCTACCGCGTCCGGGGTAACCGCCGCATCAGGAGCTGCAGCTCGAGCTCATGATGAGAAATCTACTACGAGGACACAATTCAATCTACTACAACTCAATATAAATGGTACCCAGAGGAAAATAAAGAGCTGACTTGTCTTCTCTGTGACAACAATGTACATATTAATTGTCCTCAGGAGACAAAATTGAATCAGAATATGAGATTCAATATCAAAGATTATACAAAACTACGAATGGACAGACCTGGAAAATTCGGAGGAGGACTTGCCGTTTTGATTAAAAATCTTGAAATCAAATTTAAGGAAATCGCCTATAATCAGAGTAAGCCTAGAGAATGCACGACAGAAACTCAGGCAATAGAAATCTATCTTACAGATAAAACAATTCCAATCATAAATGTTTATCACCACGATAATACTAGCATCAATACAGGCCTGATAGAGACATTAAGTGAAGCGTCTTCGGATATCGCAATCATACTTGGTGATTTTAACGCCGAAAGACCAACTTGGGGATCACCTGTCCAGGATAACAAAGGTCAGCAGGTTGAGGACATGCTAACCGACCTCAACCTTACGCCGTTAAATAACGAAAAGAACACCTTTATATCCAAGTCCACAGGCACAGAATCCGCAATAGACATCACAGCGATAAATTACAACATCGCACCCACAACACAATGGAAAATTCTGAAAAGTGCAATCAGTGACCACAGACCAGTGTTGGGCAAATATTAATTAAAATGATTTATTAAAGATTAACAATTGATTAATTGTTAATTGTAATTTTCACAATTAACAATTAATCAATTGTTAATTTTATTTTTACAATTAACATTTAATCAATTGTTAATTGTATTCATACAATTAACAATTAATTAATTGTTAATTGCACTTTTCTAATTAACAATTAATTAATTGTTAATTGCACTTTTCAAATTAACAATTAATTAATTGTTTAGAGAAATTTAATTAATCTAACAAATAAAAAAATTACTGGTGCATAATAAACTGGTATATAATATACTGTACAGGCCTGCGAGGGACGTGGACGCAGGTACAATATAACTATTGAACTATTTAAATACACATGTTAGCAACAAATAAAAGACTGATGCAAATGATCATCAATAACTTTAATTAAGCATGATTAGATAGACAATGATAATTTATAATTTCTTGTAATAATTTAAATTACATTTCAGTACCACTCTCTTCTCGAACATGCTGTCCGACAATTTGTGACTCTTTGGCAGATTTGTCATTGTCGCAAAAGAAAAAAGGCGTTCAACTGCAGCTGACGATGGTAAAGGTGTGTTGTATTGAATAAAAACACTTTTTATCTCAGGATATCTATTGAGTAGTTGCAAATCTTGGCTTTCCTCTGCAAAAAAATGCAGCATCAAAAGTTCTGCTTTATTCATTGGTGCATCGGAGGAGCATGCGTTTTTTTCTGAGATTGAACTATCGGAGTCAGAGTCAAAATTGAAAAAAAGGTTTTCTTTGGTACTTTTTGTTTTTGCCACTGTCGCTACTATATTTCCACTATTTTTTTCGGAAATGCAGGTCTTGAAAACTTTTAGAATCTTGGTACGATCCGCGGGCTCAAAACAAGTCAACCATTTATTTTTGAATCTTGGGTAGGATAATGCCGCAATAGCCGCTATTTCAGCTTCAGGAGTGGTGACGTCAAGCATTTTTTCAAATCTCTTCTCTACACTCTCTCTGTATGCCTTGACCAACGGATTGCAAAAGGAAAAGTTGTTTTTCTTTTCAATTTTTTGCAATTTTTTTCTCAGCGCAAGAAGGCACGGCAGAACTATCCCATAATATGCGTTAGTCTCACTCTGCATTATGTCGAGGGCTTCTGCCACTGGCGAAGTGCACGTCAAATACTCTTGTATGTATTCGAATTCGTTGTCTTTGATAGCATTTTTTATGTTTAATAATCTATGTAAGAGTAAGCTTTTTTCTTTAATATCGAAAATTTGCTGGAGGGCATCAAACAAGCTATTCCATCTGGTCTCACCAGGTCGACTTAACGTGTGTCCTAACACATTCTGCATTATTTCAGCACTCTTTGGTCGTCCTGCAGCCTTCCACAAAGCATTACATTTCTTCATGATTGCAGCATGCATTTGCGACAGAGGGGTGTCTTGCTCGCTTAAAAGTTTGTTCGCGTCCGTAGTTGCGCAAAGGCTTAACGTATGCGCACAGCATCGTAAATGGGCAGGAAGTAAATGCTCAGGATCTTCTAAATTTGATGATTCGTCGTCTTCAACATCTGATTCAGAAAAGGCTTCTGTTGGCTGAGAGTCTGGCATAACTTCATCAACAATATTTATATTGGTCAATTTGACACCGAACATTTTGAAAGCTTTTACGAAATTGCTGCCATTATCCGTCACCGATGCAACAATTTTATTCGTATTGAGGTCGAAATGATCGTTAATTTCTTGAATCATATCGGATAGTCGATTGTAGCTGTGGACGCCTTTGAATCGTTGACAAGCTAACGCCACTGAAACTCTCCGTAGATCATTTGTGATCCAGTGCGCTGTAACTCCTATAAAACTTCTCTTTTTACTGGACCAAATATCTATTTCTGTGCACACATAGGAAGCTTCTTTTAGTTTCGACTTTATCTTAGCTACTTGCGTTTCATAGTGGTTTTCTATACGACGTCCTAGTGAACGTCGACTCATTAGAGTTAGCCCCATTTCAGATATTTCCAAGTCCGTGAATATTTTTGAAAAATATGGATCTTCCACTGCACGTAATGGGATCATGGAATGTATAAAATATTTCAGAATATTTTCATCGAATTGTTCTTGTGTAATTTTATTCTCATTTGACTTCTCAGTTTTTACCCCGGATTTCTTTTTTTTTACATATCTTTTGTACTCTTCAATGCATTCTTGCCCGTGTTTTCGCTTCAGGTGACTTAAAAAGTTTGACGTACAATTATGATATCCTTTAATTTTAGTTAATACATCTCTTGGACATTTCATACAAAGCGCTGTGATTTTATTACCAGTGGACTCTTCAAGCAAGGATTTGAAATATGTTCCATCTAGCAAGTAAAGCCGCGCTTGCGAAGACGAACACTCGGCGGTGTCAGTTGGTGGCACAGGTGAAGATGTTTCTAATGACTCATTAATGTCCGAAACCGAAAAAGTCACTGGAATGTTACTGTCTTCTTCCATTTCGTTTATCGACGCCATTTTATTTCATGTATTTTATTTCAATGTATTCTTAACCAAAACAAACATTCACGTATGTAAAAGGCTTAACGTGACAAGAATAGTTCATCAATGAGAAGGATTGATTTTTTTCATGCAGTGTAATTTTTTAAACCTTTCATTGAATCTGTTATTTTTATTTATTCTGTATTAATACATATTTAATTGTTAGTTTTAATTGTTTCATAAAACAATTTTAAAAATCAATTGCAATTAATTTAATTGCAATTGATTTAATTGCAATTGATTTAATTGAAAAATTAATTGCATTTTATTTAATTGCAATTAATTTAATTTCAATTAATTTAATTGCAAATTGCAATTTAAAGATTAATTGCAATTGATTTAATTGCAATTAATTTATTAGCAATTAATTTCTTAGTCAATTAACAATTTAATTGAAAAATAATTTTTTAATGCCCAACACTGCCACAGACCAATTTTAACAACCCTAAAATTCAAAATTGAGAATTTTCAACAGAATAAAAGAACATTGGAAAAAGAATTTACAGAAAAGCTTGAAGAACTGTGCAACGAAGAATCAAATCACAGAACGATTGACAAAAACTTGGAAAAATTCTCTTTGAACATATCCAAAGCTGCAAAAGTATCGATACCTAGAGGTAGACGTAAAGACCTGTGAATACTTTACTGGAAGGACCACAATATCGAGGCAATGATTGCAGAGAGAGACAATAAAAATGAACTTCTTAAAACAAATTAAACAGAAGAAATCATAAAGGAACTAATTGAAATTAGTCACAAAATAGAACAAGAAATTTGGATATTCAAACAAGAAAAATGGGCAGAATTCTGAGAATAAAATGGATCCAAAAAAGGAAAGCCATCACTGGAATATAATTAGTGTTATAAAACTCAAAACCAACACTAATCCTCCAATACTCTAACCGATATGAACAGCGAGAACGAACAAACAGATGTGGCTGACATAATTTCTGAATATCTTTCAAGCACTTCCAGACTCATCTATACGAATGAAGCCTGGTAACCCATTACGACCTATAGTAGCATACTATCTATCCCCTGCAGCTCCTTTAGCCAAATTTATAGCCAATCTCCTCATCCCCTTACTCAAAGATAATCCCCCCAAAACAACTATAACATCCACACCAAAATTCATCAGCGAAATTTTAGACACTCCCTATAGACCTAACCATAGTATGGTATCCTTCGATGTAGTTAACCTTTACCCTAGCCTACCACACCAATTAGTCATGGAATGTACAAAAAACTTCCTTTCAGACCACAATATAACCTCCAATATATACACTAAAATAATTAAATTAATAGACATATGTTTACATATCAATATATTTTCATTCAATAGCAATTATTACAAACAAACTAAAGGCTCCCCAATGGGAAGCCCACTATCATCCCCTTTAGCAGAAATAGTCATGCAACAGATAGACCGACAGATTACTGGCCACTTCCCAACAGAAATTCAAATATGGAGCAGGTATATAGACGATATATTCTGCTTATGCCACACAGAAACAATAGATAGCATTTTAACCAAATTAAAAGACTTTCATAAAGAAATTGACTTCACCCTAGAAAAAGAAACCAATAGCACGTTACCTTTCTTAGATATTTTCATCACCAGGCAAAACCAGAAATTCAACACTACAGTATATTATAAGCCCACTTTCCAACCTAACTATATACACTACTCCTCATATTGCCCTTTAAATCATAAAATAAACACCATAAAAACCCTCACAAAAAGGATCCATACCCATTGTTCCAATCAAACATTTAAAACAATAGAAACTCAAAATATAATGCAAAACCTTCTCATAGCAGGATACCCAAAAAATTTTATACTAAGACATTTTTATAACCCTTCCACAATCAACAATAACCAGACATATAGATCAACATGCATCATACCTTATTCCCCCAATAACATCAAAATAGCCCGAGAACTTAAAAAACACGGAATCAGAATTTTTTATGAAAATACTCCAAACATTGGTTCTATAGTTAGAAATCCTAACACCAAAAACAATAGCCCTATCCTACCAATACACAACAAACAGGCCATCTATTCCGTTAAATGTAACCATTGTAATAGTATATATGTAGGAGAAACAGGCAGGTCAGTTAAGGACAGGATTAATGAACACAATAGAAATATAAATAACAAAGACAATAGATCACTTATCTTTCAACATATTAAAACAACAGGTCATACTTTTAATTTAGATGAACCAAAAACCTACTACACCAACATAAAAAATAAATATAAAAGACTAATCCTAGAAGCAATAGTATCCAAAAAACACCAGAGCATCAATAGACATATAGATATCCCAGAAATATACAATAGCTTAATACACAATCCTGATACATAGAACTACATCCTAGATAAACAATGGCAATTTCCAGATTGATATAAAATTTAATTCAGACTTAGAATATTCATTTTAGGACAAGTAATCATTTCAATATATTCAATGTAATCGACCAATATTTCTGGGGGCAAAACACCTCTCTTTATAAAAGTTTTTAGATTAGAACTAAATCACGTGGATACGAGATTCACTCACGCTATGCAGGACCAAAGAAAAACACCATCTAATTGTTTACAAACATTTCTATTTGAAATTCAAAATTTAATTTAAAATTACTTCCTATTTTCTTGAAGAAGGGCTATTTACGCCCGAAAGCTCGAATACTATTATTTTTGAAATAAAAGAAACTTATCCTCGGAATTTATTTATGTTTGCTGCTTATTAAACAAGTTAGTTAAACAAGCAAGAAATTACCATCAACAAGATATTTACTCGAGAGACTTCACACTGAATGAGCTAAATTTATCAATAGGAAAGTTAAATCCAAGATGTCACCTGGAGATGCTCTAATCTTTGGTCAAATGATTAAACACTTTGGAGACGAAGCTAAAAATCAACTCCTACGAATACTGAACATTTCATGGCAAACTGCTAAACTACAAAAGAATTGGAAGATATCAATTATAGTGCCAATACTGAAACCAAACAAAGATGCTAAGGAATGCAAGAACTATCGGCCAATTGCTCTTACCAGCATACTTTGTAAAATAACAGAATGAATCATCCACTCTAGGCTCATAGTCTGGCTCACTAACAATAATAAAATAAACTCTACCAAACTGCCTAAAGATCCAGACACTGTACAACTGATAAACTGTTCTACTTCTGTCAATCAATAATAGATTTCTAGGAAAAACCGCTAAAGAAGACAACGGCCGTATTCCTGGATATGACCTCAGCTTTTGTTCGAGTGTAGAAATTATTTGAAAGGCTGCACAACATCGGAGTAAGAGGAAGAACCTTAATCTGGATTGCAGACTTCTTAAGGGGAAGAAGGATAAAGGTTCGGGTCAATAGAACATTTTCCTAGGACCGAAGAACATGAGCTGGTGTACCTCAGGGATCTGTGCTTAGTCCTCTACTCTTCTCCCTATATATTAACTGTGGTTTATGTAAATAGATGAATATTATTTGTATTATTTAAAGCCTCATTATGTAAAAATATATGTATATATAAATTGGACATTTGTTGTTGGCCATGGTCAAGTTTGAACTCTTGTACGTATAATTACGACACAACAAAAGTGGCGACGAGGATGCGCGATCTACAGAGCCAGTAAAAAGCTGAGGAAAACGGCGTTTATGCAAGTATAACAACTACCTCTTTTAAACAAATCTGACTCTCTGATTATGGAGAGGAAAAATAGGAAAATGGGTTAAGATTACATCCTTTAAACTATCTGAATCAAGAAAACAAAGGAGTAGAAAAGTTCAGCATGACAAGTTCAAAGTTAATAATAACTTTTAGATGCTATAGCCCAGTGGAGGACACTTCGATCTTTTTGTACAAAAATTTGAGGCTTTCTTTTTGGCATCTGAAGAAGGAGATTAGAGTGCTGATTTTTACCTCGCTACCAGATTCTGAAACTTTGAAGCAGGGAAACGACATTTTCTTCCTGGTCTAATGAAAGATCAACCCCATGATACTATCATTCAAAGAATTGAGCTGCATTTGGATCCAAAGAAGAAAGTGATACCACAGCGATGCAGATTTTTAAAGAGAATTCAACAGGAAGGAGAATCAATTTCGGAATATCTTAGAGAATTGAAACATTTGGCAATAAATTGTAATTTCGTCGATATGTTGGGAACCATGATGCGAGACCGTTTTGTGGCTGTAATCTGGTCGGAAATCCTGCAAAAGAAGCTACTACAAGTGGACGACGATGTCACCCTGGATAAAGTTTTTGCAGTGGCGATCTCGTTCGAATTGGCGGAGATAAATACAAGAGAATTACAAGATAAATTAGTGGCCAAGATATCCCCTGTGAATTGAAAGGATAAAAAGGGCGAGTACAATAATAGTACGGCGCAGTATAGGCCTTTCAGGCAAAGTGGCAAAGGCAAAATAGTGTGTTATAGATGTGGTGAAAGACATTCACACGTGGCATCTGTTTTACCTCATAGAACAAAGACTTGTTTTAAAATGTAAAAAACTGGGTCATTTAAGTAGGGTCTGCAAAGCTAGTAAAAGAATGTGGGGATGTAAATTTGTACAAGAGGACTCTATAAATTCTGTACAAGGCGAAACTGATGCCACAATAAATTTAACAGTAGATGATTATTCTTTGTGCTTTACAATAGATACAGGAAGTCCAGTTACGTTAATACCTAAAGATATTTATAAGAATTATTGGCAAGGTAAAAGATTATTTCCAACAAATTTAAGATTAAAATCCTTTTGTGGTAAATCAATAGAGATTATAGATCAAAGAAATGTTTTTGTAAAAGAAGCCAACCAATATTTACGATTAATAGTTGTAAATGAAAAAATCCAGGTAATTTTATTAGGAAGAGAATGGCTTAAACAGTTGAAACTTGATTTTATTCTATATTGTTCAGCATTAGAATTTTAAATAATGAATATAATAGAAATATATTTAAATATATAAAAATTTGATTGATAGGTATGCAAATTTGTTTAACAAAGATTTGGGCTGTCTAAAGGACGTTAGGATAAATTTTAATTTAAAAAAGGATATGACTCCTGTGTTTTGTAAGGCCAGAAGTTTACCTTTCTCTCCAAAAAACAAAGTATAGAATGAAATTGATCGTTTAGTGAATTCTTGCATTTTATAACCTATAGTTCATGGATATTGGACCGCTCCAATAGTACCGGCATCAAAAAAGGATGGTAGTGTAAGGATATGTGGTGATTTTAGATGTACAGCTAATAAAGCAATAGAATTAGATAGGTATCCCATTCCATCGATCGATGAGATCTTTTCAAAATTATCTACAAGCACCGTACTTTCGACTCTAGACCTAGACCTAGGCTTACTTACAAGTAATGTTAGCGGAAGAAGCCAAAGCTGTTGTTGCTATAAACACAACAAAGAGGTTGTTTTCTTATAAAAGACTACCATATGACGTAGCGGTAGCACCAAATGAATTTCAGAGGATTATGGAAGGCCTATTTTCTGATTTGCCAGGTGTGGCCTGCTACATAGATGATATTTTGGTTGCAGGAAAATACTTTGAAGATTATGAACAAAAGTTGGATCTAGTGTTTAGATGATTGCTAGAAAAAGGTTTAAAGTTAAACAGATATAAATGTAAATTTAAAAAGAAATCGGTGGAATTTTTAAGGTTTAAAATGGATAAATATGGACTGCATCCCTTAGAAAATATAATTAAAGCTGTGATAGAGGCGCCTGAACCTAAAGAATGTTTCGAAATTGAGATCTTTCATAGGACTCTTAATTTATTATTATAGATTCATAAAGAATATAGCCAACATTTTAGCGCTATTCTATCAACTTTTGAATAAAAATTGTAGATGGAATTGGACGAAAAATAGCGAATGTTATTTTTAAAATGTAAATCATTATTAATGGACTATGGACTAGGCGTAATTCTGAGTCATAGAAATGCTAGAAAGAAAGAATGCCCTATAGCTTTTGCTTATAGAACATTAACTGAAGCGGAAGAACGTTTCTCTCAACTAGAAAAGAAAGCGTTGAGCATAACTTATGGCGATGAGAAATCAAGACAATACTTACTGGGACGAAAATTCGTATTAGTCACAGACAGCCGACCCTTAATTCATATATTTTCACCTCAGAAACCAATTCCCATATGTGCAGCATCCAGAATTAAAAGATGGTCCTTAAAATTAGTTGCATTTAATTATACTGAGGAGTTTAGAAAAGGTAGTGATAATTCCAATGTTGACGCATTGTCACGTCTTCCTTTAGAAACGAGTGTCAGGGAGTTTCTTGATGAAGACCAGGTACTTCTTCTCAGGAAGTTGAATGAGGTACCGTTCTCTTTTAGGGAGGTGGCATATGAGACGTCCCGAGATAAAATACTGTCTATAGTATTAATGAATGTTAGAGAAGGCAACTGTGTGTGTGTGGAAATTCACAAGGGTACTGAGGGAAAACCCACTAGCTCCTTATTATAAGATCAATGAGGAATTAAGTTTGGAGTTTGATTGTTTTCAATGGCGTGAAAGAGTGGTAATTCCCCAAAAATTAAGATCTTTAATTTTAAATGACTTGCATGAAATACACATGGGGATTGTTAAAATGAAGATGATTGCCAGACGGTATTTTCTGGTGGCCAGGCATAGACAGTAACATCAAAGAGTTAACTAGAGAATGTAGAGTATGCCAAGAATCGGCAAGCATGCCCCCGGCTACCAGCTCGGAATGGACTTGGCCCGAAAAACCGTGGCATCGACTTCATCTTGATCTAGCGGGTCCTTTCATGGGAAGAATGTTTTTAGTTCTCGTGGACGCATACTCAAAGTGGATAGAAATTTTTATCATCAAAGATATTACCAGAAAAACGATTATAAATCATCTTAGAGAAATTCTCGCCAGAATTGGATTGCCCTAATATTTTGTTACAGATAACGGAAGACAGTTTGTCTCCGGTGAATTCGAGCAATTTACCAAAATAAATGGTATACGGCACACTAAGACCAGTCTGTATATTCCTAGTACAAATGGTTTAGCTGAGAGATATGTAAGAGAGTTTAAAAACCTTTTGAGAAAGAATAATGGGAAGGATGATTTAGAGACGAATCTACAAAGTTTCCTATTTGCTCATAGAGCATTCCCCCAAACTGTAATAAAGGAATTCCCCCGCGGAACTGCTAATGAAGAGAAGTTTAAGATCAAGATTCTCGAATTTAATACCAAGATGGGAAATCCGCGAGAGGTATTTCATGAGGCCGTAAGAAGGCAGGAGCAGTTTACTACAGGTTGAGAGGTTTATTTCCGCAACTATGCAACTGGACCTGAACGGTAAAAAGGTACCATTTTGGAATTATTGAGCTACCGTCACTACCTTATAAGTTGCGAGGGCGTCGTGTATAAGAGGCATATCAATCAATTGCGACCTGTAAGAAAGAAACAAGTGGAGACAAGAAATTAGATACTTCCTCGAACATCAGGAGAGAAGCCTGTAGGTGGAAGTCAGAAATAAAGTGAAGAGGAGGTTCCAGAGGATACATCAGGAAACAAGGAGGAGACTGCTTCTGTGCACGTACCCTCTTGCACTCCTATACCAGGGCCTGTTGCTGTGCACGTGCCCTCTTGCACTCCTAAACCGGAGGCTGCCGCTGTGCAAGTGCCCGTCCGCAGTCCTAGACCTCAGAGAGCCAGGAAACCCCTAGACCGACTGGAGTATTATTAAGGGGGGAGATGTGTTGTGTATGTAAATAGATGAAGATTATTTGCATTCTTTAAAGTCTCATTATGTAAGAATATATGTGTATATAAATTGGACATTTTTGTTGGCCAAACGAAAAGAATCTGAGGCTCTTTATTGGACACGACAAAAACAACAACGGCATTCCAGAGTAAAATAAATCATTAGAGATAGATAAATATTTTTCAAATGAATTAAAATAAATATAATCGACACTGAGAGAAAGTTGAATTTAAAAAAAAAATAGAAAATTATTATTTTCGAAATATAAATAGCTGAGAGGATTCCAGCAAACCGCATCTAAAATATCAGGGTTTTTTTTTTTTGCTACATGTTTTAATTTGCATATACCTATTTTACATATCTCAGATTGTATTTAAAAATCGTTAACCATTTCTTCTAACTTTTGGCGAAATGGTGTTTTATTAATTTTTCATTTGATATTATTAAGGTTCTTTCCTGGTATTCAAAAAGTGAAAATACGTGTCGTTCAGTTATATTTTTCAATATATCAAACAATTTGGCCGCTGAATCGCTGATTCTGGTAGGGCGCCATCTAGCGAATAAAGTTGTAACTAAAATCAATTTCGAATTTTTCATTATTTGCCATAAAAAATTTCCATTGCATCCTGAACACAATGGTGTTTACCGCATTGCTCTAGCGCAAATATTCGCGAAGTTATTAATTTTTAAAGTTGTGCGGGACTTTTGGATCACCCTGTATTTTGACGCGTTTCTTTTTAAAATGAAGCAAATTTCTACTGTCCAAACTGCAATCATAAAATAATAATAGGAGGGGACCTGGCTCATCAATGGTCTATTTCTTATCTCTACTCAATCATATTAGGTTATATATGTATATATATATATTGTAAAGCTTGAGACTTTTGATGGTGTCTGCCGGAAAAGATTAGAGCTCATCAATGGATGAGTCAATACAGTCAATAATGTGTTTTGGGGTTGCAGGTTGAGAATTGCACTTAGTACATAGTGGGAAAACTCATCAGTGGTGAACCCTCCCAGCCAACTGACTAAATCAACATAGCTAAGGTAAAAATAATAATTTTGAGAAGATATACTAAATAGTTATAAAGGATCTCGATAGATGGCGTGCGTGGGCCAGTACATAATATTACGATATTTCAAAATAACTCACAATGACTTGATATGGATCCTCTGGAAGAACACCTTGATCATCTGGAAGATGGTCTTGATCGCTCTGGAATATAGTTCAGATAATTCTGGAAAAAGGCCTTGATCGCTTTAGAATATAGCTTTGAACGCTCTGAAATATAGCTTTGATTGCTTTGAAATATAGCTTTGATCGCTCTGGAAGATGGCCTTGATCGCTTTAAAATATAGCTTTGAGCACTCTGGAAGATGTTCTTGATCGCTTTAAAATATAGCTTTGAACGCTCTGGAAGATGGCCTTGATCGCTTTAGAATATAGCTTTGATCGCTCTGAAATATAGCTTTGATCGTTTTAAAATATAGCTTTGGTCGCTCTGGAAGATGGCCTTGATCGCTTTAAAATATAGCTTTGAGCACTCTGGAAGATGGTCTTGATCGCTTTAAAATATAGCTTTGAGCACTCTGGAAAATGGTCTTGATCGCTTTAAAATATAGCTTTGAACGCTCTGGAAGAGGGTCTTGATCGCTTTAGAATATAGCTTTGATCGCTCTGAAATATAGCTTCAATCGTTTTAAAATATAGCTTTGATCGCTCTGGAAGATGGTCTTGATCGCTTTGAAATATAGCTTTGAGCACTCTGGAAGATGGTCTTGATCGCTTTAAAATATAGCTTTGAACGCTCTGGAAGATGGCCTAGATCGCTTTAGGATATAGCTTTGATCGCTCTGGAAGATGGCCTTGATCGCTTTAGAAGAAAGCTTTGATCGCTCTGGAAGATAGCTTTGATCGCTCTGGAAGATGGCCTTGATCCTTCTGGAAGATGGTCTTTTACTCTCTGGAAGATGGCCTTGATCGCTCTGGAATATAGCTTAGATCATTCTGTAAGATTGCCTTGATCGCTTTAGAATATAGCTTTGAACGCTCTGGAAGATGGTCTTGATCACTTTAGAATATAGCTTTGAACGCTCTGGAAGAAGGCTTTGATCGCTCTGAAATTTAGCTTTGATCGCTCTGGAAGATTGCCTTGATCGCTATAGAAGAAAGCTTTGATCGCTCTGGAAGATAGCTTAGATCGCTTTGGAAGATGACCTTTATCCCTATGGAAGATGGCCTTGAACTCTCTGGAAGATGGCCGTGATCGCTCTGGAAGATGGCTTTGAACTCTCTGGAAGACGGCCTTGAACTCTCTGGAAGATGGTTTGAACGCTCTGGAGGATGGCCTTGGTCGCTTTAGAATATAACTTAGATCGCTCTGGAAGATGGCCTTGAACTCTCTGGAAGATGGCCTCGAACGCTCTTGAAGATGGCCTTGGTCGCTTTAGAATATAGCTTTGATCGCTCTAGAAGATAGCCTTGATCGCTCTGGAAGATGGCCTTGAACGCTCGAGAAGATGGCCTTGATCGCTTTAGAGTATAGCTCTGATCGCTCTGGAAGATAGCTTAGATCGCTCTGGAAGATAGCTTAGATCGCTTTGGAAGATGGCCTTGATCGCTCTGAAAGATGGCCTTGATCGCTCTGGAAGATGACCTTGAACTCTCTGGAAGATGACCTTGAACGCTCTGAAAGATGGCCTTGATCGTTCTGGAAGATGGCCTTGAACTCTCTGGAAGATGGCCTTGTTCGCTCTGGAAGATGGCCTTGATCGCTCTGAAGATGGCCTTGAACGCTCTGGAAGAAGACCTTGAACGCTCTGGAAGATGGCCTTGATCGCTTTAGAATATAGCTTTGATCGCTCTGGAAGATGGCCTTGATCGCTCTGGAAGATGGCTTTGATCGCTCTGGAAGATGGCCTTGATCGCTTTAGAATATAGCTTTGATCGCTCTGGAAGATGGCCTTGATCGCTCTGGAAGATGGCCTTGATCGCTTTAGAATATAGCTTTGATCGCTCTGGTAGATGGCTTTGATCGCTCTGGAAGATAGCTTTGAGCGCTCTGGAAGATGGCCTTGATCGCTCTGGAAGATGGCCTTGATCGCTTTAGAATATAGCTTTGATCGCTCTGGTAGATGGCTTTGATCGCTCTGGAAGATAGCTTTGATCGCTCTGGAAGATGGCCTTGATTGCTCTGGAAGATAGATTTGATCACTTTAGAATATAGCTTTGATCACTCTGGAAGATGGCCTTGATCACTCTGGAAGATGGCCTTGATCGCTCTGGAAGATGTCCTTGATCGCTCTGAAAGATGGCCTTGATCGCTCTGGAAAATAGCTTTGATCGCTCTGGAAGATGGCCTTGATCGCTCTGGTCTCAATCCATCACTCGGTAGATCGGCTGCTAAAGTGAGAAAACCATTGTTGTCGCGGCCTTCATGGAAGTCCGCTGTTGAACGGGATAGTAGGAATTGAATATATTTTATTTTACACACACCATATACGATATGTATATATAAAGCACATATCTGAATAAATTTTCCTATATATATATGTGGTTATTTAAGAATTATAAACACCTGTGTAAATACTCATCACCTCTTCTTACACCCCCTAATCTAATATGGACTTTTAATCATTGTACCCAATCCCCCTTTAATCAATTTAACTTTGTATGTATCGTTTTTGAGTGTTCAATTAAATAAAGAGGTACATCTAGAGGGAACGTAGAAACCAAAATTAACTCACCAAAACCGAAACATGAGGTCAACCGTCGCGACAAGCGGCGCCAGTCGTCCGATGACGTCAGAGCTTACCCCGCAAACACGAGGTCAACCGTCGCGTCAACGCGGCGCCAGACGTCCGGTGACGTAACACTTGAGCATATAAAAAGGGCTTGCCCCGCGGCCAAAGTAGTCAGTCAGAGTTCAGCAGATGCAAGATAGCAGACAGCAGCAGCAGACAGATCGTTAGTAAGTCTTTGTGAACGGGGTGGATGGCCCGCCGGCCGCTACTTGGTCTCTGCCTTCTCTCTCTCTGATGCCTCGGATTCCCCTGTGATTCGTCTCTGTGTGCTTTACCACTCACCACCATCACGACTGCGCAATCATCATCTTTCCCCACGACTCAATACAACAGACCAGACCACCGAAATACCACAGCAAAGAAGAAAGTCGACAGGAATCGACATATATATATATTATATTTAAATAAAAAAAGATGGGATTTCTGTTGTTTTGGATCATCTGATTGAGCAGTCGTGGCATAAATATTGAAAGAATAATAATAAAAACAGTTTTGATCGGAGAGATTGCTTTAATTGAGTTTTAGGATAAACATAATGCAGTAAAAGTACCGCCTGGCTTAAGGCGTCAGAATAAAAAAATGAAAAGATTATTTACATAATTACAAAGTTTTGGGTCGGCCAACGGGGAACAACAACAATGAGTATTTATAGAGAAAGCGTGACCTCTGGCGGTCGATTTAAACAGAGTATTTGGATCTATGAAATATATATTTTTTAAATAAAACAATACCTTAATTTAACATTTTAAATAATACTTTTATATAACATTTTTAAATAAAATATTTCAATATAACATTTCCCCCCTGTGAAGAAAATAATATGGGTTCATTCAGAGAAAAGTGATAAAAAATATTGTTTAAAAAAAGGTAAAATGATTGATGGAAAGAAAATAATGTGAGAGGTGATATTCACATAACATATTGGTTTTAAATATGGTAACCAATAGACAGGAAAGTACAAAATGGTGCATAATGTGAATAATGATATAAAAAAATAGTGGTGAAGAGTGAAAATGTGGTCAAGAGAAAAATAAATTGGTGTTCCATTATCGTATTGGCTTATTGTGAACCAATAGATTGGAACTAGACAAGAAAAAAATAAACATTTAATGAGGAAGGTAAATAAAATGAATAATAATTACAACAAAATATATAAATGAGAGATATAAATGATAGCATTGAAAATAAACAATATAAAAATAATGGCATTGGTAAAGGATAGTTAACAACATTTGATGATAAGAAAATAAGGCATTTGTGAAAAACAATAAACATTAGGCAAAGGGTAACATTATGTACAAAAAGGAAAAAGTGAAAACAAGGAATGGACATGTAAAGAAAAATTAATGGTAAGAATAAAGAATGGGTATTGAAAAAAAGAATCAAGGTGAACTAAAACAAAAGTTAAAATTTACATATGTTGGTATCGCTAAATTTACATATTAGTTAGGTACGCTTTCGGATATTTATATAGGAAATAAGCAATGAGGGTAAAAATGAAAATTTTTGAAAATAATAACATTAAGTAATGAGATTAAATAAGAAAAATATCAAAATATTAAGTCTGGGAATTTCAAATATAAGATAGAAATGTGAAACTATAGAGTATTGTGGTCATTAACAAAATATATAATGGAAAATATGATTAACAAAGATTAATTTTTTTATTAAAGATTGAATATGTGAGAAATATATAATATTTTGTTGTTGTGTTCTTGGCCGACTGTTTTGCATATGGTGTTTTAACAAACTGATATGGTGCTAAAGGTTTAACTTATTACAAAGGTTTGAAAGTATAATATGGAAATATACTTAGGAAATATGGCATTTTAAAATGATTCAAAGTAGTGGCACTATTTAAATGGAAAAAAATATTTAAGAATGACATAAAAGGGAAGTAACTATAAGCAAATAAGCAATTGTAAACTATTGTAAAGATTAATCAAAAAGTTAAAGCGAGGTAAATTATGTAAAAGGTTGATACAAAGTACCTTGAAATGGATGATGGGCTGGATTTGAAGATCTCGGGCGATGGCTGGTGTTGGGCGGAAGATGTGATGACTGGAGTTGGCTGCTTGAAACTGCTGGATATGTTAAGAGATGGAGATATCCGACGCTGGTAGGCGTTGGAGCGGATGATGACTAGAGAGGGCTATCTCTTCTTGAAGTTGACCATGTTTGGTTGTGGAGAACTATGTTTGTATGGATTGGGTTATGTTTGCTTGGGAATGGCTATGTTCGCTTGAATTGGGCTATGTTTGATTGGAGATGGCTATGTTCGATTGAATTGGGCTATGTTTGATTAGGGATGGCTATGTTCGATTGAATTGGGCTATGTTTGATTGAAGATGGCTATGTTTGATTGAAGATGGCTATGTTCGCTTGAATTGGGCTATGTTTGATTGGGGATGGCTATGCTCGCTTGTGGAGAAGGCTATGTTTGCTTGTGGATATGGCTATATTTTCTTGTGGAGATGGCTATGTTTGCTTGGAGAAGGCTATGTTTGATTGTAGTAGGCTTTGTTTGATTGGAGATAGCTATGTTTGTTTGGAGATGGCTATTTTTGATTGGGGTAGGCTATGTCTGATTTGCATAATTGGAAATGAGCTATGTTTGGTTGTAGTAGGTGAAAATGACTATTTTTGATTGGAGAAAGTTATATTTGAGTAGAGATTGCTATGTTTGGTTAGAGAAGGTTATTTTTGCTTGGAAGTAGACTATGTTTGATTTGCATAATTGAAAATGAGCTATGTTTGGTTGCGGAGAGCTATGTTTGCTTGAATTGGGCTATGTCTTTTTAAAGTAGGTTATTTTTGATTGAAAAATTTGCATATTTGAATTCGAAAATTTTGCTTTTGCCATTTTGAAAAAACAGGTAAATATCCTGTCGGCTAATATGATATTTAAATAAAAAAAGATGGGATTTCTGTTGTTTTGGATCATCTGATTGAGCAGTCGTGGCATAAATATTGAAAGAATAATAATAAAAACAGTTTTGATCGGAGAGATTGCTTTAATTGAGTTTTAGGATAAACATAATGCGGTAAAAGCACCGCCTGGCTTAAGGCATCAGAATAAAAAAATGAAAAGATTATTTACATAATTACAAAGTTTTAGGTCGGCCAACGGGGAACAACAACAATGAGTATTTATAGAGAAAGCGTGACCTCTGGCGGTCGATTTAAACAGAGTATTTGGATCTATGAAATATATTTTTAAATAAAACAATACCTTAATTTAACATTTTAAATAATATCTTAATATAACATTTTAAATAATACTTTTATATAACATTTTTATAAATAAAATATTTCAATATAACATATATGTATAATATTTGAAACCTTTTTTGGGTGATTGGTTTGGGACCAATGGATGATTGTTTGTTTGGTTGTCGTAAGACCTTGTTGACTTACTTGGTGGTTGATGTGGGCGCAGTCGTTTTGGCTGAAATGGTAAAGTTTTCTCACAGGGAAAATAACGAGGACACAGGATTGGATTGAGAAATAGGCCAGCGATCAAGGGAGAGAAGGGCTTTAGACTATTCGTTTTTGACTAATGGCTAGATTGTTCACATGCTGAAGATTGACTTATCTGGATGGTGAGAAGGTGGTGGCGAGCTCTCAACTGTTCCTTGGCAGGTCCAGCTCCCTACTGGGTGATGAGAAGGGCTTAAGCGTACTGCTTGCTGTGGTGTCCAGCTCCCTACTGTTCCTTGGCAGGTCCAGCTCTCTACTGGGTGATGAGAAGGGCTTAAGCGTACTGCTTGCTGTGGTGTCCAGCTCCCTACTGACTAACTTGAGTCCGAGATTTAACTCGTTAACTCTCCAGTGCTCTCATTGGTTGACTATCGTCTCGTGGCGACTTCTGATTGGATCTTCGCTAGTTCTGCTGGACTCTGATTGGAGGTAGCTAACTCCATTGTCTTTGTCATGTTTTAACATGCTCCCGGAAGAAGAAGGTTTTTGAACTCAGTTTTATTAGTTTCTGGGTAATAAATTTTGCTTCCTGGATAATGAAAACCTGGTAATGGATTGTTTCTTCTCTCCCAATTCGCTTTAGGCCTAACCTTTATTAAAAACCTTTTGGATCATACATTGCATATATTGTGGTGGGGTTACATCTAGTTATATACATATTAGACATATAGACATATATATATCCCTATATGTAAATTTTTACCAAGTTTTTCTCGGTGTTTGATTCCCAGCATCATTTTAGTGGATGATGACTCCGACGTTCTCCTCTTAGTGGACCACTGATGATAGTACACACTGGCACTTTGCATATTTAAAATGGCACATTTTATAGGAATTAGTAGGATTTCCATAAACCGAAGATTAAGGTGTGTTCAATGAAAAATTCAAAATATAGAAACAACTTAAGTTTTGGAAAATATAGAATATATTTTTATAAATCATACTTACACATATGCCCTTATATATTCATAAGATTAGAGGTTATGAAAGGTATACACTCTTGGACAAAACTTAAGGAAGTGGAAAGTATTTTATATGTGTTGATGGTCATACAAGTATATTTGGTTATCTCGTGCGTCTTCAATAAAGGTTACTGTATATCAAATAACTTTCAGAGTTATTGTCTGAATTCAGATATACATGCTAAAAGGTACAACTTCCTTAAGTATTGTCCATGAGTGTATCTTTCAGAGTTATTGTCTGAATTCCGATATACATGCTTAAAGGTACAACTTCCTTAAGTATTATCCATGAATGTATATTTTAGATTTTCTTTGTGTTGATAGGTTTCCGTCCCACAAACTCCAGCTTTCTCCAGAGAAGATGGAACAATAGGCTAGAGTGAGTTATAAAAGAAGGAATTATGTGCTAACTTATCAAACATCAGAAAGCATGTTTACGATTGGTAAATAGTGGTAGAATTTTATAAACCATCGATATTCAACAGCATGCCCCCGGGATCGAACCCCGCATTGGACCCTTTTTTTTTCTAAAGGAAAAACACCTTCAATGGTCCCCGATATTTTCGTTAAATTTCAACCCTAATAATGAATGCAAGTAACCAAAACGGATCTCTACTATACTCGTAATTTAAAAAGTCTAACTGCGTTTTATATGTGTAGACCTATAGCGCACTTACAGTAAAATGCTAACTACTCACCCTGATTATCAGTTTTGAATATTTTTTCAAATCTTCAGGCAATTATTATTCAACAGAAAATTATTTAATATGAAAAAGAAAGATACAAAAAGAAATAGATATACAAATTATGGACTGCAAACAAAGGCAGAACTGACCGAACGTTAGGTTAAATTTTAAGTAGCTCTCCCTGGTGGTGGCGTCGTTAACTTCCGTTGCGGGCGCCCCTGGTGGTGGCAGCAGGAACTAGTAGCCGCGCCGTCACACCACAGTCCATCATCACTTTCACAACAATCATGGCCTGTACTTCGTGTTCTCGGGATAAGTAAAATAAAAGTGTATGAATGAGGAAGAGGGATACCGATAGTACATACACTGCGTGACATTGAAAATGGAACACCAAGAAATAGTGGCCAGAAAATTATGCAAATTTCAGGGTAGACGCGCCTAACTGAGTTATGCAAATGATGTAAAATGCGCAGCTCTCGTGCGCACATGGAGTAAGATATAAGGGAAAGAACTTGCAGAAAGGACAGTATTCGTGTCGTTATTTCTTCAAGGAAAATCATTGTAGAAATTTTGTTCTTGTGTCAAAAGACACGTGTAATAACAGAAAATGCCAGGTCATCGTAAACGGAGGCAGTTCAAGCAGACAGACGCTTTTACGAGGGGCATGGTGATCGGACTGAAAAGGGCAGGTTGGTCCATACGTCAAATCGCAGCTGATACAACCTTGGTGCGTCCACGGTGCACCGACTGTGGAGAAGATGGTTGGAACAAGGAAATGTGGCAATTTATAGGAATGTCGGTGCAACCAGAGTGACGTCAGCACGTGTGGATCGGCGTATCCTTCGACAAGCAGTGGCGGCCCCACAAGCCACTTGTACCGCCATCCTGCAACATGTGCAAGACACCCTAGATCATTCCATCTCGACCAGAACCATTTCCCGTCGATTGGTTGCTAATGGCTTGCACTCATGCCGTCCGCTAAGAAGACTGCCATTGACCCCACCGAATAGGCGCCAACGTTTGGAATGGTGCCGGGCTAGATCGACGTGGATGACGGAATGGCACAGGGTCGTGTTCTCAGACGAGTCGCGTTTCTGCTTGTCCAGTGATAGTCGCCGTGTACGCGTGTGGCGTCGACGTGGAGAAAGGTCCAATCCGGCAGCATTTGTGGAACGCCCCACGGTGCGACAACGTGGAATCATGGTTTGGGGCGCAATCGCGTATGATTCCAGGTCACCTTTACTTCGTATTCAGGGCACTATGACGGCCCAACGATACGTTGATGATGTGCTGCGATCGGTGACACTCCCCTACCTTCAGGGGGTACCCAATGCCCTTTATCAGCAGAATAACGCCCGACCGAACACTGCTCGCATTAGCCAAAAAGCTCTGCAAGATGTACAGATGCTTCCCTGGCCACCGTACTCTCCTGATCTCTCACCAATCGAGCACGTCTGGGACATCATTGGACGCCGTTTGCATGCCTTGCCACAGCCGCGTTCAGAAGAAGAACTGTGGCAAATGGTTGAGAGGGAATGGAGAGCCATCCCTCAGGACGCCATCCGTACTCTGATTGACTCTCTACCTAGACGTGTTCCTGCGTGCATCGCCGTCCGCGGTGGTCCTACTTGTTACTAAGCCGACGCCGTTCTCGCTCTGTATTATGACTATCATTTTGAAATAAAGATCACTTATTGTTCGTCCCTGTCTCTCTCTGTCTGCCGAGTTTCATCACTTTCTGGCCACTATTTCTTGGTGTTCCATTTTCAATGTCACGCAGTGTATAATACCCCTGTTAACCAATGGTCGACCATAACACCAGATAAAACAACTAGCCAATGGCTGAGCAACATGGAGATAAACTTACCTCTATTTGATAACCATCCAGCCAATCATATGAAAACGAGATGATTTATTATCCAGCCCTCTCCTATGTAATTCCAAACAAACTGTATTGAATCATTATGCTTATATACTTACTAGCCGAATGACCCGGGCAACGCCCGTGTTTTACCCGATTGAATGTTTTGATTCAAATACTATTTGTTACAATTATAAATTGGCGCCTTAAATAATTGCATATGTTAGTTAATAACCTAGTTAATAGCCTATGTGCTTTATCTGTCTATGTACTGTTGGCTTCCGTAGGCGTCTCTTACTGGGAAAAAGTAAGAGAGGATTCCATTTGGTTATTATCTAATATATGCATTTATTTAGGGAGCGACCCGCTCCAACACAATAGTTACAAAGACGAAATAGCGAGTGGGAGGGGGAGGGGCATGATGGGGGGGGGGGGCAAAGGTGGCGTGACCGTAGCCAACCAATAGGAGGGCGCCATTCCAAAAAAAAGCAAACGGTGACAGAGATGAAAACTGATGACTGATTGATTAGGAGATGAGGAATGACGCTCGTAACTGTATATACTTATGCTACACTGAAGAATGGAATCTCAGAAATGGTATTCAAGCAAACTATGGACATAAGCTTTTAGTTCAGTAGAATTACATATAAATATTTGCATAGGGTAATGCTCTTCCGTAAACAACCATTTATAAGATTTCACCCTTCAGTGCATCATATAAAAGCAGAATGATCCAATACAGTTTTAAAGCTCTAAAGAAGCGGTCTGGTATATCAAATTGGCCAAACCGCTGGGAGGGTTCACCACTGATGAGCTAAGCCCTCCTAATATTTTTCCATCGCAGTAAGGACAGTAGAAGTTTGAATGATGTGTAAAAGAAACTTCCACGTCTTAATGTTTTCATTTGCTTTCAACCTATGTAGACATGGGATTCACTCACGGTAGAAGCAGTCGCAAACTACCCACCATGATTACCATGGCTTTTACCACGGTTTTTTTTGCTTGCGATATCTTCTATCTATATATATAAAAATGAATGTTTGTATGTTTGTCTGTGGTTGGTTTGTATGTCCGGTATACAAATTCGCAGTAGTTCACTAATTCAAACCAAAATTTCCATACATAGGTAAAAAATAACGAGGATGACGATAGGCTATTTTAAAATTAAAAAGGCTATTTTAATAAATCAATTATTAAAACTATATATTCAAATTATTCTAAATAGCTCATCTAGAACGCGGTGGATCTGATGGCGGGGCGCGCCCATTGGCCGCCTGCGACACGTGGCTTCCCTGTGCGCGCGCATGCGCCGGGAAGCCACTCTCTCGCCGGCAGCCGACGGGAGCAGTCGCTTGCTCGCCGGGAGTCAACGGGCGCAGACATTTACTCGCTGGCCGCCAACGGGCACATGTTTAATGTGTTTGAATAATACATTTAATCATGTAAACCCGGGCGATGCCGGGCAACCCTAGGAAGCAAGATGTATACAAGGTGTAGACAAGATGAAGATCTAGATGAAGATTAAAACGTTTTTAAAATATATTCGCACTCGGGTAAAACCCGGGCGTTGCCCGGGCCATTCGTCTAGTTATTTATAAAACTAAGAAAGATATTTCGACCTGGTGTATCTTTAAGCAGTCAGAGTACCGCCTGTCTCTAGAATGGGGAGAGATATTTCCTCTTTAGTATGATCGTGGTAGTGAAGTTAGTCTTCTACACTTGGAGAAAATGTCGGTCTTGAATATCAACACAGATTTCCGAGGACAGTGTTGTTTACCGGCTTCGTCAAAGCTAGTCGTTGATATACGACAGTTTCAGTCCTTGCAGCTCGATTATGTAAGAATAAGAAAATCAGTACTCTACTCTCACTATAAATACTTTCATTCATCACCTACAATGGAATGCTATCTGAATGACAATATCCTCCTAACCTTAAAGAGAATCATTGTACAAGTAAGAAGCCTTTTGCAACGGTGAATTTAGTCTCGATTTTCCACACTACATGTTCTACTGTACGGCAATGGAAGAAGAAAGAGAAATTCTTCGTCAAGAGACCGGCTATAATAGCAATTCGCCTTATGTTTCAATGGCAAAAGTCGTAAAATCCAGACCCTTTGCATTCGCTTTTTATAAATACTGGAAATCGGCTCAATCAAAATATTTAGCACAGACACCGGATCCAACTCGATAATTGGTCGAGGCCAATACCAAATACTTGTATATAACTATGATGCTAATTTGTTATTTATTTATTTTGTCCTACAGAGAGAATCCTGTATGGCACGTGTGCCCAATAAAGGCTATTGTTGTTGTTGATATACGACAGTTTGGGTTATCTCGCATCCATGTTCATTCGTTTACCTTCAACATTTTAGATCTGTTATATGATACAAGTGCGTTTGTATCAAACTGGGGAATCTCACCTTGCTTTTCAGCTTTGATGGCGTACAGCAGTAACTTTGGTGCATTGCGATAGGTTGATTTGCTACAGTCATTGCAAGGCTCGAAGATCATACCATGATTGTCATAGTAGCTTGAGAATTGATATATAGTTCTTATATAAACGCGCCTTCTATAGTCACAATTATCAACTATTTTTAGCGCGTATGTTTCATTTTTTTTAAATTTCCTACCGCCCTTACTGCAACGAGAAAAATTTTGTAAGGGTTCACCACTGATGATTCAGACCCAATATTTTACTCATTGCAGTAAGGGGGTGGTAGAAATTGCTCATTTTATAAAAAGCATACGCGCTTAATAGATTTATAATCTTGAATGGTAGATATGTACTTGGAGTATATGTGAAGATAGCACGGAAGAGATTAAGCAGCGAATAACGGCCGCTTAGACCGCTGGGCCCAAATGGATGTTGTTCAAGGATGAATCAGTAGCTGGAAAGACTTTGAATATTGACGTCTTTGTTCTCCTTGAATAGCGATTCTATCTGCTAGTCGTCCCTTTGCCCAGAAATCCTGCGTAGTTTGTGGCTCCAGTGATCTGGACATGCCGCTGATCTCTAATCCAAGAGGCCTTCAATACCATCCAACGGCCATCCGGGCTGCAGTGCTGGGAATAAAGGATGGACGACGACGCAAATTCTATTCTTGCATCAACAAAAAGGCGTCCGTCTATAAGTTCTTCCTGAGTCTTGAGATGAAGGAAATTAATGAAGCCTCTAATTATATAAAAGACACTTCGGCCAAGACTCCTCGACTGTAAATAATTATAACTAATCTTGTAGAACGACATTTTGAAAATTATCCCGCATGTGTTTCTTTTGAACGAAAAATCGAAATTTATTTTAAAGATAAATAACGATTATTTCTAACCTTAGGGATGAAGTATGAAAGGATGAATTGTGAAGAGTAATGATGAACGGAAAAATAGTGTTCCCATCTCTGGACATTTTATTTTTCCGTTTATCATTACTCTTCACAATTCATCCTTTCATACTTCATCCCTAAGGTTAGAAATAATCGTTATTTCTCCTTAAAATAAATTTCGATTTTACGTTCAAAAGAAACACATGCGGGGTAATTTTCAAAATGTCGTTCTACAATCATAAGCCGCATTATATTGTATTAGAAATTGTAACTAATCTTGTTTATAGTGTTTCAATCTTTCTATATATTTTTTTTCCGTAAGTGCGTATGCTTTATATTTGACGGGGATGTCAATGGTTTCAAAATCTATAAAAAAAAAAAACGCCAAGTGTGTCCTAAGCCGGCTGTGTGGATATCATTGTGTCTCTACACACCCAACCATCCGGATGGCAAAGTCAGATACAACGTCCCACATGGCGATTTTACCACACCCCGGTGTTTACAGACCAATGCTATGTTGGCTCATTGAAACTCTGTCAACTGGGGAAATGACTTCTGCTATATTTACCTGGTATTATTGTTACCTCCTACTTCTTATAACGTAATTAAGTTCTGATTGGTTTAATGGATCATCCAATAAGAATCTCTATAATAACCAGTATCTAGAACTTTCTGCACCATTCCCGAGTGTTCAGTCATACGCATTCACACCAAATTAGAATCATTCACCTATTTGACTTTATCTTATATATTTGCATATCCTGGCATTTGTAGCAGGATTCTTCTTGGTATGCAAATTTTCTTCTCCGTAAGTGTATATCCCAGAACAGTAGCACACGACAAATCTATAAATTGGAGAATCTTGGACCCTTTTGAACTTTTTAAAACCTCAAAAAAGAGAAAGGTTGGTAGAAATCACTTATTGAAAGAACATGATCTATAAGCAAATATTTCATAAGATAATAAAAAGATTACATATATAAAACACTTAAGGCTCGTATTCGTATTATACATACACTAAAAAGGAACTTTCCTTTTTAAAATAATTTAAACAAGGCATTTTTCATATGGCACCATCTCTATGCCCAGAGCGCAGAATCCTGCCAGTGGAAACAAAACTAGCTTTAGCAAATTCAGCCAACATTTTCCAAGTCAAAACACTTTTTCGATATATTTGGCTAATTTCATAACTTCTTTCGTAGGATTTCTTGAATTCGATGTCTCTTTAGTGATGAGCGTCATAGTCCTAAATAACGATTTACAGGTTGGTTTTGTCTATATTTGTCAAAGCTGAGATGGTGACACGAATATTTACAGAAACCATTCTTTTACCAATTTATAATATCGGTATACTAAAGAACAAATTGCTTAGAAAAGACCTTTATTTTTAGAAAAATCTTAAAGGATGAAGGAAAAAGAAGACCTGCAATGAACTAACTAGGAATCAAGAACACTATCGGAAAAGGTCACTCGTTGAGCTGAGAGTGATGGTCACCAACAGGAAAATAATTACAGAATATTCGTCTATTTAGTCACCAAAAGTCGAAGTCGAATTGATAGACGTAACAACTGCATACCACTTAAAAAGTAGGATGCTCTTTAGTAATATGACGATATGCGAATGGTTGACAAAAGGTAAAACATATCAATTATTTCCCTTATTTTAGCAAATAAATAACCACAAATTTCTTTCCTATTACAGGAAAATTAATTGTATTAATTATTTATTAAAAACAAGAATATTTTAAAAGCTCTATTTAAAGGAAAATAAATAAATATTATAAAAATTCAAGCGCTCGTTATAACAAGTCGTTCTGAAATCATTATTAAAATATTTTGTGAATTCGTTTATTCTTATCTATTATGATAATATATATTTTATATATGATAATTTAAACCAATAACCCTATATTATGTAATACGTATAACAAGCTTGTCATGTTGTATATAGAACTAATTATAAACTATAACTAATTATACGCATAATTGACGTGTGTCCTTGTATCTCCAGATGTAATGTACTGAGGATGAATAAATAAAAATATATAATAGATTAAAAACTGAGTTAAGAGCAAGATTGAGCGAATCACAAAGTAACTTCTAAAGATAGATGGAAGCCAACAGACTGGTGCCAGAGTCGAGTTGCGGACACGTGCAGAAAGGCAATACTTCCTGGTCCACTTCCTAGTCCCCTTCCTGGTCCAAAAAAGTTGTATAAATAGGACCCCACGTAGCAACAGCCATTTTAGTTCTAGTCAGTCCCGGTCAGCGTCATCCCTTATCGCCGGTTGTCACCAACTCATCGACCATGTAAAACAGTAAGAAACCTACTCGATCTCCATCTTTGCTCTTGGCTCGCTTTTTATCTATTCAAGGAACTTCCCTTCTACAACGTGTCGCTTCGTTTTTTGTGTGTGTGGACATTCCCAGCTTTTCCACTCTGCCTCGACCACGACTGCCTGTACTTTGGGAGAACTGTTAAAGGTCCTACAAGGTGCAGCGAGGTACTGGAAAACTCTCCACCCCTGACTGTCCCTCGCGGTTACTACAGGTTTGACCCTCGGTTGCCACAACTTATAGCGAGAGTCGACGAGGTTCTACAACAGGCTTACCAAACCTCAACGCATTATTACAGCTAGTAGACAGGATCCCTAATCACAGATAAGGATCTCAACATATTATCTCAGAGAGCCGACAGGATCTCAACACAATATTACAGTTAGTCGACAGGATTACCACAACGAAGGAGACCACAACGAAGAAGGTAAAGACTGTCCAGATAGAAAAGAGCCAAGAAGCAAGATGGAGGAGCAAACCAACCCGTCCAACGATACAGCCGAACAAACTATCCCCAAACAAGAAACGACATTGGAAGAGGAGGAAACGTCGCCGCCCCAAGATACCTCCGCAGACCCACTGACACAGATCGCCGATGCCCTGAGTAAGTTACTGGTAGCCCGATCTCCTAGGGAGATAGACGTAAGTCCATACGATGGTACTTTTGAAGCCCAAAGCTTTTTCGACAACTTCGATGCCCAAGCAGACCGAACTGAACTGACCTACACAGATCGCCTACGCAAATTACCCTGCTACCTACAAGGTAAGCCCCTCCAATATTTCCGAAGCCTACGGTTAGATAGGTTATATTATATTGAAGCCCGCCAGAGATTGATAGACTTATTCCCAGCAACGACAGAAGCGTCGTTTGCACGCTTTTTGGCAATCAAAATGACACCCCCAAATGTCCCTAGAAGACTACTACCAAAACAAAACTGTTATGGGTATGAAACTCGACCTACCCGCCGACATTTTAATTGAATCTCTGACCGACGGACTACCCGTCGCAGACCAGCGATTAGTCGCAACTGTGCAGCCAAACACCATTAAGGAATGGTTCGACCTAGTGTCAAGAATAACTCAGTGTGCCACCAGTGCAGTGAACCAGCGCCAAGTAGACAAGGCTCCACACCCCACCTACCACAACCCACCACCGCGGTACAACAGCCAGCGGCCATCACGTGTAACATACCCAGTTACACCTCCCCCCTCGCCTTGCAAGTATTGCAATGCCATGCACTGGCACTCCCAGTGTGTACAACGGTTCCCACGGGACCAAACACGCCCAGTCTACAGCGCCCGACCACACACAACCACTGTACCAAAACGTGGTACCCACACCCAGCCCAAGGTCCCACCTCCGAGCAATGTTCCCCAAGTCCAAGCTGCAAGCCAAGACGACTCTGCAAGCCCCGCGAGCAGCTCAACGGTAGGAAAACCTGAAACTTATTTTCGTTGAACAATTAATAATCTGGACTGAATTGTCACCAAATGTAAAATTGCCCTTTTTAATAGACACGGGAGCATCTATAAACCTACTTAACTTAGATATTTTAAGAACCATAGAAAATAGATTACCATATAAAATTATTATCCATCAGTACAGTTTAACTATAAATGCAATAGCCCACAATGTAAATACCCTTGGATATATTTTTTTAAAACTTAAAATCGGTAACCTCATCCAAAAACTAAAATTTGTTATAGTAGAAGCTTCACTACCTTTTGGTATTTTATCTATTAATAGCCTTAAAATATTTAAATTAATAATAGATTTTAATAATCTCCAAATTTATCAAAATAATGATGCTCTCCCAACGAATGTCTATAAGTTCACCAAGTGCAAACAGGATTTATGTCCCACTCAACCGAGGGAAACTGATATGTTTACCACTTTCCCCGCGCACCAGTCCTGTTTATACGTGGCGGACCCTACCCCAATTATATGTTTCCCCACTATTGTATCACCCACTATTTATCCTACTCATGATATTGAGATTTCTATACCTTCTAATGCGGCACCTCAGTTAGAACATTGTCCACACGAACTCCACCGAATTCTATATGAATTCTCGCAAGTGTTCTCTACTAATAAATACAATGTGCCCAAATTGAACATACCACCGGTAAAAATCAATACCACCACAGATAAAATAATAGCATTACGCCCATATAGAGTGCCACTACACGACCAACAAGAAATACAAACCCAAATAGAACAAATGCTCCAATATGGAATCATTGCCCCGTCAGTTTCACCTTATGCCAGTCCCATAACACTTGTTACCAAACGTGACCAAACGAAACGTTTCTGTATTGATTACAGAAAACTTAATGAAATCATCGCGCCAGACGTACATCCTTTACCCTTAATAGAAACCATTCTTGACAAATTGTCAAAAGCCAAATATTACTCTTCTGTAGATATAGCATCCGCATATTGGCAAGTGGAAATAGAACCTAACTCACGTAATCTACTAGCTTTCGTGACGTTAGATAGTCAGTACGAATTTTGTAGACTTCCTTACGGATTTAAAAATTCACCACAGATATACCATCGTGCCATAAACCAGGTCATGCAAAAATATAAACTAAATTTTGTTACCCATTACTTCGACGATTTCATTATTTTTTCTGACACCCTAGAGGATCATCTACAACACCTACAACAATTTCTAACAGTGTGTCAACACGAAAACATCAAACTTAATTATAATAAATGTTCATTTTTTAAAACAAAAATAGATTTCTTAGGATACACTGTTACCGCAGGTACTTATGCACCGCAGACGCGCAACCTTGATACTATAAATGCCATAAAACCACCTAACAATCAAAAAACACTACAATCATTTTTAGGAGCAGTAAACGTTTATAATAAGTTTATAGCAGATTATGCCCGCTTACGAGCACCTTTAAATAAATTACTTAAAAAGGATGTAAAATGGAATTGGAACACAGACTGTCAACAAGCTTTCACCACTCTCAAAGAGAGTTTAACCAGTAAACCAGTACTACACTTGTATCAAGTCGGTTTACCATGCCGCCTTTATTGCGACGCATCCACCCAAGGGATTGCCGGCATACTCAAACAGGTACACCCAGACGGACAAATACATCCTGTGCAATATTTTAGCCGCGCCCTTAGGGCACATGAGAGAAACTACACCGTTTCCGAACTTGAGTGCCTCGCCATCGTCGAAAGTGTAGACAAATTCCGAATATACCTCACCGGTATAAAATTCACCATATACACAGACCACCAAGCTTTACAATGGCTTAAAACTATAAAAAATCCGTCAGGCCGACTATTTAGATGGAGCCTGAGACTATCTACCTATAATTACGAAATACACTACATCAAAGGCAGTCAACAGTATGAGGCAGATTTACTCTCAAGAAACCCCTTTGTAGGATTTATCAGTACTGATATTATAAAACAGCATCAACCAACAGCATCCCCCTTCAACATTGATACAAACGGCTTACATACCATTACCCGAAAAGGTGTAACTAAAATAATAATTCCCGAAACCCTGCAACATACTCTCATGAACAAAGTTCACCAAGAATATAACCACCCAGGCATCTCTCAGATGACCCGCATAATTACTACCCAGTACTACTGGAAAGGTATCTCTAAATCTATAGAAAAATTTGTCAGGTCGTGTCACACCTGCCAAATCATTAAAAGGCCCAAAGGTAAACCCTATGGTGCCCTCGGACAAATTCCACCACCTCAACAACCATTCGACTTAATCTCTATAGATACCATAGCTGGATTTTCGAAATATGGACACTCCAAGACCTATCTACACGTAATAGTGGATCATTTAACGCGATATGCTTGGACCTTTCCATCGAAGTCCACCAGTACCCTAACGTACATTCAAACCCTCAAGACTGTACTACAGCAAGGATCTCCAAAACGTCTGTTATCTGACAGAGCGCCCGCTTTTACCTCAGAAAAATTCCGTAAATTTCTAATAATGCATGGTATACAACCTCTACTAACTACCAGCAATAACCCACAAGCAAACGGTTTAATAGAACGCTTAAATGCGACCATTACAGGCAAGCTCAGACTAGCTTATCTAGAAAATCCGAAAGCTTCCTGGACTCAACTAGTTAAACGCGTCACTCAGACGTACAATAACACACCCCATTCTGTCACAAGTTTTCCACCTACCTACTTAATGTTCAATGTTATCCCCCCAGATCTAAGAACTCATCTTAACCCATATCCCGAGATAAAAATAGCTCGAGAGATAGCAAACTCTCGTACTCAAAATAAACATAAAAAAGATAAAGAAACATTTGATAAGCAGCACAGAACACCACATTTCGAAGAGAATGATCTTGTTTTGGTAAAAAATTACAGACATCCCGACACAGGTAAATTAGCACCATATTTTACTGGACCCTACAAAATAATTCAAATTATTTCACCCAATGTCGTTCGAATAGATCGACCAAATCAGCCACTCAATAGAGACAGTGACACCATACATGTCAATAAATTAAAATATTACACAGAGGATGTGTTGTACATAACACCTCCACAGCCCCGATTCGTTCAACACCCACAGCGATTGCCTCAAGATGTATATTTCATTGAATTCAATCATTTGACTCCAGATATCTTTGAAAAACAATTATTCCGAATTATACCGCCTACAAGCTCACAGCCTTTTTTACATTTAAATCCCAGTATTTTCAATTAGGCTAGAAACAAACTGCCAGAGTGGAGGCAGAGGAATTTTCTTCCAGCCAGCAGGATGAATCACCACATCGCCAACAATAATAAACACCAGCAGTACCAGTCGGCATCAAAGCCACCGCGGCCATGTTAAAATGACACCGGTTGCAGCGGCGTCAGGTTAACATGACACCTCCAATTTCAATAGGCCTGTATCTTTGGCACAGCAGAATGCTAGATTTTCGTGTCCAAATAACTTACCAGATTAAAACGGATAGGAAAGTTATATAAAATTCCTTTTATAGAAAATCTTATTTTTATAAGGTTATAGATCCTTTAAATGACATCATATGAGACGCCATATTATACCATCGTAAAAAGACGATTAAATCCCCAAAATGGCGCCCATCGCCACGACAATGTTCCAATCTTCAACACTCTTCACTGTCAATCATTCAATTATATGACTTTTGGGTACGCTTTTAATATGAACAAACACAACATTACCGGCTCATTCGTTAGGAATAAAAAAGAATTTAACCTCTCATTTCTCCATATGTAACGCAATGTTACATGGAAAAAAGATCTGTTAAATTAATATTTTAAATGATTTTTCCCAAGCGTAACAAGCCGGCGTTTGGGTAGGCTCACCTAAAAATTTTGCAGACCAAACTGCATAAAACGCTCTGCAATCTTTTTAGCGCCTAAGACATGCACTACACACTTCATGTATCCAAAGTCCCCATCTTCCACTACACTACAGCATTTTTAGGGATCAAGATCGCTCCCCGTCTGGTCTCGCATAATATAATCGGGAAGATCTGGCATAGACCAACTTCTCAGACCGGACCAAAGCGACATAGGACCACATTGCCTCCCCATAGGTCAAACTAAAGACACCAATAATCTTGGACCTACACCTAGACATTGTGTGAATATGTTCCTTTCTTTTTTTTCAGGAACGAATATTTTTTGTTTTCTTTTAACTTTTCTTCAAAAGAGACATTTTTTGCTCCATTTGTTTATCTAATCATTAATAACCTTTAATTATATTATATTTTTTTTGTATAAAATCTTGAATAATTATTTTTTTTTATTTTTTTTTTTACTTTTCAATTATAATCAAATTTTTATTCCAACATTATTTTAACAACTTTATTTTAACAATGGCAAAACAGTTAATTCTTTCAATAATCATTTTTAATTCATTATTATATCTTTTATATATTACTAATTCTCATTATTATGTCTTTTATATTTTACTAATTCATTATTATATCTTTCATATAGTACATGTTTGATCTTATCCACTTATACTTTTTTTATCCACAATCACATTTTTATCTTTTTATTCACTATATTTTTGTTTAATTACTTTATTATATGACAATGTTTGTTTATCATCAACTATCGGGCATATACAACAATCGTTTACAACAATCTATTTCTCTAACCACTTCAGTGTACTTTACACTACTATCTTTCTCTCCGCCATTGCTTCACATCCACGTAGAGAAACGACAGTACTGCTTGACAATTTTTCTTTTGATTTCGTAATTCAACAAACTCTTTGAAAACACCGTTCCCCAGAAGTACAAGTCTCGACTTTTTGGTCTGAACACGTTTCAAAAGTTTATTTCAATCATCCGCAGAACACATCACCAACGCATGCACAGAGCGTTCACTTTTTTCAACTTTCAATTTTTTCAGCTCTAGCGGACCACAATCAACCTTTGATTTCAAGTCAAGTCAGACCACCTACTGTCGCTACAACAATTCTACGTATCACATGGCTCTACCACCCCTTTCAATCATATTAATTCTTTTCTTCAACTTTTTAACCCAATAACCCTACAATTGTGACAAAGCACTGTAACCTTATACAGGATCACAGGTGAAACATTGCCTAGGAAGACGCACAAGTCTATATCCTCGCTTTGCACCTGGACCTAAGTATTTGATTGTCTGTGCAACACTTACAATTGCATATTCTTCAACCCCTAACCCTTTCCAACGCCCGCCAACAATCTCTTAGAACATCATCATTATTTTTTTTAGCAAACAAAGGTTTTACCTACAGTTCTCTTTTATAATGAATATCATAACTTTTAAATTAAACATAAGTTTTATTTTTATAATTTTCAGATATAGCCAAATAAACATCTTGTTATAGCCCTTTTCCCTCACAGTTTTAATTAATTAAAATAAATTCTAATTACTTACCTGTGTTAGAGAGGCTTTACCCGCTTAAACCCGGATAAACCCTTTCACTCACGGGGCCCATCTATGATAATTTAAACCAATAACCCTATATTATGTAATACGTATAACAAGATTGTCATGTTGTATATAGAACTAATTATAAACTATAACTAATTATACGCATAATTGACGTGTGTCCTTGTATCTCCAGATGTAATGTACTGAGGATGAATAAATAAAAATATATAATAGATTAAAAACTGAGTTAAGAGCAAGATTGAGCGAATCACAAAGTAACTTCTAAAGATAGATGGAAGCCAACAGACTGGTGCCAGAGTCGAGTTGCGGACACGTGCAGAAAGGCAATACTTCCTGGTCCACTTCCTAGTCCCCTTCCTGGTCCAAAAAAGTTGTATAAATAGGACCCCACGTAGCAACAGCCATTTTAGTTCTAGTCAGTCCCGGTCAGCGTCATCCCTTATCGCCGGTTGTCACCAACTCATCGACCATGTAAAACAGTAAGAAACCTACTCGATCTCCATCTTTGCTCTTGGCTCGCTTTTTATCTATTCAAGGAACTTCCCTTCTACAACGTGTCGCTTCGTTTTTTGTGTGTGTGGACATTCCCAGCTTTTCCACTCTGCCTCGACCACGACTGCCTGTACTTTGGGAGAACTGTTAAAGGTCCTACAAGGTGCAGCGAGGTACTGGAAAACTCTCCACCCCTGACTGTCCCTCGCGGTTACTACAGGTTTGACCCTCGGTTGCCACAACTTATAGCGAGAGTCGACGAGGTTCTACAACAGGCTTACCAAACCTCAACGCATTATTACAGCTAGTAGACAGGATCCCTAATCACAGATAAGGATCTCAACATATTATCTCAGAGAGCCGACAGGATCTCAACACAATATTACATATATATATTTTTAAAAGTTTAAAATTTATATATAACTATATATATATATATATATATATATATATATATATATATATATATATATAAATATTTCACAATAATTAATTAACCCAAACAATTTTTTACTCAAAGCCATTCTTATTATTCTTTAAAATCACAATTGTCAAAATATAAATTTAAATTTAAAAAATAGAATTGCTGATATATTGAGTAAAAAATGAAAATTCAATATTTATAATATAAAAAGTTCATTTTATTTTATATAACTTATTTTTTTATTATTGAGCAAAAAAATGAATTTCTAAAAATTTAAAAAATATAATGTTCAAATTTTCATATTATTTTGAATCCCGTGATTTTTTATGCACAATAAAAAAAGAAAACAATATTTCAAATATAATTATATTTTAACTTTATCAACAACATTTTTATTGATTAACAGCTTTTTTTACACTTTAAAATTTTATTTGAACGCTTTTTGCTTGCCTTTCGATATCTTCTGCTTTAATTTATACACACATTGACTATATAATATATAGAAATTGATTACTAAAATTAAAAAAACTGTTAATATAAACATGTTGTTAAATTTCAAAGTTAAAAATACATATATACATTGAAATAATGAAATTCATTTTATATAATACAAAGTTTTTTTCTCCTTTAAAATACTTAATAGACAAGCTTTTCGCATGAGTCACTAAAAATTGTTACAAGATAAAATTGCCTAGATATGAATGTATATTTTATAAAAAAATATTCTTTTACTATTCAAAAAATACAATTTATTAATAATATATTTACACAATATACAAATTTTACAAATTACGTTTAAAATTAATTCGAACAATACATTTTATATATTTAGGGAATGTTATTAAAATATATATGGCAAGAAAGATAAATATTTTATATTTGATCCACATAAAATAAATATATTAACAAATTTATAAAGAGGACACAGAAAGCCAACACAGGGGGTAAAAAAAATTATAACATCTATATTTTTTCCCAAATAGAAATATATATTTAGAATAAAAATTTTAAAAATAATATATAAACATTTCAAAAAATATTTTTATTTATAAAAAAATATACAAAAAGGAAACAATTTTATATATTTTTATAGATATTTCTAAATTGCAAAATACAATAATATATATTTACTTTTAATTTGATAAAATAAAAAATGCGACGAACAACAAGAGTTAATTTAAATAAAAGTCATTTAACATCATCGTTTGATGAGGTAGGATGTGTATCACAGAAAGTCTTTGGTGGCAAGGTAGTTAGTCGCCTCTTGGCACAGGTCACAAGGAAATTGGGCATTTACGCAAACGTTTCTCGTAATACGTCCTGTAGCCAACGGCGTAGCCCAGTGCAGTGATTAGAAGCAAGTTGTAGACCATCCTAAAGAAAGACATTTTAATTAATAAACCAAATGTAAGTCGCATATTCCAATAACCAATTACTTCAGGAAGACCCATTGATATTTTATGGGGAACTTCCAAAACATCTGACATGAAACAAACTAGAGATCCCCAGCTCATGACATACATGAAGCTGTTGAGTGCACGGACGATATCTTGACCCATCATTGTGGACTCATGGGATGATTGGGTAAAAGATGGTAGCATTACTTCTTTCAGCACGCCATTGCAGAGACGTTCAGTGTCAGCTAGAGAGCCGCAGCAGAGATTGGAGTCGTCATCCATCCCCAGAAGGTAACCCACTCCGCCCCAGAAATGCACGAGACACTCAAGATCTTCGCGGGAACATAGAATTCCAATTTTGCGATGGAAAAGCACGACAAGTCCAATAAAGGCAAATTGAGTGAGTGCCATGTCGTATTGGGACATCAGAATGCGATTTTCATCCGGTCTTGTTCCTGCATTCAAAGCGATCGGCGACTTTCTTGTGGGTTCTGCGGACCCAGAGGATGCTCTCGTGAGCAGGATCTGTGGGGTCCCAGATGTCGCCTTCGTACCAGCGTCGGACGTGCATGAGCGTGCTGAGGTAGCGGCGGAAGAGACAGGCCACGTTGGAAGACTTGCCGGTCTTCAGCAGCGGATTGAGAATGGAGGGCACATGGAGCAGCATGAGCAGTCCTGCCAGGTGGCAGAAGTAGATGCTGCAACACACACACGCCATTTTGAAACCGCCACACACAGTACCATCTTTCCAATGTTCAATTTATAAGTCAAACATATATGGCTGAAAAATAGTACAAATGTGATATTTTACTGGGATAAGGTGCATAAATAATGAAAAAGGCATCTCCTTATCGTGCAACAGGAGATGCCTTTTTTAAATAATTTATAGCCGAGTCAGTAGTTTTATTAATGGTTTAAACGATGAATTGAGAGACGAATATGATTCAAAAAGTAAAATTGAACAAAAGCTTCTGTTATATTAAGAGACATATGAATAAGAAAGACAGTACATTTGTGGAGACAAAAACTTAAGGAAGTTATACCTTTTAGCATATATATCGGAATTCAGACAATAACTCTGAAATATATTTGATACACAATGAAGAAAAAATCTCGCCTGAACACAAGATTATTCTTGTTGAATTCCTCAACACTGTCATCGAGCATTCTGGGGACAGATTTCATAATCCGCAACGGAATGTCCGAACTCAAGGCGGCTTTAAGCTCCTGATGGAATCCAGACGTCCCTCCGTCTTTTGTATATATTTCTCCCTATTTTAAAAATGGCTGTAAACCTTCTCCCTACTGTTGACTAGATGTCAATAGACTAGTTTTAATTGTCAATTGTCACAATGAAGACAAGAGATAACCAAGTGGGAACAAAATTGTCTCTCTCTCCTTAAAAAAAAAGAACCGACGAACGCCATAGACGGAACTTAAGGAAGTGAAAAGTCTTCGATGTCGATGGTCGTTTTTTTTTTTTTTTAAGACAGAGGCAATTTTTCAATACTTGGTTATCTCGTGTGTCTTCAATAAAGGTCACTGTAATATCTTTCAGAGTTATTGTCTGAATCCCGATATACATGCTTAAAAGTACAACTTCCTTAAGTTTTGTCCATGAGTGTACTTGTTGATTTACATATTTTATTGAGATTTTATATAATTTTTAAATTATCATTTTCTACTTCCTGTACCTCATCTCTATAAAACAATTTTTCATTTTTTCACCAAAACTAAAATAAAAGCCATATTAATCATTACAGAACACTTTAATCTTAATACAACAACAACAACAAAAGCCTTTATTGAGGACCTCTCGTCCTATAAAGGATTCGCCAGTTTACAGAGTAAGAGAAGAGAACTAAGAATACAGAGAGAAACCCACATGTAGTAGGTATAGAATTTTCTACACTGTGACTATATACAACAGCAGCAACATAATCTTAATATTTATTCAATTTTAAACCCACTTCCGAGAGTTTTGAATTAAAATTTTAGCACACCCTCTATATTAATGACTTCCCGAACGCGGCAGAAATGACTCAGTGCCATTTAGAAGTCGAGTTATTCCTTCTGGGGCACTACGGACTTCCGGGTGACATGGGCGACGGGAAACCGGGTCGACAGGTTCTCTGACACCACAGTATGTCCTGGTTGTCACCAAGCCTCTCTTATTATCCCAAAGTCACCAAGTCTCTTCCTCTCTTATTATCCCAAAGTCACCAAGTCTCTCTTATTACCCCAAAGTCACCAAGTCTCTTCCTCTCTTATTATCCCAAAGTCACCAAGTCTCTCTTATTACCCCAAAGTCACCAAGTCTCTTCCTCTCTTATTACCCCAAAGTCACCAAGTCTCTTCCTCTCTTATTATCCCAAAGTCACCAAGTCTCTTCCTCTCTTATTATCCCAAAGTCACCAAGTCTCTTCCTCTCTTATTATCCCAAAGTCACCAAGTCTCTTCCTCTCTTATTATCCCAAAGTCACCAAGTCTCTTCCTCTCTTATTACCCCAAAGTCACCAAGTCTCTTCCTCTCTTATTATCCCAAAGTCACCAAGTCTCTTCCTCTCTTATTACCCCAAAGTCACCAAGTCTCTTCCTCTCTTATTACCCCAAAGTCACCAAGTCTCTTCCTCTCTTATTATCCCAAAGTCACCAAGTCTCTTTCTCTCTTATTACCCCAAAGTCACCAAGTCTCTCCCTCTCTTATTACCCCAAAGTCACCAAGTCTCTTTCTCTCTTATTATCCCAAAGTCACCAAGTATCTTCCTCTCTTATTATCCCAAAGTCACCAAGTCTCTTCCTCTCTTATTATCTCAAAGTCACCAAGTCTCTTCCTCTCTTATTACCCCAAAGTCACCAAGTCTCTTTCTCTCTTATTATCCCAAAGTCACCAAGTCTCTTCCTCTCTTATTATTCCAAAGTCACCAAGTCTCTTCCTCTCTTATTATCCCAAAGTCACCAAGTCTCTTCCTCTCTTATTATCTCAAAGTCACCAAGTCTCTTCCTCTCTTATTACCCCAAAGTCACCAAGTCTCTTTCTCTCTTATTATCCCAAAGTCACCAAGTCTCTTCCTCTCATATTATCCCAAAGTCACCAAGTCTTGTTGTCTATCTCTCTATAAGCATACACTTAAATAAGGCAACAGGTTTCTGGAGATGAGTTTGCCTTATTTAATGCACATATAGAAGATTCACTTCTATTGTTTGTGTGCATTGGTACATTTATATGGGAATTTAAACCAACAACCTCATATTGTATAATACTTATAAAAAGATTTTCATGTTGTACGAGGTGTGTTCAAAAGTTATCGCGACTTTTGAATTTTCGCGGGTTACGTATATTCGAATTTCGATCTTTTTGTGGCTTTATGTTGGTACTCATATCTCTCACTTATGCCGACAAGCTCGGCCATTTTGAATGTTCACTTAATTGTTGAAAGCTGCTTTGCTTGCAGGTGTTTTGGATCGTCTTCGATTTTTATCTATTTAAAAAAATGGATCAAAGAACCTGTATCAAATTTTGTGTGAAAAACGAAATTAAGTGCGCGGATGCATTCCGAATGTTGACTGTGGCATACGGAGAAGCTACCTTGGACCGAAGCAACGTTTATCGGTGGTACAAAATGTTCTCAGAAGGCCGAGAAGATGTGAACGACGAAGAGCGTGCCGGACGCCCGAGCACTTCAACAACAGACGAAAAAATTAATGAAGTGGAGAAAATGATATTGGCCAATCGTCGAATCACCGTTAGAGAAGTTGCTGAGGACCTAAACATATCGATTGGCTCGTGCCATTCGTTTTTTATCAATGAATTGGGCATGAGACGGGTCGCCGCGAAATTCGTACCAAAATTGATCAATTGCGACCAAAAACAGCATCGCATGAACATTGCTAATGAGATGTTGGACTCTGTCCGCGACGACCCAAATTTGCTCCAGAGGGTCATAACTGGTGACGAAGCGTGGGTTTATGGTTATGACGTGGAAACCAAAGCTCAATCATCTCAATGGACGCTGCCGCACGAACCAAAACCGAAAAAAGCGCGCCAAGTTCGGTCGAATGTGAAAGTTTTGCTGACAGTTTTCTTCGATTGCAGGGGCGTGGTGCATCATGAGTTCTTGCCACAGGGTAGAACGGTCAATAAGGAATATTACCTGCAAGTTATGCGCAATTTGCGCGAAGCAATCCGCCAGAAACGCCCGGATTTGTGGGAGAACAAAAATTGGCTTTTGCACCACGATAACGCCCCTGCTCACACATCGTTGCTTGTGCGCGACATCTTGGCCAAAAACAACACACTAATGATGCCGCAGCCACCGTATTCCCCAGATCTGGCCCCCTGTGACATTTTCTTGTTCCCTAAACTGAAGAGGCCCATGAAAGGACGACGTTACGCTACGCTTGACGAGATAAAGACGGCATCGAAGGAGGAGCTGAAAAAGATTTTAAAAAATGATTTTTTGAAGTGCTTCGAAGATTGGAAAAACCGTTGGCACAAGTGTATAATATCTCATGGGGATTAGTTTGAAGGGGGAAAAATAGGTATTCATGAATGAATAAATAATTTTTGAAAAAACACAAAAGTCGTGATACTTTTTGAACACACCTCGTATAATAGAAACACATCTGTAAATGATTATACGCATGATTGACATGTGTCATTACATCATCATATGTAATGTACTTTGTACAAACTGAGGATAAATAAATAAAACACTGTAATAGATTAAGAGTTGAGCTAAAGCAAGAGATTGAGATAGAAGTACAACGAGGCCTAGAAGATTTCAGGACGATGCCAATGTACAGTGACACTTCTTCCGATCCAAGCCCTTGTTGCATCCGCTGAAACTCAAAACTTCCTCTCGGCAAAGATATATAAAGCTGTCAATTCGCAGTAATACATAGTCACTTCATCAGCGGAAGCTCTCGTCAGATGTGTCCAAGGTCCACCTCATCGACCATGTAGACCAGTAAGAACTCTTCTATCTCCATTTTTCGCTCCTAGCTCGACTTTTATCTGTTCATGGAACTTTCCTAGTACAACTGTGTCCCTTCGTTTTTTGTGTGGACATTCCCAAGTCTTCCACTCTGCCTCGACCACGACTGCCTGTACTCTGTGAGAACTGTTAAAGGTCCTCCAAGGTGCAGAGAGGTACTGGAAAACCCCACATCCTGACTGTTTCCCTTGGTTACCACAGTATAGCGAGAGTCGAAAGGATCTCACACCATAGTTTAAGTCGACTGGATACCCCATCATATATATATATTTTTTTTTCCATCCGGAAAAGTAAAATCCACTGCGAAATATAAAATAAATAACACTGCTTCCAAGGATTATATCACACCATACACTACTGTAGAAGGATTTGTAAAAAAACCCGAAAGCTTGAGAAGGATATAAACCAATACCTCGCTTTGCGTCGTTTTGTTTTGCGTTTTTTTCGAAGATGCGTCGCTACTTAATTTTTACTGATTTTCACTGTGCGTCGTTAGATTTTCGAAGTTGCGTTGTTTTGGATTCGAGTCTTTAATTATTTTATTTATTTATTTTTTTTTTCCTAAAATATGGCAACACCTTTGTTTTTGATTGCGCCATGCCATCAAAATTTTGTTTTCACTTTGCGTCGTTTCAATTTGCGTCGCGTTTTTTTTTTTTTTTGGAACGTAACCTCGACGCAAAGCGAGGTATGGGTGTATAATAAATTAAGAAACTCACATTTTCAGAAACCGTTTGATTTATTATTTTACACCCTTTCTATATATAAATCAATAACGTATATCTATATATAGAGAATGAAAACATTGAAACACGAATATTTCTTTTACACACAAACTTCTACTGTCCTTACTGCAATGGAAAATATACTGGGAGGGCTCTACTGAGATATTGACTAATTCACACATTTGTTAATACCCTGACCGTTCACATGAGCATCTTAGTTGACAGAGCGTCATTAGTGGAACAATTTAAAGTAGTACCATCGAAAATTCACATGTTAGCGATCAGAATATGTCTTTTGTTGTACTATGGATTGATCCTCGATACAAACAGTCCATCTTTGAATGTGCTGGGTCAACAAGAGTGTTGTATTTCAATTTGATTACACACACAGCGCTTAACGTTAATTATTCTTTAACTACAACAAGGTGAAAGGATTATATATATTGATGAAATGGTAATCATGGGGAAAGAAAATATGAGTCAGCGCGGCTACGCCGATGCAGGATACAAAAACAGAAAGTGAAAGTACGGGTGTAACGTCAGCTCCGGTGTTGCCGAAGTTAGCCGCCCGCCGTCACGGTCCAGCAAATAGAAAGACCATTTCCACGCTCTCTGTAATCTGTCTGTTTCAAAGATCAAAACTTACTTGTACGTAGTAAGTTGAATGGCAAATGACTTATCAGTTATGGTTGCTTTATATCATTTACTTGTATGTCAGCAAGAAAGACCAAGAGATAAGTAAATGAACGAATCCAACCTGAAGAAATACTTGTGGAAGACTTGCTTGGCCCTATAGAACTTGTCTCGGTCCAGCCAAGCGGGGGGTGGCAGTGCAGGCATTCCACTGTCCCCACTGCGGGCCATGCCCATCTTCAGTCGGCCAAGTGGGTCCTCCTGCATCATCCAACCCACATCTTGTCACTGAGGTACAACACCTAAACCATGGAATTACACAGTTATAAAAATATATATATATATATGATATGTAGAGAAATACAAACGTACAGTAATGTATAGTTGTATCTCGCAATCTACATACTGATATATAACAATTTGAAAAAGTTTTACGTTTATAGTTTGCTTGAATACCATAACCAAAATTTAACCCTACAATGTCGGGTATATTTAAGCAGAATCACCCAATACAATAGCAGAACTCTAAAAAGCGGTCTGGTAGATTAAACTGGCGAAGCCGCTGGGATAGTTTACCATTGTGATTTTTTTAAAATTATTTCCCCATATTTTCTAGATTCTATGATATTGTACATTTATATTATTTTATTGCCATTTCTAGGTCGAAATATTGTACTTTGGATCATTTTTCAGCCTTTTCTAGATTCGATGATATATTGTACTCTTTGCTGTCTTTTATGGATTCTATGCTATTTCAATTTTTGGATTGGATGGAAACACTGATCAGTTCCGTTGTATTCAGAGGTAAACACTGTTGGATATAGAGTATTGTTTGAATATTTACATAGACAAAAAGTTATAAAGCCCATGTTTTATTTAAAATCCGTTAATGCTATAAGTAGGTCGACAACGTCTTAGTAAATTGGATTAACCTCGGCAGACGATCTAATTTGATAATCTTTTAATGGGATCGTCTGCTTTAAAATACAAGAGTAGGTGGCGCTAATGGCATTTGGCGGGATTTATGCAACTTTCTTATTCAACTTTGAATTAAAATATGGTAATACTATATTTGGTTTGTGTGTGTGTGTAAATATGTAAAAGGATATTAGTATTATAAAGTAATCTATCATTTTTAATTAGTATGGAAGCAAGTTATCTGAAAAAACTTCTCCAATTGTCCTGAAATTTTTTATCAGGAAAGAGATATTAAAGTGTGAAAAAAATAGTACAGATGTGATATTGTACTGGGATAAAGTGCATAAATTATGAAAAAAGGGCATCTCCTATGGCGCAATGATGGCGCAAGCTATCAGAAACTTTCAGTTGCACGATAAGGAGATGCTCTTTTTTCATAAAACATTAAAGTGTTGAATTCATATAGGACACTTTATAAGAAAAGTCGAACAAGGATGTTTCGAAAGATCTTATGATCATAGAAAACTTTAAAGAATCAAAAGATTGCTCTAGACTTCGGACGTTTCATTATTTTGGAATGGTTAGCTAGGATCAAGAGATCTTCGGCAGAGGGAGGGGGGGGATGGAAACAAAATGATCCCAAAAATACAATATCATGGAATATGGAAAGAGCAACCAAAATGATCCAAAAAGTACAATATCGAATACTTTCTAGATCCAAAAATGATCAAAAATGTACAATATCCTTGAATCTCGAAAATACAACAAAAATGATTCAAAAAGTACAATATCATGGAATCAATAAAAAGCAATAAATTTACTCAAAACTAACAATAGCGATTATTTTCTAGATCCAAAAATGACCCAAAAGGAACAATATTATTGAATCTAGAAATGGTAAAAAAATTATCTAAAAATAATATCGAATATATAAAAGGCAACAAAAATAACATCGAATCGAGAAAAAACAATAAAATGATCCAAAAAGTACAATAACACCGAATCTAGAAAAGGCAACAGAATAATCCAAAAATAACTATCGAATCGAGAAAAAACAACAACACGATCCAAAAATAACCATTAAGAATCTAAAAACCAACAGAATAATTCAAAAAGTACAATATGATCGAATCTAGAAAAGGCAACAGAATAATTCAAAAAAGTACAATATCATCCAATCTAGAAAGGGCAATTAATGGATTCTAGATCTAGCAGAATTATAAGTTTTAAATATAGTATAGAAAAAAGATGTGTATAATTGATAGCTTTTAGTTAAGATTTGGCCATTGAAAAGAAGGAATTAACCAATCAAGAGATTAAAAAAAGAATCAATATAAACCAAACGTAATAACATGAATAATACAAATGGAAATTGTTCTGGGATCATATTGATAAATGAAGAAAAATACATCTTCGCTTTTATAAAGAGATTTATAATGCTATTTTGTGTAATGCTCTTTATAAATTAAATAAAAAAAGTTTTAAAAACTGTAGTGTATTTGCATATTGAATTATGGATATGCAAATATCCTGTTTTGCCTAATGGTTTTCATAGAATTTTGTATATAAATAGCGACAGGTTTTAGCTACCAGCAGTCAGTCAATTTATGTCAATAAACGAGATTACTGGAGTCCGTTTGCCTCAGTGAAGCGACAACTCACTCTTGGCTACCTCCCAACATTCTAGGATAAAACAATTTTTAAAAAACCTTCTTCGGTAATTCATTAAACAAGATACAACAATATTTGTTGTTCGCGATTATGTGAATTGTTACTTTAGTTAAATATGCAAATTTTAATTTTATAAAACTACCAGCTGGACAATTAAAACAAATGTTTGTGTAGTCAGTCATAAAATCGGTCTAGTTCTTTGAGTCTGTGCTCCTATTAGCGTTAGGAGATTCACCTAGTCCAAGAGGGTTGACATTGCTCATGTAGTCAGAAGGTTTTATAAAGGATCGAACGGCTCTAATTCAAAGGTAATATTCAGATGGTCTGGCCTATCTAGATACAGTCCACAAACCAAAACATAAAGTAATAACCAGGCTTATAGACAAAGGAAGTGGATTCCTAGATATCGCTGCTAGACCCTCATCCGCTATCGACCATTTGTTATATAACTAATATAGACACTTTCTTAAGAAAAAGGCATCTCCTAATCGTGTAAATGAAAGTTGCTGATGGCTTGCGCCATCTATCGGAATAAATATCAACTATTCTCGTTGATTTTTTTTAACTATTCCAGAATTAGCCAAATACCCATTCTTGATTAATCAAGAAGAGCTAACCACGGACGCGTTTCGGGCTGTTGGCCCCCCTTAATATAGACACTGTGAAAAAATAGTACAAATGTGATATTGTACTGGGATAAGGTGCATAAATTATTTTAAAAGGTATCTCTTTATCGTTCAACTGAAACACTCCATGGTTAGCTTTTCTAAATTAATCAAGAATAAGTATTTGGCCAATTCTGGAATAATTAAAAATCAACGAGAAATAGTTTATATTTATTCCGATAGATGGCGCAAGCCATCAGCAAATTTCAGTTGCACGATAAGGAGATGTCTTTTTTTTTCATAATGTAGACACAGAAAATAAGACAAAACCAACTAAACTTCTATAATTTAACCTTTCACTTATTGATACCTTTCAGTTTACCAATTAGAATTTTCGGCAATAGATACTGGTCACAAAAACATCAACATCAAATCACCTAGTAAAATAATAATCTTCTTTTACTTAAGAGCAGCCATTTAAACCAGTTTCTTCATCCAAGAACCTTTTCTCAAGACCATTACCAAATCAATTGACCAACCCCCAGCCAGTAGCTCTGTCACAGTACAATGGTGTTCAACTCCACCTTTGCCCGTCCCAAGCCTTAATGAAAAAGGAGGAGGGGGAGCAGTAACAAGCTTGCTAAAAAAACCTGGGCTCAGCTGGCCTGGCTGATAATACCCTGTAAGGGCTACTAATCCAGGGATACAGGATGAGCAGCGTTTGTACTCCATGTTAGAAGCGGCTGCACATGGCATATGTTCCTCATGTTAGAAGCGGCCATTTCATATTGGAGCTAAGCCGGCCTGCTACTGAGTAGTGTTCCCAGTCTTAATGACAAAGGCAGACGCATTCTACTTCACCCACACTATCAAAAGTCTAAAGCTCTACAAGCTTGATACCCTAATATGATTGAGTGGAGATAAGAAAGAAGACAATGGTGTTCAGCTCATGTGGAAATTCCTGGACATTAAGTGGCAGGTTCTCTGCATAATCCAGAACTCTTTGCCATCTAGAGGCCAGACAATCTACTACCCAACTAGACCAAAAAGACTTCCGTACCATCAAGGCTAAATTCCAACAAGAATGGATACCCACAACACATGACTGTAATAGAACAGACTGGACAAACATCAATTCTGTCCACACTAGACGAATGGCCCGGGCAACGCCCGGGGTTTACCCGAGTGCGAATATATTTTAAAAACGTTGACTCGGGTGGTAATAGCGCCCGATTTTAAATACGTATTACGATGCTATTTACATTAAAAGTAACCTGTCTATAGCAGCCCCTCTCTATAACACCCTATTTTGGTGAGTCCCAAGAGGGAGCGCTATAGACAGGTTTAACTGTATTTGATAAACAGTGTCAAAGTTTTCTCACCCCTCTCAACAAACAGGAATGATAGTGTTATAAATAGAGAGCGTGTGATCTATTAATTTACATATTATACTAAAATTTCCAATTATATTTGACCATATTTAAACCTGTTATAAAACTTGTATCATTTATTATTATTTAATATTAATTTTTATTATAATAATAATTATTATATATATTTATATATATTATATAATAAATATTTTAATAATTATTATTTTAATATTATTTAATATATAAACAGTTTAAAAAATCAAACATAGATGGCGTTACCTCCCCATTGCTTTCATCACCGTCTGGCGGCGCTGCTCGCGAGTTATATCTACAATTCTGCAAATAACTATAAGGATATTCAAGATATTCAAGAAATTATTTTTCGAAAACCTTTCCGGGGATATACCTAATAATATCCCAGAATTTCATGGCGATTGGATGTATGGTTTTTGAATAACAGGGTTGTCTAGAGGGGGGCAGGGAGGCCACGTGTTCGCTGGCGGCCAATGGGAGCGCATTCTATCCGTGAGCTTCAGACAAAGCTTCAGACAGAATAAGGCAAATATATAAGTAGATTAGGAAACCATACCACTGTAATTTTGATTAGACTTTTGCTTTTATTCACAGGGTTCAGCACTGATGAGTCAGGCCGTCCCATTAGTTTACCCATTGTAGTAAGGGCAGTAAAAAAATAGTGTTATTGCAAAAAAAAAGAAGCTTACGCGTCATAAAATAGTTATACTTTCTTAAAACAGATGTAATAAATCTTGTTAAATTTAATTTGTCAAGATGTGTTTATATATATGTAACTTAGCTATCAATATATATACTTCATTCCCATATTCCAAATATTTCAACATTTTTGACATTTTATTATCAATGATTCGGCGACTCGATGTTTCAAGGAAATTGTAAAGTACGACAGAGGGTGACCGAAACATTGGAAACATATATAAAGGTCAAATATTTCTTATTTTTCTGTACTCTCCTGTCCTTTATTTAAACTTCCCACATGTTTATTTCAATAGCCCTAATCATGCGCCGTCTCGTGGTTTCAGACTGCAGATTTAATATTTACTTTTCTCAAAAATCGGTCTTCTGTTAAGATTAACATATATAAATAGTTTAAAAACTTTCTTTATATATATATATATAAAAAATGGCATATCCTGACCAGGAGCACATGTGCTTTACAGAAGGCAGAGCGCCATCTGGTGGAACAGAAATCAACTAAACATTGATTTAGCCTGTTCCCTGATATTTGGCCAACCCATATATATATATATATATTTCTTCCTACCATTTGTACCATAGTTCTTATAAGTCGCGCTTCAATGCTCGCCTGTTGAAGGGTTTTTACCCGAAAGCTTGCACCTATGCATCAATAAAAGAAACTAGTCTTCCTTCACCATGTTTTTCGTCTAATTTCAATCCAGGAAGAATTCTTTATATATATTTTTCATTTCTATTAAATGTATATATAACCAACAAACAAAATGCAATATATCTTTGTACCTTCTTATTGTCAGAAAATCTTTATTGTCTTTTTAATGTCTGATACATCTTTTGTTGTTTATTTGCGAATCGCCAAAAGTGACAAAAACAAATCAAAAAGGGATGATGATAACCTGCGTCTTGCAGATTAACATTTTCATAGAAACATATATATACATATTTATTGCTATCTATATATCACAAAAATTACTTTTTTTTTTTTTTTGGAAGGAGACAGAGTCAATTTTGTTCACACTTGATTATCTCGTGTGTCTTCAATAAAGGTCACTGTAATATCTTTCAGAGTTATTGTCCCGATATACATGCTAAAAGGTACAACTTCCTTAAGTTTTGTCCATAAGTGTATTTTCAAGTTTTGACAATTATTAAGGCGTCCAAATATATATATGTCGTAAACCCGGGTAAGCCAACAAGTGAGTTGGAAGCAGTCGGGGTTGAGTGGCAAGGCGTGCAGAGTGGGAAGTCCGCACGGGACAGTAAGGACAAAGTTTGGGATCAAAAGACGCTCTCCTAGTACGTCTCACGTGGAACCAGGACCAGGGGAAAGTTGAGAATTAACTGAGGAAAGCTCGGCGTCCTGCATGAAGCCGCGTAGGCAGGGAGGAACCAAAACGGCGGCCACGAGGGCCGCCGTGAGACCTAGCACTCAGCGGGCCTGTCCGAAAATATCCACTGTAACCTAACTAACTGTCAACATCCGGACCTTCTTTGTCCCTCTCTGGATCCCCCGGGTGTCCAGTGGCAAGCTGGTGTCACTTTGAGACGACTAGAAAAGACGCCATACTTTATTACTTACATATCACATTGTTTAAATTACGATATATATTTTTTTAAAACGAATATTTGAAAATTTTAAAATTTGGATATATTAAAATAATTATATCAAAAATAAATCAATTATCAAAAATGAACGAAATGTAGTCAGGCTAGGTGCCATTGTTAAAAATAGGTTTCAAACGCGGTTAAAAATTCCCCAAATAGGACATTTATTTTTCTAAAATAAACATACAAAAATAATTTCAAGCTATTTAAAAATACCTAAAACTATTTAATATTAGAAAGAAACATCTAAATAATATAAGTGTCTATAATTAATAATGAAAAGTATTGAGGTCTTCCAAACATTTTGGTTAATAGTTACACTTTCTGTTGATAGATGGCGTTACGAGGTTGGGAAATGATTTTTAGGAAACTATCTCGAGAGTGGTAAAAAAAGTTACATATATATTTAAATTTGTGCGTTTTATTTTATAAATTTGATTTTATTAATATATTAAATCTTTCTTTAATAATCGTTTATATTATTTTTTCTGGTTTTTTAATGCTTAAAGGGGGGGATATATTGCAGAAGATAGCACGAGAATACCCCAAAAACTTGAATTAATCTGAGTCTCTTCTAGAGGTGGTCTTTTATTAGAGGTTCGATTAAATCGGTTTTATTTATTTATTTATTTATAGAAATGGTCGTTTAATGAGGTGTGGAATATGTTTATTTTTTTGAGATCTGTTCTGTTCATAAATAACTTTATTAGGTACCGCTCAAAAAGAAGAAACCTTAGCTTATGTTATTTACAATGAAAAATATGAACAGGTTCTTCACAAAAAAAAAGTGTCCAATGCGGGATTTGATCCCAGTTCATGGCTGTCAGAAATCTACGGTTTGCACCGCAAGCCACCGACTCGCTATATTATTCATTTTCTTGAGAATAACCTCACACAGGAGCAACAAAATAAATCTAAATTGCATAACTGTGTGTTTGGAATGTGATGTAAATGGACTTAGAGTTACGCAGACGTATAAAAATAATTAAATTGTGTATATATTTATTTATTGGCTTTTGACTAGAGACTAGAGTAAATATATTCTGTCGAGAGATATGTAAATCAGTTTTTGTTTAATTCGTGAATTAAATTTGTTTTATTAAATTGCTGCTATGTAAATAGTTTTAAAGAAGAAAATAAACTTTTTTTATAAGTTCTGATAATTTTTATAACTAGAAGGATACATCTTCAAGAAAATTAACAGAATGGAATTCCTATTTACATACTTTTCTTCTGGCTTTTCCCGCCCAGTTTGTAAATAGGTGTTCCTTCTGATGAAATTCTAATTTAATGAGAAATATGGAAACATATAGGGAATATTCTGCTGCATTTTTTAAATGGATCAAGTGGAGAAACAAACTTGTAACGTAATGACATATTGTAGCAAATATTTGACAGCATGTATGTAAATATAGGGATATTTTCCCCTTTTTATATTAAAGAAAGATTATTTTATCGTCACTCAATTTGTCATATCACACGGCCAGAAATACTTACATAAAAGAGGTCTATCAGAAACACCAAATTGTTCCTGCGGAGAAACTGAACAAACTGCTCTTCACCTTATCTATGACTGTCCGAACTTTACAGAAGTGAGACATCGATTGTTCCCTGATCTAAATGATTTAAATCTAACATCAGCCACTTTGTCTATATAAATTTTATGAACTCTGTCGATTAATACTTTTAAATTTGTAAGTAAACAATTCTATGTTCTAATTTTTTTATTGTTTTGTTTGTTTCCTCTGTAATAAGCACTAATATTTCAATATCAGGCCTGATTTATTAATAAATAAATAAAAATTTAAAATATTGTCAGATTTAATCTTCGACCTTTCCAGCAATGTAAAGTTTGGATACCAGTCCTTTCGCTTGCACAATTTCTATCCATACCGTATAATTAACTTCTTGAAGAAAGTAAAATTTGCCCTCATTGGAACTCAAGGATACCATGGCGAGGTTAAAACAAGATGTCACATAACTCCTATGTAAGGTGTATTTAAACTATGTAAATAAGGAACATGTGTTTACAATGGATAACCTATGTTGGTAGAGTACTCTCTAAACTACTTGAAGAAAGTAAAATTTGTCCTCATTGGTACTCAAGGATAGCATGGCGAGGTTAAAACAAGATGTCACATAACTCCTATGTTAGTTGTATTTAAACTATGTGAATAAGGAACACATGTTTACAATGGATAACCAATGTTGGTAGAGTACTCTCAACACTTCTATGACCAACACAATAGGTATTGTTGACAATAGTATTGTCTCTCTATAAAGAATTGAACCTTGCAATATCTTCTATATGCTTATGTTGTTGCTTATTTGTTTAATGTATATGTTTATTCAATGCTCTTTTTCTTAAATATTTTCTGTTTGATAATTCTGTTACCTACTACAATATGAATAATTGTAAATAGTTTCACGCGCAATTATCCAGATCGGATATAGCGTGTCTTATTTGCAACTGGTAATAAATAGGTAATGTGGGAAATGTACTGTACGAAAGTTACTACTGAGAAAGAATATAGCCTCATCAAACAATGGTTTATTGAACTCCCGATGTTTTAGTGACCTTCTTTCACTA
>CP092865.1:139125357-139208791 GCA_030710605.1 Cordylochernes scorpioides
GGTGAGTAGAAAGTGACTTCACCCACGGTGGCTAGGGGAGTGACTCAATCCCGCTTTTATGAGGTGTCACGTTTAATGGTCCTTTATTCGCCATTATAATTTGTGTATGTCTTTATAGAATTGTCGTGAAAAATCGCTTAGTGTCAAGGCAAGGGCAGTTTTTGAAGTTACACTGATTTTTTTTTAGGTAGGTTAGCTTCCAGATTATTTAGAATTGTTAACAATTATTGTTAACAATCATTTATCGAGTATAAAGTATTAGTATATATAGAGCTTGTACAGAGGCATTTCTTTTGAGTAACATAGGGCTTTAGTTCCCAATTTGTTTTAGCTTTATTATTTTATTTGATTTCACATTGTGTCCTGAAATATGTTATTATTTGTTAGGATCTATTGATATTGATAAACGAGTATTTTGGCCTTTGTAGCAGCTTTTAACTTTAGTATGAGTGCATTCCGCGAATGATAGGGGGGAGGGTGTATGAAAGAATTGGAATAATGAATGTGTAGAAGGTTAAAAACTATTATACTGTGAGCCCAAAATACATTAGATTAGGATTAAGGACTTTAATAGGATCGATTTTATTTTATTTTATTTTTTATTTCGAATTTTGTTAGGACCGAGAAGCCTCAAACAGGACAACTACAACTCTATCTAGTTAGAAAATATTCGCTCCCTTTTGTTAGGTCCCTCGTTAGGGGGTATAATTTTCCTTTGATTTTCTTTTATCTTAGCTTAGCTTGAATTCTAAGGATTGTGGATAAATGATCCCTATCCCGACCCTCAGACTTGGAGATAGTGGAAGGCAAGGATCAAGCCGAATTTCCCACTCAACTCCTCCTCGCAAGAGGAAACGAAGAGGTATAGATTGAATTTTATGCAGGATGGGGGGATTTGTTTTAGCCATGCCGTATAGCCTGGGGTATAACGGCGCGACCTTGGGTGACCGATCTGACACCGTAGTTTCGACGCTTTTAGCGTGGCTGGAGCGAGGGTGTTCCAGACGGGAGGTCCTGTAAGATTGGCATGTAGGCAGAGATTGCCCAGTTATTCTAGACGAAGTGTTCCCGTCTATTGAATTTTTTTTTGGTACCAGTTTGATCCCCCATAGCTAGCGGAAGTTCTTCTAATAAAGGATTCGCCCTGCCATACGTTTTGTTGGAATGAATTCGAGCATAAGACCGATTCGAGAGACAGAATAAGTAATTATTAGGACCTTCAACGAGTTTAGACTCGTTCCATGTTAGGATAAGATTTTAAAGTATTAGTTAACTATAAGGACCGCGAACGAGACACCAGAACGAGCCAATGAGTCAAAGTTTTAGAAGTGTTGTATTGAGGACAGTAGGATTAAGAGCAGTTATACAAGGAGTAGAATTCTGAAGGAATTAGTAAAAGAACCAAAATTTCAGATTGATAAAAAATTCAAACCTATAAGATGTAGATTTATAGGATTCAGGTCAATGAATAGAGAGTATATTAGTAGACGAAAGTAATATGGATTTCTTGGAAGGGGGAGGTAGCTGAACTGTACACACCCCAGAGACAAGGTAAACGGAGTCACAAACAAAATAGTAGAAATTGATTAGTCGCTCTGCCAAAACAGAAAAATTCTCTTCATACGGTTGTCACCCTAGATTTAAATGGACTGTGTAGTTTAATAGAGGTCTGGGCTATGCTCCATTTGACCAAGATTCTAAATGACGTTCCCATCTGGGTTGAGAGAGTATTGTAATTAGAGGAATCTAACACATAAGAGAAAACACACCCTCCAGTAGGATCGGGATAGACGAATATTACCCAGTGACCAACTCGTGATTCCAGACTGGATAAGATTGAAACTTAACTGAGATACTAAACCTTGAACCTTCAGCGCACAAATATATATTATGTTTACATTTTCTTTTTTTCAATATGTTATTATTTTTATATCATATATATTATATTATAGTCACATACTATTCATTTCAACAATTTTATTTTGACATTCATGATATTAATATTTATATTAAATATTTAATTATATATATTTTGTCACCATATATAATCTTGTAGTAGTTTTCTTTTTGTCATCTATCATGGGATGTTTTTTATCACTTATATCTTAACATATTTAATCACTATCTACAGGATATGTTTTACTTCAATATATATGTTATACTCATCATATAACATGGAAGGATTCATTTTATCATTACATATTTCGTGCCTTATTTAATAATTACTTTCACAATTTGTTTTCTGTAACCTTTTTTTTTTTTTAGCAAAAGTCATCATGTCATAGGCTAATCATTATGTATCAAGATATTTCTTTCAGCTAACTATAATTATCCTTTCCTTTGATTGTATATGTATAACTATACCACACGAATGTCTTGATTGGTACTTAAATAAAGATGCTGGCATGTTTTAGGAGTTGGACTAGTCAGTTATTTCTAAACGACTTCTTGGCGCCCAAATTTTTATATATAATATGTAATAGGGAAATGCTCTAACTGTATTGTTAGCAGAAAGAAGGTAGCAATGAATCCAGCACCACAAGAGGCAAGGATGGGGTTGAGAGGACTTACCACAAGGAGGGCCTACTCCTCAAGGCCAAAGAAGAAAGTGGAAGGGTGGTATATATACCCATGAATGGTAAGACAGATGACCTTGCTTACTTCCATACATATGATATGACTGTCCCCCATAACCTATGTTGATAACAGTGTGCTGACAGAATAATAACACATAAAAACCCCTTTGCCAGGATGCACAATGCCCACTAATGTTCGGAATAATAAACATCTAGAATAGCATACCATCATTTTGATTAGCCTTATCTTCCCTATAGGTTTCGGTACACCTGACTTCACCTAGTAATGGAAAATGCATTTTGCTAGAAATGGGCCTGCTTTCATAGTAACTGATGAAAGGCAGATGAATAATGAATAGCACAAACGCATTTGTCCATTACTTGGCAGGGGGAGGATTGTTGGGGCACGTTTTTGTAACCATACCCCAACAGAAGGCGTATGTATAATCAAATCAAATGGATACATGGCTTCCCTCCCACATAGACTTACAGACCATTTTTTTGCCCAGAAACTTAGACACTTGGTGACACCAGACTTCCATGCCGAAAGCTGATGCCTGGTAAAGAAGAAGACATCCAGAGACATCCGAGCTGGAAACTGTTGTTTCATATGTACATATATTCCCCTCACCAAAAATTTAGGTAAAGGTGACCAGAAAAAAAAAAAAAAAGGAGAAAAATGGAGAAGGAAGATCTCTAAAGACTGAAACTTATAAAATATCCTTCCAGAGAAAGGAAAGCATCACATTACAGTCCAGGTAAAAAGGGCCTGGGTCAATTTTAGCCAAGACGGGGGGCGATATATATACCATCCCGAGAAAAAGGGAGGATTGTATTTCAACCCATGTGGAAGGACGGGGGGAGGGAGTCTGAAATCTTACACTACCGCAGGGGTTGTTTCTCTCTTTAGATTTTTTTTTGTTTTGGTAATACTATATGTTCTATTTTGAAGGGGAGAGGCCTGGGGCGTCTATGAAATTGATACTGGAGCCGTTGGCCATTTTGATTGGTGTTTCTTTCGGCGAATGAAAATGGAGAATGAGAGGATATAAAAGAAGGTTCTTTGCCAAAAGGCAAGATTCGATCGGAGTCGCTCAGTGAGAAGGACGATTTTTAGACGGGCCTGAGACGTAGAGGAGACCAGACCTTGCCGCCGCTTTCGAGAGAAGGTAAGCCCCTTGCCATTATGGCTTAGCCCCCCCCTTTTATTTTTCGAACAGAAGCTAATCTATTTAGGTTCTGAATGGGCCCTAAAGGGCTTTAAGTGACTTAAAAAGGAGTGTTAGGGTTCGTATATTTGTCCCGCTAGAATAGATGGAGATCTAGGTTCCCCCCCCCTTTTGTGTAGTAGCCAACCTAGATTTCGCATGGGCCCTAAAGGGCTATAAAGTAACTTCAGGTCACCTCTACCTAAATTTTACTATGTAAATAGCATATCTCGTCAGTTTAGACATGTTCCCAAATTTTAAGATATTTAAATAAATATCTAGAGAAATTTTCTTGTCTCCTCTGTTACCTATTTCATACATAACTTGCCTTATGGTGCTATTCCAATTGTTTAAATGAAATGTTGTATGTTTATCACCTATTTGAAGGGAATGTTACTAATAATCAAGTCTCCCATAAATTACCGGCCACATACATTGCCGCGAGTGTCTGTGTTTCAGTGTTTTATAGATTGCCCAATTTAATAACGATCTCGTGGGATATCTGATGAAATTGTATAATAGTGTCGCAGCTGTTTCCATCTTTAGACCATTGTACTGACAATATTATATGCTCAATCCTTGCTTTAGCTCAACTCTTAATCAATTACAGGTTTTTTTTTTTTTTTTCCCTTTTTCTTTTTTATTTATTTTATTTATCCTATTTGCACAAATTGTATTACATGTGATGATGTAAAGACATATGCCGATAGTGCATCACTGACAGCTGTGCTGCTATTATACAACATTAAGGTCTTGCTGCGGGTTATATACATGGGGTTGTTGGCCTAAATTGCTATATATATATATACTTAAGTAAGGAGACTTTAATAAGTCACATCGTGTATCCTCCCTTTTCAACTATCTAAACCAGGGGAACACATCAATAAGACCATTAAAAGGTATATGTTTATAATCTGCTCGCTTTTCATTTTTCTACTCATAATTTGTTGAATATTAAAGTATTGATTTATAGCTTAGAAGAATTTATTTTTATTAGAACAAGAATAAACACTGCGAGTTTCGAGGATTACATACAACTGCCTTAATCAGAAGCTTAAAATTATTGGGGGGGAGGTATATGCAATTTACTCTGCTACAGAAGGTGTTCCGTTTTTTAAATAACGATTTTAGTGCTTTATTACTGCAGGTAATTCCCATTGTTCTTACATGGAATGGGTTTGTGAGGAAGTTTAGTAAAGGCTATAGAAAATAACTGGGAATTGGGAAAGAAACATAGCTAATCCATTAGAATGAAAATAAAAGCGGAGACATAGCCAGCTCTGAGAACACCAGGGAAAGAGAGGTCATTGATTGGGTGCTAGAGAGATTCAAGGACCAGAAGGTAGAGGCCTTTATAGACAGTCAATTGTTGGAGGACTGCAGGGCCTTGGTGGAAACAGGATAAACAGCCAAAGGACCCTGAACGAGAGACGAAAAACTGCTGAATAATAATGTGGAAAAAAGTACTTTTTCTTGTAAATAGATAAAGCACCTCTCTTGATGCATTATATGACCATTTACTCTTCAAAAAATGCATTAAATCGTGGGGAAAATACACAGGCGACATCAAATAATGAAACTTCCTTAAATTTTGTCAATTAGTGTAAAATGCTTGTTTGTGTGAGTGGAAGGTCAGGAAATGCCCTGTGGGAGCCAGAGACTTCCTTCCAGCCTGCTAGGATGAGAGACTATGCCGTCGGAAAACATACAAGCGGGCCAGGAAATAGGAGATGATCCCCGCGGCATATCGGCGGAAGTCAATTATAACCAAATGGACATTCTTGGGTGTTATCCCTTTTGTCTTCCTTTATGGACTTCCTATAAAAATGTAACTAATGCGTGATACTAATAAAAACTAACTTTGAAATACCCTTTGAGCCATCGCTGGACTTAATAAATCGACACAAGACAGCCTATTTTATTCTTAATGTTAATATCAATAATCAATACTGTTAAAATTGCTAAACCAGGTGGAAATGCAAATCACAAAATGATATTTATTGGATAAATACATTATACTAGGAATAACTAATGATTAAAATTTCTAGAAATTCCTAATGGTTAATGGTGTCATAACAAATATATATATTAGTAAATTAAATTTTTTAATTATGAAACCATATTTGCGGAAGAGCTTTGCTCGATGCAATATCTTAAAATTATATGTATGTGCCTCTACAGACCTATAAGCTTATGTCCATAGGTTCACTAAACACCCCTAAGCTGCCTTCCATAGAAAATGCAGGGTATATCCCAAACCAATACAATACATTAGTAGAACGGTCTAGAGATTAATTTGATAAAACTTCTGAGAGAGTTCACTATTGATGAGCCAAGTCCTCTCATTCAATAGCATATATCATTGCAGTAAGGTCTGTAGAGATGATATTTGATGATATTATTGTAAAGAAACATATTGCCAGTAAATTTATTTGTTACAAATTTTATCGATAGATTGCAATTGAATTTATAAAATTAAATATTTGTAGCGCTTATGATTGCAAAAAAATGTAAAATTTCATATAATTTATGGATTAATCAAACTTTATATAATTTTTTTAAATTTAAAATTTAATTTTTCAAAAAATAATAAATAAAAAAATTTCAACGAATATTGAAAATGTTTTGAAATAGAACTGTTTTTAAATTAGCCTTCAGCTACTACGTACTTTATGGTAAAATATATATATTTGGTGTAATAAAATTTTTGACAACTTACAGTAAAAAAAATTAACAATATATTTATTAATTTTCAAATTATTCCATTTCCTCGCTATTTTAGATTATTTTCATCGCTTGAGCGAGTAAGTATAAAATAACTTTTTTACCATATTTTTTTCAGCTAATATAACTTTATCACTACTAAATATACAATATTGCAAGGTCTATAAAACATGTGTTTGAAAATTTTTGATGCCTTTGGAGAAAACAGAAGAGGAAAAAAATCAATTTTATTTAAAAGCAATTAGAAGATTTAAGGGATTTGTACCCACTCAAGTACTACACAAATCTTATCTAGAGATGTATATATATAATTTAAAGTCAAAGTTAACATTAATAAAGAAGTAAAAATACTTTCAAACAATAGTATTACTATTTCCATATGTACATTAAAGATATATACAAATAATATAACAATTCATTATAAAAATAAAAATACAACCTTTCGCAATGAGTTTCTTTGAAAAGAAACTCATTGCGAAAGGTTGTATTTTATAATTTGTAGCGCAATTTTTTCGTTTACTTCAATTTATAACAATTCATATCATTCATAGGTTTTAGAGTTTTATATTTATAATAAATCTCTGTAGTTTAATGAATAGCTGGTTATCCTTCATTAAATTTTCCAGCTTAAATGGTCATTTCATTTTTAATTTAGCAACAAAATAGAGAGAAGCTCTTTGATTGTAATATTCGAGTATATATATTCTATTGTTTCTGCCCCCAAACCACCTTTACATTGTCCATTTTCTTTTTTATATAGGTAAATATTGAAGAAACCATGTCCAGAATATATCTGTGTAGTTTTGTAACTGATTAATTTCTTACCTTGATTGTTTTAACCCGGCATTGCGCGCGCCGGGTGAAAATTACCCATGGCAACATTTGAATGGAGAATTAACCAATAAAAAATCGGTTGGCGGAGATGTGGTTTCGTTTAGCTTCCTGACTCATCAATTATTATAAAGTTTTGGTTTCACATTTTGACAGCTCCCACTGAAATTCCATCTATTGTCACTGTCGGGTAAAAAATACCCGGCGCGCGCACTCACGTAATTTTTTTGTTGCATTTTTTTATAACATTTTTTAAAGTGAGATAAATAATTCGAATTAATAATTTAAAAAATAACTATAATAGGTTGATATATTTATCAGCCTATAATTATATATAAAATGGAGGGAAGAAGGTCATATTTATTAGATCAAGAAGAGATTATTGTAGAAGGTGATATTGAAGAAGATCATCTAAATGAACATTTTTATGGAAGTGACACTGGAATATATTCAGATATAGGAATTTTGTGGAATAAGGGAATTATCCCACAAACACATTTTTATATAGGGAGAGCCTCGAAAATCAAATGGTTCAAAAATTGTCCTTCACAAACAGTAAAGCTGAGAACGCCTAATGTCATTACACATTTACTAGGCTTGAAAGGTGAATAATCAAAAAATTAAAATACACCTTTAGAAGCTCTTTTGAAGAAAATTCTTGAAGTGTTTGGCCCTTGAACTCATCAAAGAGCAACTAAATCAAAGAAAAATCATTTTTTCACTGCCTAAAAGACTATTAAAAATTTCCTTTTTTTACAGATAAGTTAATTCAAATCATAAATGTATACTCTAAATATTTATTTCAATTATTTTTTAGAAGGCACTTCAAGCCATAAAGAAGGTCAGGAACCGCAAGATAAAGCTTCCTACCAGATGTAGTGTGTCCTCCAGTAAGGACAGGAAGACCTCGACTTTGTGCCATAAATGTGCAAAACCAATTTATAAAGGACATACAATTACAGTTTGCAATGATTTGTCTAAAATATCCTCATGGAATTTTATATATTTAATATTGAAAAGGAGCAATAGTTTCATATTTTATATGCCATTACCAATTTTGAGGATAATTCAAGAATAGTTTTTAAAATGTTTAATCTGTGTATAAAATATAAATATTTTATTAATAATTGCCTTTTTTGAAAATTAAAATGTTATTACTTTGAAATAGAAAAGGTTTTGTTTTTCCTCAGTTAATATTTATATTAAAAATATGTAATTTTAATATCGGGTAAATTTCACCCAGCGCGCGCAAGTACGTTACATTTTTAGCGCGCGCGCTCGAGGGTTAAAAGAAGGCTCTAGTCTGTCATCCATTTCTAGATGTGATCCATAGTTCATTCCATTCTGCAATTATTTTAATTCTAATTTCTTTTTTGATATGGCTAAAATTGAAGTCTCAGTGTAGTCCACCTTTTGCATTGTTCCTGCTTCTTCAGCAAGCATATCAGCAAGTTCATTTCTTTTAATTCCCGACTGACCTTTAACCCATTGAAAGTGAATGTTATACTCTAAATATATTTCTTAATTTTTTTTCCATACAGCAAATTGTCGGAAGATGCACAATAGTTTTCAATGAGTATTTCAATTATGATTTTAGTTTCTAAACATCCACCACTCATCTCGTATATTTCTTCAAGGGATTTTTCTATTGCTAACATTTCTGCCTAATTATGCAGAAATTTTCCCCCAATTTATATTAAGGAGTATTAACTAGTTCGCCTTTTCCGAAAATACCAATACCTGCTCCAACATTGTCTGCTATCCTTGATCCATCTGTATAACATTCATATTCGTGAATAATTTGTCCTGTTTCCTTTGTTAATATCACTGGAGTAAATTCTTCAGATGAATTAGTTATTTCTTGAAAGAAACATAAGCAGGCAATAGGGCCTGCTGGAATGGTACAGGTTTACAGGTACATTGGGTCAGCTGACATCCTCCCAATCTTTGATAGAAAGGCAAGAAGGTATGGGACAAGGTCCCAGTAGACACAAATTTGCGTCAGCCGCCAGCGATTTTATATTTATTTTTAGAAACTGGGGACATGAATTCATATTCTTTGGCTCCAAAGTGTTAAACTAACATGGAAATGGAATTTTAAAATAAAATATTCTCATAATCATTGTGGCTTCATTATAATGATTTGTTTATTTAAAAGGAAATATTTATAAATTTAAAAATAACAAAAATATTTCAATATTAAAAATAAAAAAAAAATCATATATTAAAGCATATGATGCCTAAATAGCTTGTGTAAACAGTGTAATTCGCAACGGCACTGCAAAATGAAACTTAAACTAACCAGAAACCAAAAGGGCACAGGCACAATCTTAAAGTTCACTTTTTGGCGGCCACTGCTCGCCTCTGTAATATCTTTTTAGCAGTAAAATTGTATGTAAACAACAATCAATATATCTAACATATCTAACAAAAAAATATATCTTCCTGTTTATGCTACTATATTCATTAGATTTGAGAGAATTTAGATATTAGAGATTAGAATGAATGAACACAATAGAAATACCAGAACTAAAGCCCAACACTCCATGATCAATCAACATATTGCTCAGACTGGTCATCAATTTGATATTAGAAGCCAAATACCACTACAAATATCAAGAATAAATATCAACGGTTACTTATAGAAGCTCTCATATCTAATGAATATAGTAGCATAAACAGGAAGATAGATTTACCATCACAATACCTTGGATATCTTGGAAGAAATCAATAGATTAATTTTATTAATTCTAGGTGCCTTAAAAATGTAAATAAACATATTCCATAAAATTTAATGTAAAAATGTGAATAGCTATCATATTTCCATACATTATTTAAAAATTTTAGATGTAATTATCCATGCTGCATGCATAAGATATAGTTGATGTTTTAATTAAGCCCATTGAAGAGTGATTATTGCTTGAAATCTTGCATTTTAAAATAAAAATAAACTCATTGTGAGAACTTATTAACTTGTGTTTATAACCTATAATCCAAATTGTGCCTTATCAATTATATATTTGGTTATCCTAGAAAAATGTCCACTGACTGAATTTTGTGGTGAAATCATCTTGATAACTTTAATTCAACACTTCTTTTAATTCAACCGAAAGCTCTGAATCCTTGAGATGTCGGATTGAAGAGGTTAGGTTATCTATAAAAACTTGTTTTGTTTATTTATCTGAATACTTGCAAAAAAATACCACCCAGATGGATAGTAAGGTTACATTTTAAAATATTTTCACATTTATAGAAATGCACCACAGCAACCAAATAAATTCTCTTATTTTTAAAAAAGTAATCTTACACATTAGATCATTTTGTTGATTTTATGTTATTTCAATTATACTCTAAAACAATTTTAGGTATACTTTGACTCAAAACTGATTTCCAATGCAACTAGGTAAATATCTGAGTTTGACCAATTTTTAAAGTCAAATTATCTGAAAAACAATGGATTTCACAGATATATTTTAAATGAGTTTTCCTGTGATTTTTTAAATATATTTTTTTCTGAAGCATTTCTAATGCATTTAAAAATATACAGTAGAACCTCCCTGTAAAGGGCACTTAATTGCAGGGCCAAGTCCTTTAGAGAGAGATGTCCACTTTCAAGAGAGTTAGTTGCTAAATAATACAAATGGCAAATAAAAGTTGTTTTTTGTTGAGAGGTTTCCTTTAGTACGAGCATCCTCACATGAAGGTTCTACTGTTTAATCAAATGAGAGTATAGCAATTTTAATGTTATTTTATTTTTGAAATGTGTTTTGAGTATGTTCCAATTTTTATATTCTGGTGTTCAGGTCAAGCCGACCACTTCTCCACTGTAAAAAAAGAAAATCATCAAGATAAATTACAAATAAAACTATTCCGAAAAAAGAAATGGACTCATCAGAAAGTAACAATAAAGTTGAAAGTAAGGAAAAGGAAAATCTGCTTTCACACTACCTTTGGGATTATAAATCTAAATCTTCGCACGAGTTGAAAAGACACAAAAATACCCATACTACAGAGAACTGTTTCGCTGGTACTGAAAGTAATCTTAAAACAACTGCATATAATTTTAAATTACATGAATTTAGACCTTCAAATAAATATTCATGTCAGTTTTGTGACTACAAATCAATATATAAAGACTCCTTTGATTTACATTTAAATACTCACATAGGAGAAAAGCCCTATAAATGCCAATTTTGTGATTTCAGGTCAGCTAATAGAATTAGCCTTTTGGACCATTTAAAATCTCATACAAATGATGAGAAGCAATTTTCATGCTCTTTCTGTCCTTACACAACAAAAAGAGAGAGATATCTTAAAGAACATGAAGCTACACACACTGGGGAAAAAACCTTTATGTGCTCATTTTGCAACTACAGGTCATCAAGAAAGAGGGATCTAAGAAGACATGAGTTTATACATACTGGTGAAAAACCCTTTGCTTGTTCCACCTGTGATTACAAGACCACAAGGAAATTACTTTTGACCACTCATGAGGCGAGGCATATTGCAATGAATGCTAATAGTCAGCCCCCAAAGAACAATACAAATAATTTGGCCACATCTACTGTAAAATTGGAAGAGCCTATTTCAAAGCTGCTGACCTGCTCAAATTGTGATTACACTACAACTAATCCTTCAAACATGCAAATACACATGCACAAGCATACAGTCAAAAAAATTTTTGTGTGTTCATTGTGTGATTTTCAAACAATTTACAAGTATAGTTTAAAGCTACACCTGCGAACACACATAGGTGAAAAGCCCCACCTTTGCCCTCACTGTGATTACAGGGCAGCACTTATTTGTACCTTAAGGAATCATATTAGGACCCACACTGGAGAAAAGCCCTACCTTTGTCCTTACTGTGATTACAGGGCATCAACAATTGGAAGCTTAAAATCACATGTTAGAACCCACACTGGATAAAAACCCTACCTTTGCACCCACTGAAATTTCAGTGCCAAGGACACTTCTGCTTTCAGACGGCATATTAAAGCCCAGAGCTGTTAAAGTCTCAAAATTCAACCCCACTGCAATAAAAGAGTATAATAAGCAATAGTGTTCTATAAAACGTTTAATTAATATTTATGCCTTACCTTTCTTTCCAGTTATGACTGCCAAAATTAGATATCCCATTTTTTTTCCTAAAGCATTTTTGATGTTTAGTATACTTGGTGTGCTCTATTAGCTGTTTAACATTTTCTAATGCATTTGAAAATATACAGCAGACCCTCCCTGTAGAGGGCACCTAATTGAGAGGTGTCCACTTACCAGAGAGTTGTTAAATAATAAAAATGGCAAATGAAAACTGTCCTTTGTAGAGAGGTGTCCTTTAGTGAGAGTGTCCTCTCATGGAGATTCTGCTGCATAATCAATTGAGGGTACAACAGTTAAAATGTTAATTTCATTTTTTTTTTAATGTTTTGATAATGGTCCAATTGATATAATCTATTGTTCAGGTCAAGCCGACCCCTTCTCCACTAGCAAAGAATCAATGGAATAAATTAAAAATAAACCCTGATCCAAGAAAAGAAATATCTCATCAGAAAGTAACAATAAAGTTGAAAGTAATGAAAAGGAAAATATGCTTTCACGTTACTTTTGTTATTATAAACTTTAAATCTTCGTATAAGTTGAAAATAAACAAAAATATTCATACTACTGAGAACTGTTTCGTTTGTTCTAAATGTAATTTTTAAAATGACAGCATATAATTTGAAATTACATTGATTAGATACAGTAAAACCCCGCTAATATGAACCCTGGATATAGCAAACCTTCCCCTATAACGAACCTATTTTTGGTCCCAAAATGATAAAATCTATTTAAAATACTATGCTTATAACGAACTTAAAATTGTGATTAAAAAAAAATTAAAACAACAAAATTTTGAACATGTTTCAGCTCACGGATCGCGATTTCAAAACAAAAATTAGCGGCATTGTTTGTTTTCATTTCCATTCTATTTTTGCTGTATGTTGTATACATTTTTACACATCATACTTTTATTTAATAGAATATCTTTGCATTCGACAATTTTGAAATAGAAGAAAATACAAATGGCTTCCAAAATAAAGAAAAGAAATAAAGAATGGCGTTCTAAAAAAAAAAGTGGCAGCATGCCCTTTTAGAAGCGTTCTATATCAAGTTTAACCTAGGCTAAAAAATATTTCCAAATAATTTTAAGGCCAGAAATGGTTTGAATAACAGGTTAAAAACAAAATTTAATATACACTTCAGAAGAATATGTGGAAACTAGTATTGGAAGAAGAAGAGAAAAAAAAAACAGTTCCCCCAACCCGTGTCTCATGAGCCACAAACAAATCAACTTATAAATTCTCAAAAACTACCACTACAGTTCTATTTTTAGAATGAAATTCTTGTTAGGTATATGACTCATTCAGGGTTCGCGGATATTCCCCCTTGCCAGCCGTTTCCCTACCGATTTGGTGTTTGCAAATTGGCTTTTTTTATACGCAATTTTACCGATCGCGCTACCGTATCAACATGTTTCGCGTCCGATTTTTCTGAATTGGATACTTTTGATTCATCTTCAATTGATTCAGAATACACGAAGCTTTATTCCTTTGATGGAAATAACGATATTTTAAGACAATTCTGATTTTCTCATTTTACTTTCCACTTTCAAACAACAAGGTATTAGAGGCATTTTTTCAAATAAATTTAGTATTATATTATTTGAGAAAGATGTTCTAAAATACTCTTATACCTTTCTAATATATAATTAATAATGTTTTGCCTAGGGGATTTGGCTTAATTTTTAAATAATACATAGGTTTATATATAAACATGTATGCTAGGTAAAGAAGAATCTATTATTAAATGACTTCTTTTGATATTCAGCATTACTGTAAAGAAATAGGTCAATTTAGGGAATTAAAACAAAGTGACCATTATTAAGTAGCTGCCTTTTCCTGTTTGTATGGCTGTTTTTTAATTATACGGTCTAACAATTTAGATAAGTTTTTAAAAATGGCCAAACCGTGGCTATAGTGAACCAAAAGCTCTGTCCCATTGGGGTTCACTATAGAGGGGTTTTACTGTATTTAAAAGAACATTCATGTCAATTTTGTGACTACATATCAGTATATAAAGACTTCATTGATTTACTCTTAAATAATCACATAGAAGAAAAGCTCTATAAGTACCCATTTGTGATTTCAGGTCGGCTAATATAAGTATTTTGTGGGACCATAAAAACTCATCCATTTGTTGGGACAAATAATGAGAAGCAATTCTCATGCTCTTTCTGTCCTTACTCAACAGGAAGAAGGAAATATTTGAAAAAGTATGAAGCTCACACTGGGGGAAAGCCCTTTATGTGCTCATTTTGTGATTACAGGTATTCAAGAAAGTGGGAATCAAGAAGACAAGTTTAGGCATACTGAGGAAAAGCCCTTTGCTTATTCCACCTGTGATAAAAATGAAAACGCCTATTTCAAAGCTGCTGTCCTGCCTAAATTGTGATTACATCGCACCTCATCATTCAAACATGTCCATACAATGCGCAAGCACACAGTCTAAAAATACTTTGTGTTCATTTGAGATTTTCAAACAATTTACAAGGCTAGTTTGAAACTACACCAGCGAACGCACACAGATGAAAAGCCTCACCTTTGCCCTCACTGTGATTACAGGGCATCACTAATTAGTACCTTAATGATTCATATTAGAACTGGAGAAATGCCCCACCTTTGCCCTTACTGTGATTACATGGCATCAACAATTGGAAACTTAAAAAAGCACATTAGAACCCAAATTGGAGAAAAACTCTACCTTTGTTCCCACTGTGATTTCAGGGTAATGAACATTGCTACTTTAAAAATACCTATTAAAGCCCATAGCTGTTAAATGCTTAATAATCAATCCCTTCGCAATAAAAGAGTATAATAATCATAATTGTTCTATAAAGCGATAAATTAAAATTCATGCTTTACATCTGTTTCTAGTTATTACTGGGTAAAAATTGGATATTTCATTAGTGTGAAAATATTTTTGTCTATATTTTGAAAAGATACCCCAAAATTTACTACAATAAATCAAAACAAAGATCCATGCAATAATTGTAAATATTAGAAATATAAATAAATTATTTTTTAGATATTTTTTGGGCAAATATCATTTCCATCACACACACAAAAGTGCTTTCATATTAAACCTGTAAATTTAATATTTATAAAATTCATGTTGATTATAGTATAACCTTTTTAATTTTGACATCTGCAATAATTCAACCATGTTTTCATGTTCTGAACTCCAGCCTATCAAATGACCAATATTAATGCGACTGAACAATAATTCTACTGATAGATAGATAAATTATGACAACAGATAATGCTTGATTAAATACAATAAGACATAGCATATGAACCCTGTGCTCTAAAGTGTTACACTGTGTTGCAAATATTGGTGGTGACAGAACAATTTTTGTTTCTTCCTTGACAATTTATACCTAACTCAAGTGACTGCTAGTCATCAGCATGAACAATGAAATTTCTTAAAGAGTAATATTCTTTTTTTTTTTGTGTGTGAAATAACATGCAAAAGAGGAAAGACATGCATGTCTTTTGAAGATTGATCAGCTAGAATTGCACACCAAAGAGGGCTCTAGCCTAAAAGCAAACGCCCATAAAATATTTCTTTAAAAGTTTATAATTTTAACTTTTTTAAAAAATTTATTTTCTATCCATTACATTTATTTACTTATTCAAATACAGTTAAACCTCTTTAATTCCACACCCCAAATTGAATTAAATGATTTAATCACAACATTCATTTCTATTGGACATTTTTATATGATAACCAAATATATAATTAAAATAATATTTAAAAAAAATACTGTTGTATATATATATTATATTTAATAATGTGGGTTGATACCATTCGATTTTTTTCAGAATGTTTCATTATCAGCTTTTAGCAATGGATAAAATTTCATTAATACATTACAAACACCATCTTAATCTGAGTGAATAAATGCAATGAGAAGAAAGCTAATAAATTTTGAATACAAAGAAAAGGTTGAATAATTTGTTTTATATTTAAAGACAACTAACAGCCGCTTGAGTTTGGCTTAAATTATAGTGTAATTAATTAGAACACTTCACCACTAATATTTGTGAGATTGTAACATTTTTAACACTTTGAGGACAACGATTCTGCAGTTGCGTGGTCCACTGGGCTGTATGAAAATCGAGTTGTTTTTTAAAAAATGTTTTAATAAATAAAAATCGTTTTAAAAATGCAATTTTCATTTTAATATAATCTAAAGGATTTTAAATAATAAATGAAAATATAAAAATCATTAAATAGTATTCTTTATTTTTTAAATGTTGCTTAATTTTTTATTGAGATCGTACAAAACACAAATTCACTTCAAGTACTATATAGACAGTAAATAGAGAGTAAATCGTAAAAAAAAATAAAAATAAATAAAATCCTATAAGCTATTTCCACATTTATATACTATTTTATTAAAGATAAAACAGTAAAAATTACTTCCAATGGCTTATCTTAGTATGATATACTATGAAACAGCCTTCACACATAGGCACTTGACATCAATTATATACTCTATATCATTTAACAAACTTCATATTTTAAGTAAAATTGAGTGGTAAATGTGCTAAGTACAAGTTTATCTTTAAAAATGCGATATGAAAGAGATGTGAAAAAGCGCGCAAACAAAGAAAAATGAACAAACAAGGAAGAAAGATAGGCAGGCAATAGGAGCTGCTGGAACGGCGGTCTCATGTGATGTTTTACATGTACATTGGATCAACTGACATCCCCTAACCCACTGATAGATAGGCAAGAAGGTATGGGACAAGATACTGGTGGACGCGAATTCGTGTCGGCCGCTGGCGATTTAATTTTGAAAATCGAAGACGCGAATTCACGTCTTTCGGGCTCGATGCAAAATCGGCAAGGCGCGAATTCGCGACACTTGGGTCGAAAGTGTTAAGCATGGTGCGCATACGCTACACATGCGTGCACAGGTGGTTGGGTCACAATTCAGCATTTTTAAAACAATCCAGAACAGTGTTAATGTGAGAGATGCTCTGTGAAGGTCTCAGAATAGACAACGATGTTGTCTAAGTAGCATAAGCCTCTTGTCCACCTGAGTTCCTTTAGCAGGCTGTACATGATTCTTTCAAAGGTTCTGGCTGCATTACAAAGTCCAAAGGGCTTTACCTTGAATTCAAATGGACTGTCTGATGTGACAAATGCAATTGTCTATCTAAATTTGCAAGTAGCCTGACTTTAGGTCCATTGTTGAATAAGATTTTGCTCCTCTTAAACTGTCTAATGCATCATCAATGATAGGAAAATGTACACATCTTTTTTGGTGATTTTGTAAAGCCTCTATAATCAATGCATAATCTCCAGGAACCATCTTTCTTTTTCACTAGGACAACTGGTGATGCCCATGGGCTGGATGATTTTTGCCTCTAGCATCTTGTCGACCTCATCCTGAATGATCTTCAATTCCACTGAGGACACTCGATAAGGTATTTGCCTTATTGGTGTATTTTCGACTGTGCTGAGCCCACTTCCGCAACCTCCACAAGGCTCACCCTCAGTTCTCCATAGAACACTGGTGGACCATGGTGCAGCGGCCTCGACAATAATGAAGCGGACAGCGGACGTCGAGCATGCATCCTTGTAAAACCAACCCATCTCTTTTTCTTTATTTTATTATTTATTTTTTTAAATATAAAATTTATTTAAATTATAAATTTCCATTTTAGAATAGGTAATCAGCTATTTTTGTTTTAATATCAATAAATTTGAATTTTTAAACTTTTTTTTTTTACAGAACAAACCAAATAGTATTTTTTAAATAACATTATTAATTTTCTTAATTTAGAATTATTTATTTTTAACAGTTGGAATATTTTTTATAAAATTAAATTATTTTTAATTAAATAAAATTTATTACTCTGTTATATAGAAAATTTGGCGGAAAAAATTGATTTTGAGGAAGGGGATCGTGCAGAGAAGAGATAAGGTGGGGAACGTGTGCTGATGGATTTTCATTTTGTATGTAGCTTTTTTAAAAGTAAAATCGTCCAAGAATGTAGCCATAAAGGTTTAGTGAAAGAACGCTTCCAACCCCCCCCCCCTCCCTCTCCAACTGAAGCACCAAAAAGATAAGTAACTTATAATTTTTTATTTCAATAGGATGTAAATTTAATTATATGTATTATATTCTCCCCCATTTTATTCCCATTGCCTTTATTGTTTGTTTGATTTTGTATAAATTAATAAATATAATTTTTTCTCTAATCTCACCTGTGGCATTGTGTGCTTAATTGGCGTAGAGTCAATGAATCAATTAACCCCATTGCCTGCAGAATGTACAGGTTTTTTTTATAGCAGGGTATATTGTGAATACCCTGAGAACATCATGAAGAGTTGTCATTAATTGGGACAGAATACATCAGGAAACTCGCCTTTACATATTTGAAACATTCCTATGTACAATATTTTATGAGTTCAACATATAAAATATGGCAGTTATGCCCCTAGTGGATAATAATTTTACTATGGTGAGACAGGCTGAAAACTTATAGAGTAGAAATCGTTTAAGGAAAATATTTTGTGGATAAATTAGTTGGGGCTTAGTTGTGGTAATTTAATAATAAGGTAAAAATGAAAAGGCTCTATATATCAAAATACCAAAGTTATGCTCTATCTCTCAAACTTGCATACTATATACAGCAATAAAAAAATAAAAGGTGATAGCAGGAAAAGATGCAGTGAGATGCTAAGTGGGTGTTAAGTAGGTCGTAAATCAAGATAAATAATAATTAGTTGCGAGTGTCTAAACAGAGTTATCAACGCTCTTCGATAAAAGTGGTGCAATGCGACTCTGGTTGTAGAGATCATTGTTGGCACTATTTCATCATCATAACTCCAAAGTCACTCCATTCGTGATATCTGTCGGACTATGAAGTATAGAGGAAAGTGGAGAGAAATTTGAAAATATTTCGATCATAAACAAAAGTTTTAAATGGGAAGATGGTTGTGGGCGAATATTGTGCTGTTTAGCCAAAATCAAATTTATTGACCCCGGTTAAGTGAGGGTCATGAAAGACAAATATGCGCCGTAGAGAAAAAAAAATAAAAAGGTATCTTATTAGACTTCTCAAACCTAAATGTAGTTATAAGGTACACTGGGAGGGAATGTGTCTTGATAGAGATCGATTTTGATTTTTTTAATGCTTTTAGCTAAACATTAACAATCTCGCGAGGTTAGATTTCCAAAAAGTGTGAAAGGGGGAATTGCGTTTGAAATTAATAAGAGGGGAGTCGAAAAATATTAAAAGGGTATGGTAGAAAGTTATAGGATAGACAATTGAGACTATACATGTTTGTGGTGTTATTTTAATAGAATTTGTGAAATTCTTCGGGAAATTTTTTAGTTATTGTTTGAGGTGTAAAAACGACATTGTTAGATATCGGGATTTAAATGTAGGAACGGCTGTAAAGTTTCAGAAGGAATTATGCGAGTTATATCGGCATTGTAAATATGTCTGGCTGCTTATGGTTACACAAAGATAAATGTAATGAAAGAAACTACAGTGATCTGCTATTTGTAGTGTTAATGGTAAGGAATTGTAGTTTTCTTGATGTTTATAGGTCGATGTGCTCAAATTAGGGTATTATCCACAATGAGGTTAGGTTGGATATGCTGTAAAAGACAACTTGCGGCATGAACATGCTTTCGAGTGAAAAAAATAAAGATGTATCACGAAAAATATCAGGCGTCTATGGCATGGTAAAAGTGAAAAATGTAGTTTGAATGGTGCCACGTGAAATCATTGTTTTGGGGCAAAATCTAAATGTTTCATCATTAAACAACTATTATACTGAAGTCATTGGTGGTGGTTGCACGAATATACAACAATAATGTAGCACGTTTAGTGGGGACAATTGAAACCTCTCGATGTGGAACTAGTGTGGTTCGAATTAGATTTGTTTATAATTTGCGTTCTAAGAAGTGCTTCCATTTGGGTCAAGTTAAAGATGTGTGAAGATATTGAAAAATTCGTTACAAGAAGTGTGCTAATGTGTTTAATTGTTATGGTAAAAATAATCTATGCATGCTAGGTACAAGGGGTGCATTATTTTACTCTCGAAATAAAATGGTTGTGGAATATTGAGATTCACTTCGGGACGTCGGCCAGACGACGGACCGGGGGGGGGGGGGCAGCAAACAAATTCCCCTCTCTTCTGCCAGCGGCACTACCCGGCGATAAGAAAAGGATTAGCGACCGGCGTGGTCTATTATTGACCAGTTGGTCTCTTTTCCTCTGTTCTCTTAACATGTTTAAATAAAGTTAGTTTAAAGGAGACTTTTACCTTCTTCTTTCTGCTATTTAGTGATCTGACTAAAATCCTTGCAACAGCCTACAAAAGAATCATTACTGAGAAATTCTTTTACTGAATTTCGCATCATTGTTTTGTGGAAGGTTTACCAGACTTTTCTTCACAATGGTGATGAGCGTAGAAGTTTGGCGGGCGACATCCTATCTTTTGCTTCTGGAGGGAAGTGGACAGTACCTGAGTTTTATATATAACTTGTGCTGATGTTTGTTTATTTTGATATGACATTATTTTCCTGCGATTTCTGATATTAAGAGAAAAGTTTCGCCTATGGTAATTTATATATATCATTAAATGTATTTTTTTTTCTTTAAAAGAATGAGCGTTGAGATAGTAGCAAAAATGACCATTTAAATAAGGAAATAGCACGGAAATAAAAAAAGAATGCGCTATCTATATATATAGGAAACTAGCCGAATGACCCGGGCAACGCCCGGGTTTTACCCGATTAAATGTTTTTATTCAAATACTATTCGTTACAATTATAAATTGGCGCCGTGGATGTCACTCTTGTGAAACGTCCCACTCCAAACTTTGTGTCTGAGAAGCGATATTTTTATAGAGAGATGATCTGGCTTTGTGTCTTCTGCTCGAATGAATTTTTTTATGTTAGAATTTTGTTCCTGCATACTAAAATTGAACTGGCTTCACCCGTGGTCCCTGGTTTTTGGAATTTTTCCCTATATATTTCCCGATATAAACATGATACAGCAATATTGTCATCATCATTTTCTGACTAAAAAAACAACTATTTTTGCCCAGAACCTATCAATTTCATTTTTTATTGGCTAAAATTCCGATAAATATCTCTTCCAAATTTTTCTCTATGTCTTGTCAAGACACGTTTTACATGTTCATTAGGTCATCTGATATTACTTCCCATCTTCACCGCTAGAGGCGCTGCTTGCGAGCGAGAAGGCAAATTTGCAACGCAATTTGCAAATAACTCGAATAATATTCGGGATAGAGACCTGAAATATTCACTATAAGTTTTTCCAGCTTCTACTATATATACCGTTAAAATTTCAGTCAGATTAGTTACGTATTGTGGACGTGTATAGCCGACATAGGAACAAACACACATACATACATACATACACTGACTTTTTTTATATATAGGGATTGGGTCAATTTTTCTGACTGAGTTACAGCCTGTGTCCACTGGTGACGGACAATTGATGTTTTGATTATCTGGGTTTATTAGGAAATATTATCTACAGTTTCAATCAACACTCAGTTTAATTTATTGACTACTAGCCAAATGACCCGGGCAACGCCCTGGTTTTACCCGATTAAATGTTTTTATTCAAATACTATTCGTTACAATTATAAATTGGCGCCGTGGATGTCACTCTTGTGAAACGTCCCGCTCCAAATTTGTGTCTGAAAAGCGATATTTTTATAGAAAGATGATCTGACTTTGTATCTTCTGCTCGAATGAATGTTTTTCTGTTAGAATTTTGTTCTTGCATACTAAAAATGAACTGGCTTTACCCGTGGTCTCTGCTTTTTGAAAATGTTCCCGTTATAATTTTGTATCTGATAATCAAACATGATACAGCAATATTGTCATGATCATTTTCTGAATAAAATACAGCTATTTTAGTCCAGAACCTTTCAATTTCAAACTTTCTTGGCTAAAAATCCGATAAATATCTCTTCCAGATTTTTCTCTATGTCCTGTTGAAACACGTTTTACATGTACATTAGGTCAGCTGATATTACCTCCCATTTTCACCGCTAGAGGCGCTGCTTGCGAGCGAAAGGGCAAATTCGCAACGCAATTTGCAAATAACTCGAAAAATATTTGGGATAGAGACCTGAAAATTTCACTATAAGTTTTTCCAGATTCTACTCTATATACTGTTAAAATTTCAGTCAGATTAGTTACGTATTGTGGACGTGTATAGCCGACATAGGAACAAACACACATACATACATACACTGACTTTATATATATAGGGATGAGAACACCAAAGCACGAATGTTTCTTTTACCCATAAAACAAGCTTCTACTATCCTTACTGTTCAATTACTTGTTCAATGGCTGCAGTTGAGCTATTTTTCTCTTTTTAGTGCATTCTAATAATTTTTCTTTTGAAACTATTTATATATAATACTACTCTGATCAAAAAGTTTCGACACTTTGCTCAAAATCCTGAAAACTCAATATATTTTCTCCCGGTTTGTGGCAAACGCAAGCGTCGCCCTTGGTTTGGAGACCTACCAATTTTCGAAAACCATGCGCCACAACAGCGCGAGCAGCGGCTGTTCGAAGTGAAGCCATTTTGCCCGTGCTTCGATTTCGTTAGTCACCGAAATGGAGGATCAACGAATTTGCATCAAGTTCTGTGTGAAAAACGGATTCAAGGGTGCCGAATTTTTTGGATGTTGCAAACAGCCTACGGGGATGCCATCATGAGCCGAAGACGAGTTTTCAAGTGGTACAAGCGCTTCAAGGAGGGTCGGGAAGAGACCCCGACACCGAGCGTTCCGGGATACCATCCACATCAACCACGCCTGAAAAAGTGGACAAGGTGTTGGAACTGGTGTGTGAAGACAGACGAATAACTGTCAGGGAGGTTGCCGAAGAAGCAGGGATATCATTCGGGTCGACTCAATCGATAATGAAGGACATTTTGGGAGTGAGAAGACTCAACGCCGTTCTCGTTCCCAAGATTTGACTTTTGATCAAAAGAACGCCCGGAAAGAAACGGCCTTTCTCAATCTCGAAGAGACAACCGACGACCCCGAATTGCTGAAAAGGGTCATTACTGGAGACGAAACATGGATTTACGGCTTTGATTCGGAAACTACCCAACAGGCATCGGAAGTGGCGCTTCAAAAATGAGCCAAGATCAAAGAAAGCGAGGAAGGTTCCCAGCAAAGTCAAGGTCATGTTGACGGTGTTCTTCGACTACCAGGGCATCGTTCATCATGAATTTCAACAACAAGGTTCTACAATAACTGCCTACTCCTACCTGGGAGTTTTGAGGCGATTGAGGGAAGCGATCAAGCAGAAACGGCCGGAGCTGTGGAGGAGCAAGTCGTGGATCATGATAACGCGCCGGCGCATACAGCCCTCAAAATCTTGAAGTTCCTGCAGGACCACTCAACCTCTGTGTTCCCCCAACCCCCTTACAGTTCCGACTTGGCCCCTTGCGACTTTTTCCTTTTTGGAAAGCTCAAAAAAAGTTAAAGGGTAGGAAATTTCAGAACATAGAAGAGATCAAAGTGGAATCGAAGAAGGCCATGAAGGCGATCCCGAAAACGGACTACCAGAGGTGTTTTGCCGACCGGAAAAAAAGGTGGCTGAAGTGCATCGCGGCCAACGGGGACTACTTTGAAGGGGACAATTTGAATTGGGTAGAATAATAAAGTTTTTTCTAACTTATGAGCAAAGTGTCGAAACTTTATGATCAGAGTAATATGATTTTTTATTTAATTTTAGTCCTGAATTCTAAACTAAAATATATATCAACCGGAAGGACGTCTGGTGGATGTATTCATGGACGCCCGCCGACACGCTTCGTGGGCCAATTAAAGGAACTCACTGATTTAACGGTCGCCGAGATGATCCATCAAGCTCAAGACAGAGATGGCTGACGTTGCATCGTATTTGGGATGTAATAGGCACAGTAGGCCACAACGTTCGATCGCAAATAAAATGATTTATTTATATTTTTCTATTTGATTAAATTTTTATTCAAATTTTATCTTAAATGATTTTATATTTCTGACAATCCTCCCCTAATTATTTATAAGCCTAGGTATATCTTCTAATGAATCCCTTTATTCCTTTTTTTGCTTATCCCTAGTACACGTGGTACAGGTCATGATAATCATGGTGGGTAGAAGTAGGCGACTGCTTTTACTGTGAGTTCACCACATGTCTACATATGTGAAAAGCAGTTCGACTTTATACTTACAAATGTGCCAGAGCCCCGTTTGGTTACTTGCACTCGCTGGTGGAGTTGGACTTTTGCAAGAATCGGGGGCCATTGGAGCATTTTTTTTATATTTCTAGATAGCCTCATTCACAGGCTCAACTTGACCCATGGAGTCTTGAAGTCCTTCCAGAACCTGGAAGCTTCTCCATAACATTCACGAAGCCCCATAGCCTGGACATCGAATTTCTGCCTTGAGAAAAATTTTATATTATTTTAGAATCCACGATTATACATGGTACAGTTCCATCAGCTTCCTGAAAGAGCATTATATCAAACCTCATATTTGATGAATATTTACAACAACAAAAACCTTCATAATAAACACTCGTCCCATAAAGGATTCTCCTAGATAGGTAACATTTATCTACAGAAAGTGAAGAATATCACAGGGAGGATAGTATAAGTTTGTTTTATGTATAAAATAAACGTTCATGGTTTAATGTTTTCATTTCCTATATATAGATGTCATAGATTTATATTAATTTATGCCTAAATAAATTTTTCCTTTTTGTTTGCGGAAGAGCATTGCTCGATGCAAATATTTATATGTAATTCTATTTTCTAAGAGCTTATGCCGCCTTCGATGATGTTGCCATTCTCATCGTGGATGTTCGTACCAGCGGGCCGTCGGACACAAAGCGAACGCCCGAGGTCAGGCAAGGATGGGTAATCGGGTGACTGACGACGCTGCCTCCAGTCTGGTGTGCAAAAACCGCCCTGGCGCGCACGATGTGATCGTCGTCGGCGTGGGACATGGAGGGATCTCATCTCCGCCAGGAGCTCGGCCTTTATCTTTGACCAGCTTCTCCATAGATATTCGCTGGTGATGTCCACGATATATTCAGATGTTCTCTAAATTGTTCCCCGCAGATGTTTATCCACCAGCGCCGAACGAAGCATGGTGGTCACTCAGAGCTGGTGAGGGGAAGGAGACGAGTCTAGCTGGATGAGGACAGCTCGATGGTCAGAGAGTCTGTAGTAGATGGTCTTGTACTGTGTCACTCTTTACACGAGTCTCGATGGTAAGAAAAATCTATCCAGTTGAGCGGCGTCGACCCTACTCCCGCAGTAGGTCACTCTGGTTAAAAGGTGTTCGGTGTCAAAGACGGTAGCCACATCGACGAGGGCTGTCTTATCCGTCAGCTCCGTGAGGGCCTCCACCGGCCGGATGTTGTGTCGCTCGTGCTCTGCTCGTCGACGTTAAGGTCGCCCACCACCCAGGCGTCCTCCTGAATCGCGGCTGCCGTGGTGGACTCCAGCTGCTCGAGCCGCTCGCGAGGAATGTGTGATAGGTGGCAGTTGATGAGGCGCACTTCCTGGTCGCGGACGTCGTTGGAGACGATGGAGATATTGCGCCGGCCACAGGACGCGCTGCCGCAGGACAGCGAACCTCTAAGGGCTGCGGGGGGCACGATGACAGCGCTGTAGCCCAGACACAGATGTTGTATGGCATCCAGCGACGAGACGTTGGTCTCCTGGATGAAGGCGACGTCTACGCGATGTTGACGCAGGAAGTGGCAGAGCTCAATGCTCCTCTCGCGAGCGGCGAACCCGTGGGCGTTGATGGATGCCAGACGGAAGCTAATTGGGTGCTCCTCGTCTGGACACGGACGTCCGCTAGGCGCTTGTAAATAGCTGTGTGGGAGTTGGGCAGGGCATCGATCAGCTTCTGGGCAACACTTTTGAGCGCGGTCTTCTGCACATTCCCCATCTTCTTCTGCAGGCTGTTCAGACCGAGGATGGAGGCTAACGCCTCCAAAACTTCGCCTCTTTCAAGCCCTTCGAGCCTAGACTCGTTCAAGATGTTGCTGGGGATACGCTCGAGGATATCGTTGAGCTGCTTCTGGGTCTTAGAAGGGGTCCCTGAGGGAGTCGACACCAGGATCTCCTCCTCTTCCATCTCTTCCAGTGCTACAGAGGCCTTTGGGTTCTCCAGAACGTTCATTTGACTCTGGGCCATGTTGGGCTTGTTCTGTGAAGATGATTGGGTCTTTTGAGAACCACTGGACAGCCTTGATGGAGGAGGGGCTGGGTCCACTGCAGCATGAGGTTGTAGGATAATTAATTACCACAGACACGGTCAGCCATTAAAAGTTGTTTTTATTTCAAAAAGTCTCTCGACTTATTTAGCCATACAATTTTAGTTAAATGATATTCTAACAATAAACAAATATTGTTTACAATAGAATACAAAATAATTAAAAAAAGAATAATTAATATTTACATTTACAAAATGTATCTTTTATAACACACAAAGTTTAACACAGCGCCATCTAGGTGTGGCAATTGGAATTATTTAACCCTACATTCACTCCCCCTCCAGTGACCGAGTTCACGTTATGTTAAAAATCATTGGGGAGGATGAATCACTCTACCACTATGAGTCCTTTGGGGTTCCTCAAAATGGACTTTCTGGGTACGGGCCTTGGATGGTTGCAGGTCCTGCTAGATCCCTGGTTGCTGGCCCCGGTCATCATCTTCAGGGTATGACTCCTTCAGAAGATAAGCTGGTTTCAAACGGTCGAGGGAAACATTGTCTTCTTTTCCTTTAACCATTACTGTAAAATATTTTACAGTCCTCTTCAAAACCTTAAATGGGCCTTCATAAGCCGGTTCGAGAGGTTTTTTAACTCTGTCTTTTCTAATAAATACGTGGGAGCAACTTTGCAGGTCCTTATGAATGAAAACATTAGGATTCCGGTTGATCCTTGATTTCAGGGGTTGGAGGGAAGACATGTCTTTTTGCAAGTTTTTGACTAGATAATCTCTATCTCTCGTTTGTTGAGAGTCCTGGAAAAATTCTCCTGGAAGTCTTATGGTCTTGCCAAATACCATTTGTGCTATGGAAAAATCAGCAGAACCATAGATTGAGGATCTTAATCCTAAGAGTACTGAAGGCAGCCTCTCGGTCCACCTGATGTAGTTGTGAGAACTTATTGCGGTTTTCAAAGTTCGATGGAACCTTTCAATTTTGCCATTGCTCTGGGGGTGGTATGAAGTCGTTTCAAGTCGTATGTTTCAACTGGATTCCGCACATTTTGGCAAATTCCTTAAGTTTCTGAGACATGAATTGCATGCCTCTATCTGTTATTAGATGGCATGGGGTTCCATATCTGCTGATCCATTCCTTGTAGAAGGATTTGATTATGGTATCTGCTTTTATGTCTTCCAATGGTGAAACGGTCGATAAGGGTCAGGCAATAGGTTTTTTCTTCCGATGGTGGTAGAGGTCCAATTAAGTCGATGTGGACGGTTCCAAACCGCTCATCAGGTTTCCCGAATTCATCATACTCAGTTTTGGTATGACGAGTTATTTTACTCTTCTGGCAGTTTATGCATCCCTTAGTCCATTTCCTAATGTCTTTGTTGATATTAAGCCATATATAACGCGAGGTTACTTCTCTGACTGTGCAGAGTATTAGGCTCATAGATTGTTGAGCTCTGGAAACCAAAAGGAATAATACTCTGCTAGTGATCTCTTTTGACTTGTATATAAATTAATATAATAGGTAATAAACTAATGCTTAGTTAATCTTGCCTCGTCTTGGATAACAACACATGGTGGCAGCGGTAAACTGAATTCATAAAGAAGGTCGTTGTTCGAAGAAAATTTGAAATTCGACATCAAGCAAGCTTAGAAGCGGTAAACTGAATTCATAAAGAAGGTCGTTGTTCGAAGAAAATTTGAAATTCGACATCAAGCAAGCTTAGAAGCGGTAAACTGAATTCATAAAGAAGGTCGTTGTTCGAAGAAAATTTGAAATTCGACATCAAGCAAGCTTAGAAGCAATAAACTGAATTCATAAAGAAAGTCGTTGTTCGAAGAAAATTTGAAACTTGACATCAAGCAAACTTTTTGGTAAGTTATATTATATTATAAGTAAGTCTTTATAATGTCCCAAAATTATAATTGTGTAGCCCCAGAACCTTTTAATTTTTCAAATCCAGGTGATTGGCCAAAATGGATTAGGAGATTTGAATGTTTTAGGCAGGCAAGCGGGTTAATTAATAACCCAGAAAATGAGCAAGTTAATATGCTCGTGTACTGCATGGGTGATAATGCAGATGACATTTTGTTGTCATGTAAAATAGCAAGTGACCAATTAGAAAATTATGATAAAGTTATTGAATGCTTTGAGAGTCACTTTATTCCAAGACGTAATATAATTTATGAAAGGGCAAGATTTAATCAAAGATGTCAGCAGGAAGGGGAAAAGGTGAATGAATTTATCACAGCACTCCATAGCCTAGCTGAGCACTGCAATTTTGAGATGTTACATGATGAGTTGATTAGGGATAGGATAGTTGTTGGAGTAAGGGATAGAGCATTATCTGAAAGAATGTAACTTGATACCGACTTGACCTTAGTAAAAGCCACACTAATGGCAAAGCAATTAGAAAGTGTCAAAAAACAGCAGTCTAGCCTTTACCAACAAGATTCTATAGATCAAATAATGAAAATGCCTAATCACATAAAAGAAACAAAAAGGCACGAACCAAAAATAAGACAATTCAAGTCAAACCAGTTGGGAGGGTCATCACATGGATGCACCAGGTGTGGCAATTCAAATAATCATGATTGGAAAAATTGTCCAGCTATGAACTCGTATTGTAGTAAATGCAAGAAAAAGGGCCATTATGCCAAAGTATGTAGATCAGAAGCCATAAATGAAATAAAATCAGAGATAGCTTTTTTGGGATCTGTAGAAGATAATTCCAAGAAATGGATAGTACCAATTAAGGTAAATAATAGACAAATTAATTTTAAAATTGACACTGGAGCTGATGTCAACGTGCTCCCCCTACAATATTATTATCAAAGTTTCCAAAGAATAAAACTGGAAAAATCTGATAAAATATTACAAGGTCCAAATGGAATACCCTTGGAAACAGTTGGAATGATCCACGTAAAACTTCAAAATAAAGGCCAGCACTTAAACTCGAAAATATACATTGTTGATAAACTAAAGCAGCCACTTCTCTCTGGGGAGACAAGTGAAAAATTAAACATTGTGAGAATGATTCAGCAATTATCATCAGGAGGCCGCCGCGGACAGCGTGGTAGACTCGGAAGTGGAGATAACAGAGGCTGCTACAACTGCGGGGAAGAAGGCCACCGCAAGTTTGAATGTACCAAACCTGCCCGTGGTGGTGGACGTGGCCGTGGACAGAGCCGTGATGGAGGCAGCAACAACACCTGCTACAACTGCGGAGAAGTTGGCCACCGTAAATATGAGTGTATCAACAACACGGCTGAAGATGGAGGACAGGAGGAGAACCAGCGCAAGTCCAAGAAGGCTTGCTACACCTGTGGGGAGTTTGGCCATAAGAAGGACGACTGCCCCAAATCTGGAACTCAAGAGTCCGGAGATGAGGAGGAGTCCTCTGACAATGAGGAGGAAGAGACTCCCCAGAAGAGGAAGTAAGCTGAGGACAGTGAGGAGGAGGAAGTAGAAGCTGAAGAACCTCCCAAGAAGAAATCTAAGAATCCCAAGTCCAAGAAGAAAGAAGAAGATTGCTATCTGACTCTTCAAGCATATAGGACGATGCCCCTGGAAAACGCCAGGAGCAGAGAAATGAGGAGACCCCCACTTCGACATCAACCTGGCTCTCAAGGAGATGCAAGGATGACCAGGAGCAAGAGACCGAGGAGGATTGCCCTACACCAACGGCCTCATCTACAAGAGATGGAAGGATGTAGAGGGACAACCAAGACCAGGATCCAGAGAAGAGCCTCCCTTCAATGCCAGCCGTGCATACAAGATACCTCGAAGGTTCCTGTAAAGTTAAGGGAGGAGATGTGCAGAGTATTAGGCTCATAGATTGTTGAGCTCTGGAAACCAAAAGGAATAATACTCTGCTAGTGATCTCTTTTGACTTGTATATAAATTAATATAATAGGTAATAAACTAATGCTTAGTTAATCTTGCCTCGTCTTGGATAACAACACACTGACTGTAGTCTTAATTCCTGGATGAGACAGTCCATGAATTGATATGAAGACGTTCATCCTGATTTCTTCTGGAATATATGGCCTTATTCTGTTAGTGGAGATATCGCACCAAAGGATTTTTCCTGAAGGCAAGCGATGCTCTTTAAAAATCAGCGACTTGTTTTTTGACCGAAGATTCGATAATTCAGTATCGTCTTGTTGTTTCTCAGCAATGATGTCGTAATCAATTGAGATGATTTCAGATATTCTTGACAACGTATCAGCCACCATGTTGTCCTTGCCGCTGACGTGCTGAATCGAAATCGTGAATTGGGAGATGTATTGCAACTGTCTAACTTGACGGGGAGAAGCTTTTTCGAGGCTTTGTTAGAAGGCGTAGATCAGTGGTTTCTGATCAGTAAAAATGGTAAAATCTCGACCCTCCAAGAAAAATTTAAATGTTTGATTGCCGAAAAAATAGCTAGCAATTCGCGATCATAAGTGCTATATTTGGTCTGGCTTTCGCTCAATTTCTTTGAAAAGAACGCTATGGGCTGCAAAGCTCCATCTATGAAATGTTGTAAGACTGCACCCATCGCTCTCTCGGAAGCGTCGGTAAATAGAGCCAAAGGACATTCGGGGTCAGGGAATGTCAATAGTGTTGCTTTTGATAATTCTGTTTTGCACTTTATAAATTTCTGTTCAGCTTCTTCCGTCCAGGGGATAGGGTGCTTATCATTATTCTTAGAGCGCTTCAAGAAATCGTTCAAGATAGCTTGATCTTCAGCTGCATTCTTCAAGAATCGACGATAAAAATTTAGCATCCCTAAAAATCTTCTTAGATCTTGCACTGTTTCAGGTTTTTTGTAATACACTATGGCTTGAACTTTCGATTCTGTTGGTCTTATTCCTTCTGGAGTGATCCAATATCCTAGGAATTCGACGTTATTGACGTTTAGGACGGTCTTCGCTTGGTTGATGCGTAGTCCATATTGATCCAGTCTTGAAAAAACTGCTTTCAAATGACTCTCGTGTTCTTCGGATTTCGAAGCTACAAGGATGTCGTCCAAATATGGGAAACCAAAATCCAGACCCCATAAAACTTCGTTGATGAACCTCTGGAATGTTGCAGGTGCGCCACATAATCCAAAACTCATCACTTCGAACTCGAACAGTCCAAACGGTGTAATAACAGCTGTTTTCTCTCGATCTTCCTCATTGATTGGGATTTGGTAATAAGCCTTGAAGAGGTCTATTTTTGAGTAGTAATGGGTCTTCTTCAATATGTGGGTGAAGTCTTCGAGTTTGGGGATCGGATACCTATCTGGAATGGTCACACTGTTGAGTTTTCTATAATCACCGCAGGGACTCCATGAGCCCTCTTTTTTCCTTACCATGTGTAGGGGGCTTGCCCACGGCGATCTAGATGGTCGAATTATGTGATTGTCCAGCATGTATTGGAATTCCTTTTTAGCGATCTTCAAGAGCATGCTGTTCAATGGTCTTGCTCTTGCAAAAACTGGAGGACCTTTTGTTGCTATAAAGTGCCTAACATTGTGCTGGACTTTGGGCCTCAGCAGGTTTGGAATGGCTATATTCGGGAACGAAGAAAGAATATTACGAAATTTTGAATTCTTGTTTAGGGTGCTGATGCCACAACTCATTGAGGTTACTGCGCCTCTAATTTTCAGGTTAGTGCAACCATCAATAAGTTGCCTGTTTTTCAAATCAATTAATAAATTGTGCCCTTTGAGGAAATCAGCTCCCAGAATACCTTTGGACACTCTCGCTGTGATGAAGTGCCATTTGAAATTTCTTCGTAGTCCCAAGTCGACGTCCAATATCTGAAATCCATAAGTTGGAATGAGGCTTCCATTAGCAGCATACAATTGGATGTCCTCTGTAGGTGTACCGTTGCCTTGGAATGGGATAAGGGAAACATCTGCCCCGCTGTCTATTAAAAATCGCATTCCCGTTTTTGCGTCCGTGACGAGCGTTTGTCCATTGGGCAGTAGGATCTGTCGCTGCTTCCCCTACCCGCTGGAGTTTTCCCGATGGCTTCTTCCATTGACAGGGCGAAGTGCATTTATCTGGGCGGCACTTGTTTCGAAACCTGTAATGGAAATAGCAGTATTTGCCACTCGGGTTGTACCTACCTGAGCGAGATCGTGATCGCTGTCTTGGACGAGGCGAATTGGAACGCCTGTTCTGCCTAGTACGATTCTCTAGCTTCAAAGTAGCTATTTCCTCTTTCAGTGACGCAATTGAAGCAGTCATTTCCTCAAATGTTGGGTCTTTGTTCTTACTTTCATAAACTTGTAGTCGAGGGTTCATTTCCTGAATCTTGTCAGCCATCTCTGCAAGCTTGTCCAGGCCTTCTTCGCTCACTACTAGTATATATTTTTTATGATTTCAGGTAATTTGTCCATCCATAATGTTTGGAGAACTTTTTCCGAAATGTCTTTATCGGTTTTGAGAGTTCTCATCTTCCTCAGTAATTGGGTAGGCTTTTGGTCGCCTAATTCCAGTCCAGTTAGTAGCTTCCTTAAGATTTTTTCTTCGCTCTCTTTAGAAATTGATACGAGACGATTTTTGGCCGTTGTGTATTTGTTATTGTTCTGGGAATCTTGGATTATATCCCATAAATTCTCTACAATTTGCGGCTCTAGTTGGGATACTAAATAGTTGAATTTTGTGGACTCTTGGGTGATTCCCGAAATGGCAAACTGAGCTTCCACTTGGTAAAACCAAATCTCAGGTTTGTCTGACCAGAACGGCGGTATTTTGATCGAGACCTTATTTGTCTCCGACTCCTGTTTTACTTGCATTTTTAATTATTAATAAAGCTATTTAAAAAATTATGCAAAATTAATTTTCAAACTGGACTGTGGCAACTTTAACCGGTCTGTGGCACTATCTGAGGTACTATGGAATATATAATGATGTCGACAAAATTAAGGTTTGCGCACCCTTTCCCTTGGCAGTATCCCTCAGCCTTACCACTGGTAGGGGGACACTTGGGACTGACCAGAAGCGTACTGGCTCACCACTGTAGGATAATTAATTACCACAGACACGGTTAGCCATTAAAAGTTGTTTTTATTTCAAAAAGTCTCTCGACTTATTTAGCCATACAATTTTAGTTAAATGATATTCTAAGAATAAAGAAATATAACTAATTGTTTACAATAATTATTTACAAAATAATTTTAAAAAGAATAATTAAATATTTACATTTACAAAATGTAACTTTTATAACACACAAAGTTTAACACAGCGCCATCTAGGTGTGGCAATTGGAATTATTTAACCCTACAAGGTGGAGTCTGTGCAGCATTTGAAGGAGCTGCAGGTGGGGCTGGTGATGAAGCTGCAGTTGGTGCTGCAGACATTGTTGAATCTGCGACTGACGTTGATACTAGAGCCGGCAAGGTGTTCGAAGAGGGCTGCCTTCTTCCAGCATTATTTGGGCCAACAGGGGGATCCAGGTGTAGAAGCAGGTTAGCTTCTTGAACACCAGTCTTCCGGGGCAGTTGGCACGCTTGTTCCCGTGTTTGTAGTATAGGGAGCGCACTTGATACCATAAGTCACGTATAAGTAGCTGGTCACCCTTTTAGATTTTATTTCAATACGGGCTGGAATGTGGGAGAGCTTCACACCGTCTCGAAGAGTGATTAACGCCTCACGACATGCATCGGCCCGGTATGATTCGCCCAGCTCCATCATTTTCTGGATGATGGATGTTATCTGTCCATTGGGCCGCAGGGCTGCCACGAGGCCCCCGTTTTCAACGTAAAACGGAACGTTACCGATTACGATCTGCTCTGGACGTTTCTTTAGTGGTGTGGCTCGCAGGAGGGCGTCCTCGATCTTCAGCCCATCCTCCACGAGCTTGTCGGTTTGCTGGACACTGGAGAGGCCGACCAGAATTTTCCCCTCCATCTTCATCAGCTGGTAGAAGGTGCCCTTGCCCAGCTTGGATTTCAACGCCCGGAAGTACTGCTCCTGGGTGGAGTCTGGGCAGAACTCCAGGTAGACACATTGGTCCGCCTGTCCTGCTGCCGACCTGGCTCGGAAGGTAACCTGCTTCTGCCTGGTGGTCTGGCACTCGTACACCTTGCTGGTTCTTAGCGTGGCTCGTGGCTGGACACAGCCCTTTTTGGTCCCCGAGTTGGCGCGGTCAGGGTCATGTGGCCTCTTCTTTGAGCCGCCGACTGTGGTGAAGTTCTCATATTCGCTCTCGAGAAGCTGTTTGTTCTGTTCCGGGAAATCAGCCCAATTGCGGCAAGAATTTGCTTGCTTATTGTCCACCGCTCGGCTCAAAATTAAAATGTTTTACATTGTTTTGAGAATGACTTTAAGCTATTTATGAATCTTTGGGCGATTTTTCGGCGGAGACTTGAAGGTTTTGAGTGATATTAATATGGGCTTGCAGCCCATTCTCTTGGCTCTCAGCTAATACCTCAAAGAAGTTACTAATTTCCATAACTTTCATTCCAATCTCCGATAAACGTGGATCTCCGATAAAAGTTCTGCTTTGATTTTTTTTGTTTGTCAATTGCAATAAAAATGTATCGGATGTGGATATTTATTCATATTATAGAATCAGAAATAATTTCCAACTTTTGTGAATATTTTAAATTTTTCATTCTCTGTGTTTTAATATGTGAGGGAAAATTCAATTCATTTACGTTTTGTTAATTATCTTTAACATCACAATATTGTTTATATATAAATTTTAAATTTCTATATATTTTAAAGAATATTTTATAAAATTTCAAAGTTTTTTTTAAGGTTACCAGGCTTCATTCCCAACAATGGCAGTTATTTTATTGCTTACCTTAACTGGTAGAAGAGTACCGGAATTTTGCGGAACAACATAAATATAATTAAATTATATTGATCTTATATTCTCTTATATACTCGTATATTGATCTTAGCTTGAAGCGAAATAATGGAAGCAATTGCACACGCTTTATATATGAATTGATCATTTACACACTGGATATGGAAGCAAATTATTTATCAAACGCACACTCGATACGGAATCAATTTATGAACTAATCAAAGGCGCACTGGATTTGATATTACGTACAATATTAGAATGAATAAAACTCGCGCAGGATACAGAATCTTTCTATGAATTGATCAAACGCGCACTGGATATGGAATCAATCTATGAATTGATCAAACGCTATAACTGGATATGAAATCAATCTATGAATTGATCAAATGCGTACTGGATATGGAATCAATCTATGAATTGATCAAACGCTATAACTGGACATGGAATCAATCTATGAATTGATCAAACCCTATAACTGGATATGGAATCAATCTATGAATTGATCAAACGCTATAACTGGATATTGAATCAATCTATGAATTGATCAAACGTACACTGGATATGAAATCAATCTATGAATTGATCAAACGTACACTGGATATGAAATCAATCTATGAATTGATCAAACGTAAACTGGATATAGAATCAATCTATGAATTGATCAAGCGTGTACTGGATATGGAATCAATCTAGGAATTGATCAAACGCTATAACTGGATATGAAATCAATCTATGAATTGATCAAATGCGTACTGGATATGGAATCAATCTATGAATTGATCAAACCCTATAACTGGATATGAAATCAATCTATGAATTGATCAAACGCGTACTGGATTTGGAATTAATCTATGAATTGATCAAACGCTATACCTGGATATTGAATCAATCTATGAATTGATCAAACGTACACTGGATATGAAATCAATCTATGAATTGATCAAACGTACACTGGATATGAAATCAATCTAGGAATTGATCAAACGCTATAACTGGATATGAAATCAATCTATGAATTGATCAAACGTACACTGGATATGGAATCAATCTATAAATTGATCAAACACACACTGGATATGGAATCATTCTAAGAATTGATCAAGCGCTATAACTGGATATGAGATCAATCTATGAATTAATCAAACTTACACTGGTTATGAAATCAATCTATGAATTGATCAAACGTACACTGGATATGAAATCAATATATAAATTGATCAAACACACACTGGATATGTAATCAATATATGAATTGATCAAACGCTATAACTGGATATGAATTCAATCTATGAATTGATCAAATGCGTACTGGATATGGAATCATTCTATGAATTGATCAAACGCTATAACTGGATATGAAATCAATCTATCAATTGATCAAACGCGCACTGGTTATGAAATCAATCTATGAATTGATCAAACGTACACTGGATATGGAATCAATCTATGAATTGATCAAAGGCTATACCTGGATATGGAATCAATCCATGAATTGTTCAAACGCGCACTGGATATGAAATCAATCTATGAATCGATCAAACGCGCACTGGATATGAAATCAATCTATGAATTGATTAAACGCGTACTGGATATGAAATCTATCTATGAATTGATTAAACACGTACTGGATATAGAATAAATCTATGATTTGACAAACGCTATAACTGGATATGGAATCAATCTATGAATTGATCGAACGCTATAACTGGATATGGAATCAATCTATGAATTGATCAAACGCTATAACTGGATATGGAATCAATCTATGAATTGATCAAACCCTATAACTGGATATGAAATCAATCTATGAATTGATCAAACCCTATAACTGGATATGGAATCAATCTATGAATTGATCAAACCCTATAACTGGATATGAAATCAATCTATGAATTGATCAAACGCTATAACTGGATATGGAATCAATCTATGAATTGATCAAACGCTATAACTGGATATGGAATCAATCTATGAATTGATCAAACGTACACTGGATATGAAATCAATCTATGAATTAATCAAACGTACACTGGATATAGAATCAATCTATGAATTGATCAAGCGTGTACTGGATATGGAATCATTCTAGGAATTGATCAAACGCTATAACTGGATATGAAATAATTCTATGAATTGATCAAACGTACACTGGATATGGATTCAATCTATAAATTGATCAAACACACACTGGATATGGAATCATTCTAGGAATTGATCGAGCGCTATAACTGGATATGAGATCAATCTATGAATTAATCAAACTTACACTGGATATCAAATCAATCTATGAATTGATCAAACGTACACTGGATATGAAATCAATATATAAATTGATCAAACACACACTGGATATGTAATCAATATATGAATTGATCAAACGCTATAACTGGATATGAATTCGATCTATGAATTGATCAAATGCGTACTAGATATGTGTGCAGAGTATTAGGCTCATAGATTGTTGAGCTCTGGAAACCAAAAGGAATAATACTCTGCTAGTGATCTCTTTTGACTTGTATATAAAATATATTTTATCAAATTCTTGAAAAACTATCTCCAGGACAGAACCTTTTCAATTAAGCAAGGGAATTATATAACCACGGCAAAACCAACCCAGATTGGAGTCCCTCAAGGCTCTATCCTTGGACCCTACCTATTCAACATCTACATCAACGATTTCCCTCAACATCCAAATGTCAAATAAAACTTTTCGCAGATGACGCAGCAATTTTAGCAAACTCCAAATCAATAGGAATAATAACTACACAACTCCAAAATTACATAAACAGTATAACCAAATGGTGCAACGATTGGAAATTAGACATCAACCCAAAAAAGTCTCAGGCAATAATTTTTCCTCCACTAGACAATAAAAAATTCAAGCCACAATCCATCCTAAAGGTAAACCAGAGCCCTATTAACTGGACTGACAGCGTTAAATATCTTGGAGTTACCTTAGACTCCAAGTTGAAATTCAACATGCATGTCAAAAATATCATAAAGAAAGCAAAAATCGCAAAAATAACATTATCAAGCCTGTTCAACTATAGAAGCAAATTGACTACAAAACAAAAGTTTACTCTATACAGAAGTTGTATCCTCCCGATAGTAACATACGCACTCCCAATTTGGTGTAAATATATTACAACCACAAACAAAAATCGGATAAACGCATTTATGAGAATCTGCCTTCGGACAAGTATAGGAGCTCCATTTAACCTATCAAACAAGATACTGAAGGAGGACTTGAACCAACCCGATCTAGAAGATATGTACCAAACTTCCGTTAAGAACTTATACCTCCAAATGCAAAATTCAAATAATCCAACCATACAAGATATTCTACAAAATAAAGGAGATATCAATCCCCGATTCCGACGACCCGGCCCTGACACTTAGTCAAGAGCTCATCGCCCAACAGCTGCCCTCCTGCAAGGCCTAGGGGGACCACTTCTACTCCACCAACTCGCCATGTGTAAATATCCAGGACAAGGTGACTCGCGAGCTGTGCTCGAATGTAACACCTGTAAATTGAGACGAAATAAATAAATATAAAATATATTGATTATAATAGGAATTAAACTGATGCTTAGTTAATCTTGCCTCGTCTTGGATAACAACACATGGTGGCAGCGGTAAACTGAATTCATAAAGAAGGTCGTTGTTCGAAGAAAATTTGAAATTCGACATCAAGCAAGCTTAGAAGCAGTAAACTGAATTCATAAAGAAAGTCATTGTTCGAAGAAAATTTGAAACTTGACATCAAGCAAACTTTTTGGGTAAGTTATATTATATTATATTATAAGTAAATCTTTATAATGTCCCAAAATTATAATTGTGTAGCCCCAGAACCTTTTAATTTTTCAAATCCAGGTGATTGGCCAAAATCGATTAGGAGATTTGAACGTTTTAGGCAGGCAAGCGGGTTAATTAATAACCCAGAAAAGGAGCAAGTTAATATGCTCGTGTACTGCATGGGTGATAATGCAGATGACATTTTGTTGTCATGTAAAATAGCAAGTGACCAACTAGAAAATTATAATAAAGTTATTGAATGCTTTGAAAGTCACTTTATTCCAAGACGTAATATAATTTATGAAAGGGCAAGATTTAATCAAAGATGTCAGCAGGAAGGGGAAAAGGTGAATGAATTTATCACAGCACTCCATAGCCTAGCTGAGCACTGCAATTTTGGGATGTTACATGATGAGTTGATTAGGGATAGGATAGTTGTTGGAGTAAGGGATAGAGCATTATCTGAAAGAATGCAACTTGATACAGACTTGACCTTAGTAAAAGCCACACTAATGGCAAAGCAATTAGAAAGTGTCAAAGAACAGCAGTCTAGCCTTTACCAACAAGAGTCTGTAGATCAAATAAAGAAAATGCCTAATCACATAAAAGAAGCAAAAAGGCACGAACCAAAAATAAGACAATTCAAGTCAAACCAGTTGGGAGGGTCATCACATGGATGCACCAGGTGTGACAATTCAAATAATCATGATTGGAAAAATTGTCCAGCTATGAACTCGTATTGTAGTAAATGCAAGAAAAAGGGCCATTATGCCAAAGTATGTAGATCAGAAGCCATAAATGAAATAAAATCAGAGATAGCTTTTTTGGGATCTGTAGAGGATAATTCCAAGAAATGGATAGTACCAATTAAGGTAAATAATAGACAAATTAATTTTAAAATTGACACCGGAGCTGATGTCAACGTGCTCCCCCTACAATATTATTATCAAAGTTACCAAAGAGTAAAACTGGAAAAATCTGATAAAATATTACAAGGCCCAAATGGAATACCCTTGGAAACAGTTGGAATGATCCACGTAAAACTTCAAATAAAGGCCAGCACTTAAACTCGAAAATATACATTGTTGATAAACTAAAGCAGCCACTTCTCTCTGGGGAGCCAAGTGAAAAATTAAACATTGTGAGAATGATTCAGCAATTTTCATCAGGAGGCCGCGGCGGACAGCGTGGTAGACTCGGAAGTGGAGATAACAGAGGCTGCTACAACTGCGGGGAAGAAGGCCACCGCAAGTTTGAATGTACCAAACCTGCCCGTGGTGGTGGACGTGGCCGTGGACAGAGCCGTGATGGAGGCAGCAACAACACCTGCTACAACTGCGTAGAAGTCGGCCACCGTAAATATGAGTGTACCAACAACACGGCTGAAGATGGAGGACAGGAGAAGAACCAACTGAAAGTCCAAGAAGGCTTGCTACACCTGTGGGGAGTTTGGCCATAAGAAGGACGACTGCCCCAAATCTGGAACTCAAGAGTCCGGAGATGAGGAGGAGTCCTCTGACAATGAGGAGGAAGAGACTCCCCAGAAGAGGAAGCAAGCTGAGGACAGTGAGGAGGAGGAAGTAGAAGCTGAAGAACCTCCCAAGAAGAAATCTAAGAAGCCCAAGTCCAAGAAGAAAGAAGAAGATTGCTATCCGACTCTTCAAGCACATAGGACGATGCCCCTGGAAAGCGCCAGGAGCAGAGAAATGAGGAGACCCCCCACTTCGACATCAACCTGGCTCTCGAGGAGATGCAAGGATGACCAGGAGCAAGAGACCGAGGAGGATTGCCCTACACCAACGGCCTCATCTACAAGAGATGGAAGGATGCAGAGGGACAACCAAGACCAGGATCCAGAGAAGAGCCTCCCTTCAATGCCAGCCGTGCATACAAGATACCTCGAAGGTTCCTGTAAAGTTAAGGGAGGAGATGTGCAGAGTATTAGGCTCATAGATTGTTGAGCTCTGGAAACCAAAAGGAATAATACTCTGCTAGTGATCTCTTTTGACTTGTATATAAAATATATTGATTATAATAGGAAATAAACTAATGTTTAGTTAATCTTGCCTCGTCTTGGATAACAACACAATATGGAATAATCTATGAATTGATCAAACGCTATAACTGGATATGAAATCAATCAATGAATTGATCAAACGTGTACTGGATATGGAATAAATCTATGAATTGATCAAACGCTATAACTGGATATGGACTCAATCTATGAATTGATCAAACGCTATAACTGGATATGAAATCAATCTATGAATTGATCGAACGCTATAACTCGATATGGAATCAATCTATGAATTGATCAAACGTACACTGGATATGGAATAAATCTATGAATTGATCAAACGCTATAACTGGATATGGACTCAATCTATGAATTGATCAAACGCTATAACTGGATATGAAATCAATCTATGGATTTATCAAGCGCGCACTGGATATAGAATCATTCTATGAATTGATCAAACGTACACTGGATATGAAATCAATCCATGAATTGATCAAACGCTTTAACTGGATATAGAATCAATCTATGAATTGATAAAACGCTATAACTGGATATGATATCAATCTATGAATTGATCAAACGTACACTGGATATGGAATCATTCTATGAATTGATCAAACGCTATAACTGGATATGAAATTAATCTATGAATTGATCAAACGCTATAACTGGATATGAAATCAATCTATGAATTGATCAAACGCGCACTGGATATGGAATCAATCTATGAATTGATCAACGTACACTGGATATGGAATCAATCTATGAATTGATCAAAGGCTATAACTGGATATGGAATCAATCCATGAATTGTACAAACGCGCACTGGATATGAAATCAATCTATGAATTGATCAAACGCGCACTGGATATGAAATCAATCTATGAATTGATTAAACGCGTGCTGGATATGAAATCAATCTATGATTTGATCAAACGCTATAACTGGATATGGAATCAATCTATGAATTGATCGAACGCTATAACTGGATATGGAATCAATCTATGAATTGATCAAACGTACACTGGATATGGAATAAATCTATGAATTGATCAAACGCTATAACTGGTTATGGATCAATCTATGAATTGATCAAACGCTATAACTGGATATGGAATCAATCTATGATTTGATCGAACGCTATAACTGGATATGGAATCAATCTATGATTTGATCAAACGCTATAACTGGATATGGAATCAATCTATGATTTGATCAAACGCTATAACTGGATATGGAATCATTCTATGAATTCATCAAACGCGTACTGGATATGGAATTAATCTATGAATTGATCAAACGCTATAACTGGATATGAAATCAATCTATGAATTGACAAACGCTATAACTCAATATGGAATCCATCTATGATTTGATCAAACGCTATAACTGGATATGGAATCAATCTATGAATTGATCAAACGCTATAACTGGATATGGAATCAATCTATGAATTGATCAAACGTACACTGGATATGGAATCAATCTATGATTTGATCAAACGCTATAACTGGATATGAAATCAATCTATGAATTTATCAAGCGCGCACTGGATATAGAATCATTCTATGAATTGATCAAACGTACACTGGATATGAAATCAATCCACGAATTGATCAAACGCTTTAACTGGATATAGAATCAATCTATGAATTGATAAAACGCTATAACTGGAAATGAAATCAATCTATGAATTGATCAATCGTACACTGGGTATGGAATCAATCTATGATTTGATCAAACGCTATAACTGGTTATGGATCAATCTATGAATTGATCAAACGCTATAACTGGATATGGAATCAATCTATGAATTGATCAAACGCTATAACTGGATATGGAATCAATCTATGAATTGATCAAACGCTATAACTGGATATGGAATCAATCTATGATTTGATCAAACGCTATAACTGGATATGGAATCAATCTATGAATTGATCAAACGCTATAACTTGATATGGAATCAATCTATGAATTGATCAAACGTACACTGGATATGGAATCAATCTATGAATTGATCAAACGCGTACTGGATATGGAATTATTCTATGAATTGATCAAACGCACACTGAAATGAAATCAAACTATAAATTGTTTAAACGCACACTGAAATGAAATCAAACTATAAATTGTTTAAACACAATGGAAATAGAATCAATCACCAAACTATTAATCAGAATCTGATAAATAATGTTTCAATCGCTATATACGTGACCACGAATAATACATTTAACCATTGATTAGATGACGATCCTAATAAGGAACCAAATTATTATTCGATCAATTTCCAATTGAATAATCAGCCTCACACATAATCACGAACAGAATACAAACTAATATAATATTTGCGTATTCAACAAATGAATGAAAGGTGATTCATTATTTATTAACCCAATAATTTATCTATTCTATCTAAGCTCTATATATATAGAATGCTTCTATTAATCGCAATATCATAAACCGTGTGTGGAATCAATTTTCATTCGCTCAATTAAGAATAGAATACTAAACAAATCACAAATGTAAATTAACATGATGGTTAATCAATTTGCAAGAGTATAGAGAACCCATTTATTAATGAATCAACTACAATAGAAGGTAACTCCACTGAAGAACCAAATAAGTGTTGAAACAATAATACCTCAATTCAATTGATTAGGTTCTCATGGCCATATAGGTAAGTTTATCCTTTTTTTTTTCATTAAATAGATCATATATTTAATCAACGATAAGTAACAATAATATAAAATTACACGATGAAAGCATATGCGAATAATTCGATTGATTCTGAATATTGAATCATCTAAAGGAGTGAAATCTAGGAACTAAAGTAAAAAGTAACACATATTGCGATATTTATTCATTACTGATTATACAATGTTTTTAAATGTGATCAAATAATCATTCCTCTACTTAGCAGTTGAATAAATGTCACATATTTGCATTTTTTGCTTGAAATTCTTTATTTAATATAAAAACCATTTTTATTCATTTTCAAATGTTATCAAAACCTGTGAATTGTATATCTTATATGTCATGTATGTTATAACATTTTAGGTGTACTCTCGCGTATAGGTTTTACTTCAATTCCCTCCCAAGAAGTTCCTCTTCTTCTTCTTTTTTTATCTCCACTCAATCATATTACGGTATCAACCTTGTAAAGTTGACAACCATCATAATTGGGTGAAGTAGAATGCGTCTGCCTTTGTCATTAAGACTGGAAGCACTACTCAGTGGCAGGCCGGCTTAGCTCCAAAATAAATGTCCGCCTCTGACATGAGGAACAGACGCCATGGGCAGCCGCTCCTAACATGGAGTACAAACGCTGCTCATCTTGTATCCCTGGATTAGGAGCCCTTACAGGGTACTATCAGCCGGGCCAGCTGAGCCCAGGTTTTTTAGCGAGCTTGTTACTGCTCCCCCTCCTCCTTTTTCATCCGGGCTTGGGACCGGAAAAGGCGGAGTAAGAAGTTCCTATGTTTGTAGATATAAGTAGAACCAGACTGTGATGGCAGTCCATTATCGACAGTTTTCTATCATAATTTGTCCAAAACACCAATTTACTGTATTCAATAGCAAGTGCAGGGTATATAAGAACTCAGTTTAATACAAGGCGGTCGGTGGACGAGTGGTTAAAACCTTCGATTCCCGACAGCCATGAATCGGAATCGAATCCCGCATTTGACACTTTGTTTTAATATGTAAATAACCTTCACATATATTATTCATTATTGTAAATATCATAAACTAGGTTGCTCTTTTTGAGCGGTACCTAGTAAAGTGATTTTTGGAACCAGGAGTTCAATACATTATTGATGCGGTCTGGAGATTAAAATGATTAAAGTGCTGGATGGTTTCACCACACTGATGAGTCATACCCTACTTCTCTCAATTTTTGTTCATTGCAGGATAAAGGCTGTAGAAATAATTTTAATCGTATATTTTAAAAGAAGAATATCGTTAAAAATATGTTTATAATTTGCAGTCCTCCAGCTATAGCGGTCGATTTATCATCTCCTGGAAGGGCAACTCAATTTTTTTACAAAATCGCTCTAACGAAACATGCTTATTGTTAATTTTTCTAATATATGTCCCATGTAGTATAGTACTTGGTAATTCGAATTTTCTTTACACTACCCTGGAATTATGGGTTCGAATTCCCCATCCAAATCTAATTTACATTTTTCTATCATGAAAAAGGTATTTAGGTATTGGATTAATTTGAATGGGCTTTGAAAACCCTTTATTTCAAATTTTATTTATATACACCTTATAAATGAAAACGCTCCAGCTTATCGAGCTAGGTTAAAAACGAATAGAATAAAGGATTTGGAAGGTATTGAAGTTCTACCTCACCCTGCTTATAGCCTGGATATTGCGCCATCTGATTATGCATTATTTCTGTCCATGGCTACATTTATAAGGGGAAGACACTTTGAAACGTTTCAAGACGTCGAAATTTCTTGTCGTGACTTTTTTGACTCCAAACCCCTAGAATAATATCGTCAGCAAAATGAAGACCTGGCCAAAAGATGGCTGGCTGTTATCGAAAATGACGGTATCTACTTATATAAATAAATATTTTTGTTTATATATTATTTAATGGGTACTCTCTCTCTCTCACTAAAATATTTTTGTGGGAACGGATTTTTGATAAAGCCTGGAATATGATGTGAACCTCTGTACATAACTATTGATTATGTATTTACGAACTAGGTCGCTCTTGGTGAGCGGCACCTAATAAAGTTATTTTGAACTGGAACTCTGATTTACTAATTATGTACTAAAATTAAAGAAATATAATAAAAATTAAAATAAATATACTAAAAATGATTTTTGAGGATGTTGAGGAGTGAAATACTTTTACTGTTGTTTAGTTATAATAAGGCGTTGTATAAAGCTAAGCATAAAGAGATGACGGGGGTACACAGACGATCTAAAACAATGGACTGGACGATACACCTACGAGGAGATGGAGAGGATGGCGGAGGATGTATGGAGAGACCATGTGGCCCACCCTCAGTAGATGAAGGCATTGAAGGAGGGAGGAAAGCTAAGCATGGGACTTTTACAGCAGTTAAAGCCTAAGTTCAAAGCACGATGTTGACTTTTAAAAACATTTTAAACCTCTCTTTTTTTAATAATGTTATTTGAAATACCACCAGCCTAAGTTCGAAATTGGGTGTTATTTATGATCGATGTCTCTTAAAGCGATTTTTCGACTTAGGATTCTTAATAAATGGTTTTATCTGAATGAAATATGATTTATTTAAAAAAATAGCTATGACTATAAAAATCGACTCGGGCTAACCCAGACGTTGACCGTGATGTCTTTAGTACAGTAGAACCTCCATGAGAGGACATTCGCGCTAGAAGACACCTCTCTACAAAGAAAAGTTTTCATTTGCAAAATTACTATCAGCTCTCCGGTAAGAGGACACATCTCCCTAAAGGGTACTTTGGCTCTGCAACTAAGTGTCCTTTAAAGAGAAGTTCTACTGAAAATATATATATATATATATATATATATATATATATATATATATATATATATATATATATAAAGAGCAATCCAACAATACACAACACAACACATATTTAAATCTTTAGATGATAAAAACCTATATACACTACTAGATGGGTGACCCGGGCTTCGCCCCGGGATTGACCCGTGTGCATATCTACCCGAGTGATATATATTTAGATAGAATTTTTTTATAATTGTTTGTTATTAGAATTATCTATTTGTTTGCATCAGAATAATTTAATCTAAATTGTACTGAAATAAAAATATCCACTTTTATATAATTTGAATTTGCCTATCGTTTTCCTTGTATTTTTTGTACATATGTATTAAAATTTTGGTTAGAATTAGTGAACTCCTACAAATTTGTATAGGTTTTTGAAACAGAAATTATAATATTCAAAACCATTTTAAAGGCGTAAGATTCTTTTTGACATTAAACAATTTCTACTGCCCTTACTGCAATGGAAAAATTAATGAGAGGGCCTGGCTCATCAGTGGTGAACCCTCTCAGCGGTTTCGCCAGTTTAATCTACCATACCGCTGTTATATTGCATTTTTGGAACTTCCTTTTATAGTGATACTGTTGATAGACTCTTTGAATGGGTATTTTTGAAGAACTATGGACATAAGCTTTGAGGACAGTAAGGGCAGTAGAAATTGTTTAATATCAAAAAGAATCTTACGCCTTTAAAATGGTTTTGAATTTTGATAACAGATGGCGTGCTAGTGCATCATATTGTCACTGAATAATTATTTTAAATATTCTGTGGTATATCATCATTAATATTTTCATAGTCACTCCTTACGATTCTTATATATTTTACTTGTAAATAAAATTTTAGATATAGTTTTGCATTTTCTAAATAAACTATTTTTACTTAAACTTTTGTAATACTCGTTATCACTACCGTGCCAACTGGTGGAGAAGCTGGAATATTCCCTCGACGCCCAAGCCATTAGAAGAAGCCGAAGACTACAAGGACTGGAACCTGAGGAAAACATCGCTATGGTCAATCAAGAGACACAGACAAAAATGAGTGAGTACCACTTTCAACCTTTTAGAAACCCATCTATTTTTACTGGAGAACGCAACCAGAATCCAGAAAAATGGTTGAAGGAGTTCCATCGCGTCGCCCGCTATAACTGCTGGGATGATTCAATGTGCCTCGCAAATGTTTATTTTTTCCTCCAAGGAACAGCGCACAGATGGTACGAAAATGTTGAAGATAAAATTAATTCATGGGGTATTTTTGTGAAAATGTTTTCTCATAATTTCGGACATCATGTCACCCAAAAAGATCAGCTCGCAGAGAACCTCAAAACTCGAGCTCAGGGGAAGGAGGAGAGCAGTGATTCCTACATTCAAGATGTTCTCCATCTGTGCAGAGAAGTAGATCCGGCTATGAAGGAAAATGAAATAATCGCACACTTGACGAAAGGAATATCGGAGGAGATATATCAGTCAATGATCATTTTAGACATCGCAACTATCGATGAGTTCATCAAATGGTGCCGAAAAATCGAGGCTTCAAATAAAAAACGTGTAAATAAACGTGTAGTATTCGACAGACTACCGAATGTTGCTGCCATCGGTTCAGCAGACTCTGAATCAATGGAAGACTTGGTCCGACGTATCGTGCGTGAAGAGGTTCATCGCGCACTAAATCCGGAGTCAACTGCCCCTGAACCATCTTCTCTGAAAGAGATTATCCGAGAAGAGATTGAAAAAAACGTAGCTGCAATTTCGAATCCTATTCAAAGGCCTCCACCACGACAGTCGTACCCCAACCAAACACGTACATTCAACCAGGTTCCACGACGTCAGTACCCTACCCAAACACCCATATATAACCAGACGCCACCACAACGAAGAACGGATGAATGGAGGACGCATGACAACATCCCAATATGTTTTAATTGCGGCCGCCCAGGCCATGTTAAGCGATATTGTAGAGAACGCCGACAATGGACGCACAGACCCGAAGGACATACACCAAGCACCCAAGAACCTCAAATGGGTAACCACCAGGCCATAAGAAGCCAAACCTACCGCAGACCATCGCCGTATCCAAACAGAGGAAGATCCCCAAGACGCCAGTCCATTTCCCCAGGCCGCCATACAAGCCAATCCCCACGCCGCTACAATCTAGAAAAAAACTAAGCGTCGCGTCTTCTTTCGAGGGGGAAGCCGCGGGTGTGAAAAACCCTCCATCGTCGACAGCCGCTAAATTACAACAAAATTATGTCGAAATAATCATTGATGACATTGCGTTTTCTGCTCTAGTCGATTCAGGTTCCTCTTTTTCGGTTATCTCTGATGGATTAAGACGACAATTAAAAAAGACCATGTTCAAGGATAGCGGAATGACTCTGAAAGTTGCTGATGGCGGGAATGTTACATCGATCGGCCGATGCACAATCAGCTTGAGCATCAATGGATTGGAACAGCCGCTTGAGTTTATCGTCCTCCCTAATAGTAACCCAAGTATTATCCTCGGATGGGTTTTCCTAGAGGCATCAAATGCCGTGATTGATTGTGGACGCGCCGAAATCAGATTGGAAGAGGCCAAAGATGTACTAAATTCACCAGCTTCCATGGGAAAGGTTGTGGCTAGCAGAAGCGTCGTAATCCAGCCGAATCTGCCAAACTAATAAATGTTATGAGTGAAGAGCTTAATGGGCAAAATCAGGTACTTTTTGAACCTTCAAAAAAGGTATCAATAGGAAAAGGGTTAACACTTCCCTGTGCATTATTCAGGCTTTCCCATAATAAAGGAAAACTTTGGATCGTAAATTCTGGCACCACAGCTCAAATAGTCCCTAAGAGAATGTGCCTGGGAAAAATTCAAAGGGTTGAAGAAAATAACTTGACGGCTATTTCAGAATGTTCTGAATTTAATAAGGAGGTGAAAGATGTGAATCATGCCAGTCATGCTGATAAAGGTGACTTTAAATCTTTACAAAATCTAATTAGTGATGATTTATCAGAGGAGCAGCAGTCTCAAATCTTATCAATTTTAAAGCGACATGATAAAATATTTGATAAAAATAATGAACCAGTAAAGCAAACTTCAGTAACCAAACATAAAATTGAAACTGGAATCCATCAGCCTATTAAGCATAGACCATATCGAGTCTCCCCTACAGAACGCCAAGCAATCCAAACGGAAGTGGACAAAATGCTAGACGCCGGGATTATACGTCATTCTGAAAGTCCATGGTCATCGCCGGTTATTTTAGTGAAGAAGAAGGATGGTAACTGGCGTTTCTGTGTGGATTACAGACGACTAAACAAGGTTACAAAAAAAGACGTTTACCCACTACCTCGAATCGATGATACACTTGACTCCCTGAAAGGAGCCAAATTTTATTCATCAATGGACCTTCGTTCAGGATATTGGCAAATAGAAGTCGATGAAGCAGATAGAGAAAAAACTGCCTTCATTACCCCTGACGGACTCTATGAATTCCTGGTCATGCCCTTTGGCCTATGTAATGCCCCTGCAACATTCGAACGCATGATGGACAAGATATTGAAAGGCCTGAAATGGACGATGGCCCTCTGTTATTTAGACGATATCGTGGTGTGTATTCCAAATCGTTCAACGAACATTTACACCGGCTTGAAATCATACTACAATGTCTCGAAAAAGCCGAGCTACGCCTCAATCCCAAAAAGTGCCTTTTCGGAACCAAACGAATAAGAGTGTTTGGACACCTCGTCGATAGTAAAGGTATTTATCCCGATCCAGAAAAGATTGAAGCTATCGCCAGGTTTCCGACCCCAAGATCTATAACAGATGTGAGAAGCTTCATTGGCTTATGCTCCTATTATCGTAGATTTATCGAAAATTTTGCTGAGAAAGCTGCTCCTCTACACGAAGTCCTCAAAAAAGATAATAAATTCACGTGGAACTCTGACCAACAGGATGCTTTTGATTCCTTGAAAAAAGCATTGATGTCTGAACCTGTTCTTGCCTATTTCGAAGAACAACTGCCAACCGAGCTTCATACTGACGCCAGCGGTTATGGAATTGGAGCTGTCCTCGTGCAGATCAACGATGGGAAGGAGCGGCCAGTTGGTTATGCTTCAAGAACTTTATCTAAGGCGGAGAAGAATTACTCAACAACGGAAAGAGAATGCTTGGCCGCAATATGGGCCATCAACAAATTTCGACCGTACCTTTTTGGTCGTGAGTTTGTCATCGTCACTGACCACCACGCTCTTTGCTGGTTATCTAACCTGAAGGACCCGACAGGAAGACTAGCAAGATGGGCTTTAAAACTCCAAGAATACAACGTAACAGTTGTTTATAAAAGTGGACACAAACACCAAGATGCCGACTGTCTTTCTCGAAATCCTCTCCAACTTGAATCGGAGGAAGCATACAATGATGAGGATGATGATATACCCTCAATAGCTGCTCTGACGTGCTTTGAGGCTGAACAAAGAAAAGACCCTAAAATTAGTAAATTGATAGAAGAAACAGAAAGATTTGGTGCAGAAATCGAAAGGATATGAAATGTTAAAAGGAACCTTATACAAAAAGAATTTCGACCCCCTGGGAAACCAACACCTTTTAGTTGTTCCCAGGCACTTACGCTTAGAACTACTGAAAAGTTTACACGACGCTCCCACAGCAGGTCATCTTGGATTTTCGAAGACATATGAGAGAGTTAAAAACAAATATTTCTGGCCAGGACTTCTCCGGGACATACGGAAGTATGTCGCTCATTGTAAAGAGTGCCAAAGAAAGAAACAATCAACTCAAAAGCCACCCGGACTACTTAAGGCAATACCTCCTGCAACCTCCCCTTTTCAGAGAGTTGGAATGGACCTCCTTGGAAGATTTCCCAAGTCTGATACTGGTAATAAATGGATCATAGTCTGTACTGACTATCTTACTCGATTTGCCGTTATTAAAGCCTTACCCACAGGGGAAGCAAAAGAAGCAGCCAAGTTCTTAATGGAAGATGTTGTTCTCAAGCACGGAGCCCCCAGAGAAATCATCACGGACCGAGGACGAGTATTCCAATCCAAGTTGATTGCGGAACTCACCAATCAATGCTCGTCGATACATCGGTTCACGACAGCGTATCATCCCCAGACGAATGGACTGACGGAGAGGTTAAACAAAACCTTAGCCAACATGGTCGCTATGTATGTAAGTGTTGAACAGAAGGACTGGGACGTAATCCTGCCCTACGTCACGTTCGCCTACAACACGGCAAAACAAGATACGACAGGTTTTACCCCTTTTAAACTGATTCATGGACGCGAAGCCGAGACAACTGTAGACACTCTTTTCCCAAATCCGCATGAAGATCTCCAAGAGGATTACAGTCAGAAGATTGCCTCGCGAGTCGAAGAGACTAGGCAGCTAGCAAGATTAGAAACCTTGAAAGCCCAAGAAAAGGACAAGGCCAGATATGACTCAAAGCACGAGGCAATGGATTACAACGTTGGTGACCTGGTATGGATTTTCATCCCGATAAGAAAGGTGGGACTCTCAGAAAAACTAATGAAAAGGTACTTCGGGCCATACAGGGTTACTCGGAAACTCTCTGACGTGACCTTCGAAGTTGAACCTGTGGACCAACCAACCAGGAGACGCCAAACAAGAGACCTTGTCCATGTACTGAGAATGAAACCCTACCATGATCCTGAGGACCAAGCTGATATGTTCAAGTGATAATTACAGCGGGACGCTGTTCATCTAGGAAGGGGGCAATGTCACTGAATAATTATTTTAAATATTCTGTGGTATATCATCATTAATATTTGCATAGTCACTCCTTACGATTCTTATATATTTTACTTGTAAATAAAATTTTAGATATAGTTTTGCATTTTCTAAATAAACTATTTTTACTTAAACTTTTGTAATACTCGTTATCACTACAGTGACAATATTAGAAATTATAATACTTTAAATAAATAAATATAGAGTGAACACAAATAAAACATACCAAATATTTCGAATTAGAGCAGTTATTTTAAACGGCGAATTAGATCAGTTATATCTAAAAATGAAAATATAAATCTTCAAATCGAGCGAGCGTCTATAAATATTTCGATTTAGATCAAGTATTCTAAACGTATGTGTTATTAAGAGAACTATTATTAATAAAATATTGAGAAGATTAAGATTTTAAACGTATTTATAACCTTTTAGTACTTAATAGAGGGCGCTGTTCGTGAGCTAAGTAGAATAATTTGAATATATAGTTTTAATAATTGATTTATATATTTTTAAAAATAGCCTATCGTCTTCCCCGTATTTTTTACCTATGTATGGAAATTTTGGTTTGAATTAGTGAACTACTGCGAATTTGTATACCGGACATACAAACAAACAAACATTCATTTTTATATATATAGATGTGACATTGAATTTACAACACCAAGAATTAGTAGGTAAAAAGTTTTGAAAATCTACATAAAGAGAGAGAGAGAGAGAGTAACAGTAACAAAAACAATAAATTATCTTTATTAGTACACAGAATACACCTATATACTGAGCGACATCGTCGTCCACTCAATATGTTGTGGGACCACCACGGGCGGCTATGCAGGCAGCAATATGTCTTGGTAATGACTCAATGGGTGTGTGGATGGTGTCCTGAGGGATGGCTGATCATTCCCTGTTAACAATCACCCACAGTTCATCTTCTGAACGCGACTGTGGCAGCGCACGCAAACGAAATTCAATTAGGCCTCAGACGTGTTCTATACGTGAGATATCAGGAGAGACTGGTGGTCATGGAAGCACCGAGGTTTCATGCAGGACATGTTGGCTGATGCGTGCTGTGTGGTCGGGCGTTATCTTGCTGGAAAATGGCATTTGTTACCCCCTGGAGGAAGGGTAGCGTCACCGGCCGTAGTATGTCACCCACGTGTCGTATAGTCGTCATACGAACCAGAGGTGATCTGATATCATAGGCAATGGTTCTACAAAACATAATGCCACGTTGCCGTGAGGTGCGGAGCTCCACAGATGCGGCCGGATTGGACCTGTCACCAAGACGGCACTAAACTCTTACTCGGTGACTGTTATTGCTAAAACAGAAGAAAGATTGATTTGAGAACACTATCCTGAGCCATTCCACTGTCCATGTGGCTCTATCCCAACAAAATTGCGAACGGAGGAGTCTGTGCCGTTGGGTCAATGGCAGTCTTCTTAACGAAAGCCATCAGTGTAGGTCGCCGGCGACCAATCTGTGTTTAACGATTATGACCGATATGTGAGAATAAAAAAATTCCTGCACATTCTCCAAAATGGCGACAGAAGTAGGCTGTAGGGCCATCCGGCGGATGCGTCAGTCCACGCGGGCTGACGTCACTCTGGCCGTATCAGCACCCCTCAACGATGCCACATTTCCTTGTTCCAACCATCTTCGCCACAGCCTGTGCACTTTGCACACGTCGAGGTGATTGTCCTTAGAGATTTGAAATGTGGATCAACCTGCCCTTCTGAGTCCAATCACAATACCTCTAGTAAAATAGTCTGCATGTTGGAACTGCCTCGGCTAGCGGTGGCCTGACATTCTCTGCTACTAAGCGTTTTCTCTGAGTAATTTTTTTTTCAAATGCTTTCTATGTCAGACAAAGAGGTGAAAATATTGGTGATATTGCGCGACATTGAAAATGAAACACTAAGGAAGAGTGGCCAGAAAATTATGCTAATTTCAGGTAGTTCCATTAGACAGATGCTTTTACGAGGGGCATGGTGATCAGACTGAAAAGGGCAGGTTAGTCCATACGTCAAATCGCAGCTGACATACACCTGGGGGCGTCCACGGTGCACCGACTGTGGAGAATATGGTTGTAAAAAATAAATAAGGAAATTTATAGGAATGCCGGTGCAGCCCGAGTGACGTCAGCATGCGTGGATCGGCGTATCCTTCGAAGAGCAATGGCGGACCCACATGCCACTTGTACCTTCATTCTTAAAAATGTGCAAGACACCCTAGATAATTTCATATCGACCAGAACCATTTCCTGTCGATTGATTGCTTATGGCTTGCATTCATGTCGTCTGGTAAGAAGACTGCCATTGACCCCACTGAATAGACGCCAAAATTTGGAATGTTGCCGGGCTAGATCGACGTAGAAGACAGAATGTCACAGGGTTGTGCCCTCAGATGAGTCACGATTCTGTCTGTCCAGTGATAGTCGCCGTGTACGCGTGTGGTGTCGATGTGGAGAAAGGTCCAATCCGGCAGCATTTGTGGAGCGCTCAACCGCGCGACAAGGCGGAATCATGGTTTGGGGCTTATTCGCCTATGATACCAGGTCACCTTTAGTTCGTATTTAGGGCACTATGAGGTCCCAACGATACGTTGATGATATGGTGCGATCGGTGACACTCCCTTACCTTCAGGGGCACCCAATGCCCTTTACCAATGCAAGATGTACATATCGAGCCCGTCTGGGACATTATTGGACGCCGTTTGCATGCCTTGCCTCAGCCTCGTCCAGAAGACGAACTGTGAAAAATGGTCGAAAGGGAATAGAGAGCCATCTCTCAAGACATCATCCGTAGTCTGACTCTCTACCTAGACGTGTTGCTGCGTGCATCGCCGTCTGCGGTCGTCCTACTGCTACTGAGTGCTACTGAGCCGACGTCGTTCTCGCTCTGTATTATGACTACCATTTTGAAATGAAGATCACTTATTGTTTGTTCCTGCCTCTGTCTGTTTGGCAAGTTTCATCACTTTCTGACTCCTCTTTCTTGGTGTTACATTTTCAATGTCACGCAATGTATATATATATCTTTCTGGGATTTTATCATAATATATTTTCAATAGTCGTTGCTTGCCCTACATGTAAATTTCAATGCTCTCTGGCCGACAATAAATATGGAGTCTACTATCAGAAGGTCCTGCGTCAACCATCCCAATATGTTTTGTTACATATAGGGCGAGTATACAATGCAACATTTATGGAAACCCATTTCCGACTTCGTAAAAAAAGGTCTACCCCGCTTACTTTGGAATTATAAACGAGGAGACCAAGATAAAACGTTTTTTAAAAACTTATATTGAATATTTGTACCAGTGACCAGAATAATAAAAAAAGACTCAAGTTCAGAGTGCCAATGATTTGGAGAGAACCAAGAGAAACACTAACGATTGCTATTTCTTTACCGTCCGCATTGTTGGCATCAACCGAAACAATCTTCATAAGTGGATTCATCCTAACCTATCTTTTGCAATACGACCACTTCCTCACTCATAAGACATACCTATCCCAACTTTTCATAACCTTCCACAGCTCTTTGAAGATGCAATTGTGGACAGTGATTGTGTTGGTTTTTCTCCGAGTCCTCAACAATTGACCAAAAGGAACTAAACTCTTGGTAGTTCTAAATTTATAGGGTAACTACAGAGCTGATAAATATCAAGAGATAGTCAACAACACGTCAACAAACTTCAAAAATCTTGGTTGCAAAATTAGTATAAAATTGCATTACTTTTCTTTCTTGACAATTTGGCTGATATGAGTGAGGAGCAAGATAAAAAATTTCACCATGACATCAAAACTATGAAATATGGAGCACCCACAATATGGAAGATTACTGATGGAACCTGCAAAAGCATTACAAGGAAAAGTTTCACGTTCGGAAATCCTAGAAGCTGTGGGGGCCAGCTGGGATGACAGACCACGCCGTCGGCAAACATGCAAGTGGGGCCTGTAAATAGGAGATGGCCACCGCTGCATGGCGTGGCGCGGCAGATCGGCGGAAGTCAATGAGAACCCAATAGACATTCTAGGGTGTTGTCCTTTGGTCTTCCTTTATCGACTTCTTATAAAATGTAGCTAATTCGTAATTGTAATAAACACCAACTTTGAAATACTTTCCTGGGCCATCGCTGGACTTAATAAATCGACACACTACATTGGTGAGCCGGACGTGATTAAAAAGAAATATCAAACGAAGATTTCAAGAGATGAACAAATGCAAAAAATTGAATCATGTTGGAAAGAAATTTCATCCAAGCTATCGGGATATAATCTTAAGACTAAGATAAGTTTTTATATTATCTTCCTTATTATTTTATCTCAATATTTTTATTTCTAACTTTATCTCTATTTACATCTAGCTGGTGTGTCGAATTTTAAATTTACGTGAAATGGAAACGGAAAATAAGCCTAGCGATACCTCAGAAATAGGCAAAGTTTGTGTTAAAATTCCGCCTTTCTGGGTTGACAAACCTGAAATATGGTTCCTTCTAGTAGAGGCACAGTTCAAAATAGGTGGAATTAATCAGGAAGGCACTATAAATTTAATTATTTAATCTCCCAATTAGAACCTAAATATATAGAAAACATTTGGAGTGTTGTATAGTTATTATTTAATTAAACATTACTCACCAGATGAAATTATTATTATAAATTGTTTATTACACTTTATATTTATATTTTTACATCAACACGTTGTTTACATTATACATCGTATATTATTGTTTATGATGATGATCTCTTATATATTTAAAAACACAGAATACTACTTTCCCTCCTTCCTTTAGATGAAAGGAATCATGTCTTTATATCTTGATGATGGCTTGACGACTCTTCCACTCCTGGTGATCACGGGTTCCTTGGTAGTCGGCAAGGGTGGAGAAACCTCTGGTGGCAACTGGTGAAGAGCCTCGGCATCAAGTCTATCTGAAACAACTGGGTTAAATGTAGACCCTGTTCTACTTGAACTTGGTCGGTTTAAAGAAGTGTCCTTGTCTTGGTTTGAGGAATTATCATCTGTTATTTGTACATCAGAAGAGTTGAGGTGTTCAATTCTTGTCGAATCTGAACTAAGATTTTCCTGGCTCTCTTCTGGAATCAAGTCAGAAATGCTTTGATTGGTCTCTTGAGTAGGAACATGTTTCAAATGTTTAGCATTTCTATGAATTATTTTCCCATTTTTAGTGTTGACTAATTTAAAAGAATTTATTGAAGTGTTTTCAAGAATGACATGATGTTCTGATCTGAAATTTGAATCAAGTTTTCCATTATTTGGATTTGCCACATAAACTAAATTTCCAATTTCAAAATTATGAGGACTAGCTTTCCGAATTATATCATTATATGTTTTCATTTTTTCTTTGTAGACCATATTGAATTCTTTGATGTTGGATTCATCTTCTTCTGCATCATTAACAAGTGAGCTTAATTTAGTTTTGATTTCTCTTGAAAATAATAGGAATGCTGGAGTCTTTCCTGTAGATCTGTTTGGAGTAGTTCGGGAAGACATTAAAATTCTGGATAAATCTTCTTTCCAATCTTTCCCTTCTTCAGAACTTGAATTGAATTGTTTCTTTAGAAATCTATGGAATCTTTCTATCTTCCCATTACTTTTTGGGTAATAGGGTGAGGCTTTGATGTGCCTGATTCCACATTCTTTTAAAAATCTTTCCATTGATGTACTTACAAACTGTAAGCCATTATCTGTTACAACTTCATGTGGATAACCATGTCTTGCAAAAATCTCCATCAATTTTTTAATAATTGTCTTGCTGGAAATGTCTTCTATTATCATTGCTTCAGGATATGAAGAATAGTAGTCGATCACTGTTAAAACATAATGATGGCCAATTGGACCAACTATGTCAATTCCAAGTTTCATCCAAGGTTTTGATGGTAACGGAACTATTTGCAATGGTTGATCATTTATCAATGGTTGATTCCTTACACAAATTGGACAGTTTCTAATCAAATTTTCAATGTCAAAGTCCATGTTTATCCAAAAATATTTTTCTCTTAACAGTTTTTCGGTTCTTGTCATTCCTTGATGTGTTTCATGTGCAATTCTCAAGACTCTCTTTATTAGTTTTGAAGGTAGCAAAATTCTACTTCCTTTTAAGATGAGATTATCAAAAATTGAGAGTTCATCTTTAAACTTATAAAAACATTTGAATTCTTCATTCAAAGGATATGGCCAAACTCCCTTTTGAACCATATCTTTCAGTTTTTGAAACAAAGGATCTTGCTCTGTACAAACTTTTATCTCTTTCAAAGACAGTGCTTGAAGCTCTTCAGAAGTGATGGATAAGACTTTATGAACATAGTCCTCCAGCCATTTTTCATCACTTGTGTTAGAAAGAGGTTGTCTTGAAAATATATCTGCAATATTTTGCTTTCCTTGAATGAATTCAATTTCAAAGTCATATGGTTGTAATCTCCAACTCAATCTTTGAATTCTTGGAGGCAAAACAGCTCCATTTTTAGGATTCAGCATATAGATTAGAGGTTTGTGATCTGTTTTTAACACAAATTTCCTTCCCCAAATATAGGTGTTAAAATGTTCAATTGCCCATACACATCCCAATGTCTCTTTTTCTATTTGTGAATATCTTTTTTCAGTATCAGTTAAGGATCTGCTGGCATATGCAATGGGTCTTTTAATGCCATTTTGTTGTGTTTGTATTAATACTGCTCCAAGACCAATAGGGCTTGCATCTGTGATTAATTCAGTTGGTGAGTTCAAGTTGTAATATGCCAAGCATGGCTCTTTTGTTAGTGACTCTTTAAGATCCTGAAATGCTTTATTTGTTTTCAAATCCCAATTCCACCTAACACTTTTTCTAGTCAAATTATTTAGAGGTTCTGCCAATTTAGAAAAATTAGGTATGAATTTTCTTAAAAACCCACAAGTTCCTAAGAATGACCTTAACATCTCAATATTTTTTGGTATTGGAAAATTTAAGACTGCTTCTATTTTCCTATTATCAGGTTTAATACCTTCACTACTAACAATGTGACCTAAAATATCCAATTCTTCCATGGCAAATTTGCACTTATTCCTGTTGAGCCTAATGCCTACTTTATCAAATCTTTGTAAGACTTTTCTAAGCCTTTCTTCTAGTTCTTGTCTATCTTTGGCGTAAACAACGACATCGTCCAAGTAACAAATTACACCTTTCAAATCAAGCAAAATTAAATCCATTCCTTTCTGATATGCCTCTGGAGCACTTGATAGACCAAAAGGAACTTTACAAAATCTGTAACAACCACGGTGCGTGATGAAAGTTGAAAGGGGTCTTGATTGAGGGTCTAAGTCAACCTGCCAAAACCCTTTTTTTGCATCCAGCTTTGCAAATACTTTAGCACCTTTAAGGGCATGTAACATATTGTCAATTGTAGGAATTGGATGTCTTTCTCTCAATATTGCTTTATTCACTTCCCGAAGGTCTATGCATAGTCTAATTTCCTCACTATCCCTTTTTGGAACAACTATTATGTTAGAAACCCATTCAGAACCTTGATGCACTTCTTCAATGATTCCATTCTCTAGCATCTTATCAAGCTCTTGATTTACTGCTTCTACCATTGCATAAGGTATACGACGGCATCTCTGGGCAATGGGCCTATAGTTGTCTTTCAATGTCACTTTATGACTATAGCCTTTTATAGTTCCAAGTCCATGGAAAAGATGTTCATGTTCTTGAACAAGAGTTTCTATATTAGTAGACATTGATTCATTTACATGATTTACCCTTTTAATTATACCTAGTTCAAAACTAGCCTTGCCTCCCAACAAAGATTCAACTTTTTTATCAATCACATAAATTTCTTCTGAAAATGAATTTTCTTTCCAAGAAATCACAGCATTGAAATAACCATAACATGGAAGAGGTCTATCTTGACCATAGGCAAAAAAGGTTCGGGTGGTGTCATGTAATTTTGGCATAATTTTATGGCCATATAATTCAAGCATCTTATTATAGCTTATGAAAGTTCTATCACTCCCTGTATCAATTATCATATTTATTTCACTACCATCTATTTGCACTTTTTCTTTATTTTCAGCACCTGTATAGTAGGTATATTCATCTGAACTTTCACCTACTTCAGTCTTATTTTCTTCTTGTATGGTCTTAACTTTAGTTTGATTGAAATTTTTGTGGTTTCTATTATTATTTTGATTTGGGCGGTTCCTACAAGCTCTAAAAAGATGTCCTAATTTATTGCAATATGAACAAGTCATTTTTTAGCACCACATTCTTGTGCTGAATGTGTATCTAATCCACAGCGATAACATTTAGGCTTTGAGGCACCTGAAAATGATGGGGGTACCTTGATTAGTGAATCTACCTTTGTTGAAATTATTAGCATTATAGTGCTTTTTAGGTTTATTTTGAACTCTATTTAGTGTTTGATCATTTTGAGGTTCAAGAAGTCTAATTTCTTTTCTAGAAATTTCTAACATTCTAGCAATATCAATGGTTTTTGACAGTGTCAAATTTTCTTGTTGCAACAATTTTTCTTTAAGTTTTTTGTTGTTACATTTTTCAATTATTTGGTCTCTTATCATATCAGCTTCTAAATTCCCAAATTCACAAGATTTAGAAAGCTCTCTTAAAGAAATTAGGTAGTTGTCGATCGATTCATCATCTTTCTGGACTCTTTGTCTAAATTTAAATCTCTCAGTGACCACATTTTTATGAGGTGTGAAATATTTATCTAAAGCCATTTTAGTTTGTTCATAATTTTCCTTTTCATCTGGCAAGTTGAAAAATATACGCTGTACATTTGGCCCTAAACAATGCAATAGAGTTGCTCTCTTAATTTCATCCGATTTTTTTGAAATTCCAGATGCTATTTCAAAAATGGCATAGGATTCTGTGCTGAGAACATGGAAGAAAACATCTACCTATGTTTTCCCACGTGACGCAGCGGAGCGTGGCCTTGGCTGCACGGGTGAGTCAGTTGTTGTTTGGCTCTCTGTATAGATGGACATTAAAACATGGTGGCAGCGATAACTGGATAAAATACGAACCCGTATATTGCAAAATATCGATTTTTGTGTACCTTGGAAGATAATTCAACATGGCTCAGATTCAACCTCCAGAAACTTTCGACTTCTCGACTCCCAACGAATGGCCCAAATGGAGGAAGAGATTCGAACGATACCTCGTGGTCAGTGGAATGAAGAAGAAAGAGGAGGCGGACAAGATCGATTTGTTCATGTACTTGATGACCGCGCGGATGATATATTCAGGACCTTCAAGTTCGAAAAGAAGGAAGAAGCAACGAAAATTGATTTCGTCCTCAAGGCGTTCGACAGCCACTTCTGTGTCAGGAAGAATATTATCTACGAACGTGCGAAGTTCAATTCAAGAATCCAAGAGGATCGGGAGCCAGTGGACGAATTCATCACTTCATTGTACAAATTGGCTGATAGTTGCGAATTTGAGGGTCTTCATGAGCAGTTGATCCGTGACCGAATAGTGGTTGGAGTGAGGGACAAAGCTTTATCTGAAAGAATGCAGTTGGACAGCGAACTGACTTTGGAAAAGGCGGTGAAAATGGTTCGACAGCAGGAAGCCGTTCGACAGCAGCAAGTCGACCTGCAGCGTCCCTCTACAAGCCAAAAGGTCAATCAGGTGAAGTTCAACTCGAAAAAACTATCACCGAAACAACAACAGCAGCCTTCGAGGAAGAAGGACAAGTCAGCCAAAACAAGATCACGATGTCCAAAATGCGGAGGTTTCACCCACAGGGAGGGACAGGCTTGCCGTGCTGAAGGACAAAGATGTAACCTATGTTCAAAAACAGGCCATTTTGCAAATTGCTGCCCAGATAAGCAGGCGAAGACTGCGGAAGTCAAAGCTGTTTCTGAACTTGATGAAGAAATTGGTTTTCTCCTGGAGGTCTCAGCTGTGGAGGATTCATCTAATCTCGATGATGATGAAGGCGAGTGCAGGAGGCGATGGACAGCAGAAATCCAAGTGAACGGGAAAAAGGTGAAGTTCAAGCTCGACTCCCAGGCGGATGTTGCATGTGTTCCTCTGTGTCTCTTCAAGAAGATAATGGGACAGCAACGACTAGTGGAAAGTGATATCAACATTAGAGCTGCTGAATTCTCTGAACTTCAGACTGTGGGTATGTTTATATCAACGCTGCGAAATGGCAATTATGAAATCAAGGAGAAGATTTATGTCATTCGTCGTTTGAGTGAACCTCTTCTGAGTCGCCGGGCATGTGAGCTCTTGAACCTGGCGAGGCGAATTGAAGTGGTTGCGACGAGAATTAACCCGATCAAGGAATTCCCTGAAGTATTTGAAGGACTGGGACAGATCGGGAACCCTTACGAAATCAAATTGAAACCTGGAGCAAAACCATATGCTGTGCATACTCCTCGACGGGTACCGATACCTTTGATGGAAAAGCTCAGAACAAGATTGGAAGAGCTCGAGAAGGCGGGAATCATAGCACAAGTTAATGTTGCGACTGAATGGTGTGCACCGACTGTGATTGCTGGTAAACCGAATGGCGACATACGACTCTGTGTGGATCTCTCAAGGCTGAACGAACATGTACAGCGCGAAGTGCATCCCATGCCAGTGGTGGAGCACATGCTGGGGCAACTGGGGGAAGCAAGATTCTTTTCGAAACTGGACGCGAACAGTGGCTTTCACCAGATTCCGTTGAGCCCGGACTGCCAGCATTTAACGACCTTCATCACTCCTTTTGGGAGATATAAATACTGCAGAATGCCATTTGGGATCTCACTCGCCCCAGAGTATTTTCAGAGAATTATGTCAATAATCTTGCAAGGCATGGACGGTGTAATGTGTTACCTGGACGATATCCTGATATTTGCCTCCGACTCCAAGACTCACGATCGAATTCTTCGTTTAGTGCTCCGAAAACTGAAAGAGGCGAAAGTTACACTAAACAAGGCCAAGTGTGTCTTCGGCGTGCCAAGAATTAATTTTCTTGGGCACATACTGGATGAAGACGGTATTCGACCAGATCCAGCGAAAATCGAAGCGGTGGCGAGGATGCCTGCTCCGACAGATGTTCATGGCGTAAGAAGATTTCTTGGCATGGTGAACCATCTGGGACATAAACGCCGAACGACCTTGCCAATTGCACCAGGGAATCTTAATCCAAAGTTGGTGGACTCTCAGACCCTGAAAAGAAAGGAGGGGAGAAGGAGAAAGGATATGAAATCCAGATATGATCGACGCTGCGGAGCTACGGACATGGAGGAGCTATCCGAAGGTGACAGGGTTTGGATTACAGATATGCGAACCTGGGGGATAGTAAAGCAGAAAGCATCGGCACCAAGGTCATATATGGTTGATACTCCAGTTGGGACTTTACGTCGAAACAGGTTCCATCTACGAAAAGGAGTTACAGTGCAATATCCAGCCGACCCATCGACGCCGACCTTTTCGGGGGAGGAACTGGTTGAAAATGAAAAGACCCTAGTTGTGGATTATCCCTCTAACGACTCAGAAGACGGCCAGAAAAGAACCCGGAGTGGACGAATTGTTAAACCTGTGGATCGCCTTCATTATTAATTATATTATGCATTTAAAGTTTGTAATGTATATATATATTTCAAGTCTTAAAAAGGGGGATGTGCTGAGAACATGTAAGAAAACATCTACCTATGTTTTCCCACGTGACGCAGCGGAGCGTGGCCTTGGCTGCACGGGTGAGTCAGTTGTTGTTTGGCTCTCTGTATAGATGGACATTAAAACAGATTCCATCCATTGCTTATATTCCGCAAATAAATTGCAAGCATTCATATTCATGGGTAACGGTGGCGTCAGGTTGGCTGCCATACTTGTTTTTTTTAGGGCTACAGTTATATTTTCAAATTCTCGTCGCCAATTTATGTTGTATAGTTATTATTTAATTAAACATTACTCACCAGATGAAATTATTATTATAAATTGTTTATTACACTTTATATTTATATTTTTACATCAACACGTTGTTTACATTATACATCGTATATTATTGTTTATGATGATGATCTCTTATATATTTAAAAACACAGAATACTACATGGAGCATAATTAATAGCAAAGGCGACAACAAGTACTCTGAATGTAAATCACGATTACTTGAATTGTTCAGAGAAAGAGAAGAGTTGAGAATTAAAAAGTTAATTTCTGGTATAGAGCTCGAAGACATGAAGCCGAGCCAGTTACTACAAAAGCTAAGATACCTCGCTACCCTTGATGTCTCAGACAATATTATTAAAACTTTATGGCTCGATAAATTACCAACATCCAAAAAGAATATACTCATTGCAAGTGATCAGGACATTTGCAAATTGGCCATAATTGCCGATAAAATAAATGACATAAACCCTTCCAAAGAAATATATGATGCGGAAGTGCCTTCTTCCTCAACAGATCGCTTGATCGCCAAATTGGAAGATCTTGAACGGCAGATGTTCGAATTGCGACTGGATAGATCAAGATCTCGATCCAAAACTAGAACTCAGTCAAGGCCGAGAAGTCAGTCTCAAATATCTTTCAATACAAAAGGAAAATACTGCTATTACCATTTTAGATATGGTCCTAATTGCTTGCGAAATAAATGCAGGCCTCCGTGCAGTTGGATAGAGTCGGGAAAGCTCCAACAGGCGGACAGAGTAGCGACAAACTCTTCCGCCGGCATTCAGGATTGTCGCAATCTCCGATTATTTGTTACGGACAAAAACACGGGATTGCGCTTTTTGATGGACAGTGGTGCTGATATATCTATAATACCTCCAAAGGATAAAAATAGGATGCCTAGCTCTGATTATAAACTTTATGCAGCCAATGGTACAGAAATTGTTACCTATGGAACAAAAGTTAGAAATTTGGATATTGGACTTCGACGTCAATTTCATGACCTTTTGTAATCGCCAATATCAGCAGAGCTATAATAGAATCAGACTTTTTGAACAACTTTGGATTGATAATAGATATTAAAAATAAACGCTTAATTGATGGAATAACTAATCTTTCTATATGAGGCGTTATTCAGTCAATCTCAGACATGGGAAATATTAGCACCCTGAATTCATAATCCAAGGTCAGCGCTATCCTAACCTATGTAGACCACCTTCAGATTTTGTGGAAGCAAAACATAACGTTAAGCATTATATTCCTACAAGAGGCCAGCCAATTCTCTCAAAAGCCCGTCGTCTAGATCCACAGAGATTAACTCTTGCTAAGGCAGAATTTCAAAATATGTTAAATAATGGAATAATTAGACCCTCAAATTCTCCTTGTGCGAGCCCACTACATTTAGTTTCAAAAAAGGACGAATCACTAAAACCTTGTGATGATTATAGAAGACTCCATTAAGTATGCAGTTACACTTCCAGATCGTTATCCAATCCCTAGACTTGACGTTTTCTTTCCCTCCTCAAATATTTTTGTTAACCCTAAATAACTGATTTATAAATTGTTTTTTCCGCCCTGGCGGGTGGCTAACTGTTGGCTGATATGCCGAAATTGGTACGGACTGATAGCCCTTTGAAAGCTGACCATGTACCTGAAAGGTACCGCATCAAGCCTTCAACTGTTGCAGAGTTATCTGCGAAAATCGATTTTCAGAACAAATTTTCAATTGAAATGCAGGAAACTGCTTACAATATAAATTCGCCTACTGGCGGTAACTATGCAATTTTTGCCACGTCGCACGACTTCGCGACTAAGACGCCTTCAATTGGCGCTGTAAATGTCCATACAAACTGGGCAGACTCACCGGAGCATGAAGATCCTGAAATTGGGGACGGCTACACCGTCGTACAAAGCAAGAAGAGACGCCGCGACTCGGGAGCATCGGGCGTCACGGCCGCACATTCCAACAGTGCCAGAAATACTACTCGGCGACAGCAATCGTCGGCAAGATGGATACCGCGCGTGCAGGAGGTGAAGGCCACGAGGGCACACATCGCGGAAGCCAGGGCGCAGCATGCGTCCTCTACACAGGAGCAGTGCGTCTTCATAGAGCACTGCCCCGATTTCGCGCCTTACCATTACCTAAAGGTCGATCGACAAAGTGGTCGGAGGGGCCAGGAACATAATCCAGCTCACTAGGATGAATGGCCACGTCCTGGTGGGACTGGCCAGAAAGAGCCAAGCGGAACACCTCATTGAGGAAGGCCTCGAAATTGAAGGCATGTTCCTCAGGACCTTCCCCTTTCGTAAAAGGGCGGAAAAATTACCATTGGGAACCTCCCCTTCTACGTGGAGGACGCCGTCGTCATCGACGCCCTTTCGTCCTATGGGCGTGTTACTTCCATCACCTCCAAACAAATAAAGGCTGGCGAGTACGGCTACACCGACGGCCGCCGTGAGGCCTATATTGGCATGAAAATCGAGAGGCTCCCTACCCGCCTTGATATAATAACCAAAGGCGATACCTGGCCGCCGTTCCTGACCTTCGGCATCAGGTGTTCCAAATGCCACAACCAAGGCCATCGCAGAGCCAACTGCCCCATGCATGCTAGGCAGTTCACCAGCCCCAGGCAGGCCTCACCACCCTCCCCCACTGATGTCCCCTCATCTCCCGCACCTCAGCTGCCCAGACAGCTAGCACCCGCGCCTCCTACACCAGCACCCCCTGCTACATCTATGGAGGTATCCAACATTGGTCCCGCGGCCCGGGCTTCGCCCCATCGACCAGCTGCGCCTCGGCCCCCTGCACCAGCACCCCCAGCTCCAACTGTGGAGGTGCCGTCTCCTGCACCAGCGCCCCCTGCTCCATCTGTGGAGGTGCCAAGTAATGGTCCCACGGCCCAAACTTCGCCCCGTCGCTCCACTGCTCCTCAGCCTGTTGAACCAGCGCCGCCTACTCCCCATGAGGAGGAGTCAGCTCCAGCCGTAGTAGTCCCTCCGCCTCTAATACCTGCCCCGACGCTCCAGGACAAGCAAGAAATGGAACGTGAGAATCAGTTAATGGACATAATCGACCAACTGAATGACGAAACTATCCTTAGGCCTCTATATAATCGAGGGACGACCATTAACGATGTCGCATATGCGGTCCTGTACCCCCATCTTTGGGAGAGTTTCCTCGCGGATACCTTACCTAAACACAAGATTATTCTTGTCAAGTTCCTCAACATAGTCATCGAGCATGCTGGGGACACGAATTCCATAACTCGCAAAGACCTGTCTGAACTCAAGACGATTCTAAGCTCCTGATAGGATTCAGACGTACCTTCGGAGAAGGCCTCGTCTGTTGCATATATTTTCTCTACTATTTAAACTCTGTAAACTCTCTCTTGGCCATTGACTAGATGTCAATAAACCATTTTTAATTGTCATTGTCCTAGACTTGACGATTTCCACTCATCTTGAAAGGTACTCGTGTGTACTCAAAAATAGACCTACGCAAGGCATTCAATCAGATTCCAATTGCAGAAGAGGATAAACCAAAGACTGCCATCATTACTCATTTTGGCCTCTTCGAATTAATGTCATGAGTTTTGTTATGTATTTATATTTTCATAGAGATTATTTATCATCATCATTTTATGTATAAATACTTTGTTTTTAATTAAAAGAGAGTATGCAAAAATAGCTAACGTTGCGTCATAATATTTTAAAGTAGATTCATAATAAATTGGCGACGAAGGTAAATCTTTTATTAAGTTAAAGCTGAAGAAATTCTTTTATTGTTACTAAGTTAAAACTTAGGTAAGTGAATTTTATTTTTAAAATGGCAAATTTTGGAAGTATAGAATCTTTTGATCCTAAAAATCCAGAGAAATGGATGGTGTACTTGGAAAGAATGATTTTTTTCTTCCTGGCTAATGATATTGTAAAGGTTTGAAAGACGAAAGGCTATATTTCTTACGCTAATAGGCGCTGAAACCTATTCTATAGCAAGATCGTTGGCCTCGCCAAAATAATTATCTTTCGTGGAATATGATGACTTAATTAAATTATTGACGGATCATTTTTGTCCTAAGCCAAATTTAATAGTTCAAAGGTTCTTTTTCAATAAAATAAATCAGGGTGATGAATCTGTTAGTGCCTATGTAGCAGAGCTAAGAAAGTTGAGTGAAAAATTGTGAATTTGTTGATTTGGAAGATCGATTGAGAGATAGACTGGTGTGTGGATTGAGAAACGAATCAATAGTGAAAAAATTATTATCTGAAAGTAATTTAACTTTTGAAAAGGCCTTAAACATTGCTATATGTGATGAATCGGCTAGTGCAGACGCCAGTGCTTTGCAAGAAAAAATTACAGAAGTAAATATGATGAAAAAGGCTAGCAAAACTGAACCACCTAAATTTAAATCCGGCAAAGTTCATGTTAAGGAATTCAAGAAAATGAATAATAAAATAATTTGCATACGTTGTAAAGGAAATCATATGCCAAATGTATGTAAATTCCGAAATGCAAAATGTTTTAAATGTGGCAAGATTGGTCATGTACAAAAAGCTTGCTTAACAAATGTTGGTAAATCTGAAAACCTATATAGGGCTAATAGTAATCCAACTTTATGTTGCCTGAGAAGGGAAGAGATAAGCAATCCTTATTATATAACAGCCAATTTGGATAACCACGATGTTCACATGTTAATTGACTCGGGAAGTGAATACTCATTATTAAATAAAGAAACTTTTCTTGAATATTGGAAATTTACGCAACTTAAAAAATCTGAGATACTTCTAAATACTTGGTCATCCAGTCAAGTAAAAATTCTTGGGAAACTCTATGTTAAAGCAAGGCTATCCCATGGTAGTAGAAGTTTGCCAATTTTAGTGGCTGATGGTTTAGGTCCCAACATTCTGGGAAGGCAATGGTTTTCTGCTTTTCGCCTGAAGTTAAACTTTTTAAATTCATTGGAAACTAGTCCTATTTCACCTGATTTCGAGGAATTGTTTAAGGAGGAAATTGATGCATATAATGGACCTTTGATCCATATTGATATTCCTGATAATGCTGAGCCCAAATTTGTGAAGGCCAGAACCGTGCCGTTTGCTCTACGAAATTTAGTGGATGAAAAATTGAAAGCACTAGAGGAACAAGGTGTTATCGAACCGGTAAAATTTACTAAATGGGCTTCTCCAATTGTTACAGTTCTGAAGAATGATGGCTTCATTAGAATTTGCCACGATTATAAATCAACAGTTAATTTATACTCTAATCCTGATAAATATCCGTTGCCTACAATTCCGCAACTATTGGATAAGTTGAGAGGAGGCAAATTGTTTACTAAAGTAGATATGGCTCAAGCGTACCAGCAGTTGAAAGTTGATGAGGAATCTTCAGAAATCCTGGCTATTAATACACATAGAGGCTTATATAAGATGAAACGTCTACCTTTTGGTTTGAATTCTGCCGTTGGAACTTTCCAGAGGTTTATGGACACTCTTTTGAGTGGATTTGATGGAGTAGCGGTATATTTGGATGATGTCCTTATCGCAGGAAGTAATTGTGAAGACTTAAAAAAGAAAACTGAAAAAGTTCTTTTGCGTTTCAAAGAAGCAGGACTTCGGCTTAAAAGAGACAAATGCAAATTCTTCGTGTCTGAAATCGATTTTTTAGGACTAAAAATTGACTATAGAGGAGTTCATCCTTCTGATGAAAAGCTAAGAGCTATTAAAGACGCTAGACCGCCATGTAATAAAAAAGAGTTAAAGTCTTCCCTTGGACTTTTGAATTACTATGAAAGGTTTTTAAAAAACAAGTCCACAGTGGTTGAACCGCTTCATAGACTGTTGGATAGTAATTCACCTTGGAAATGGAGAAGAGAACACCAAAGATCTTTTGATAAGGCTAAAGATTTGATTAGTTCTGAATCGGTGTTGGCTCTTTTTGATGACAATTTACCTATTTTAATCAACTGTGACGCATCAGAGTATGGCATTGGCGCCGTTTTGTCTCAAATACACCATGGAGTGGAAAGACCAGTTATGTTCGCCTCCCGAACTTTAAATAAAACCAAAAGAAGATATGCAGTAATTGATAAAGAGGCATTAGCGGTTATTTTTGGTGTATCAAAATTTTCACAGTATCTTCTAGGGAGAAAATTCAAAATATTAACTGATCATAAGCCCCTAGTTGGAATGTTCAACCCAAAAAAGCCGATACCTCAAGTGCTATCGCCGCGCATGTTGAGATGGTGTTTGACTCTGGCTGCGTATACTTATACTATAGAGTATAAACCGGGAAAAGTAAATTGTAATGCCGATGCATTAAGTAGACTTCCTTTAAATGAATGTCCAAGTGTAGTTCCGAACCCTTCAGAGGTGTTTTTTATAGAATCGGAGCATGCTGCAATTAATTCTTCAGAGGTGGCAAAACTAACTAGTAAAGATCCAATCCTTTCTAAGATTAAATTCTGGGCAATGAATGGGTGGCCTGAAAGGAGAGTTGATGATAAATTTAAAGATTTTGTCTCCAAATCTAATGAAATATCAGTTCATAAAGATTGTTTATTGTGGGGGAGCAAGGTGATTATACCTGAAAGATTAAGAAAAGATATTTTAAATCTGTTACATGATACTCATATTGGTATAGTGGGGACAAAAGCGCTAGCTCGAGGATTATGCTGGTGGCCCAAGATGGATAACGATATTGAACGGATGATATCCAGTTGTGCAGTTTGTTTGTCGTGTAGTCACGATCCGCCAAAAACTGACGTATATCCTTGGATATGGCCATCAAGACCTTGGTCGAGACTACATATTGATCATGCGGGTCCTTTTCAAGGAAAACTTTTTCTGGTTGTAGTAGATGCCTATTCTAAGTGGATTGAGGCTAAAATCGTGTCTACAACATCTACTGAAACTACCATCAATAGTCTAAAAGAAATATTCGCGACTCACGGGTTGCCGGGTGTGATAGTTTCAGATAATGGTACGTCCTTCACATCGGAACTTTTCAAGACTTTCTTGAAAAGAAATGGCGTGAGGCACATCTTGTGTGCGCCTTATCATGCAGCGTCAAATGGGCAGGTGGAGAGAGCTATTCAAACGCTTAAAAATCTGCTAAGAAAGAACAGCTCGGGAAATTGGACGACTAGGTTATCTAGATCTTTGTTATCGATGAGAATAGCGATAAACAGCACGACGCAGAAATCCCCGGCACAGTTGTTGATGAACAGAAACCTGAAGAGTCTCATAGATAAATTTCATCCTGAAAGTGTGTCGGAGGGAAGGATACGACAGGAGGACAGGTTTATAAGAAATTGGAAACCCCATAGAGTAGTAAATAAAGAACAGGCAGTTATAGCACGAGGGTACCATGGCCCCAGATGGCTATCAGGTGTAGTGCAAGAAAAAACTGGTCCTGTTTCTATTAAGGTAGAGACAGATGACGGAGAAATTTTAAACCGGCATTTAGATCAAGTCAGAGGTTGTGGAGAAAGTGAAGCAACTCCGTCTACATCGTCAACTCCAGTTTCAAACTCCGAAATGCTACTGCCACCTCTCAGAGATTCATGCATGAAGTCTTAAGAAATTTGGACTTTGCATTTGTCTACTTAGATGATATACTGGTAGCCTATAAAACGGAAGAACATTACAGCCACCTTGAAACCTTATTCAGCAGACTAGATTCCTATGGATTAAGAATCAATATTTCTAAATCTAACTTCTTGGTACAGGAAATTGATTTTCTAGAATACCTAATTACCTCTAACGGTGTGAAACCACTCTCAAAAAAAGGTTAAAGCAATGCTAGAATATAAGAAACCAAAAATAGTTAATGAATTACGCATTTTTTCGTACTTTTTTCGTACCTTTTTGAACAATGCAGCAGAGACTCAGGAAATCCTTCATGAATACTTGAGGGGTGTGCCAAGAAAAAGGATAGAAGCGAAATAAAATGGACTGAAGAAGCTGAAGTTCAGTTTGAACAATGCAAACAAGCCCTAGCTAATACAGCACTTTTAGCCTACCCCGATGCTGAACTGCCTCGATTTTTATCTTTGATGCTCCAATGTGACCTGTGTGCAGTTCATCCAAAACTTTCTTTCTACAAGCAGTGGATATAATGACGCTCTGACCCCAAAGGAGGCAGTCTTCTTCAATTGCCAATTTTATTGATCTTCGAGCAAATGGTTTCAACTCGTTCTCATACATCTTACTTGGCCATCTATATTAGGTCATTTGTGGTCCTTTTGATAAGATACGATTTCTTCTTGTATGGATTCTGACGTCCTTTGATGTTACTGGAATATTTATATAATGTTCAATTGCATACATGCAGATTCTTGTCTAAAGCTTGCAAGCTTGCATCTTTAATTGGAAACCTGGATAACATATTGGCTAGGATATTATCCTTTGTGTTGATTAATTTCAATTCATAATTATATCTCATGAGGATGAGAATCCAAAGTTGTACTCTTGCTATAATAGTAGTAGGTATAGTTTCGATGGATCAAAGAGGGTCATCAATGGCTCATGATCAGTCCACAAGGTGAAAAAATCTTCCTCTTAAAAAAGATCAAACTTCTTAACTGCAACCTCTTGTTTGTAGCAATATGGCACCTAGGCCATAACTAAAGACATCTGTCAACTTCTTAGCTGCCTAATGGATCATAGTGTTGGTGTTGGCTTCTAACTTTGCTTGTTGCGGTTGAATTCCACTCCTCGAGATGGTTGACCCAAATATTCCAGATTCCTTTTGGAATTAACACATGCCTCTTGATAGTTTGAGTCCCACACCTTCCAAATGTTTCAATACTTGATCTAGCTTTCTTGAATGCTTCTCTTCCTTCCTTGCTGTGATGGTGATGCCATCAATGGCTGAATTTTCAAGGTCTAAATATTTTATCCATCTGTCTTTGGAATATTGCCGAGGCAGATGCAATACCAAATGGCAAACGTGTAAGCTTGAAAAGACCAATGTAGGTGTTGATTGTGTGTGTATATTTATTAGGCAGCTTCGTTTAATTAAATTTGATTAAACGCAGATTGAAAGTTCAATTTGCTGAACTTTTGGCCATTCCAAAAAGCATTGTCATCAGTCCTTCCAGTCTTGGTAAGGGGTAGTTCTAATCTTGAGAGACATCATAGCACAGATTCGAACCTAACCATTGTTTTTCATGACTGGTACAATTGGTGTTGCCTATTCGCTGGTACTGACTGGAATGAAGATTTTCCTTTCCACCATTCTGTAATTCTGCTTCAATCCTTTCTTTGAGTGTCATATGAACTGGTCAAAAAGGAATTTCCTTCTCTAGTACCTTTCCCAATGATGTTACTGCATTAAACTTGTTTAAACTGATGGGTTTCATTTTAAATTTTGTTAACTAGTCTCTCCCCAATAGTGGAGGACCTCCTCCTTTGACAACGATTATGTCATTCAACATTTTAATTCCTTCATATTCTATTTGTGTATAGATTTGTCCTGCCGCTGGTAATTTTCTTCCATCATATCCTTTTAAAACAAGTGCTGTCTTCATAAATTGGATATTGTTGAGGGTTCAGACGAGAATCCTCACGCCACTTCGCGCCTGGCGGCGCCAGTGTGGCGGCGGGAACCGGCCGAGACTGGAACCTGGCGGTTTGGTTTCGGTTTTGGCTGCGAGCGGGGGAGTATCTCCGCGTCTGCTGTGTGTGGTGTTCTCCTTATGTTCCGGCACTGGTTATAAATAAAACTGGTACCAAGGGAGCTCCGACGACTCAGAGTGGATTATTGACAAAACAATAGGCACAAAACAACATGGTGGCAGCGGCGGGATCGTGAAGAGCCCAAGTAAGTGCCTTTTTAATTAATTCCACTCTTGTGCAATCAAACCTGACATGGAATCAAATTCCTTTCTTCCGCCTCCTAACTTCAGTTTCGACGCCAAGGATTGACCAAGCTGGAAACAGCGATTTTCTCGATACAGACTTCTCTCCAACTTGAACGCCAAGGAACAAGAATATCAGATCACAGCATTGATATATCTTATGGGAGAAAGGGCTGAGGAAATCCACTCTGCGTTCAATCTCTCAACAGATGACGCAAAGAACCTCGACAAAGTCATTGAAGCGTTCGACAACCACTTTATTGGCAAACGCAACGTGGTGTATGAGCGGGCTTTGTTCGGATTAAGGAGTCAACGGCCGGAAGAAACCATTGAGGAATTTGAACCGTTTTGCACAGAATATCTGAGCACTGCGAATACGCTAATCTGCGCGAGGAGCTTATTCGTGATCGTTTAGTGTTTGGAGTAAAAGCTAGGAAGTTGTCGGAGAAACTGATGCTAAACGAAAACCTGACCTTGGCCAAAGCAGTCGAGATCGCCCGTCAGTGGGAAGCTGTGATGCGTGAACAACAGTATCTTAATCCTTCTACATTGCAGGTCGACACAACGCGGAAAGTGGCCAAGCAGAAGCCTAAGGCATCAGGTCATGGCAAGGACAATGGCAGATCAACGTCTAGACAAACAGACAGTGCCAAGGAAACAGATGAAGGAAAAAAATCCAACTTGCGTTAACTGTGAGACTACCAAACAATATTATCGTTACAGAGATAAGTGCCCCGCTAAGGACAAAGTCTGTGGAAAGTGCGGGAAAAAGGGCCATTACACTAATATCTGTCGAAGAAAAAACAATGAAGTGAACGCCATATCCTCGGAGGAAACCCCAGCGCGGGAGAAGGTCTTATTTGTATATGCTGTCCGCGAGCCTACGCTGGGATGCAGAAAGAGCAGGTGGAAGTCAACAGTAAGAGTCAACGGCTCTGCAATCCACTTCAAGTTGGATCCGGGCTCGGATGTGACACTGATACCATTTTCCCTGTACACGCGGTATTTCAGCAACGTCCAACTGGCGCCTACCGATGGTCAACTGATGGCGGCCGCGAACCAAAGATTGGAGAATGCTGGGACCTTCGTGGCGAAGCTCCGAGCTAACACACGTGAAATGAAGGATACCGTGTACGTGGTCCACCATTTGGAGAAACCTCTGCTGGGTTGCGGAGCTTGTGAAGACCTCCAACTCGTCAGACGAATTGATCTTGTCATCAACGGAATAACGTATGTCAATCCTGAACGAGAGTTCCCTAAGCTATTTGAAGGACTGGGGCTTCTTGAACAGCCCTATCACATCAAGTTGAAGGAAGGTGCCAAGCCCTTCTCCGTACCAGTCCCAAGACGAGTACCTCTTCCGCTCATGCCGAAGTTAAAATAGCAACTGGATGCCTTGGTGGCTCAAGAAGTCATCGAACCAGTTGATGAGCCAACGGAGTGGTGCGCACCGATCGTCCTAGCTGGGAAGCCAAACGGGAAAATCAGGATCTGTGTAGACTTGTCCCGGCTTAACCTGAGTGTGGAACTTGAGCTTCACCCACTTCCTGTCCTTGAACATGAACTAGCTCAACTCAACGGGTCAAAATCTTTTCCAAGCTGGATTCTAACAGCGGATTTTGGCAGATTAAACTCTCTGTGTTGTCTTGTCTTAAATTTGAAAAAAAAAACGACAATACAAGGTCCCGATGGCTTAACCTGAACTAAAAGCTCCTAGCTTTACAGTAATGCTGGAAACTGACTTGAAAAATTATAAATTGATAAATCAATATCTTTGTTGCAGTGATCAGAAGAATTGAGTCACAACGCTGGATGGCGAGGCCTAAAGTAGAAAACAGTGATGAATAATTTAATACTTATTGAAAGAAATATTTATTTAAAAATCACACAAATTAATATTAATACAAATATTATTCAAAACCAATTATTAAAATTTATGAGAGATAGTTCTTTTTTTCAGGCCTGTCAAAACCAAACGTTGGCGTCGAGACAGCTTTGTTTACCGGAGATGCGGGGTATTCTTTTTTTTTTGCTCGCGCATGCGCGGGAGGCGGCGGGTGCAGTGTTGCCAGCGCTCGGTTGGCCCAAAAGTACCTATGGTCGCGTCACTCTCCTACCTTGACCTTTTGAACTTTGCTATAAGGTCAATATTAATTTAAAAAACAAAGAAGGAATTATCTCAAATCTAACAGAATGTTTTATGATTAAATTTTCTCTCAAACTTCACTTAAACCTAATCGGTAACTTGACTTTTCTTCCAGAACGCGTGTAAACTTTCCCTACTTTTACTAGAGTAGTTTTCTCTTGCACTGACACGGACTCCACACCGGGGTGTTTTCTCCCTGACGATCTCATCCTCCGCTGGCTTAAGCTCCCTGTCGCCTTGCTCTACGTCCTCAGATGGTATTTCAAGTGGGAACAATCGTTGAACTGCACGCTTCATGAATCCAGACTTAGTCTTAACTTCCACAAGTCTTCGCACATTGTCAGTTCCAGGAAACACCTTCGTAATCTTTCCCATAAGCCAGTTTATTTGCTTCCTGTTTTCAACCTCCACAAGGACGATATCTCCAACTTTTAACTGTCGTTGTTTCTTGCGATTGTCGTGATGCACCAACAATCCTAGGTACTCGCTTCTGAACCTCTTACGGAATTCCTTCAGGAGTCGTTTGCGTTTCTCATAGCTCTTCCCAAAGTTACACCTGAATTCATTTAGATCAATCTCTGGAAGGAACATCTCTGGGGTTAATGGCACAAGGTCATCATTGTCCTCAGCAATGTAGGTGAGTGGTCGCGCATTGATAACTCGTTCACAGTTTTCGAGGATCGTCACCATTTTTTCTTAGTTGACAACACGTTTTCCTAGCAATCTTCGAAGCAGCTTTTTGGTGAGTCCAACAATTCTCTCGATCCAACCTCCCCACCACGGTGCTGCCGGAGGATTGAGCTTCCATTTCACTCCAAAATTAACTCGATAAAGCTCGTTCCGGAGTCCAACTAGATTCGTCCCATTATCTGAGTAGATGACTGCAGGGCAACCTCGTCTTGCTACGAACCTCTCTACTGCTCCCACCAATGCTTCCGTCGATAAGGAAGTCACCAGTTCGAGGTGGACCGCACGGTATACGCCACAGGTGAAGATGACGAACCAAACCTTCTGTCCATCTTCCAGATATAAAGGTCCTCCGAGGTCAATTCCTGTCACCTCAAAAACCACAACATCTCGTACGCGATGTTGAGGCAACGATGCTTCTGGTACGTCGACTCGCTTGGTTTCAAATCGTCGACAGCGAGGGCATTTATGAATTACATGATGAACTAGTTGTCGAGCTTTTGGAATCCAGAACTTCTCTCTTAGTACTGATCGCAGCGTCTGGGCTCCACAGTGGTACATTTTCTCGTGGACTGATTTCACAATTAGCTCTGTGACCGGATGATTCGTTGGGATCAAAATTGGCAATCGGAACAGTTCATCGTCATTTCGATTCACTATCCTCGTTTTCACTCTCCATAATCCTTCTTTATCTTGGAACGCGTGTAGCTGCTTCATCTTGGGATCTTCCTCACCGATCGATTCACTCTGTATTATCTTAACTAGGGACTTTTCAGCACTGTCTAGCTCCTCTTGTGAGATGATATCTCCTTTGTATTCAGAGCGCTTGAAACGTAGCATCCACGCGATTACTCTCAGTATTTGTGTTAGAGTCACTTCACGTTTTCCCTCGTATAGATTCAGATACCATGGATTCTCCTCGGTCTTTTTGGCTACAAATCCAGCCACCACAGTCTTCCTCCTCTCTTCTTCAATGGCTTCCAGATCATACTGTACTTTTGATATTGGCCAGTCTTCTTTCTTTTCCTGAAACCATTTTGGTCCCTCCCACCATCCGGATTTTGTGAATTTCGATGGGGATTCACCACGGGATGGGAGATATGCTGGATTGTGTTCCCCTGCGACATGGTCCCAATCTTCACTCTTCGTAAGTGTTGTGATCTCCTTGACACGGTTGGAAACGAACTGAGCCCAATTCTCTTGTTGTTGTATCCAGTATAGGGCAGGACTGGAGTCTGTCCAACATTGAATCTTCTCCGGACTTTCTTCTAAATTTTCCAGAACATGCACCAACAGTCGTGCTCCAATCAAACAGGCTAATAGTTCCAGTCGTGGAATCGTGATCCTCTTAATAGTTGCCAGCCGATTTCTTGCTTCAACGAATCGCACTACTATGACTGACGCATTCTCTATTCACATGAAGATTGTTGTATTCCAATTGATTACACACAGCGCTCAACGTTAATTATACTTTATGTTCGGTGGAAGGATGGACAGAAGGCACACACACCTTTCTTAAAATATTTTCTACTTTTTAATGAACAAAAAACATATGCAAATTTTCTATTATTAATTAATTTTTTTACACAAAAATTTACATATATATATATTTACAAAAATTCATTTTATAATTAAATATTTAAAAAAATACAAATTATTTAAATAATCAAATTTACAAACAACATAGTATATTATATTTATAGAAAAAATGATCAGCTGCAACAATCGGCCCCATGATCATTTCCCCTGATTTACAACATGATAGCTACACAAAATTATAAAGAGACAGAATGAGATAAATAGCACAGAGCAGTGAAGGAATTTACAGATGATGCAGAGTCCCTTGTCAACTTGTACAAGTAGTGGACTTCACACTCCCTCCTGCTTCGGGTCCAGTCTTGTCTGAAGATGAGTCTTGGATTAATTTGTAGACAGTTCATCTCCAAAACAGTCTCTCTATGAAACGACTTAGTTTCTCTTTGGATAAAGGTTTAGTTAGGAAGTCAGCTAAGGTTAAATTACTATTAACAAATTTTAAAGTGAATTCTTCTTCTTCAACAAGTTTTCTAATGAATTGTAGTCTGAGAGAGAGAGAGAGAGAGAGAGAGAGAACGCTTCACGATTTTGCGTGTCATCCTTGCGCAGGGGCCATGCTAATCTTCTCTGTATCGTTCCAATTTTAGTATATGTACCGCCGAACAAGCGTGTACAAGCGAACAAGCCGAACAAGCGAGAGAGAGAGAGAGAGAGAGAGAGAGAGACAATTGACAATTGACATATTTTTATTGACATCCTGTCAATACATGTAAAGTGCACAGTCCGCACTAATAATAAGGATGATGGTTATAATAAAAAAAAAAAGATTTTGAAAATGATTAAAAAATACAACTATGTACATGGCGCCTCTGCCACCGCTGCAGAGTTTGATGGAAGATCGCCAATGGGTCCCCAGAGATACCACGCATCTCGCGATCTACGAAGAAAACGTAGATGGCATGCTTTGCCGCTGAGGAGATGGTGATGGCGTGGTTCTCGAGGTTCACCGCGAAGATCCAGGATTGCAGGTCCGGCGGCCGCCCGATGATGGAGAACACCTCTCGGATGAGAGGGCGGACGGCGCTGCAGGACCAGTAGCGATGAGCCAGCGACAGGTCGCTGGAGCCGCAGGCGATGCAGACGGGCTGGCTCGACGCCGGGTGCCCCGGATGAGGCAGGGCGTGCAGGGCTAGCCGCAGAGCGATGTCCGCTGCTTGGCCCCCGAAGGAGCAGCGACGGAGAGATGAGGACGCCAGGCTGGTGGAGGGCACGTCGACGACAGGCGCCCAGCGCCGGAGATACCGCGAGATGGGAACGGCGGCCAGGCGGGGACGCTCCAACATGCGACGCGCAGTGCGTGTGCTGATGCGCAAGAACGGCGTGGCCGTGCCGCGCAGCACCACGGCTTCCTCCAAGGTCCGCTCCCTGTAGATGCTCGTCGCGTTGTCCGCCACCAGGCGTTGGCAAAAAGCCCCAAGAGCAGCTGCATCTTCGCAGGCGCTTCTTGTAAGCCTGGCGATGGGCGGCGGAGCAGGGCCTGCCAGGTCGCGGACGCGAACTCCTCTCCATCTAGAGGGAGCCCGAAGCGATGGCGTCGCCAGGAATCTGCAGGCACCGACGAGGGGCAGGTTCAGTAGAGTGGGAGCAGGCAACACCCGATGGTTCAGGCCCAGGATGGAGGAGGCCTGCCCCCATAGATCCAGCAGCCGGCGGCGGCGAGGCAGCAACCAGGAACCCGAGGACAAGGGGGTCATCCAGGCTCCAGACTCCACCAGCCAAGAGTAGGCGTTCTTGCCTCCATTTCTGGATGCAGCCTGGACCCCCTTGAAGCAGGCGAGCTGGAGTTGGGTCCTGATGTCGAGCAGTCCTACGCCACCGACGGACACAGGACGTGCCAGTAGACCTCCCGGGAGCCAGGCGGCGCGATGGCAGGATCCCCAGACGAACCGCGTCAGCCTGGCCTGCAGTTTGGCGATAGTGGCATCACCGGGCAGGTAGCCGTGCAGATGGTGGAGCACCGCCGCCAGTACTAGCGAGTTGGCCGCTCTCGCCCGCCCCACCAGGGAGAAGCCGCGGACAAATGGGGACCATCTGGAGATCGACCTCTCCAAGATGCCCAGCAGGTGATTTTCCTGGACCGAGGTTCCATGGCCTGATGTTATTTCGCAGCCCAGTACCGTGATGGAGGATGCGGACCACGAGATGCCCAGCGGAGAGTCGGCACGGTCCCTCCAGGCGCCGCACCACAGTCCTTTACTTTTCGGGAAGTTGACGCTGACTCCCGATGCACGCCGGAATTCGTCAAAGACGGTCTTGACTCTCTCAAACTGCCAATCCTGGCGGATCAGCAGGAGAATGTCATCGGCGTACGCCAGGACGTTCCCTCTTCCGAGGATTCTCTCCAAGTGGCGCAGGAGGGGACCCGTAAAGATGGAGAAAAGGGCTGCGCTGCAGGCACAACCCTGCCGAAGCCCTCTGCGCATTTTGAATGGGCGGGTGAAGTTTCCATCCACCTTGATGGTAGCGTCGGCCTCCGCGTAGAGCAGGTGGAGCCATTCCATGAAGGGCGGAGGCAGGCCGATGATGCGTAGCTGGGAGGCCAGGAACTCTCGGTCCACGTTGTCAAAGGCGGACTGCAGGTCGATGGAGATGACTGCCAGCGGCGTCTTGTTCTTGAAGGCCTGGGCCACTTCGTCAGACACGCACGCGATGTTCCAGGAGGGACATCTTCCCGGAACTGCGTATGTCTGGCAATCCGGCACGATAGCTGGAAGGTGGCGACGTAGACGACCCAGAAGAACGCTGCTGACGATTCTGTAGTCCGCCGTCGGAAGTGATATGGGCCGGTAACCGCTTAGGCCCGAACCACCGTGCGCTTTGGGGACGAGGCAGATGATATTCCTCCTCGATGATTCTGGAAGAGTCCCGCGAAGCTTGGATTCGGCGAGGACTTGATGTATGACTCCACCGAAGAAGTTCTCGAAGCCCTTGACAAGCTCGCAGGGTATGCCATCCCAACCAGCCGCTTTCCCTTGAGGCAGACGGCTGATGGCAACTTCCACCTCATTCAAGGAGATATCTGCTCGATGAAGCGGGTCACTGTCCTCCAGAGTGATGCACTCAGTAGCTCCCTCCAAGAACCCAGCGATGTCCTCCGGGCTGCAGGTAGAGCCGTTGAAGCGCTCTCTGAAGGAGTTGAAGACGTAGCGCCTCAAGCTCTTTCCCTCGAAGAGGTTCCCCTGGGCGTCGAAGACGGTCGTCAGTTCCGGGCGGTGTTGTCGGACACGCAGGGCACGCCCAAGTTCAGGCAGTGAAGGGTAGTCCGCCTCCACGGTCTCAGCTTCGAGCCTGGAGCGAAGAAACCGACTTGCCCTGGTGACGTAGTCCTCATCTTCAACGCGGGGAACGTAGAGGCACTTGATGTCTTCAACGAGTTCCCGCTTCAATTTTCCCCATAGATCTCCAGTACGGATGCCTTCGATTTCCTGCGAAGCTTCGCTAAGAAGCGCCTCAATCCTCTCGATGACTGGCGCTGATCGCAGTAGCGCGGAGATGGATGGCGCAGGCGGTGAAGGGGGATCCCCCACTTGGAGAAGAATGGCACGGTGGTCCGAGTTGCGGTAATTGAGGGTCCAGTAACGGGTGACGCGCCCAGAGAGTCTTGATGGTATAAGGACTCGATCCAGACGGGCGGCGTCAACCCGGCTTCCATAACTGGCGACCCTGGTAGGCAGGTGCGCGGCATCGAAGATGGCGGCGATGTCGACGAGGGCGGTCCGGTCCAGGAGTTCCGCGAAGGCTTCCACGGCTCCTGACCCGATGTCGCTCGAAGACTCCTCGGAGATGTTGATGTCGCCGAGGGCCCACGCATCTTCTCTGATGGCTTCCTCTGCGATGATCTGCAGTTGGAGATGCCGTTCTTCGGGAGTGTGGGAGAGGTGGCAGTTGATGACGCGGGTCTCGAGACCCCGGATCTTGACGCTGGCGATGGCAATCTTGCCTGGCCACAGGACACGATGCCAGAGGACGCTGACTCCCGGCGCCAAGATGACGGCGAGGCCGGATCCCCTGGGTGTCGATGATGGCGCGAAGACGGCGCTGTATCCCAGGCAAAGGTCCCGGACATTGTTCAGGGCCAGCACGTTCGTCTCCTGGACGAACGCGACATCAACTGCGTGCTGTTTAAGGAAGCAGCACAACTCCACACTCCTTTCGCGAACGGCAATGCCGCGCACATTGAGGCATGCCATGCGGAAGGTCATGACATCCCTCTATTAGCTGCAGCTCTGATGGTGGTGAGCCGCTTGTAGAGGTGGCAGGCCTTATCCTCTATATTGAATATCAACTTGGTGGTGAGGTCAGTCAGGCAGGCCGCCTGCTCGGGATTCAGGGCAGCGATCAGCGCCTTCATAGGGCCTTTGTTGGCGATTGCCTGAATCACCTTTCCTCTCCCAACGCCCGCCGCTTCAATGTCCTTGAATATGGTGTCAGGAAGTCGCTCAAGGACTGGCTTCAGCTGCTCAAGAGCCAAAGATGCCTTCTTCGGCGTTTCTTCCTCCCGAGAGCTTTCCTCCTGCACTCTGGGAACAGAAGGGAGGGGCAGGGTAGGAACAGCTAACTTAGCCTCGCTAACTTTGCTGGAGAAAGGCACCCCTTCCGCTGGTGATTTTGCGGCGCTTATAGCAGGCGTTGGTTGGACGGGAGTGGACGCCGCGGGAGCCGAGACACACTTTTAAG
>CP092865.1:139213504-139236316 GCA_030710605.1 Cordylochernes scorpioides
AACACAGCCCTCGCGAACGGTATACTTGACAATGGAATGTACCGACTCCACCTGGATGACAACCCCCAAACTCGCACATTCAAAGAAAATGTTGCAAAACAAAACCACTGCAAGAACAAAAATTGCCTCATGCTCTGGCACGACAGACTAGGACACAGAAATATAGAATCAATTAAGAAGATTCGAAATGAGAACCTAGCAAGAGGACTAAGTCTAAATAACTGTTCGCACAGCACAGACTGCGTTCAGTGCATTCAAGGAAAACTCACCGAAACCCCATTTCCAAAGAAGACAGAGTACAGAGCAACTGAAACGCTTCAACTTGTCCACAGTGATATCTGCGGTCCATTACCAACTAACTCTCTCAGCGGTAAGAGATACTTCATCACCTTCACTGATGACTACAGCAGATACACGAAGACCTACCTCCTGAAAGGAAAAGACGAAGCCTATGAAAAAATAAAAGACTACGTCATCTCAGCACACACGGAATTTGGAAAAAATATCCAAACCATACGGACAGACAACGGTCGTGAGTACGTAAACCGACAAGTTGAAGATTTCCTGAACCAAAGCGGAATCAAACATCAGCTAACAGTCCCCTACTCACCAGCCCAGAACGGAGTAGCAGAAAGGAAAAATCGATCACTAATGGAGATGACAAGATGCATGCTGTTTGACTCAGGACTCCCACAGTCTCTATGGGCGGAAGCGGTTACCACAGCTAATTACCTACACAACCGAATACCCTCGAAAGCTACAGACAAGACTCCTTTTGAACTATGGACCAACAGGAAGCCCAGCCTGAAGCATCTAAAAAGATTCGGATGTAAAGCCTTCGCCTATATTCCCAAGATAAAAAGAAACAAGTTGGATAGCAAAGTTATCGAAGGGATTTTTCTTGGATACGATGATCGAAGCAAAGGATACAGAATCCTGCACGACACAGACAACATCACAATCAGCAGATCCGTAAAATTTCTAGAAAAGAAAATGGGTTTCACCACGCTTCCACAAAAACAACTTCACCACAAGTACTAAGTACAGATCTAACTTCCTCCAATCATTTTGGTAATGCAGAGGAAAGTCAGGAACCAGGAACACAATCCGAAAACCTTGAGGACTCAGAAACCGAGGATTACCTTCAACCCGGTACAAGCACAGGAACACAAGGGGTCACACAAAGAAGATCCACGAGACCAACAAAGGGAATACCTCCCATAAGAAAATGACTACATGCTGTACAAAACTGAAGCTCAGGACATTCTGACCAAGCCGCTACCAAGGCCGACATTTGAGAAGTTACGCTACAACCTCGTGATGTCTCCACATTCATGCCGGGGATTTGTTGGATAACTGAATGCTACGACAGCTAGCGTCACACTGGACCTATCATCATCACAACTGTTTTTGTTTACCTTCTTCTCTATACTTCAATAACTGTTCGCTACCATAACTTTGTCTTTTCTTGCTAAATGGATAATAAAGATTATTATCATATAATCCTCAACGTCCTCATGCCTTCCTACAAGCTGTAAGTACCCAAATCTTACAACAGTACTTATTTTGTAGAAGATGCATAAGACTAAATGTTTAAAACGTTATGCTCAGAGTTTATGAATGCATGTTTAAAAAATATTCTATGAATTTATGCTTTTTTTTTTTTTGAAATTTAATAAGCTTTAAAAATAGCAAATATCGTTAAATAAATTCATTTTTCCAATCAAAAGAAGAAAAAAATTTGTGTTTCGTGCAAAATATTTTAAAAATATATTCTTAACAAAAGTTAAAAAAAAAAACTTTCTTTACCTGAAGGAAAAAGTAACTAGGGGAAAAAAAAGAGGTGAAAACTTTCGCAAATAGTAAGTAGATTTCCTTCCCATCTATCTGATTCTAAAGACCACCAAAATATCCTCCTTGAAGGTATCTGCTGCATATTTATTTGAAATGGATGGATAGCTAAATCGGGGAAAAAAGCAGGGTCACGTCATGTGTGTGCGGAGGAAATTCTAAAGTATATGTTGAGAGGGGAAAAAGGAAAGGAATACGCTGCCAAAAGAAACAAACCAGGAAAGAATAACAGCACCTCCCTCAAAATTTGTCAGACAGGTAAGAAGGATAGAATGAAAACAAATAGGAAAATTCGGGGAAAGAATGATGTGGGCGGGGTAGAGCAGAAGGTCAGTCAGTGGAAGCAGACGCCAAGTAGGGGCAGGAAACGCATCAGCCGATACTTCCGGATGACCTCGTTCTGTTCTCTCGTCTGCGGAGAAAGTCCTCCATTCTTAAGGAGGGGGTCACGAGATGTGGCACAAATAAAAAATATCATTTTTAACATCGTTTGATTTCAAATTGTTTTGGGCGCCATTTTGATTCCCTACTTTTAACTCTCTAAAAATAAAATAAAAATATACTATTTTTAAAAAACGATTTATGAACGTAAAAAAAAAATATATTTTTAGTGATGCTCTCTTTTTTTTTTTTTTTCTTTCTTTCAAAGAAGTTTTTCTTTTTGATGAATGAGTTTTATATTTCTATTTAAATTTTCTATATATATATATATATAGTGTAGAAACTATATAACAAAATTATAACAGTGATTCTAAATATTTTTCTAAATATTTTTCTAATCTTTAAATGATCATAATAGTGAAGATAATCTTAATACAAACCGGACTATAAAATTAAATAACTATTATATATATATATATATATATATATATATATATATATATATATATATATATAAGACATGATTTTGTTTTAAATTTTAAAGGAAGGGTATTATATACCTATACATAATTTGTCAAAAATAGGAAAAATAAAATGTTTTTATTTGCATGTATAAGTGCATCTAGTTTTGTGTATTAAAAGACAAAAATATAATTTATAAGATTGATAAATTTTAAATGATAAATTTTAAATATTTATATTTTTACGTTAACTATTTTTTTATAGATATAAAATAATTTATTTTTATTACTTTTTCAGCATAAAGAGAAAGTGATAAAACTATTAATAAAATTATATTATAATAAACTATAAAATACTACATTTTTTAAGTGTATTGTTTTTATTAAGATTATATGCCCCCTTTAATTTTTTTTATCAGTATATTGATTTTTATAATAAGATCGTATAATAATATTTTTACATAATTCTTATGATTATAATTTAAAAATCATTTTAATAATAGCTTTTGCACTTTTAAGACATTTCACACTTTAATTACATTTTATTACTAATCGATATTTTTCGAAAATTTTATAAAAAATTGTAGATATTATTCTCTAGATAATTTTTAGTTTTATTAGAAAGATATTTTATTTTAATTGAAATTAGTCTATTTTAGACATTTTTATATCCATTTTTATTCAATTAATAGAAATAATACATTTGAATTTTTTTTAAATAAAGTTAATTATTGTTTAATATGGCTTTACATTTTTACTATATTATCGCTACACGATATTTACAAAGCCATATACAAAGCCGATACTTTAGCCATTTTCATAACTGCGTTTTTTTTTAGATTTTTTTTATAGGTTCAAAGTCAACAACACTTAAGTTAGCCTTATCCTTGAGTGCTTCGATATTCATTCAGAAATAGGAAAATTAATATTATTCGAAAATTAATAAATATATTCAATTTTGAAAATTTATATTTACTAGAACATTAGCTTATCACACATATGATGGAGAAATTTCTAAACCAAATGCTAACTTGTATCATGTTTTCATTTAACATTTAAATCTATTCAACAAAATAACCTGTATCGATAATTAATATGAAAACATCAGATTTCGAGGGATAAACCTTTTTTTTAAATCCGGTTTTTGTATATTCATAGATTTCATTCCTTTGGATAAGAAAGCTTATTCGTCTAGGGTTAAGCTGACTTTTATTTTATTTCAATTAAAGCGCTATGTCCCCTTAGGGACACTTGCGCTGTCATACATGTATGTCTTTACATTTGTCTATACATATATATACAATAATTTTAGGCCGTGAATAGAATAGCCATATGATGTTAACAATGAGAAAGAGAGAGAAAAAGAACTGTGTACAAAGAAAGAAGTGTTGATAGGTTAACTATTTTATTGAGGTTTTCGTTTAGATTTACTTTAGGGTTATTAAATATCAATGCCCAGCTTTTTTTTATTTAAAAAAAGAAACTTATCCCTTGAAGCCTAATGATTTTATTTTAATTTTTTAAACCAATATTTATGAAAGTCGGTGGATGAGAGGGTAACACGCTCGATTCCCGACAATAAGTCGGTGGATGAGAGGGTAACATGCTCGATTCCCGACAATAAGTCGGTGGATGAGAGGGTAACACGCTCGATTCCCGACAATAAGTCGGTGGATGAGAGGGTAACACGCTCGATTCCCGACAATAAGTCGGTGGATGAGAGGGTAACACGCTCGATTCCCGACAATAAGTCGGTAGATGAGAGGGTAACACGCTCGATTCCCGACAATAAGTCGGTGGATGAGAGGGTAACACGCTCGATTCCCGACAATAAGTCGGTGGATGAGAGGGTAACACGCTCGATTCCCGACAATAAGTCGGTGGATGAGAGGGTAACACGCTCGATTCCCGACAATAAGTCGGTGGATGAGAGGGTAACACGCTCGATTCCCGACAATAAGTCGGTGGATGAGAGGGTAACACGCTCGATTCCCGACAATAAGTCGGTGGATGAGAGGGTAACACGCTCGATTCCCGACAATAAGTCGGTGGATGAGAGAGTAACACGCTCGATTCCCGACAATAAGTCGGTGGATGAGAGGGTAACACGCTCGATTCCCGACAATAAATCTGTGGATGAGAGGGTATCACGCTCGATTCCCGACAGTCATGAACCGGGATTGAATCCCGCGTTAAAATTTTGTTTAATATGTGAATAACCTTCACATATTATTCACCGTTTCAATTATCATGAACTAGGTTGCTCTTGCTGAGCGGTACCTACGAGGTACCTCGTATTGATGTGAATTTGAACCAGGAACCAGGAGCTGAAGTTTAAGCTAGGGAGCAGCTTGTAATGGGATAAGAAAAATTCTACTCAATCTCTTATTGTAGAACGATATTTGTAAATTATCCCGAATGTGTTTCTTTTGAACGAAAAATCGAAATTTATTTAAAGGAGAAATAACGATTATTTCAATCTCTTATACAATAATTAACTTTACTTGAGATAAAACTAAATTGTAATATTTGTATTTATAAATGTGTGTGTGTTATTGCTATCTATCGATACTATTATTAGTTACAGATTATTTGTATTTCTTGATTGAAAAATATATAAAATGTCTAATATATATAAGCCAAATTTTAAAATTATTTTTTTTATTTCGAATATAAAATAGGAATCCTATTATTATAGGATTTTCACTGTGAATTTAAAAATTTAAGGGGGTCGGTGGAAGTGAGAGTCTAAACCGTTGGTTTTGGACCGCTACGACCCGGGTTCGATTCCCGCATTGAGCACTTTTTCTGATAAATGGCCCCCGATTCTTGCAAAAGTCCAAACCCACCAGCGAGTGCAATTAATCAAACGGGTTCTGGCACATTTGTAAATGCAAAGTCGAACTGCTTTTCTCATGTGTAGACATGTGGTGCACTTACAGTAAAAACAGTCGCTTACTTCTTCCAACCATGATTATCATGGCCTGTACCACGTGTACTAGGGATAAGCAAAAAAAGGTATTTAAAAATGTATTACTAAAAAATGTAAAAGATAATTAAAACATAAACACATTGTTATTTTAAGCCTTATTTATAGTTATTTTACATACATTGTTGATTAAACGTTAATAATACTCTGCTTCAAATATATTTACTAATATAGCGAACTTAAAAGTTAGTTTGAAATCTATTTAGAGTATTATTTCCTTCAGGGTTAGTCAAAACTGACTATAATAGAAACATCGTCTGCTAAATTGAAGGCATTCGTGTTGACTTTGCTTAGAATTATTAATGAAACTGATCCCAATAATTATTAATTAAACATTATATTTATTGATTTACAAGAGAGAGAACAAAATATAAAAGGGAAACTAATATTAAACAAAGGAACTTTTTTCTGTTTCGGTTAGCTCCTATTTACCTGTGAGCTTACACACACTCTATGGTAACAATTAATTAATATATATACAACAATTCGTAAATTTTAGAGAATGAAGATTTGAATAAAATAATAATAATAAAAGAAATATTATACAGATAAGTTAAAAATGATCTTCAATATTTTATTCAAATTAACAGACTTCAAACGAAGTTTAAAACTCGTGATCTGTTTTCTTCATAATGCGTTGTGTCGCTGGAGACCCGCTGGCGATTTTCCACCAAATTCTATAACTGCGAACTTTTGCATATGTTGATAAGATGCAATAAAATTCTGTTAATTGTCAATTGTCGACGATTTTTTTTATTATATCTGTCAATGCTATTTAAAGAAGGTTATCTATAGACTATGTTTACAATATGTGACCCATATCAGTTTATTGCAATTTTTAATTTCATTTTTATCTAAAGACTATAAAATATAAAACTTCAATAGCCTATAGGGGATGTTGGATAGTGATTTTCGCGATTCGGTACAGCATATATTCTATTTTTTAAATATTAATAATAGCTCAAATTTATAGGCAAATAGGAATCAAAAGATTCCAATAGATTATAAAGAATATATATTTCTTGATTTTTTTTCTTTTCTTCATAATATGTTTGAATATTTTAATGCGTACTTATATTCTATTCATAACAAATAATAATTGCTCAAATATATATATATGCAAATAGGAATCAAAGATACCAAAAGATTATAAAGAAGTCATTCTATCTTTATCTTCTTCATAATCTGTTGGAATATTTTATAATGCGTATTTATATTCTATATTCAGTCTAGGCTTCAGGAAGAACATGGTTATTGCCAGGATTTGGTACCTCAATTTGCATATCACAAAAGCGAGTCTTAACTTTCATTGACTATTTGTTCAGGGCGAATACAATTTCACAAAATACTGCATTTTGATTTGAGTCAAAAGATCGCCAGAATACACCCTTTTTTGCTGTTACGATATATTTTATGCATTTCCTTATGAGAAATAAGGAAATTCACAAAATCTATCGTAACAGCAAAAAAATGGGATATTCTAATAAAGTGAAATAGTAGAACCAATACTCCTTCTGCATTTTCCCCATTGAATTAATGTTTACCAATATGCGCGCGCAAATATAGTTTGACAAATGTTTGAACTCTGTCCACTACATCAGCAGGAATTCCCTTGACTGAAGATCAATCAATATATAAAAAGACAAGACTATAAATATTTTTAAAAAAGAAAGCAAGGAACCCCCGAGCACAACTTGCTAGTGAAACCAACAGACCGACAAAAAAAAACTAATTGGTCTTATTTTCCATCTAATCTAATCACTTAATTATAAACAATTTGGAACGGAATTTACAATTAAAATGAGGGAAGAAGAAAGAGTTAATAAGGCAACATCTTAAGTTTTCATTCCACTGCTCTTTTTGTCTTGATGGCCTCAAAGTACGTTGGCATCAGAGAAGGAAACAGTCTTATTCTGAAGAGAAGGATTCATCAGTGAATTTTCGAGAAAAAGAGGCAAGCAGATCATGATGAACGATCTTGTGAAATATCCAGTAATATCTCAACTTAAGTTGTATAAACTCGCATAAAATTGAAGTTGTGAGTGTTTTTTAGTAATTCTTAAACAAAATATGTAAATATATCTTGAACGAATAGCTTTGTGCAAAATGTCCAGTAATATCCAAATATCCCAGTTTACGTTGCATAGACTTACATTAACTTGAAGTTGCGCGTGTTCTCTTGATTTCTAATGATTCTTAAACAAAAGAAGTAAACATATCTTGAACGTATGGTTTTGTAAAAATGCCCAGTAAATCTCAGCTTACGTTGTAAAGACTTTTATAAACTTGGTGTTGGGCATGTTCTTGATTTCAAATGATTCTTAAACAAAAGAGGTAAACACAAGATATTGATGAACGAATGACTTGGTGAAATGTACAGTAATATCTCAGCTTACGTTTCATAGACTTACATGTATTCAGAGATACGTACATTCATGATTTTCGATAATCTTCAACAAGAGAGATGAAGATGGATCTTGCTGAAGGAATGGTTTTGTAAAATATCCAGTAAATCCCAATTTACTCTCCACGGACTTTACAGATATTCAAAAATTCTTCACTGTATGTGTGTCATAACACGTATTAATATAAGGTAGGAACGCGCCATCTATATAAAGGAAATGAAAGCTTTATATATAAACACGATTGTTTCTTGTACACATAAAACAAACTTCTAACTGGCCTTGTCCTTATTGTTTTCGAAAGAACATTGCTCGATGCAAATATTTATATGTAATTCTACTGTCCTAAAAACTTATATCCATAGTTTACTTGAATAACATTTCTAAGATTCCACACTTCAGTCTAGCCTATATAAGCAGAATTGTTCAATATAGCATTAGAGCTCTAAGAAGCGGTTTGGTACATATTGGTGTAGATTAAATTGGTGAAACCGCTGGGAAGGTTCACCACTGATGAGCCAAACCCTCCCTATATATTTTTCATTGCAATAAGGATAATAGAAGTTTGTTTCATGTGTAAAATAATTGTGCTCTAAATCTTTACTTTCCTATACTACGTATGGTAGACGTGCAGTCTCCATTTACGAATTGCGATTATTGTGATCATGTTATGCGTTTTGGATACAACTTGAAAGCTAGTCGGATAAACCAAGCCGTTACAAGAATCCCAAGTCAGAAGAATTTTACGTCAATCTGATATATCTATCAAATCTTTCATCCAAAATGATAGTTCGATGTTAGAGAGAAGGAATCATGTCAAGAGGTCAAATTGTACAAAATAATTTCCCCCAAAAGGATCCAATCAAAAGGAAGAGGCATCCTGACCAGAAATGCGGAAGTGGAAGATCCCAAAGAGTTGATAGATCCTTTAATGACAGTAGGTCAATTGTGGGGATATCAAATTACAATCGTTCTTAGAAACAACGTTTCGTTTTTTTTTTAGCGAGTTTTAATCGAATATTTATTCACCTATTCCTGTTCTTTCTAAAAGAATAACAATATTCCATCGTATCAGCTAAAGCAATAATTCTATTTCTTTTATTTCAACACACAAAACGCGATATCTCGAATAGGGGATAATTGCATCGATTTACATTTTTAAACAGAAACGGTTATAAACATATTATACAAAAATTAAATGAATAAAAAAAAAACCGATGAGATATATTAGAAACCTGATACTTCCAGGTTAGAAAGATAATCATAAATATAATTACAAAAATAGTTAAACCTATGATAATTCTCTCCGCTATTTACAAATTGATATAGATCTACAACATTGTTTACTGTCTGTTGTCTAGCGCTAAAAAGAGTGGACATTCCAACAGTAGGTGTCTCGAGTCCTGGTTTAAATAAAGCAATATTAGAATTATGAAAATATTGTATCCAAATATTTATATTTTACGAACAGGATATTAAGTTTAATATTTATATCTTGTGCTATTCTGTTTATACTTCCCTTATTGCTTGTCTTGTATTTTTTAAATTTCAGTTTGTGCTTGTGTCTTAATAAATTGCTGCGTCATCCTTAAGTTTGACTTTCCAATTTTCTACGTTACAATATTCTTTTTATATTTCGGGAAAGTGATGTTGACATAATCAGAAGAGGTAAATTATTTAAAATACGACACACTTCTACCAGTTTATTTTTTAGAGTATCTCTCTATTTTATTTTATTTTAATTTTGTTTTAAAACGTGAACAAGATTTTTGTCTCAAATGTCGAAAAAAAAAAAACCTCTTCTGAGGCCTAAGTCTTTTTTTTATTTTATTTAGAATGCCGGCCAGGCAATATCTATTTTCAGAAGATATGTGCAAATAAGTACCATGTTATCGTCACGTTACTATATACACTCATGGACAAAACACACATAGACAAGGAAATGGAAAATCTTTGATGTCACCTGTTTGTTTGTTTGAAGGAGACAGAGTCAATTTTGTTCACACTTGGTTATCTCGTGTGTCTTCAATAAAGGTCTCTGTAATATCTTTCAGAATCCCGATATACATGCTAAAAGGTACAACTTCCTCAAGTTTTGTCTATGAGTGTATAATTGTTGATTTTTAATTATTTTACAATATATTAGCCAAATACCCTTTTTCTTGATTAATCAAGGAAACTCAATCAAGCACGCGTTTCAAGCTATTGGATATCAGCGTGGGGAGGGCCTAGCTCATCCGTGGCGAACTCTCCCAGCGGTTTTAGTAGTTTTATCGAAAAGACAGCTCGGGTATTATATTGAGCTATTGTTCCATTCTAGCTAGTAATTTGAAGGAATTCATTGTACATGTATTTGGGGTTTATGAACCTCCCTTTAAAAAATAAACGATTTATAGCCCGTCAAAGGATTCTATGGCTATTTTTCCCCGAGGATATCACGGGATTTTGGAACAGCAACCCTTTAAATTGCTACTTCTGCAATGTTGGTATCCAAGACAATTTGGTTCATTATCTATTCCATTGCCCATTCCTTCATGAAAAGAGACTGGAAATTCACGAAATTTCGGGGCTAACTCACTATAATGAACAACATGTGTATAAAATCTTCACTACTCTCCTGCTGGATAAAACATTTGTTTATAAATATTTAAAAAATTTCAAGGCGATTGATAAAATGAGGGAAGAAGTGCTCAACTCCACAGACAACGGCTGATTGCTCCCCCTCCCCTGTAAATTGCTTTTACTCCTCACTCATGTACATATATAACCTTTTAGGGGAATCCCCTTGTAGGACAATAGTGTCGTAATAAAGGTTTTGTTGTATTTAGGGTTGATGCGATATATTCCTATTATCCCAAAGCCCTTATGTCCAAAATGTCCTAAATACCAAGAATTCCTCCAGAACATACCAATACAATAGTAGAGCGGTTTATTCAAAGTTAATATTTACTTAGGGGTCTGGGTAGACACGAATGGGTGGTCTGAACCGTTGGTTTTCCACCGCTACGAACCGGGATTGAATCCCCACATCCCTGGAGGACTTGATATTTTTACTCAATATATCTTTATATCTATTTACTTCCCTAGTATTTAACCTTATAAAACCTTATATCAAATACGAAACTATTTTAGACGCGTAATATTCTTTTTAAAATAAAACAATTTCTACTGCCCTTACTGCAATGGAAAAATTGCATATTTGCGGAAGAGCGATTGCTCGAAGCATATTATATATTTATAATTATATGTAATTCTACTGTCCCCTTAAAGCTTATGTCCATAGTTCATCTAAAATACCCATTCGAAGAGTCGAGCATCAGTATCACTATAAAAGGAAGTTCCAAAAAATGCAATATAACAGCGGTTTGGTAGATTAAACTGGCGAAACCGCTGGGAGGGTTCACCACTGATGAGCCAGGCCCTCCCTTTAATTTTTCTATTGCAGTAAGGGCAGTAGAAATTGTTTTATTTTAAAAAAGAATATTACGCGTCTAAAATAGTTTCGTAATTTGATAACAGATGGCGCGCTAGTGTATCGTAAAACCTTATATGAAAGATCTAATAGATATTTCATATTAAATTATTTCGTGTTTTATTCATTTAGATATTTTATATTATATATATTTTTATATTTAATATATGAAGTCTCGAGATATATCATTCAACCAGCACGTATCATCCACCACGCACGTATATTTTACAAACAGAAATAAAATAATATATTTTTCTCTCAATATATAATAAGTATTTAAAATATGTATATAATAATGTGTATATAAAAAGTGTATTTATTATTAAGTTGTTAACGTTATAATCCTGTTGAAGGACTGACAAGTCTGAAAGCTTGAAAATAAAAAAGTTGCACAAGAAACTTAACCCTTGAAGCTTTATTTATTTTATAATACACCAATATACCTCGCTTTGCGTCGTTTTGTTTTGCGTTTTTTTTTTTTTCGAAGTTGCGTCGCTGCTTAATTTTTACTGATTTTCACTGTGCGTCGTTAGATTTTCGAAGTTGTGTTGTTTTGGATTCGAGTCTTTTAATTTTTTTCCCTAAAATATGGCAACACCTTTGTTTTTGATTGCGCCTTCACATATTTTCACTTTGCGTCGTTTCAATTTGCGTCGTGTTTTTTTTGGAACGTAACCCCGACGCAAAGCGAGGTATGGGTGTACTCCATATATATAAATATATCAACATTTTCATTGCTTTATTATTTGACCGATCGTGCACATTGTAATAGCCATCATATTTTCTTCACCGATGATACTGGAGACAATAAAAGTTTGTTTTATATGTAAAAAGAAACACTCGCTCGCTCAATGATTTCATTTCTTGCAGATAAATGGCGTGTTATTGTATTCCAATGACAAAATGTAATACCAGGTTCCCCGTAGTAAAATAACAGTAAGGATCCAATCAGAGATGAAAACAAATGACTAAATACTATTGGATTAAGCAAGAAGTTCATATGATCGGTAAACTGAAGTGCTTCTGAAAAGATTCAAGAAAGAGAAAATTGTAAGGAATAACAAGGCAGCATTGGACTGACGCATGCTGAGAAGAATCAGGTTTTCATCTTTATTAACAGACGGTTTAGTAAAACCATCAACTATCAGGATGATCTAACTACTATACTGCTATGTAATTACTATCCACAAAGTATAGGTATACAATATATATAAATTGAAAGGATTTAAAAGAACGAATGTTTCTTTTATACATAATACAAACTTCTACTGTCCTTACTGCGATGAAAAAAAAATATATGTCGTAAACCCGGGTAAGCCAACAAGTGAGTTGGAAGCAGTCGGGGTTGAGTGGCAAAGCGTGCAGAGTGAGAAGTCCGCACGGGACAGTAAGGACAAAGTTTGGGATCAAAAGACGCTCTCCTAGTACGTCTCACGTGGCACCAGGACCAGGGGAAAGTTGAGGATTAACTGAGGAAAGCTCGGCGTCCTGCATGAAGCCGCGGAGGCAGGGAGGAACCAAAACGGCGGCCACGAGGGCCGCCGTGAGATGAAAACGGACCTAGACTCAGCGGGCCTGTCCGAAAATATAAACAGTAATCTATCAACATCCGGACCAACGCCCTTTTTGTCCCTCTCTGGATCCTCCGGGGGTCCGGTGGCAAGCTGGTGTCACTTTGAGACGACTAGAAAAGACGTCATACTTTATTACTTACATATCACATTGTTTAAATTACGATAAATATGGGAGGGCTTGGCTCATTAGTAATGAACCCTCCCAGCGGTTTCGCCAATTTAATCCACCAGACCGCTTCTCAGAGCTCTAATACTGTATTAGACGATTCTGCTTATATACGTAGCACTGAAGGATGGAATCTCAGAAATGGTTTTCAAGAAAACTATGGACATAAGCTTATAGGACAATAGAATTACATTCAATATATTGCCACGTGGAAAATTAGGGAAGACAAAAACTTCAGGAGGAGACAACAATTTATTTCGGGCAAGAACAAACTATGAATGGTAAACAAAAGATAAGCCACGAGGGAAATTTACAGAGTAGCAAAATATAAACATAAAAATATGACTACTCTGTTAATAAAACTAATAAAATTTTAAAAATACTTTGTTACAATATGAATACTAAGAAATTACTAACTAGACTTATTTGACATAGTATTATTGTGGTTTTCAACAGAACATCTTTAATTGGTTATTCTGTGATATTATGCATTAGCGCGCCATTTATTATAAGAAATTACAAATATTTTTGTCGAATGTTTCTTTTGAAATAAATTTTCTACTGCCCTTACTGCAACGGTGAAACCGCTGGAGGGTTGACCACGAATGAGCTAAACCCTCCCAATATTTTATCATTACAGTAAGGATAGTATGAAATTGTTTTAGAAAATAATCATACGCATCAAAAATAATTTAAATATCTTATTCTGGGTTATGTTGACTGTGGTGTATTTAGGTTGATTTAAAAGTAGAAATATATTTTAGGCTTTATTTATTTAAATGGCTTTTATTATATTACACCGTATTAGATGCAAGATTAAGAATTACAAGTTAACAATCGAATTATATGATGATAAATTATATGTTATGATATATATACAATATATCGCAGAATCTGTGGATTTAATATTATTATTATATTAATATATTATATACCTTATTATATTATTAAAATATAAATATACGACATTGACTATTAACGAATTGTTCATATTGAATTCTGCGTACAACATTCTCATTGTCAAGTTTTTATCCTTTTTCATATGGCTTCCAAAACTGTCTGGTTTATCGACATTTTGATGGTCAACCTCTTTCTTTTTCATTTGCTAATTAGCTTTTAACCCTTGGTTTGTTTTTTTCTGATAGTTCTTTCGCCAAGAGCTTGCTAATGGTTATGTTTCTATGTTCTAAACTTTCTTGAAGTGTTAGAGAATATAATGAATATGGGTATGTGGATTTCTGGTATGGTTATTTCATTATCTGAAAGTATAGGATTATTCTCATTGAAAAATATAACAAAAACGTTGATTTAAAAGAATAAAAAGAGTTGAGGATAAAAAAAAGCCTCAATAATTTTTCACAGACCAATATCGTTTTAATTGCCAAGTACACACATACATATAATACATAATAAAGGACTGCGGGGTATGATTATAAACAATATTTAAAGTTGCACTACATAAGTTTCTTTTTTTTGTGAAAAATCAATATTTATTTCAAAGAGAAATATCTAGTATTTCTAACTTTTTTGGATGACGTATGAGAGGGTGGAAATATGAAGCGTGATGGTCTATATATAATTGGATGACGTATGAAAGGACGTCATCCAAAAAAGTTAGAAATACTAGATATTTCTCTTTGAAATAAATATTGATTTTTCACAAAAAAAGAAACTTATGCGGTGCACCTTTAAGTATTGTTTACACATACATATGTATATAAGATAATTCTCTGAGGGAAAAGTTTCTTTCTATAACGACAATACAAGCTTTCAGGTATAACAACCCTTCGACAGGTATATCTATTATACTGGTCTGGTAGATTAAATTGGCTAATTCGCTGGGAGGATTCACCACTGAGGACCTAAGCCCTCCCAATATATTTTTCATCGCAGTAAGGACAGCAGAACCTTTTTGTATATATAAAAGAAACTTATATATATAGTAATAAAAATTAAGGAGAAAAGATTTTTTATTTAGATAAAGGTGTGACAAGCTTTCGGGCAGTCACGCCCTTCAACAGGTAGCAAACTAAGGTAACAAAAAGCTTTATATAGGAATCTATTTGAGGTATATTTGCATAAAAGAAACTTACATGTTTAAATGTTTACTTTTCTCATATATAGATGGCGTGTTATTGTCCAATAACTAAATTCTAGTATCGTAGGTATACCTATCGTAAATATAGGGGCTGCCTGGCCGGCATTCATAGTTCTATGAAAACTAGACACTTCGGCCAGTTGGAGTTTTCTATTTTTCCCAACGTTTCGACAAAAATCTTTTGTCTTTGTCTGTATCAACAAAGTCGGTGGTTGAGAGGATAACACGCTCGATTCCAGACAGTCATGAACCGGGATTGAATCCCGCGTTAAAATTTTGTTTAATATATGTGAATAACCTTCACATATATTATTCACTGTTTCAATTATCATGAACTAGGTTGCTCTTTCTGAGCGGTACCTATTAATGTGATTTGAACCATATTAGTTATCGATTTTGGTATATATATTTTTTGTCTGGAGAAGTAAATAAAAATAAAACATTTGTCAAGACGTTAAAAATAAAATAAAAACTCTAACTGGCCGAATTGTCTATTTTTCATAGAAGTAGGTATACCTGTTGAAGGAATGTTACACCAGAAAGCTTGTATTGTCGTTATATAAAAAAATAAACTTCTCCCTCAGCAAATTGTATTTTATTTATAAATTTACTGAAGGGATTATCATATTAATAAATCTTTAATTAAAAAATCATATATTGGATCAAAATATCATTTATTTTACCAATATTTCAGTTGGCTGAACGCCAACCTATATCAAGGTGTTATAACATTTTAAAGTGTGTCAACAACAAACTCTGCGCCACATAACGTCAACAGCATTAAGTTTTAAAATTATTTTGTTATATTCAATGGGGAGGAAAAATTTTATATATATATTTATATTATGGAAAAATTTATATTTTGTCCATAATATAAATATATATCAATTTTTTTCTTCCCATTGAATATAACAAAATATTTTGAAAACTTAATTCTGTTGACGCTATGAGGCGCTGAGTTTGTTGTTGACACACTTTAAAATGTTATAACACCTTGATAAAGGTTGACGTTCAGCCAACTGAAATATTGGTAAAATAAATGATATTTTGATCCAATATATGCCTTTTTAGTTAAAGATTTATTCATGGATTGCTCTATTTTCAAAACAAAAATATTAATATATGTAGTTGGAAAGATTTCGAACATAGAAAAGTAGCAATGACTTTCCATCAGAGTAACGCTAATGAAAAAGAAAAATCAGACAAAAAGAATACCAAACGATGTGTTAGAAGAAAGAAGAAAAGTGGGAAAAAGGCAGACGATAGGGTGTTCCAATTCTTAATTTACGGCTTCAGTTTTGGGGCCATGCTGATAACTTAGCAGGTCTCGCCCAGCTGCCTCATCTGGCATCGCACAATCCGACAACATGTTAGGAACGATCATACCTGAATAGATCTAGGTGTTTGAGCATTTTTATGAACATTATTATCAAACTATATAAATTTATTAACGAAACTGGTGTGGTTTGTGGTTAATTTATCATTACTAGTAAAGTGGTTTTACAAGGGAGAAGAACATAATACATCGTAAAACAACACTTGAAGTTACACCGCATGAGTTTCTTTTCAATGAAAAATCTAAATTTATTTCAAGGTGAAATATTGACCATTTCTAACCTTTTTGGAGGATTCATAATCTTGTATGTATTTATAAGAACTAAGGCTCTATTTTTCTTTCCATCAGTGATGTTATAATCCATAATTACCTTAATTCTTTTGTAGACTTCATCAATTGTAGGGTTTTTATTTGAATTTAAAATGTCTTTGACAACCTTGTCATAAACATCATTTAATATTTAATATTAGAAATGGTCAATATTTCACCTTGAAATAAATTTTGATTTTTCATTGAAAAGAAACTCATGCGGTGTAACTTCAAGTGTTGTTTTACAATCACAGGCCGCAGTGTATTATATTGTATTAATACATCGTTCTAATTAATATTTAAAGGGAGAGGTACATCTCTAGATACATATTATATTTAATTTCTATTTTTTTTTAAATGGTGCTGGTGGTGAGATGAGATTGAGTAGTCGAGGGATTAAAGAAGATCAAAACACTCCACTCTTAACGGGTTTATTTAGTAACCAATCGTCCAAGTTTTACAAAATTAATGGTAATAATAAACTTGAGGAATCTTAACAGGTAGAATATCTCAATCTTGAGAGAAAAAAAACTTAAACAAAAATATAGTAAATTTACATATTGGATAACAAAAAGAGTCTAACTAACTCGACTAAGCAAAAAAAACAAAACAATATTTATATCTACATCAGCGCCGTCTGGACTTCTCGGCGTCACAGAGTTACTCTATGAAATAAACAATAAAATAAAAATACAATTTATGTAGAAAATATGGTAAAATTATTTACAACATACATATAACGTTTTATCTAAACAGCCTTTTGAATATATGCATGCTCGAAAGTCTGCAACATTTCCAAAGATCAACATATCCTTTGTCCAACACACAACTTTTTGTTCCTTTTTTTTTAAGAATTCCTGGGAGATTTGTATACATTATTGTGTTAAATACACCCCAATCCTATTAAAATGACATCTTATAGTCGTGCATCTGAAAGTTACTGATCACTTGCGCCATCTGTCGGAATAACTTATATCAATAAGGATGATTGCAAGAAGTTTCTTTATCAAATTAAAACGGCCAATTTAACTTATTGCAATCATCCTGATATTGATACGTGTGAACCCCATAAAGGTCGCCTCTCCCGGCAAAATAGAAGCTAAAACAAAGTGCTCTATTGATTGTCACCACGAACTAGCAGACTCAGGTCGATGACAAAACCACAACACCAGCTTTGGTAATCTGAGAAGTGTCCACCCATACACCGTAGTTTCGGGCTAATGGTCCTCGTCAGTCTAGGGCGGAGTCTAGGGTCAAAGGTAGCTTACGGTAGCAATGAGGCATTTGTCACGCTTTAATTTTTATAAGATTGAAAGAGGCACAATTTGGATTAAAGATTATAAACACAAGGTTATAAGACCAAATAAATAATGTGTGATGTTTCTGCAACAGCGTTGTTACCATCTTCAGACAAAAGTACTGAATGATTATAGATTATAAACACAAGGTTATAAGACCAATTCCAAATAAATAGTGTGTGATGTTTCTATAACAGCGTTGTTACCATCTTCAGACAAAAGTACTGAATGATTATAGATTATAAACACAAGGTAATAAGACCTATTCCAAATAAATAAATAGTGTGTGACGTTTCTGTAACAGCGTTGTTACCATCTTCAGACAAAAGTACTGAATGATTATAGATTATAAACACAAGGTAATAAGACCAAATAAATAATGTGTGATGTTTCTGTAACAGCGTTGTTATCATCTTCAGACAAAAGTACTGAATGAAAAATTTTACCACAGCATGTGATATATTTTCTCATTCAGTACTTTTGTCTGAAGATGGTAACAACGCTGTTACCGAAACGTCACACTATTTATTTGGATTTGGCCTTAATACCATGTGATTTTTATAAAAAATTCATTCTCTTTCTTAAATGTACTTATAAATTTGAAAAAAAAAAAATGTAAATAAAATGTCTTCACAAAATATTACCACTAACATAATTAGTTTACTAAAAGTTCAAGTTTGCTAAATATAAAACATTTTCAGGTGAATTAGTCCCAAGACTAATGTGACTCTTTAAACAGGTTCCTTCAAGACCATTGATGTATACTACTCGCTGTTGATAGGTAGACATAACAATCAACTACACTATATTTGTAGGTGTAATGGGGCTTATTTCCACAGTTGTATGAAAAGGTTTTATCTGTTATATAATGGGGTCACGCTACAAGGCAATCCGGAACTAAATTCTCGAAAACTGAATTATTTATACAAAGGCCTTCCAACAGAGAGCATAGGACAATCAACAGTAGTCGACTGTTGAAGAACAAGGTGGTAAAAATGCCTACAAACAGCAAAGTAAACTTATGTTTGAATGGGTTGTTTATGGACAAAAACTGCCCATTCACTAGGTATTTTCAGTTCTTGGCTGTAAAATGGTAGAGCCACAGCAGCCAGTTGGTCCTCTCAATCGAACATTTTCATGGGGAAAATTATGCAGTAGGAATGTCAATTTTGGGCCCAAAGACGTCTTTCTTCACACCAGCTGAACTTGTCGCTTCTGTTTCATGAAGATAGTGGAATTCTTAATAAAGACTGGCGACTACGGAGTTCTGCTTCGATATATGACGTTATTGATGGTTATTCTAGTCCCATTGTCTTCCGTATTCATATGACATTGACCTACTAGCTGGTTTATTCTCTTCTCTTGAAGTCATTTCCAACTTCAATGACAAGTGAGTGATATTAGGATGGAGACTTATCTCGGTCTTAGCTCGGCCTGGAAAGCCACTCTGGGTGTAGTCCACCCTCAGCTAAACGGAAAACAGCCAAGTATGGACTTTCCCTTCCTCGGGGATGGGATCCTATACGTATGAGACCAAAGAATGAAACCAGAGGAATCCTTCATCATGACAATGTCATAGCCCACAAAGCTTCAAAAACAATGGATTAAAAAAAGAAAATCGGATTCAGTTGATTCGATACCCACCCTACAGGCCTCATCTTTCTTCCTGTCACTTTTGTTACCAAAAAGTTAGAAAGTTTGCGTGGAATCAAATTTACAAGTCCTGATGCTGCCGCGAAGTGCTATCTAGAGATACTTGAAGACATAAGCCCAGATGAGTGGAAAACAAATTATGTATCCTTTGTTCAAAGGATGGACAAATGTATTGAGTGTATAGGTGATTATTTTAAAAAAATATATGAATTTTATCAGTAGTAACTTTGCGAAGATCATGTGAGTTGGAAGTACATTCATAGAAAAAATATAAGCTACATTAACCAATGAATTTATTATCCTGGGTTCAAAGGATGGACAAATGTATTGAGTGTATAGGTGAATATTTTATTGAAAAATAAGATTTTGAACAGTAGTAGCTGTAAATCAAATTTAATTGCCATCTATCGTTAATATTTTACACAAATAAATTTACTGGCAATGCGCTTCTTTTAAATATCATCAAATATTATCTCTACAGACCTTACTGCATTGATATGAGTTATTGAATGAAAGGGCTTGGCTCATCAGTAGTGAACCCTCTCAGCAACGGTTTCGCCAAATTAATCGCTAGACCGCTCTACTAGTAATCTCTAGTAGTAACTGTGCTAAGATCATTCGTTAGAAGTAGATTCAGAGAAAAACACAGCCACATTAAACCTAGATTTATTCAACTCCTGACGTTTCAGTGCCCTGTCACTCTTCATATCCAAGTTTTGGATTTTACCACAAGTTGAGGATAGTGAAAGAAGGTCACTAAAACGTCGGTAGTTAAATAAACCATTGTTTGATATGGCTATATTTTTCTGAGTATTAACTTTCGTACAGTACATTTCCCACACTACTTATTCATTACCAGTTGCAAATACGACACCGATCTGGAGCTTAAATTGACTTGTTCCATTATATGTATGTTCCATGTGTAAATACCTGTTTTTTTTTTCCTCTTTTCGCTCTCCAATTCTCCCATCCATATTTCCAAATCCATATTCTTATTTTTCATAGCATCGTTCAAATAATAATCTGTATATATCTATCATGTGTATACATAAGTATAATCTTACTCCATTTTTACCCCTTTGTATATTTCCCACTTTCATAGGTTTCTCCGTCTTGTAACCCCAAGGAGAATCCTCTGTAAGACCTATGTGTTTTAATAAAGGTTTGTGTGTGTGTGTATATATCCGATCTGGATAATTGCGGGTGAAACTATTTACAATAATTCATATTGTAGTTGAGTAGGTAACAGAATTATCCAAAAATATTTAAGAAAAAGAACATTGAATAAACATATACATTATACAAATAAGCAACAACATAAGCAGATAGAAGATATCGCATGGTTCATTACTTTAGAGTGACAATACTATTGTCAACAATACCTATTGTGTTGGTCATAGTGTTGAGAGTACTCTACCAACATTGGTTATCCATTGTAAACACATGTTCCTTATTTACATAGTTTAAATACAACTGACATAGGAGTTATGTGACATCTTGGTTTAACCTCGCCATGGTATCCTTGAGTACCAATGAGGGTAAATTTTACTTTCTTCAAGTAGTTTATTATACGGTATGGATAGAAATTGTGCAAGCGAAAGGACTGATATCCAAACTTTACATTGCTGGAAGGGTCGAAGATTAAATCCGACAATATTTTTAATTTTTATTTATTTATTAATAAATCAGGCCGGATATTGAAATATTAGCGTTTATTACAGAGGAAACAAACAAAACAACAAACAAATTAGAACATAGAATTGTTTACTTACAAATTTACATGTATTATTCGACAGTTCATAAAATGTATATAGACAAAGTGGCTGATGTAAGAGAGTTAAATGATTTATCTCGGGGAACAAATGAAGTTTCACTTCTGTAAAGTTCGGACAGTCATAGATAAGGTGAAGAACAGTTTGTTCAGTTTCTCCGCAGGAACAATTTGGTGTTTCTGATAGATTTATGTAAGTATTTCTGGAATTTTCCTTGCTTACAATTACAAATACAATTACAATTATTTTATTTCCAAAGCGCTATTTCCCGCAAGGGATACTTGCGCCAAACAAGGAGAAAAGGTTATTTACATATGTTGAGTTTTCTATGATATTATTTATTATTAATTTATTTTCTGTGATTATGTATATATTGACCGTTGACTGTTTTGTATATAATTGAGTTTTTTTAAATAAAGTGTGTGTGAATAGTTTTTTGGTCGTGCTTATTTTCTCTCTTTGGCTGAGGCGTTGGAATCACCATTGGGGTGTCGTTTGGGTAGTTAAAACTTATACAGTCCTCTAAAGAACGGCCTTTTTCTGTTAAGGACATAGAAACCTTAACAACATAAGTTATTTACATTATTCAACGCATTAAAACATTATAGATCCAGATTTTGTAGAAAGTTTAGAATGTATTTACAAAATGAATTGAACTTTAAATATGATTTTTTATCGGAAATCAAATCGTTAAGTTCACAGTTTGTGATATGACTGAGTGACTATAAAATAGTTTTTCTTCAATATAAAAAGGTAAAATATCCCTATATTTACATACATGCTGCCAAATATTTGCTGCAATATGCCATCACGTTACAAGTTTGTTTCTCCACTTAATCCATTTAAAAAATGCAGCAGAATATTCCCTAAATGTGTTTCCATATTTCTCAATAACTTAGAATCTCCAAAGACAATAACAGCATAAACAGAAGATCTACCCCAACAGTTCCAGCATATTCAACGCAGATCATGCCAACCCCCATTGAAACTGTACCCACTACAACTGCCACTATTTTTATTTTTGATTTTTTAAATGTATTTCTCTGAATC
>CP092865.1:139236416-139279057 GCA_030710605.1 Cordylochernes scorpioides
TCCTCAACTTGTGGTAAAATTTAAAACTTGGATAGGAGGAGTGAGAGGGCACTGAAACGTCAGGAGTTGAATAAATCTAGGTTATTGTGGCCGTGTTTTTCTCTGAATCTACTTCCAACGAATGATCTTCGTGAAGTTACTACAGATCAAAATCTTATTTTTTTCTTAAAATAATCACCTATACACTCAATACATTTTTCCATCCTTTGAACCCAAGATATAAAATCATTGGTTAATGTAGCTACATTTTTTCTGTGAATAAACTTTCAACCAAAAAATGATCTTCGTAAAGTTACTACTGATCGAAATCTTATTTTTTCTTAAAATAATCACCTATACACTCAATACATTTGTCCATCATTTGAACTCAGGATACAAAAATTTGTTTTCCACTCATCTGGGCTCATGTCTTTAAGTATCTCTTGATAGCTCTTCACGGTAGCATCAGAACTTGTAAATTTGATTCCACGCAAACTTTCAACTTTTTGGAAACAAATAAAAGTGACAGGGAGAAAGATGAGGGCTGTATAGTGGGCATCCAATCTACTGAATCCGATTTTCTTCTCTTTTTTCAATCCATTGTTTTTTAAGCTTTGTGGGCTGTGGCATTGTTATGATGAAGGATTCCTCTGGTTTCATTCTTTGGCCCTTCATGCGTATAATATCCAATCCCCTAGGGAGGGAAAGTCTATACTTGGCTCTTTTCCATTTAGCTAAGGGTGGACAACACCCAGAATGGCTATCCTGGCTTAGCTAAGACTGGGATAAGTCTCCAATGCCATCCTAATATGTTGAAAGGACACTTACTTGTCATTGAAGTTGGAAATAATTTCAAGAAAAGAGGATGAATAGCTAGTAGGTCAATGGCATATGAATACGGAAGACAATAGGACTATGAATAACCATTAATAATGTCATAACGAAACAGAACTTCGTAGTCGCCGGCCTTTATTAAGAATTCCACTATCTTCATGAAACAGAAGCGACAAGTTCAGTTGGTGCGAAGAAAGACGTCTTTGGGCCCAAAATTGACATTCCTTCTGCATAATTTTTCCCATGAAAATGTTCGATTGAGAGGACCAACTGGCTACTGTGGCTCTATCATTTTACAGCCAAGAACTGAAAATACCAAGTAAATGGGCAGTTTTTGTCTACAAACAACCCATTCAAACATGTTTACTTTGCTGTCTGTAGGCACTTTTAACACCTTGTTCTTCAACAGTCGACTACTGTTGATTGTCCTATGCTCTCTGTTGGAAGGCTTTTGTATAAATAATTCGGTTTTCGAGAATTTAGTTCCGGATTGTCTTGTAACGTGACCCAATTATATAACAGATAAAACTTTTCATACAATTGTGTAAATAAGCCCCATTACACCTACAAATATAGTGTAGTTGATTGTTATGTCTACCTATCAACAGTGAGTAGTATACATCAATGGTATTGAAGGAACCTGTTTAAAGAGTCACATTAGTCTTGGGACTAATTCACCTGAAAAATGTTTTATATTTAGCAAGCTTGAACTTTTAGTATCCTTATTATGTTAATGGTAATATTTTGTGAAGAAATTTTATTTACAATTTTTTTTTTCAAATTTATAAGTACATTTAAGAAAGAGAATGAAATTCTTATTAAAAAATCACATAGTATTAAGGGCCAAATCCAAATAAATAGTGTGACGTTTCGGTAACAGCGTTGTTACCATCTTCAGACAAAAGTAGTGAATGAGAAATTTTACCACAGAATGTTTTAAATAGTTACTGTTATCAAGTGTGTAAACAAGACTGTTTAAACTTTTTATCTGTTATCTTGTTTACACACTTGATAACAGTAACTATTTAAAACATTCTGTGGTAAAATTTCTCATTCAGTACTTTTGTCTGAACGCTGTTACCGAAACGTCGCACACTATTTATTTATTTGGAATTGGTCTTATTACCTTGTGTTTATAATCTATAATCCAAATTGTGCCTCTTTCATTCTTATAAAAAATAAATCGTGACAAACGCCTCATTGCTACCGTATGCTACCTTTGACCCTAGACTCCGCCCTAGACTGACAAGGGCCATTAGCCCGAAACCACGGTGTCTAGGTAGACACTTCTCAAATTGCAAAGCTGGTGTTGTGGTTTTGTCATCGACTTGAGTCCGCTAGTTTGAGGAGACAATCAATAGATGACGCTTTGTTTTAGCGTCTATTTTGCCGGGAGAGGCGACCTTTATGGGGTTCACACGTATCAATATCAGGATAATTGCAATAAGTTAAATTGGCCGTTTTAATTTAATAAAGAAACTTCTTGCAATCATCCTTATTGATATAAGTTATTCCGACAGATGGCGCAAGTGATCAGTAACTTTCAGATGCACGACTATAAGATGTCATTTTAATAGGATTGGGGTGTATTTAACACAATAATGTATACAAATCTCCCAGGAATTCTTAAAAAAAAGGAACAAAAGGTTGTGTATTGGACAATGGATATGTTGATCTTTGGAAATGTTGCAGACTTTCGAGAATGCATATATTCAAAAGGCTGTTTAGTTAAAACGTTATATGTATGATGTAAATAGCTTTACCATATTATTTTCTACATAAATTATATTTTTATTTTATTGTTTATTTCATAGATGAATTCTGTGACGCTGAGAAGTCCAGACGGCGCTGATGTAGATATAAATATTGTTTTTTTTTTTTTTTGCTGTGTCTCAGAATGCTTACCAGAATAGCATGTAGAAGACGGACTAATTGATACTTTTTTTTTGCTTAGTAGAGTTAGGTAGACTTTCTTTTATTATCAAATATGTAAATTTACTATATTTTTGTTAAGTTTTTTTTTCTCTCAAGATTGAGGTATTCTACCTGTTAAGATTCCTCAAGTTTGTTATTACCATTAATTTTGTAAAACTTTGACGATTGGTTACTAAATAAACCCGTCAAGAGTGGAGTGTTTTGATCTTCTTTAATCAAAAGGCCTCGACTGCTCAATATCCTCTCACCACCAGCACCATTTTTTTTTAATATAAATTAAATATAATATGTATCTAGAGAGATACCTCTCCCTTTAAATATTCATTAAAACGATGTATTAATACAATACACTGCGGCCTGTGATTGTAAAACAACACTTGAAGTTACACCGCATGAGTTTCTTTTTAATGAAAAATCAAAATTTATTTCAAGGTCAAATATTGACTATTTCTAATATTTAATATTAAATGATGTTTATGACAAGGTTGTCAAAGACATTTTAAATTCAAATAAAAACCCTACAATTGATGAAGTCTACAAAAGAATTAAGGTAATTATGGATTATAACATCACTGATGGAAAGAAAAATAGAGCCTTAGTTCTTATAAATACATACAAGATTATAAATCCTCAAAAAGGTTAGAAATAGTTAATGTTTCACCTTGAAATAAATTTTGATTTTTCATTGAAAACAAACTCATGCGATGTAACTTCAAGTGTCGTTTTACGATGTATTATGTTCATCTCCCTTGTAAAACCACTTTACTAGTAATGATAAATTAACCACAAACCACACCAGTTTCGTTAATAAATGTATATAGTTTGATAATAATGTTTTATAAAAATCCTCAAACACCTAGATCTATCCAGGTATGATCGTTCCTAACATGTTGTCGGATTGTGCGATGCCAGATGAGGCAGCTGGGCGAGACCTGCTAAGTTATCAGCATGGCCCCAAAACTGAAGCCGTAAATTAAGAATTGGAACACCCTATCGTCTGCCTTTTCCCCACTTTTCTTCTTTCTTCTAACACATCGTTTGGTATTCTTTTTGTCTGATTTTCTTTTTCATTAGCGTTACTCTGATGGAAAGTCATTTGCTACTTTTCTATGTTCGAAATATTTCCAACTACATATATTAATATTTTTGTTTTGAAAATAGAGCAATCCATGAATAAATCTTTAATTAAAAAATCATATATTGGATCAAAATCATTTATTTCACCAATATTTCAGTTGGCTGAACGTCAACCTTTATCAAGGTATTATAACATTAATGTGTGTCAACAACAAACTCAGCGCCACATAACGTCAACAGCATTAAGTTTTTAAAATATTTTGTTATATTAAATGGGGAGAAAAAAAATTGATATATATATTTATATTATGGACAAAATATAAATATAAATGTGTCCATAATATAAAAATATATATTAATTTTTTTCTCCCCATTGAATATAACAAAATAATTTAAAAATTTAATGCTGTTGACGCTATGTGGCGCTGAGTTTGTTGTTGACACACTTTAAAATGTTATAACACCTTGATATAGGTTGGCGTTCAGCCAACTGAAATATTGGTAAAATAAATGATATTTTGATCCAATATATGATTTTTTAATTAAAGATTTATTAATATGATAATCCCTTCAGTAAATTTATAAATAAAAGACAATTTGCTGTGGGAAGAGTTTCTTTTTTTATATATATATAACGGCAATACAAGCTTTCGGGTGTAACATTCCTTCAACAGGTGTACCTACTTCCATGAAAAATAGACACTTCGGCCAGTTAGAGTTTTTTTTTATTTTAACGTCTTGCCAAATGCTTTATTTTTATTTACTTCTCCAGACAAAAAATATATATACCAAAATCGATAACTAATATGGTTCAAATTACATTAATAGGTACCGCTCAGCAAGAGCAACCTAGTTCATGATAATTGAAACAGTGAATAATATATGTGAAGGTTATTCACATATTAAACAAAATTTTAACGCGGGATTCAATCCCGGTTCATGACTGTCGGGAATCGAGCGTGTTATCCTCTCATCCACCGACTTTGTTGATCCAGACAAAGACAAAAGATTTTTGTCGAAACGTTGAGAAAATAAAGAAACTAACTGGCCGAAATGTCTAGTTTTCATAGAACTATGAATGCCGGCCAGGCAGCCTCTATATTTACGATAGGTATACCTACGTTACTAGAATTTAATTATAGGACAATAACACGCCATCTATATTTAAGAAAAGAAAACATTTAAGCATGTAAGTTTCTTTTATGCAAATATACCTCATATAGATTCCTATATAAAGCTTTTTGTTACCTTAGTTTGCTACCTGTTGAAGGGCGTGACTGCCCGAAAGCTTGTCACACGTTTATCTGAATAAAAATTCTTTTCTCCTTAATTTTTATTACTATTTATATATGTTTCTTTTATATATACAAAAAGGTTCTACTGTCCTTACTGCGATGAAAAATATATTGGGAAGGCTTAGGTCCTCAGTGGTGAATCCTCCCAACGAATTAGCCAATTTAATCTACCAGACCAGTATAATAGATATACCTGTCGAAGGGTTGTTATACCTGAAAGCTTGTATTGTCGTGATAGAAAGAAACTTTTCCCTTAGTAAATCGTCTTATATACAGTTAAACCTGTCTATAAACCCCCTCTAAATAGCGCCTTCCTCTCTATAGCACCCGATTTTAAACATTAAAATGTAAACATTTTACATTAAAAGTGACCTGTTTATAGCACCCCCTTTCTATAGCACACTATTTTGGTGAGTCCCAAGAGGGGGCGCTATAGACAGGTTTAACTGTATATGTAAATTAAATTATATTGGTTGGTGCCTAATTATTGAGGCTTTTTTTATCCTCAACTCTTTTTTATTCTTTTAAATTAACGTTTTTGTTATACTTTTCAATAAGAATAATCCTCTCTATACTTTAAGATAATTAAATTCCATACCAAAAATCTACATACCCATATTCGCCATAGTATTCTCAACCACTTCAAGAAAGGTTGGAACATAGAAACATAGCCATTAGCAGAATATTGACGAAAGAACTATCAGAAAAAAACAAGCGTTAAAAGATAATTAGCAAATGAAAAAAAGAAGAGGCTGGCCATCTAAATGTCAATAACCAGACAGTTTTGGCAGCCATATTGAAGAGGACGAAAACTTTCCAATGAGAATATTGTACGAAAAATTCAATATGAACAATTCGTTAATAGTCAATGTCGTATATTTATATTTTAATAATATAATATAATATAATATGGTATATAATATATTAATATAATAATAAAATATTAAATCCACAGATTCTGCGATATATTGTATATATATCATAACATATAATTTATCATCATATAATTCGATTATTAACTTGTAATTCTTAAGCTTGCATCTAATACGGTGTAATATAATAAAAGTCATTTAAATAAATAAAGCCTAAAATATATTTCTACTTTTAAATCAACCTAAAAACACCACAGTCAACATAACCCAGAATAAGAAATTCCAACTATTTTTAGATGCGTATGATTCTTTTCTAAAACAATTTTCTACTATCCTTACCGCAATGATAAAATATTGGGAGAGTCTAGCTCATTCGTGGTCAACCAGCGGTTTCACCGTTGCAGTAAGGGCAGTAGAAAATTTATTTCAAAAGAAACATTCGACAAAAATAGTTGTAATTTCTTATAATAGATGGCGTACTAATTCATAATACCACAGAATAACCATTTGAAGACTTTCTGTTGAAAACTACAATAATACTAAGTCTAATAATATTTAGTTATAAAACAACACTTAAAGTTTCACCGCATAAGTTTCTTTTCTGTGAAAAATCAATATTTATTTCAAAGAGAAATATTTACTATTTCTAACTTTTCTTTTTTCCGTTCGCCATTACTCTTCATATTTTCACCCTTTCATACTTCATCCAAAAAAGTTAGAAATAGTAAATATTTCTCTTTGAAATAAATATTGATTTTTCACAGAAAAGAAACTTATGCGGTGAAACTTTAAGTGTTGTTTTATAATTATACGCCGCAGTCCTTTATAATGTATTTAGTTAGTAATTTCTTAGTATTCATATTGCAACAAAGTATTTTTAAAATTTTATTAGTTTTATTAACAGAGTGGTCATTTTTATGTTTATATTTTGCTACTCTGTAAATTTCCCTCGTGTCTTATCTTTTGTTTTCCATTCATAGTTTGTTCTTGCCCGATATAAATTGCTGTCTCATCCTGAAGTTTTTGTCTTCCCTAATTTTCCACGTGGCAATATATTGAATGTAATTCTACTGTCCTATAAGCTTTTGTCCATAGTTTTCTTGAAAACCATTTCTGAGATTTCATCCTTCCGTGCTGCGTATATAAGCAGAATCGTCCAATACAGTATTAGAGCTTCTGAGAAGCGGTCTGGTGGATTAAATTGGCGAAACCGCTGGGAGGGTTCACCACTGATAAGCCAAGCCCTCCCAATATATTTTTTTTCATCGCAGTAAGGACAGTAGAGGTTTGTATTATGTATAAAAGAAACATTCGTGCTTTTAAATCCTTTCAATTTATATGTAATGTTTACCTATACATTGTGGATAGTAATTACATAGCAGTATAGTAGTTATATCATCCTGATAGTTAATGGGTTTTACTAAACCGTTTTTTAACAAAGATGAAATCCTGATTCTTCTCAGCATGCGTCAGTCCAATGCTGCCTTGTTATTCCTTACAATTTTCTCTCTCTCTTGAATCTTTTCAGAATAACTTCAGTTTACCGATTAGGATGAACTTCTTGCTTAATCTTCCTGATTAAATATTTTTGCTTTTGAGATTTATACCAATAGTATTTAGTCATTTCTTTTTATCTCTGGTTGGATCCTTACTGTTATTTTACTACGGGGAACCTGGGATTACATTTTGTCGTTGGAATACAATAACACGTCATTTATATGTAAGAAATGAAATCATTAAGCGAGCAAGTGTTTCTTTTTACATATAAAACAAACTTTTATTGTCTCGAGTATCATCGGTGACGAAAATATAATGGCTATTACAATGTGCACGATCGGTCAAATAATAAAGCAATGAAAATGTTGATATATATATATATGGAGTACACCCATACCTCGCTTTGCGTCGGGGTTGCGTTCCAAAAAAAAAACACGACGTAAATTGAAACGACGCAAAGTGAAAATATGTGAAGGCGCAATCAAAAACAAAGGTGTTGCTCTATTTTAGGGAAAAAAATTAAAGACTCGAATCCAAAACAACACAACTTCGAAAATCTAACGACGCACAGTGAAAATCAGTAAAAATTAAGCAGCGACGCAACTTCGAAAAAAAAAAAAAAACGCAAAACGAAACGACGCAAAGCGAGGTATATTGGTGTATTATAAAATAAATAAAGCTTCCAGGGTTAAGTTTCTTGTGTAACTTTTTTATTTTCAAGCTTTTGGACTTGTCAGTCCTTCAACAGGATTATCACGTTAACAACTTAATAATAATTTTTATATACACATTATTATTTACATATTTTAAATACTTATTATATTTTGAGAGAAAAATATATTACATTATTTCTGTTTGTAAAACAAAATTTTGAAAATATACGTGCATGGTGGATGATACATGCTGGTTGAATGATATCTCGAGAATTCGTATATGAAATATAAATATATAATATAAAATTAAGAAAAATATTCCGATAGATGGCGCAAGCCATCAGCAACTTTCAGTTGCACAATAAGGAGATGCCTTTTTCTTAATTTATCCACCTTATTCCAGTACAATATCACATTTGTACAATGTTTCACATTGTGTAGCGTCCTCACGCAATTCTGGCCTTAACTACCCGTTTCATGATTTTTCAGGATGCCTTAATGACCAATTTTTTGGTCGTTGAGGTACAGCTTGCACCACGCTGATGAGGGCCAACAGCCCGAAACGCGTCCGTGGTTAGCTTTTCTTGATTAATCAAGAATAGGTATTTGGCCAATTCTGGAATAATTAAAAATCAACGAGAATAGTTGATATTTATTCCGATAGATGGCGCAAGCCATCAGCAACTTTCAGTTGCACGATAAGGAGATGCCTTTTTCTTAATTTATGCACCTTATCCCAGTACAATATCACATTTGTACTATTTTTTCACATAATATAAAATATCTGAATGAATATAATATGAAATATCTATTAGATCTTTCATATAAGGTTATATATGGTTAAATACTAGGGAAGTAAATAGATATAAAGATATATTGAGTAAAAATATCAGTTCTCCAGAGATGTGGGATTCGATCCCGGTTCGTAGCGGTGGAAAACCAACGGTTTAGACCACCCATTCGTGTCTCCCCAGAACCCTAAGTAAATATTAACTTTGAATAAACCGCTCTACTATTGTATTGGTATGTTCTGGAGGTATTCCTGGTATTTAGGACATAAGGGCTTTGGTATAATAGGAATATATCGCATCAACCCTAAATACAACAAAACCTTTATTAAGACACTATTGTCTTACAAGGGGATTCCCCTAAAAAGTTATATATGTAAATGAGTGAGGAGGAAAAGCAATTTAGAGGGGAGGGGGGAGCAACCAGCCGTTGTCTATGGATTTGAGCACTTCTTCCCTCATTTTATCAATCGCCTTGAAATTTTTTAAATATTTATAAACAAATGTTTTATCCAGCAGGAGAGTAGTAAAAATTTTATATACATGTTGTTCATTATAGCGAGTTAGCCCCGAAATTTCGTGAATTTTCAGTCTCTTTTCCTGTAGAAATGGGCAATGGAACAAATAATGGACCAAATTGTCTTGGTTGACGGCATTGCATAAAGTAGCAATTAGAAGGGTCGCTGTTCCAAAATCCCGTGATATCCTCGGGGAAAAATAGCCATAGAATCCTTTGACGGGCTATAAATCGTTTAATTTTCAAAGGGAAGTTCATAAACCCTAAATACATGTACAAGGAATTCCTCCAAATTACCAGCTAGAATGGCACAATAGTTAAATATGATATCCGAGCTGTCTTTTCGATAAAACTACCAAAACCGCTGGGAGAGTTCGCCACTGATGAGCTAGGCCCGCCCCACGCTGATATCCAATACCTTTCAAATAGCGTACGTAATTGAATTTCCTTTATTAATCAAGAAAAAGGGTATTTGGCCAATATTTCGGAAAATAAAAAACACCGATTAAACTCATAGACAAAACTTAAGGAAGTTGTACCTTTTAGCATGTATATCTGGATTCATACAATAACTCTGAAAGATACACTCATGGACTAAACTTAAGGAAGTTGTACCTTTTAGCATGTATATCGGGATTCAGATAATAACTGAAAGATACACTCATTGACAGAACTTAAGTTGTACCTTTTAGCATGTATATCGGGATTCAGACAATAACTCTGAAAGATACACTCATGGACTAAACTTAAGGAAGTTGTATCTTTTAGCATGTATACCGGGATTCAGACAATAACTCTGAAAGATACACTCATGGACAAAACTTAAGGAAGATGTACCTTTCAGCATGTATATCGGGATTCATACAATAACTCTGAAAGATAAACTCATGGACTAAACTTAAGGAAGTTGTACCTTTTAGCATGTATATCGGGATTCATACAATAACTCTGAAAGATACACTCATGGACTAAACTTAAGGAAGTTGTACCTTTCAGCATGTATATCTGGATTCAGATAATAATTCTGAAAGATATTACAGTGATCTTTATTGAAGATACATAAGATAACTAAGTGTAAACAAAATTACCCGTCTCCTTATAAAAAATAAATAAATAAATAAATAAAATTAGATGACCGGCGATAACAAAGACTTTCCACTTCCATAAGTTTTGTCCATGAGTGTATATCGTAACATGACGTAAATATAATATAATTTGCATATACCTATCTTCTGAAAATAGATGTTGTCTGTGTGGCCGACATTCCTAGTTCAGAAAAATAAGACACTTCGGTGGCAGAAGAGTTTTTTTTTTTTTCGACATTCAGAGACAAAAATATTTTGTTCTCGGTAGGGGAAAAATTGAAAATAAAGCAGAGGGAGACGCAAAAAATTAAATATTGTTTTGATGGAAGTGTGTCGAATTTTTAAGAATTTACCTCTACTCATTATATCAACATCACTGTCTCGAAATATAAAAAGAATATTAAAAATAATGAAGGCATATCCTGACCAAAAGCACATGTGCTTTTTAGATGGCAGAGCGCCATCTAGTGGAGCAAAAATAAACTAAACGTTTATTTAACTTGCTCCGTGATATTTGGCCAACCCAATTTCTTGATAAATCAAGAAAAGCTATCCATGAAAGCGTTTCGCGCTTTTGGCGCTCTTCAGCGTGGATCAGGTTGTACCACTTGAGACCAAAAAGATTTTTGATCCCAGAGGCTTCTTGAAAAACCAAGAAAGGAGGTATTTAAGGCCAAACTTTCGTAAATACGCTTAATTATTAGGAAAGTCAAACTTAATGATGACGCACCAATTTATTTAAGGAACAATCACAAACTGAAATTGAATAAATATAAGTTATTCAATAAGGGAAGTATATAGAATAGCACAAGATATAAATATCAAAATTAATAATCTGTTCATGAAATAAAAATATTCGGATACCATATTCTTGTATTTAGAATTTATCTTAATCCAGGCCTCGAGACACCTACTGCTGGAATACCCACTCTTCTTCACCGCTAGATAACAGACAATAAATAATGTTGTAGATCTATATCAATTTGTAAATAGCAGAGAGAATTATCATAGATTTAACTATTTTTGTAAATACACCTATCCCCCGATTTACACGGTGTACTTGTTTTACACGTTTTCGCTTTTACATGGTTTTCCAAATAAGTTTTTTTTTTTTTGTTTTTATCGCACTATACTAAATGCTACTGTGATTGAACACATGCGCTGTGTACACATCTCAAGAGGAATCCCGAGCTTATGTGCTGACTACATATTTTAACCTGTCAATGCGTTTTATTTTTATTTCTGTGTACACCTATCCCCCGATTTACACGTTTTTCTCAGAAACGTATCTACCATGTAAATCGGGGGATAGGTGCATATTTATAAAATGAAAGGATTTAAAAGCACGAATTTTTCTTTTATACAGAATACAAACTTCTACTGTCCTTACTGCGATGAAAATATATATTGGGAGGGTTCACCACTGATGAGCCAAGCCCTCCCATAATTTTTTTTTCCATCGCAGTAAGGGAAGTAGAAGTTTGTATTATGTATAAAAGAAACATTCGTGCTTTTAAATCCTTTCATTTTATATGTATAGATGGCGCGTTATTGCTTTGTGTTAAATATATTTATGATTATCTTTCTAACCTGGAAGTATCAGGTTTCTAATATATCTTATTGTATTTTTTTTATTAATTTAATTTTTTATATAATATGTTTATAACTGCTCCTGTTTAAAAATGTAAATCGATGCAATTATCCCCTATTCGAGATATCGCGTTTTGTGTGCTGAAATAAAAGAAATAGAATTATTGCTTTAACTGATATGATGGAATATTGTTATTCTTTTAGAAAGAACAGGAATAGGTGAATAAATATTCGATTACAACTCGATAAAAAAAACGAAACGTTGTTTCTAAGAACGATTGTAATTTGATATCCCCACAATTGACCTACTGTCATTAAAGGATCTATCAACTCTTTGGGATCTTCCACTTCCGCATTTCTGGTCAGGATGCCTCTCCTTTTGATTGGATCCTTTAGGGGAAATCATTTTGTACAATTTGACCTCTTGACATGATTCCTTCTCTCTAACATCGAACTATCATTTTGGATGAAATATTTGATAGATATATCAGATTGACGTAAAATTCTTCTGATTTGGCATTCTTGTAACGGCTTGGTTTATCCGACTAGCTTTCTAGTTGTATTCAAAACGCATAACATGATCACAATAATCGCAATTCGTAAATGGAGACTGCACGTCTACCATACGTAGTATAGGAAATTAAAGATTTAGAGCACAATTATTTTACACATGAAACAAACTTCTATTATCCTTACTGCGATGAAAAATATATTGGGAGGGTTTGGCTCATCAGTGGTGAACCTTCCCGGCGGTTTCACCAATTTAATCTACACCAATATGTACCAGACAGCTTCTTAAAGCTCTAATTCTGTATTGGACGATTCTGCTTATGTATGCTACACTGAAAGGTGGAATCAGAAATGATATTCAAGTAAACTATAGACATAAGCTTTTAGGACAGTAGAATTACATATAATTATGACGAGCGCCAACAGCGCGAAATGCGTTCGTGGATGGCTTTTCTTGCTTTATCAAGAAATTGGGTTGGCCAAATATCAGGGAACAGGCTAAATCAATGAATAGTTGATTTCTGTTCCACTAGATGGCGCTATGCCTTCTGAAAAGCACATGTGCTCCTGGTCAGGATATGCCATTTTATTTTTAATATAATTATTTGCATCGAGCAATGTCCTTTCGAAAACAATAAGGATAAGACCAGTTAGAAGTTGTGTACAAGAAACAAACGTGTTTAAAGCTTTCATTTCCTTTATATAGATGGCGCGTTCCTACCTTATATTAATACGTATTATGACACGATATACAGTGAAGAATTTTTGAATATCTGTAAAGTCCGTGGATAGTAAATTGGGATTTACTGGATATTTTACAAAACCATTCCTTCAGCAAGATCCATCTTCATCTCTTTTGTTGAAGATTATCGAAAATCATGAATGTACGTATCTCTGAATACATGTAAGTCTATGAAACGTAAGCTGAGATATTACTGTACATTTCACCAAGTCATTCGTTCATCAATATCTTGTGTTTACCTCTTTTGTTTAAGAATTACTAAAAATCAAGAACATGCGCAACTCTGAGTTCATTTAAGTATATGCAACGTAAGCTAGGATATTACTGGGGATTCTACAAAGCCATACGTTCAAGATCTTGTGTTTACCCCTTTTGGTTAAGAATAACTAAAAATCAAGAACACGCGCAACTCCAAGTTCATGTAAGTATATACAACGTAAGCTGAGACATTACTGGACATTTCACCAAGTCATTCGTTCATCAAAATCTTGTGTTTACCTCTTTTGTTTAAGAATCACTAGAAATCAAGAACACGCGCAACTCCAAATTTACATCAGTCTATACAACGTAAGCTGAGATATTACTGGATATTTTATAAAGCTATTCGTTCATTAATATATGTTTGCCTCTTTTGTTTAAGAAACATTAGAAATTAAGAACATGCGCAACTCCAAGTTAATGTAAGTCTATGCAACGTAAACTGGGATATTTGGATATTACTGGACATTTTACACAAAGCTATTTGTTCAAGATATTTTTACATCTTTTGTTTAAGAATTACTAAAAACCAAAAACACTCACAACTTCAATTTTATACGAGTCTATACAACTTAAGTTGAGACATTACTGGATATTTTACAAAGAGACATTCTTTCATCAAGATCTGTTTGCCTTTTTCTCGAAAATTCACTGATGAATCCTTCTCTTCAGAACAAGACTGTTTCCTTCTCCGATGCCAACGTACTTTGAGGCCATCAAGACAAAAAGAGCAGTGGAATGAAAACTTAAGATGTTGCCTTATTAACTCTTTCTTCTTCCCTCATTTTAATTGTAAATTCCGTTCCAAATTGTTTATAATTAAGTGATTAGATTAGGGGGAAAATAAGACCAATTAGGTTTTTTTTTTGTCGGTCTGTTGGTTTCACTAGCAAGTTGTGCTCGGGGGTTCCTTGCTTTCTTTTTTAAAAATATTTATAGTCTTGTCTTTTTATATATTGATTGATCTTCAGTCAAGGGAATTCCTGCTGATGTAGTGGACAGAGTTCAAACATTTGTCAAACTATATTTGCATATTGGTAAACATTAATTCAATGGGGAAAATGCAGAAGGAGTATTGGTTCTACCATTTCACTTTATTAGAATATCCCATTTTTTTGCTGTTACGATAGATTTTGTGAATTTCCTTATTTCTCATAAGGAAATGCATAAAATCTATCGTAACAGCAAAAAAAAGGGTGTATTCTGGCGACCTTTTGACTCAAATCAAAATGCAGTATTTTGTGAAATTGTATTCGCCCTGAACAAATAGTCAATGAAAGTTAAGACTCGCTTTTGTGATATGCAAATTGAGGTACCAAATCCTGGCAATAACCATGTTCTTCCTGAAGCCTAGACTGAATATAGAATATAAATACGCATTATAAAATATTCCAACAGATTATGAAGAAGATAAAGATAGAATGACTTCTTTATAATCTTTTGGTATCTTTGATTCCTACTTGCATATATATATTTGAGCTATTATTATTTGTTATGAATAGAATATAAATACGCATTAAAATATTCAAACATATTATGAAGAAAAGAAAAGAAATCAAGAAATATATATTCTTTATAATCTATTGGAATCTTTTGATTCCTATTTGCCTATATATTTGAGCTATTATTAATATTTTAATGAATAGAATATATGCTGTACCGAATCGCGAAAATCACTATCCAACATCCCCTATAGGCTATTGAAGTTTTATATTTTATAGTCTTTAGATAAAAATGAAATTAAAAATTGCAATAAACTGATATGGGTCACATATTGTAAACATAGTCTATAGATAACCTTCTTTAAATAGCATTGACAGATATAATAAAAAAAATCGTCGACATTTGACAATTAACAGAATTTTATTGCATCTTATCAACATATGCAAAAGTTCGCAGTTATAGAATTTGGTGGAAAATCGCCAGCGGGTCTCCAGCGACACAACGCATTATGAAGAAAACAGATCACGAGTTTTAAACTTCGTTTGAAGTCTGTTAATTTGAATAAAATATTGAAGATCATTTTTAACTTATCTGTATAATATTTCTTTTATTATTATTATTATTTTATTCAAATCTTCATTCTCTAAAATTCACGAATTGTTGTATATATATTAATTAATTGTTACCACAGAGTGTGTGTAAGTTCACAGGTAAATAGGAGCTAACCGAAACAGAAAAAAGTTCCTTTGTTTAATATTAGTTTCCCTTTTATATTTTGTTCTCTCTCTTATAAATCAATAAATATAATGTTTGTTAATAATTCTTGGAATCAGTTTCATTAATAATTCTAAGCAAAGTCAACACGAATGCCTTCAATTTAGCAGACGATGTTTCTATTATAGTCAGTTTTGACTAACCCTGAAGGAAATAATACTCTAAATAGATTTCAAACTAACTTTTAAGTTCGCTATATTAGTAAATATATTTGAAGCAGAGTATTATTAACGTTTAATCAACAATGTATGTAAAATAACTATAAATAAGGCTTAAAATAACAATGTGTTTATGTTTTAATTATCTTTTACATTTTTAGTAATACATTTTTAAATACCTTTTTTTGCTTATCCCTAGTACACGTGGTACAGGCCATGATAATCATGGTTGGAAGAAGTAAGCGACTGTTTTTACTGTAAGTGCACCACATGTCTACACATGAGAAAAGCAGTTCGACTTTGCATTTACAAATGTGCCAGAACCCGTTTGATTAATTGCACTCGCTGGTGGGGTTGGACTTTTGCAAGAATCGGGGGCCATTTATCAGAAAAAGTGCTCAATGCGGGAATCGAACCCGGGTCGTAGCGGTCCAAAACCAACGGTTTAGACTCTCACTTCCACCGACCCCCTTAAATTTTTAAATTCACAGTGAAAATCCTATAATAATAGGATTCCTATTATATTCGAAACCACAACATTAAAGATGTTTTAGTTTTAAATAAAAAAAAATAATTTTAAAATTTGGCTTATATATATTAGACATTTTATATATTTTTTAATCAAGAAATACAAATAATTTGTAAAAAATAAATTGTATTGATAGATAGCAATAACATTTATAAATACAAATAATGCAATTTAGTTTTATCTCAAGTAAAGTTAATTATTGTATAAGAGATTGTAATAATCGTTATTTCTCCTTTAAATAAATTTCGATTTTTCGTTCAAAAGAAACACATTCGGGATAATTTTCAAATGTCGTTCTACAATAAGAGATTGAGTAGAATTTTTCTTATAATCTCATTACAAGCTGCTTCCCAGCTCCTGGTTCCTGGTTCAAATTCACATCAATACGAGGTACCTCGTAGGTACCGCTCAGCAAGAGCAACCTAGTTCATGATAATTGAAACAGTGAATAATATATGAAGGTTATTCACATATTAAACAAATTAAACGCGGGATTCAATCCCGGTTCATGACTGTCGGGAATCGAGCGTGTTACCCTCTCATCCACCGACTTATTGTCGGGAATCGAGCGTGTTACCCTCTCATCCACCGACTTATTGTCGGGAATCGAGCGTATTACCCTCTCATCCACCGACTTATTGTCGGGAATCGAGCGTGTTACCCTCTCATCCACCGACTTATTGTCGGGAATCGAGCGTATTACCCTCTCATCCACCGACTTATTGTCGGGAATCGAGCGTGTTACCCTCTCATCCACCGACTTATTGTCGGGAATCGAGCGTTTTACCCTCTCATCCACCGATTGATTGTCGGGAATCGAGCGTGTTACCCTCTCATCCACCGACTTATTGTCGGGAATCGAGCGTTTTACCCTCTCATCCACCGACTTATTGTCGGGAATCGAGCGTTTTACCCTCTCATCCACCGATTGATTGTCGGGAATCGAGCGTGTTACCCTCTCATCCACCGACTTATTGTCGGGAATCGAGCGTTTTACCCTCTCATCCACCGATTGATTGTCGGGAATCGAGCGTGTTACCCTCTCATCCACCGACTTATTGTCGGGAATCGAGCGTGTTACCCTCTCATCCACCGACTTATTGTCGGGAATCGAGCGTTTTACCCTCTCATCCACCGATTGATTGTCGGGAATCGAGCGTGTTACCCTCTCATCCACCGACTTATTGTCGGGAATCGAGCGTTTTACCCTCTCATCCACCGATTGATTGTCGGGAATCGAGCGTGTTACCCTCTCATCCACCGACTTTCATAAATATTGGTTTAAAAAATTAAAATAAAATCATTAGGCTTCAAGGGATAAGTTTCTTTTTTTAAATAAAAAAAAACTGGGCATTGATATTTGATAACCCTAAAGTAAATCTAAACGAAAACCTCAATAAAATAGTTAACCTATCAACACTTCTTTCTTTTGTACACAGTTCTTTTTCTCTCTCTTTCTCATTGTTAACATCATATGGCTATTCTATTCACGGCCTAAAATTATTGTATATATATGTGACAATATCGTTGCGGGGTTTCTTGTTGTTGGATGCGAATGGTGAGATTTGGTTGAAGCGCAGTCGTTGAGTGGTAAGTGAAGCACACAGTTAGGAATAATCAGGACACATGATGAGATTTGAAAATAAAAGGCAACTGGATTGGAGGGAAGAAAGCTTGATAAGAGCTGAGCGATTTGACTTATTAATTAGTTGATCACATGGCGATGATTGGATTTAGATGAAATAAGCGGAGAGAGAGAGATCTCTAGAGTAGATGTTACCTTGTTGGAAGCGAAGGAGCAACTCTAGGTGTTGTTCCTATGAGAGCTAAGACACTACTGACAATTCTTGTCTTTCGATTTAACACCAAGCCTCAGTGTCTCTCCGATTGGTCGAGAGATGTCACATGATCTTGTCCTATTGGTTGACCTACTTAAGGTGCGGTCTTATGATTGGCCGGCGGCTTCCCTTGATGAAAGCTGTGCCCTGCCTGGTATATCCGATTTCGTCAGGAAGTGTTTGGTGGCTTGACGCTTATAGCTTCGATGGATATTAGAGACGTCCTGTCTTTGCCGGAAATGTTGGGCGTTAGCTTAATATTTATAACTTCTGGTCACCGAATACATTCTGCTTTGTCAGGAAGTATCGAGTGCTTCTGGTCTAATATAACTTCTGCGGTCACTAGAGACGTCCGGTCTCTGCCCCTGCAATGTTGACACAGGGGTGCCAAAATAGTCGTGCCAGCTTTAGTCTTACTTCCTATATCTTTTGTTACTTTCTTTCCTCCAGTTACCTTGTTCTTTATTAAGTCTTTGAAAATCATACATGATACATACATAGTGGGTCGGGGTTGCATTTAATTATATACAAATTATGACAGATGCGCCCCCTACATGTGAAGAATTCAAGAAGGGGTTAGCCTGAGAGAATTCTGTAAAGTGAAAAATAATTTTGTGGGAAAATTAGTTGTGGGTATGGAGGGGCTATATACAAACATTGCTGGTAATATAAAAGTAAAATAGAATGGTGTTGATGATATAGGTTGAGTATAATTAATAGAAATCAAAAATTTTTAATTGTAAGAAATCAAGGAATGTTATGGTACATAGTGGGTAAAAAAGAAAATGTGCCTAAACGAATTCTACTCGAGATAAGAAATGATATCGAGGGAGTTCTATTAAGGCTTTTGAAATCAAATAAAAATAATATAAAAATAGTTGAATGAAATCAAAATTGAATGTGTTTGGTTGAAAAAGAAAAATATTTTGTTGCATGGTGACAAAGACAACTGCTTAGTTACTTTTTTGCTCGACTTTTGAGAAAAGAAATCGAGGAAATTTCATAAGGCGCTTTGAAATCAAAACAAAATAAAATAAGAGTAGTTGAATGAAATCAAAATTGAATGTGTTTGGTTGAATGGTGAGAAAAAAAAAAGGAAAAATGCCTAATTACTTTTTTGCTTGAATTTTGGAAAGGAATTCGAGGAAATTTCATAAGGTCTTTTGAGAAATCAAAGTAAAATAAAAATAAAAAGTTGGAAGAAATCAAAGTGAATGCTTGGTGCGTGGTGAGAAAAAAAGGGAAAATGCCTAATTACTTTTTTGCTTGAATTTTGGAAAGGAATTCGAGGAAATTTCATAAGGTCTTTTGAGAAATCAAAGTAAAATAAAAATAAAAAGTTGGAAGAAATCAAAGTGAATGCTTGGTGCGTGGTGAGAAAAAAAAGGAAAAATGCCTAATTATATTCTAGCTCGGAATTGGGAATGGAGACCGAGGGAATTCTATTAGGTCTTTTGAGAAATCAAAAATAAAAATAAAATAAAAGTTTTTTGAACGAAATCAAAGTTGAGTGCTTGGAAAAAAAAAAGAAAAATGAAAAATAAAAAGATTTCAACAACAAAGGGTGATTTAATGTTTTTAGTTTAATCGAAAGTCAGTGAGTTTTCGTTGATAATTGAGTTGTGGCAATATAAGTCAAGTGGTAAATAGAATGATAATTGATAAGTGAAAATGATAATATAAACTAATTGGTAAATAAAATGATAGTTAATGATTAAAATTGATAATAAGTTGAATAAATTGATAAATTGATTAAATATTTAAATTTTAATTGAGAGAAAATAATGGAAATGATTGATATGAAAAATAAGGTGTATTGGTTTGAACCCTATGGTATCTACATGCCCTGATCTACATGTATTGGTTGCTCCATTTTGCCCTATAAATGTTTTACTTGCTCAATTATGCCCTATAAATTTTTTGTCTCATCTGTAGCGACACTTAGGTGAAAAACGTGATTCTAGCCCTCAAGTGCGTTTATGCTGTGTGTACAGGAGACATGGAAATCTATATAACCTTTATGTGTAATTTTTTGTCTTTGTGTGTGTGTTGTGAAAAATGTTAGAAGTCGGTTGTGTAAGAGATGTGTGAGCTAGTTCTGGGTGTTGTTTCGTGGATGTGTAATTGGGTGGTAAAAATCGATATGTAGACTCGAACTGGAATCAAAACCGGTGGCATAGTGAGGTTCCCAGTCGACCTCAATAGGGGATCTTCTCATTGTAATTAGAGATACGGAAGTGGTGTGTGTCGGGCAAACGAGAGGGAGGGAAATTGGAGATCGGACGAAGGCGCTCCGCTTTGTTTACAGAGGCCGAATTTAACCGCAGCGGACTATACTTCCTGTCGTGGTGTTTCAAATCCTCATTTCCTGCCGTCTATTTATTTTGGGGTGTGGCTCGGGGCTTGTTTTTGGAGCGTGGTTTCTCCGACATTGTTTGGTCATCTTTTCAGTTACTGCTATCTCTTCGGAGTTTATTTAGATTTTCTGCGAAGATGGTTCCTAAAATTATGAGAAGTTTTATAAATACTTGTCCACAATGAAGAATTGCTTGTCCACAATGAAGAATTGCTTGTCCACAATGAAAAACTGTTTGTCCAAAATTAAAAAATGCTTGTCCTAAATTAAAAACTACCTCTTGTAGTTCGAAGATTTTCTGATCGGGCATAGCATAGATAAACAAGTAATTAATGAATAAAATTGGAATACAGTTGTATGGCAGAAGTAACAAACAAAGGATAAGAATCAGATGAAATATAGGATATTGCTCCATGTTCGTCCATATTTTTGTAACTGGGGACTCTGAAATATTTGCTTGAACCTTATTAATTGTATAATTTGAATGATTGGTAGGTTCGTAGTTCTCCTGTTTGATATCTTTAGGGGGTGGTGTGATATGATTGAACTGGTTGTCAGGTTTATAGTTCTCCTGTTTGATCGTCAATGGTTTTATTAGAGATATGTCGGCGGTAATTGGTTTAGGTTGAGATGTGTGATCTTTTCTCTGACGTGGATGTGGTAATTTTGGCATTGTTTGTGTTGTGTGCACGCTGTGCTTTATGTACGAATTTTGTTTTGTTTGGGTACCTGTGTCGGTATTTTTACGTGCAGGTTGTTTGTATTCATCGATTCTTCTAGCGAATCGGCAGGTGGGACAGGTTTTTACTTGTTTTGCGATGTCTTGTGTCATGTTCTGCCAATAATATTGTGAAGAGATGAGTCTCGTCATCTTGGAGATGTTTGGGTGGTGGTGTTGAGTGTGTACGGATTTAAGAAGTCTGGTTGTAAGTGAACTTGGGACTATAGTTTTAAGTACTCCTTTTCGGGAGACGGTGCGCAGTTTATTGTGATTCATAGTCACGCGAGATTTTCCCGGTGGAGAAGACTGTTGGCTCTGTATGAGTGGCGCATCTAGAAAGCCACAAAATGGGATACGAGTTCCGACGCCCGTTTCATATTGTTGTACTCCATTTATGCTACGGACCTCATATTCGTATCTTGACAGTCTTAACCTCCATCGAAACAATCTGCCTGACGGAGCTTTGATCTCTTTCAACCACTGCAATGCGGGATGGTCAGAAAATATTGTAAACTTTCTGCCATTTAGACAGGTGCGGAAATTATCCACACTTTCCACAATGGCTAGGCATTGTAGTTCCAAGTCTGAATAATTTCGCTCGTGACTACGTAGAGATCGGCTGAAATGTTGAACGGTGTATGTCTTCCCATCAGGGTAGACTTGTTTAAGAACGCCTGTAATGCTGAATGTTGAGGTGTTACAGTACACCTGGCATGGCAGATCTTCCTGGTAAAGGTGTAATGTGGGGTGTGTGGTAAGGTTTTCTTTCAGGTTAGTGAACGCTTTCTGGCATTTGTCATCCCAGACCCACACGACATCCTTTTTTAGAAGGTTGACAAGTGGTGTCCGCAAGCGGGCGTGGTCTGGAATGAACTCTTTATAGACGTTCACAGCTTTTAGGAAAGATCGCAATGTTTTTCGATTGTGTGGTTGTTTGGTGGCGTGAATTTTTTCTATGTTTTGTGTAGACGGGATGATTGTATTATCCTTAACGGTTGTGCATGCGCTTGTTTGTTGTTGTTGTCTTTTGGCGTGCGTGTTGCGTTTGTTGTGCGGGTTGTGCGTGTTTGTTGCGTGGTGGCGTATGGGTGCGTGTATGTTGTGAGGTACATTTGCGTGTTTATGGCGTTGCGAAATATGGTCATGTGTGGATTTTGTGTGGTAAGTGGGTGAGCTGTGTCGGTGTACGGACACTTTTTTGGGCATTATTGGAGTTGTAGGTTGAAGCCGTAGTGGCTTTATGTGTTGTGGGCATATAGTACTGGTAATTGGGTTGAGTGATAAACATGGTGGTGGGGTCAATGAATGCAGGTAAGGGTTGTCCTGTGTGACAAATTTGATTGCAGTGCAAGTCCTTTCGGACAGGTTTGGTCTAGCCCGTGCGTGCATTCATTGAGTACAAAGGTTAGATATGGTTAAAGGGGTAGGTAGGTTAGATAGAAGTTCAAAGTCAATTCCTTGACGGCATAGGGTGGGTGCCTACCTCAGTTCAACAGGTCTCCTTTGGGACGCCTTGGTTTGGAGTGGTTGGCTTGGGGCTCGGGACTGCTCGCACCGTCCGCGAAATTGAAGTAAAGTCCGGTACTGGAAGATCATTTTGGGATCGTTTGGGCTGTCCCGGGTCGCGGGGGTTGGTTTCGGGGACTGTGTACGGCATGGCGGTGGATGACTCCTCGGAGGTCGGTGTCCGGTCTTGGTGACACTCGCCTGGGGTTGGCGGGGGTTGTGTCCGTCGTCCTCCCCGGGGAATGGTGCTCCGGAATTCCGTCTCACTTTGTGGGGCGTTGACACGTCGGAGGGCCACGGTCATTTGCCATATGATGGCCGCTAGAAGGCGCCTGGTCGTCTCTCTTCTTGCCCGCTTCTTTCTCGCTGGTTTTGTCATTGCCTTTTGATTTGCTGGTGTCTGGGCTAATTTCCATCTTGATCCTGATTAAGCTCCATAATCTTTATCCTGTCGACTTAACCGTTCTGTGACAATATCGTTGCGGGGTTTCTTGTTGTTGGATGCGAATGGTGAGATTTGGTTGAAGCGCAGTCGTTGAGTGGTAAGTGAAGCACACAGTTAGGAATAATCAGGACACATGATGAGATTTGAAAATAAAAGGCAACTGGATTGGAGGGAAGAAAGCTTGATAAGAGCTGAGCGATTTGACTTATTAATTAGTTGATCACATGGCGATGATTGGATTTAGATGAAATAAGCGGAGAGAGAGAGATCTCTAGAGTAGATGTTACCTTGTTGGAAGCGAAGGAGCAACTCTAGGTGTTGTTCCTATGAGAGCTAAGACACTACTGACAATTCTTGTCTTTCGATTTAACACCAAGCCTCAGTGTCTCTCCGATTGGTCGAGAGATGTCACATGATCTTGTCCTATTGGTTGACCTACTTAAGGTGCGGTCTTATGATTGGCCGGCGGCTTCCCTTGATGAAAGCTGTGCCCTGCCTGGTATATCCGATTTCGTCAGGAAGTGTTTGGTGGCTTGACGCTTATAGCTTCGATGGATATTAGAGACGTCCTGTCTTTGCCGGAAATGTTGGGCGTTAGCTTAATATTTATAACTTCTGGTCACCGAATACATTCTGCTTTGTCAGGAAGTATCGAGTGCTTCTGGTCTAATATAACTTCTGCGGTCACTAGAGACGTCCGGTCTCTGCCCCTGCAATGTTGACACAGGGGGTGCCAAAATAGTCGTGCCAGCTTTAGTCTTACTTCCTATATCTTTTGTTACTTTCTTTCCTCCAGTTACCTTGTTCTTTATTAAGTCTTTGAAAATCATACATGATACATACATAGTGGGTCGGGGTTGCATTTAATTATATACAAATTATGACATATATGTATAGACAAATGTAAAGACATACATGTATGACAGCGCAAGTGTCCCTAAGGGGACATAGCGCTTTAAATTGAAATAAAATAAAAGTCAGCTTAACCCTAGACGAATAAGCTTTCTTATCCAAAGGAATGAAATCTATGAATATACAAAAACCGGATTTAAAAAAAGGTTTATCCCTCGAAATCTGATGTTTTCATATTAATTATCGATACAGGTTATTTTGTTGAATAGATTTAAATGTTAAATGAAAACATGATACAAGTTAGCATTTGGTTTAGAAATTTCTCCATCATATGTGTGATAAACTAATGTTCTAGTAAATATAAATTTTCAAAATTGAATATATTTATTAATTTTCGAATAATATTAATTTTCCTATTTCTGAATGAATATCGAAGCACTCAAGGATAAGGCTAACTTAAGTGTTGTTGACTTTGAACCTATAAAAAAAAATCTAAAAAAAAACCGCAGTTATGAAAATGGCTAAAGTATCGGCTTTGTATATGGCTTTGTAAATATCGTGTAGCGATAATATAGTAAAAATGTAAAGCCATATTAAACAATAATTAACTTTATTTAAAAAAAAATTCAAATGTATTATTTCTATTAATTGAATAAAAATGGATATAAAAATGTCTAAAATAGACTAATTTCAATTAAAATAAAATATCTTTCTAATAAAACTAAAAATTATCTAGAGAATAATATCTACAATTTTTTATAAAATTATCGAAAAATATCGATTAGTAATAAAATGTAATTAAAGTGTAAAATGTCTTAAAAGTGCAAAAGCTATTATTAAAATGATTTTTAAATTATAATCATAAGAATTATGTAAAAATATTATTATACGATCTTATTATAAAAATCAATATACTGATAAAAAAAAATTAAAGTGGGCATATAATCTTAATAAAAACAATACACTTTAAAAATGTAGTATTTTATAGTTTATTATAATATAATTTTATTAATAGTTTTATCACTTTCTCTTTATGCTGAAAAAGTAATAGAAATAAATTATTTTATATCTATAAAAAATAGTTAACGTAAAATATAAATATTTAAAATTTATCATTTAAAATTTATCAATCTTATAAATTATATTTTTGTCTTTTAATACACAAAACTAGATGCACTTTTATACATGCAAATAAAAACATTTTATTTTTCCTATTTTTGACAAATTATGTATAGGTATATAATACCCTTCCTTTAAAATTTAAAACAAAATCATGTCTTATATATATATGTTAGGAATATTTTGGTTGTTGTGGTTAGATAAGGCTTGATAAGACAAAGGATCGATAAGATAAAGGGTTGAGGTGCAGTCGTGATAACAAAAAAAAAAGATAAATATTTACCGTCAAGTAGCTTTTATTTTCAATTACTTGAGGAAAGATTACACATTAGTTAGTTTTCACATTATATAGAATTTATAAGTTAATCCTATATTAGTGATTTAAAAGGATTGATTGGTTAACTACGCATATTTACAACAAAATTATACAACGAAACTAAACAACTAAACTAAAAGTCTTTCTAAAAACGATGATAACAAAAATAAAATTATCAATGAATAAAATAAAGTATATATTTTTTAAAATATAGAAATATTTGAGGTTTTTAGATTATATAATATTTTTAGATTATATAATATTTTTAGATTATATAATATATATATATATAGAAAATTTAAATTGAAATATAAAACTCATTCATCAAAAAGAAAAACTTCTTTGAAAGAAAGAAAGAAAAAAAAAAAAGAGAGCATCACTAAAAATATATATTTTTTTACGTTCATAAATCGTTTTTTAAAAATAGTATATTTTTATTTTATTTTTAGAGAGTTAAAAGTAGGGAATCAAAATGGCGCCCAAAACAATTTGAAATCAAACGATGTTAAAAATGATATTTTTTATTTGTGCCACATCTCGTGACCCCCTCCTTAAGAATGGAGGACTTTCTCCGCAGACGAGAGAACAGAACGAGGTCATCCGGAAGTATCGGCTGATGCGTTTCCTGCCCCTACTTGGCGTCTGCTTCCACTGACTGACCTTCTGCCTAACCCCGCCCACATCATTCTTTCCCCGAATTTTCCTATTTGTTTTCATTCTATCCTTCTTACCTGTCTGACAAATTTTGAGGGAGGTGCTGTTATTCTTTCCTGGTTTGTTTCTTTTGGCAGCGTATTCCTTTCCTTTTTCCCCTCTCAACATATACTTTAGAATTTCCTCCGCACACACATGACGTGACCCTGCTTTTTTCCCCGATTTAGCTATCCATCCATTTCAAATAAATATGCAGCAGATACCTTCAAGGAGGATATTTTGGTGGTCTTTAGAATCAGATAGATGGGAAGGAAATCTACTTACTATTTGCGAAAGTTTTCACCTCTTTTTTTTCCCCTAGTTACTTTTTCCTTCAGGTAAAGAAAGTTTTTTTTTAAACTTTTGTTAAGAATATATTTTTAAAATATTTTGCACGAAACACAATTTTTTTTTCTTCTTTTGATTGGAAAAATGAATTTATTTAACGATATTTGCTATTTTTAAAGCTTATTAAATTTCAAAAAAAAAAAAAGCATAAATTCATAGAATATTTTTTAAACATGCATTCATAAACTCTGAGCATAACGTTTAAACATTTAGTCTTATGCATCTTCTACAAAATAAGTACAATATATATATATGATAAATTTATATTATAAATACCAGACACACATTTAAAAATGACTTTTCGCATTATTTATTTGTGAAATTACTGTGGCGCTCTATGTATTTTGTTGTTGTTTTTCTATTTTATAAAATACAAATTTGTTTAACCACTAAACGAAAGAATGAACATTTTAAACAAAAAAAAAACATTATCAATAATTACTCTAAATATCAATTTCCTAATTAAGAAGCAAAATTCAGACGATATAAGCAAAACAGACGATATAAATAAAACAGACGATATAATATTTGTAGCGATCTGGTAGATCGTATTGAGACTGCTGGGAGGATTAATCATTGATGAGCCAATCCACCCCAATATATATCATTCTTTAGTGCTTGTAGAAATATTTACTGTAAAATAGAACAAAAATATACAGAGGGGATAAATATTATTAATATTTATCACACTAAATATACTCTAGTTTTTATTTATAACCTTTTTTGACACCTAAAATTATAAAATATGAACATATAAATGATTATTTTCGTGATAAAATCCACACAAGAACGTAAAATTTTGAGGCAGACATTCTGGCGCCAATGTTGCCAAAAAATAGGAACTAATGTTTACATGGTACGGCCGTAGGATAAATACGAACATATTAAATCCTATAATAAAATGCACTTATTAAAATATTTTTGATCAAGATATGCTTTAAAATTCTTATACAACTTTATGATAATTTTTAAAGCATACTATAATATAAATTATATTATTTAATTCACGTGAAGAATATTTTCTAATTATAAATTAATCAAGGTAGTGATGTATTTATAATAGAGAGATTGAATTTTAACTTTTAATCTTCAAATTCGCTACCTTTGCCCATCTTTTGTAAGGAAAATGACAATGAAGGATTGAATTAGCTATATCTTAAAGGGTAAAACTATAAGCGCTAGAATTATATTATCAGTTTCAAAATATATACCTTTTACCTAAATGCTACTTGAAATGTATAAGACATAGAATTAATATCGAATGTACAATGTATAATTTATATAGTATTATATTAAGTGACAATTGAACACTAAATTTAATTACTAAATGCGTTAATTTTAATTAATTGTTTTATGTGTATTATATATAGGTTTTTAACTTTTAATTAGACAATTTTAATTTATATTTAGACATTTTTCATTTTAATTTAGACACATGGACTTTTTATAGAAGAGTCAATGTGCAATATCTTTGTACCTTCTTATTATCAGAAAACCTTTATTGTCTTTATAATGTCTGATACATCTTTTGTTGTTTATTTGCAAACCGCCAAAAATGACAAAAACAAATCAAAAAGGGATGATGATAACCTGCGTCTTGCAGATTAACATTTTCATAGAAACATATATATACATATTTATTACTAGCTATATATCACAATGTGTCTAAATTAAAATGAAAAATGTCTAAATTAAAATGAAAAATGTCTAAATTGAAATGAAAAATGTCTAAATTAAAATTGAAAATGTCAAAATAAAAATGAAAGTGAGTAAAATGAAAAATGTCTAAATTTAAATTAAAATTGTCTAATTAAAAGTTAAAAACCTATATATAAATATATACAATTTAAATATTGACTCCAATACGAAAATTGAGAAATAATCAAGAAAAAAATTCCCGTTCTATTTCTTTTATAAATTCATAATTAATGTTTCACCTTTTCTTGACCTTTATTATATAAAATAAAATAGTCTAGAAACTCGTATGTCAATTTCTATTCATTTCCACCCCTATTTGCCTTTGCCTTGATTACATTTTTTAGAAAATATTTAATTCTCTGATAGAAAGGAGACAATTTCTGCTGAAATTGTTACTTTTTTTTGGGGGGGGGGGGGTCGTATTTTCAATTTAATTTTCACATGTTTCAAAATGTTGTGAAAGACATTGAATATATTGCAATTTACCTTATGATATAAATTTAAAATATATTTGGATTAATAAATTTTAAAAAATATATTTAAATGAAAAATTTTATATCTAAGACTTTTTTTTATTATTTTGTTAATTATTCTAAGAATATTTTTTTAGAATTGAATCTAAAAATTTTACTCCCAACTTTAATTTTTTTTTTTAAGTTTCAAAAATGTATAAGTTTACTAGAAATTATTCAAAGAAATCACTTTAAAGATCGCAAAGCGCAAATTACGCGCGCAAATAGTTAGCTAGCGATTGAACATTATTTCACCAGTTGACCTAAGTCTGGTGTCTCACCTTTCATCATTATAATCATGAACAACTAGCTGCATGTAACCCGGTCGTCTGAAGCGTACAGAAACTATCCGGGTTTGTTTTGTAGAATCGTGCGTTAATTGGGCGCTATAGAAAATCCATCAAATCAACTTCTGCTGGTCAGTATGCATCCCACAAAATCGTCTTACGCAGTTCAAACGACCAGTACGTAAAAGACGTCTCAAATATACAATTAAACCTGTCTATAACACCCCCTCTTCTATAGCATCCTATTTTGGTGAGTCCCAAGAGGGAGCGCTATAGACAGGTTTAACTGCATCTGTTAGTTTCCTGGTTAGTAAATAGGTATATAGATATCCGGTCACCCGGTGCTGCTCACCTGATCTGTATGTAAATAAAGATGTCTGGTCACCCGGCGTTGATCAATTGGTCAATTAGGCTTGTAAGTTACTCTGCACTGGTGTAGGTGAGTAGTACTGGCCATTTACTACTGGCCAGTGAGTAAAGTGACCCGTTGTCAGTTGGGAGGACTTCTGGTCAATTGGTACTGGTCAGTTAATTAGGACCCCTGGTCACCTAGCACTGGTCACTAAGTAAAACTCTGGGGTCATTTGGCACTGGTCATTAAATTAAAAGATCGGGTCGCTGGTCAGTAAGCTAGGACTTCTGGTACTGGTCAGTGAATAAAAAACTCTGGTCACTTGTGAGCAAGCTATCTGGTCATTTGTCCGTAAGACCTCTGGTAATTTGTCCGTAAGATCTCTGATCACTTGTTAGCCAGACCTCTGGTTATTTGGTACCGGTCAGTAGGCTAGGACTTTGGTTACTGGTCAGTATATGAATTCTGGCCGCTAGTCACCTGTAATCAAGATCTCTGGTCACTTGTAAGCAAGATCTCTGGTCACTTGTCCTTAAGATCTCTGGTCACTTGTCCTTAAGATCTCTGGTTGGCACTGGTCACTTGTTCGTAAGATCTCTGGTCGCCTGTCAGCAATATCTCTGGTCACTTGTCACTAAGAGCTCAGGTTGGCACTGGTCAGTACGGCCAGAGTGTGGTCAGCGAGGTGGCCGGGAAGTGCCGCTCTAGGTCACTGGCCGCCCGGCTTCCTTCCTCCTTCCAAAACGGAAAGTTCCGGAAGTTCAGTCGGAACCGGCTCCAGCGTTTCCTTCTCCGTCTGCGGCAGTTGGCTTCCTCCTCATCCCGCGCAGCAGACATTTACAGTACCTCAAACCTTTATTTCCAGTTTCGTTTGGACTTCTTTCCGGGAAAGAAAGTATTACGACCTTCATATGGGTCATGATGAGTTAGTACCTAGCGGTGCTCGCACGAGCTGATATGAGCTGTCAGTTATCCCCGGCATTTCTTGATGTATGGCAGGTCATGGCAGACTTCCTTGGTGAACCCATGTTCGGCATATTCAACCACAGAAAAACACGTTTATATCGTATTTATTTCATCTTCACTCGGAAAATATTTAGGGTATTTTATTCTACACATGACGGTAGCTCTTATATATATAAATTATACTTGTTCATTATATCAGGAATGATATGTGAGACTTCCACCTTTTCCATTACTGTAAGTGCAATCGAAGCAGGAAAAGGTCTTCAATGGTCAAAATAAACATTTTTCAATATAGATAGTACACGTCTAGTATTTATCCGACCCGTCAATCACTCAACAACTTTCTAATCAAGTATTGTACATCGCATTGGGATTGATAATTTTGAAAACACTGCCTAATCTTTGAGATTATACATTTTCGTTTTTTAGAAATCGCAAATATATTCTTTCCTGGAAAAGTCCTTGCGATGATATAGGCCAGTTTGGAGAGCACAAAGCCGCAGAGTATCAAAAATATATACAGTTAAACCTGTCTATAGCGCCCCCTCTTGGGACTCGCCAAAATAGGGTGCTATAGAGAGGGAATCGAACCCACAATGTTCCGCTTACCGGGCAGATGCCATATCCACTAGGCTACCCTGGACTGGAGGGGGTGCTATAGACAGGTCACTTTTAATGTAAAATGTTTACATTTTAATGTTTAATATCGGACGCTATAGAGATGAAGGCGCTATTTAGAGAGGAAGTTATAGACAGGTTTAACTGTATATATAAAAATTGAAAATATGTTAATAAAATAATGAATATGCTTCAACATAGCTCCTTCTCTACGGAGGCTGTGACTCACAGCTTGCAAATCTTGTTTTTACTGACATGGATCTCACGTATTTTGCCAAAGATTTCCTTGAAGTCTTGGAAATTTTATTCTAGTAGCTTTGCGTCCATTTTTTTGCGGCATAAAGTAGAACTTTGTATAATAATATAAAATATTTGGCTACAATATCATCAACTTCTAAAATCCCTGGCATTTTTAATCTATTAATGGACTTTAGACTATGAAGAATAGATGCAGGGTCATATCTTTGTTCGAAAATTACTAAAAGATATTATTCTGTTTTGAAAATAGAGCAATCCATAAATAAATCTTTAATTAAAAAGGCATATATTGGATCAAAATATCATTTATTTTACCAATATTTACCTAAGTCTTTTTAAAAACTTAATGCTGTTGACGTTATGTGGCGCTGAGTTTGTTGTCGACACACTTTAAAATGTTATAACACCTGGGTAAAGGTTGGCGTTCAGCCAACTGAAATATTGGTAAAATAAATGATATTTTGATCCAATATATGTCTTTTTAATTAAATATTATTCTGTGTAAAATCCAAACGTGAATCAGCGTACGATGTTTAAAAAATAAATACTCCTAGGTAGAAAATTAATGATGTTGTATGAAATTTTTCAAACGTTTTTTTTAAAGGAATCATCTAATATTTTTGCTCTAACTATATTAAAAAACAATAATATTTAATCTTACACGTAATAAATATATATAAATCTTTCCATTATCGATAATTCTAGAAAAAAAAAATCTAGTGTAAATTATAGATTCAATTATATATTTATTTTAAATAACTTTGTAGTATTTTATAAGGAATAATGTATTTCTCATAAAGTTTAATTGATTTTAGTTAATTTTTCTTATTTAATTCATCATTTAATTTTTTAAATTAATTGAATAATGAACATTTATATGTATATTAAAATAAACGGTATATTTATATATTTATTATATATAAATAGATTTTTTTAAATTTGATTTTTCAATCAAAGCGAAATAAAGGGGTAAAATTGAACCAAACGAAAATGTCCTGATATTGTTAGCGCATGCGCTACCACCCCTGGTCGTCTGCGGGATAACTTCCGGCTTGACCACTGACCCGCTAACACTCTGCACACGTGAATGGCTGCCTGCTATATTGGCCAAGTTGAAATATGATGTTCATTTTGGATTATACATATCGTGTGTATGGGTTGTAAATTAAAGTGTTTTAAACCTATATTTTATCATAATTTTATTTTATTATAATTGTAGAATAGTGCTTTATAGCGTTGTATATTTAAATAAAATTATATTTTATATATATAAATAATTTTGAAAATAGATCTATAAATAGATCTTTAATTAAAAATGCATATATTGGTTTGAAAATAATTCGTTCAGACAATTGAAATATTGGTAAATTATTGTTTTGCACCAAAATATGCCTTTTTAGTTAAATATATAAATTAATGATGATAAGTTGTTCGTTGAATATACTTTATATAGGAAAATTAAATACTCTTGTGCAAAATTCTAATTTATAAATACATACCAAAATAAAAAATATATATAAATATTGATTTCCCAAGTTTTTTTTGTTTTTTTTTTTTTTTTTTAATAATTGATTCCGTAAGAATTTACCATGGTATATATATAATTTATATTATTAAAATATATATATTTATTGTAAATTATATATATAATTTTATCAATCTTTTTTTTAAAAATATTGTTTTTTTTTTTATTTGAAGACAATAAAATTTGGAAAGTTAAAAGTTCCGAATTAATGGCCTTATTTGAGATAAGTTCAAAATGCAAAATTCCTTTTAAAGTTTCGTTTAATGCATAGAAATCTTTTCAAATTTCACTCAAAACTTTTTGTTCAACCTTTTATAAGGGAGTGATATGCGTCTTTGAGTGATTTTTGGTAAATAACTCGATATTCATTCAGGCAATTCAGATTCTGTTTGGACTATAGCGTATGAAAAATTTAGAGAAGGTTTAACTGGGTTAGAATTCAAACTGTTATGCACGACTCCATATAGGTTATATGCCAGCTACGTTAAAGTGCTGGTTTTATCCAGTATTTTCCGGAGGTCACCTACAGAGAGGTGTAACTTTGACCTGGTATTAAACTAGGATAAGTAAAAAAAAAATTAGAATTCAAACTGATATCTGTTAAGGAACTTGTAGACAAAGATATTGATAATGATAATCTTAGTGACCTTCTATTTCCAGTAAAAAAGCTTCATTCTTATCTCCACTCAATCATACGAGTAGAGCTTGACTTTTAATGGTGTCTGCTGGGGATTAGTAGAGTTCATCAATGGATGAATAAATACAGTAAATAATGTGGTTTAGGGTTGCAGGTTTAAAATTTTAGAATTGCTAATAGTAAAACGTTATATATTGCACAAAAGAGAATACTTCATTAGTTTTTTTATAGGAAAACTACACCAAAATTTTCAGTGAGGGTTATACAATAAGCCATATTTTTCCAAAGAGAAAAAAGAAATTGAAATATCTCATTATATCTTTGAGTGCCAGTATATTAGCGAAGAAAGAGAGATGTTTTTCTCAAAAGTAAACGACAGCCAACTTACTTCAGTACAAAGTATTTTAACCAGCGCCATATCAAGTCGAATGGTTGTTCTGTCCCTGTATAACTTTTACAAAGCAGTAAGTAGGAACTTGATTTATCGTTTTCTCCTCTACTACATGATGGTGATTGATCACCGTGAGGATATCGTTGTAAGCCGGTAATGAAAGAGGAGAATCTGTATAAGACTGGTGTCTTAATAAAGGTTTTGTGGGTGTTTGTAACATATAGAGGACATACTACATGATGGTGATTGATCATTGTGAGGATATCGTTGTAAGCCGGCAATGAGAGAGGAGAATCTGTATAAGACTGGTGTCTTAATAAAGGTTTGTTGTGTGTTTGTAACATATAGAGGACATACTACATGATGGTGATTGATCACCGTGAGGATATCGTTGTAAGCCGGCAATGAGAGAGGAGAATCTGTGTAAGACTGGTGTCTTAATAAAGGCTTTGTGTGTGTTTGTAACATGTAGAGGACATACTACATGATGGTGATTGATCACCGTGAGGATATCGTTGTAAGCCGGCAATGAAAGAGGAGAATCTGTATAAGACTGGTGTCTTAATAAAGGCTTTGTGTGTGTTTGTAACATATAGAGGACATACTACATGATGGTGATTGATCATCGTGAGGATATCGTTGTAAGCCGGCAATGAGAGAGGAGAATCTGTACAAGACTGGTGTCTTAATATAGGCTTTGTGTATGTTTGTAACATATAGAGGACATACTACATGTAATGATTGATCATCGTGAGGATATCGTTGTAAACCGGCAATGAGAGAGGAGAATCTGTATAAGACTGGTGTCTTAATAAAGGCTTTGTGTGTGTTTGTAACATATAGAGGACATACTACATGATGGTGATTGATCACCGTGAGGATATCGTTGTAAGCCGGCAATGAAAGAGGAGAATCTGTATAAGACGGGTGTCTTAATAAAGGCTTTGTGTATGTTTTTAACATATAGAGGACATACTACATGTAATGATTGATCATCGTGAGGATATCGTTGTAAACCGGCAATGAGAGAGGAGAATCTGTATAAGACTGGTGTCTTAATAAAGGCTTTGTGTGTGTTTGTAACATATAGAGGACATACTACATGATGGTGATTGATCACCGTGAGGATATCGTTGTAAGCCGTCAATGAAAGAGGAGAATCTGTATAAGACTGGTGTCTTAATAAAGGCTTTGTGTATGTTTGTAACATATAGAGGACATACTACATGTAATGATTGATCATCGTGAGGATATCGTTGTAAACCGGCAATGAGAGAGGAGAATCTGTGTAAGACTGGAAGCTTAATAAAGGCTTTGTTGTGTGTTTGTAACATATAGAGGACATACTAAATGATGGTGATTGATTATCGTGAGGATATCGTTGCAAGCCGGCAATGGGAGAGGAGAATCTGTATAAGACTGTGTCTTAAAAAAGGCTTTGTGTGTGTTTGTAACATATAGAGGACATACTACATGATGGTGATTGATCATCGTGAGGATATCGTTGTAAGCCGGCAATGAGAGAGGAGAATCTGTGTAAGACTGGTGTCTTAATAAAGGCTTTGTGTGTGTTTGTAACATATAGAGGACATACTACATGATGGTGATTGATCATCGTGAGGATATCGTTGTAAGCCGGCAATGAGAGAGGAGAATCTGTGTAAGACTGGTGTCTTAATAAAGGCTTTGTGTGTGTTTGTAACATATAGAGGACATACTACATGTAATGATTGATCACCGTGAGGATATCGTTGTAAGCCGGCAATGAGAGAGGAGAATCTGTGTAAGACTGGAAGCTTAATAAAGGCTTTGTTGTGTGTTTGTAACATATAGAGGACATACTAAATGATGGTGATTGATCATTGTGAGGATATCGTTGTAAGCCGGCAATGAGAGAGGAGAATCTGTGTAAGAATGGAAGCTTAATAAAGGCCTTGTTGTGTGTTTGTAACATATAGAGGACATACTACATGATGGTGATTGATCATTGTGAGGATATCGTTGTAAGCCGGCAATGAGAGAGGAGAATCTGTGTAAGACTGGTGTCTTAATAAAGGCTTTGTTGTGTGTGTGATGATGATGATGCTGTAAAGAAACAGATAACGATAAGAAAATATAGAGAGGGATAAGAGAAAGTTGAAGCCTCGTAGTTCAATACATTATCTTGAGATAAACATATGTTTTTAAAAGGACCATTTCGAAATACGCTTGTCAACCGTTTGAAAAAGGATAAAGAAAATGGTTAGGAAAACTGATTTAAAATAACACAAGGAAAGAGTAGAATTAAAAAAGAAAGGTACGATGACCCATTTAAAAAACGGATCTTCTTTTTTTAGGACATTGGGTGAATTCTGAAGGGTTGGGGTGGGGTGGGTGCTGACGTATTTCTGGAGAACCTCCCGTGGGGGACATCCGCTTCCTGACACTATCCCATGTCGTGGTTTGTCATCCATGTGACATCCGCCTTCTGACACTATCCCATGTCGTGGTTTGTCATCCATAAGGACATCCGCCTTCTGACACTATCCCATGTCGTGGTTTGTCATCCATGGGACATCCGCCTTCTGACACTATCCCATGTCGTGGTTTGTCATCCATGGGGACATCCGCCTTCTGACACTATCCCATGTCGCGGTGGTTTGTCATCCATGGGGACATCCGCCTCCTGACACTATCCCATGTCGTGATTTGTCATCTATGTGACATCCGCCTTCTGACACTATCCAATGTCGTGGTTTGTCATCCATGGGGACATTCGCCTTCTGACACTACCCTATGTCGCGGTAGTTTCATCCATGGGGACATCCGCCTTCTGACACTATCCCATGTCGCGGTTTGTCATCCATGGGGACATCCGCCTCCTGACACTATCCCATGTCGGGGTTTGTCATCCATGGGGACATCCGCCTTCTGACACCCTTCCATGTCGCGGTGGTTTGTCATCCATGGGGACATCCTCCTTCTGACACTATCCCATGTCGTGGTTTGTCATCCATGGGGACATCCGCCTCCTGACACTATCCCATTGCGTGGTTTGTCATCCATGGGGACATCCTCCTTCTGACACTATCCCATGTCGTGGTTTGTCATCCATGGGGACATCCGCCTTCTGACACTATCCCATGTCGTGGTAGTTTCATCCATGGGGACATCCGCCTTCTGACACTATCCCATATCGTGGTAGTTTCATCCATGGGGACATCCTCCTTCTGGCACTATCCCATGTCGTGGTTTGTCATCCATGGGGACATCCGCCTTCTGACACCATCCCATGTCGCGGTGGTTTGTCATCCATGGGGACATCCGCCTCCTGACACTATCCCATGTCGTGGTTTGTCATCTATGTGACATCCGCCTTCTGACACTATCCCATGTCGTGGTTTGTCATCCATGGGGACATCCGCCTCCTGACACTATCCCATTTCGTGGTTTGTCATCCATGGGGACATCCTCCTTCTGGCACTATCCCATGTCGTGGTTTGTCATCCATGGGGACATCCGCCTTCTGACACTATCCCATGTCGTGGTAGTTTCATCCATGGGGACATCCGCCTTCTGACACTATCCCATGTCGTGGTAGTTTCATCCATGGGGACATCCGCCTTCTGACACCATCCCATGTCGCGGTGGTTTGTCATCCATGGGGACATCCGCCTCCTGACACTATCCCATGTCGTGGTTTGTCATCCATGGGGACATTCGCCTTCTGACACTACCCTATGTCGCGGTAGTTTCATCCATGGGGACATCCGCCTTCTGACACTATCCCATGTCGCGGTTTGTCATCCATGGGGACATCCGCCTCCTGACACTATCCCATGTCGGGGTTTGTCATCCATGGGGACATCCGCCTTCTGACACTATCCCATGTCGTGGTTTGTCATCCATCGGGACTTCCTTCTTCTGACACTATCCCAAGTCGTGGTTTGTCATCCATGGGGACATCCGTCTTCTGACACTATCCCATGTCGTAGTTTGTCATCCATCGGGACATCCGTCTTCTGACACTATCCCATGTCCGATGTCGCGGTTTGTCATCCATGGAGACATCCGCTTTCTGACACTATCCCATGTCGTGGTTTGTCATCCATGGTGACATCCACCTTCTGACATAATCCCATCTCGTGGTGGTTTCATCCATGGGGACAGCCGCCTTCTGACACTATCCCATGTCGTGGTTTGTCATCCATGGGGACATCCGCCTCCTGACACTATCCCATGTTGGATGTCGCGGTTTGTAATCCATGGGGACATCCGCCTCCTGACACTATCCCATGTTGGATGTCGTGGTTTGTCATCCATGGGGACATCCGCCTCCTGCTACTATCCCATGTTGGATGTCGCGGTTTGTAATCCATGGTGACATTCACGCGCTGAACTGTGTGCTATTGGAAGCATCCACTAGCAGCAGCCGGGAAGGGACATCCGCCTTCTGAGACGATTCATGTCGAGATAGTGGGAATATACATCAGTCAGCTTCCAATAGCTCCTGGTTCAAATCAGACAATCCCGGCGGTAGCAAATGTAGATAAATGTATAGACCTGGATTCATCCCTAGTAGTATTATAAATTTATTTTGTCAAAGATAGTGAATAGTAATGATAAATAGTAATGAAAAATAATAATGAATCGTAATGAACGGAAGGGAGAGCTACGGGGACGTAAAGGAAGGCTACGGGAACGTAAAAGAGAGCTACGGGGACGTAAAGGAGGGCTAGGGGAACGTAAAGGAGAGCTAGGGGAACGTAAAGGAGAGCTAGGGGAACGTAAAGGAGAGCTAGGGGAACGTAAAGGAGAGCTAGGGGAACGTAAAGGAGAGCTAGGGGAACGTAAAGGAGAGCTAGGGGAACGTAAAGGAGAACTACGGGAACGTAAAGGAGAGCTACGGAACGTAAAGGAGAGCTACGGGGACGTAAAGGAGAACTACGGGAATGTAAAGGAGAACTACGGGAACGTAAAGGAGAACTACGGGAACGTAAAGGAGAGCTACGGGAACGTAAAGGAGAACTACGGGAACGTAAAGGAGAGCTACGGGAACGTAAAGGATTGCTACTGGAACGTGAAGGAGAACTACGGGAACGTAAAGGAGAGCTACGGGAACGTAAAGGAGAGCTACGGGAACGTAAAGGAGAACTACGGGAACGTAAAGGAGAGCTACGGGAACGTAAAGGAGAACTACGGGAACGTAAAGGAGAGCTAGGGGAACGTAAAGGAGAACTACGGGAACGTATAGGAGAACTAGGGGAACGTAAAGGAGAGCTACGGGAACGTAAAGGAGAGCTACGGGAACGTCAAGGAGAGCTACGGGGACGTAAAGGAGAGCTACGGGGACGTAAAGGAGAGCTACGGGAACGTAAAGGAGAACTAGGGGAACGTAAAGGAGAACTAGGGGAACGTAAAGGAGAGCTACGGGAACGTAAAGGAGAGCTACGGGAAGGTAAAGGAGAACTACGGGAAGGTAAAGGAGAACTACGGGAACGTAAAGGAGAGCTAGGGGAACGTAAAGGAGAACTACGGGGACGTAAAGGAGAACTAGGGGAACGTAAAGGAGAACTACGGGAACGTAAAGGAGAGCTAGGGGAATGTAAAGGAGAGCTACGGGAACGTAAAGGAGAACTACGGGAACGTAAAGGAGAGCTACGGTAACGTAAAGGAGAACTACGGGAACGTAAAGGAGAGCTAGGGGAACGTAAAAGAGAGCTAGGGGAACGTAAAGGAGAGCTAGGGGAACGTAAAGGAGAGCTAGGGGGACGTAAAGGAGACCTACGGGAACGTAAAGGAGAGCTAGGGGAACGTAAAAGAGAACTACGGGAACGTAAAAGAGAACTACGGGAACGTAAAGGAGAGCTACGGGAACGTAAAGGAGAGGCGCCACGAAGGAGTTGAATGGCGCAGCTATGTAAATATTGGACTGCCGCCGCGGGGATCCAAGGACGTGATGTGGAAAAAAATCCGGGTCGTGGTGTCCTGGGTCAAATCTTCCATTTTCTGCCTTCAGTGATTGTTCTCCTGATTTCCTTCTTCCCCGCCGAATATCGCTTTTTTCTAGGGACTTATTGATTTTATGGAATCCTATATTTATAGATGCCATTTATAGAAGTCGGAAAAACGACGAATCCGGCAGTTTATTGGGGATACTGCGACCTGGGGACTATGTGGCATTGTAATTTGGATATCTACCACTGATAACACCTTTAATACGGTCTGTAGCGTTAATATGGCTATACGGTTTAATACGGTCAATACGGCTATACCGATAAGACCAATTTTCGTGGACCAATTAAAGGAACTCTCTGGCTTAACGGTCATCTAGATGGTACATCGAGCTCAAGATAGAGATGGCTGGCGTCGCATCCTGTTTGGGATGTAATAGGTACAATGGGCCACAACGTTCGATCGCGAATAAAATTATATTACAGTTAATATAGCTATACTTTTTGAAGATCTTGAAAGAAAGGTAGAGATTCAATAGACCACCTGGAATTTCTTTCTATCAAATCCTATGGCTCAAAATGTTACCTCTATGGTATATCAAAATATAGCGGTCTGAGGGGTCATATTTATCAATCCCGTCAACCGGGGGTTCGGTGGAAGGCTGGTTAAACCGTTTGGTTTTCGACCGCTACGACCCGGGTTCGATTCCCGCATTGGACACTTTTTTTCTGTTAAAAAAAAATGCTCCAATGGTCCCCGATTTTTGCAAAAGTCCAACCCCACCAGCGAGTGCAAGTAACCAAACGGGGCTTTGGCAGATTTGTTAGTGCAAAGTCGAACTGCTTTTCACATGTGTAGACATGTGGTGCACTTACAGTAAAAACAGTCGCTAACTATCCCCAATGATTATCATGGTCTGTACCGAGTGTACTAGGGATAATAAAAAATAAAAATACTTCCGTCAACCCATGTTTATAATGGGGACACTTTTTAAAGTATATCTATATTAATAAAATGCAAATTTCATAAGTGTTGTTCGCTAAAAACTTTCGTTACAATGCATCAATTTCGACCAAATTTTCAACATTTATGTAAAACGAGATGGAGCAGGTTTTGCTTAACATTAAAATATTTTTCCTAACATTAACATGCGTAACTTCGCTGTTATCGATTAAATACAAAAAAATCAACAGAGTTAATTTTATTTATATATAAATACAAAAAAAATTCAACAGAGTTAATTTTTTTACATACTAGCTAATAATCTCAATCTAAAAAAAATATTCAAAACAAGCAATTTTAAGATAACACCATATGTAAAACAGTCGGCCAAGAAAACAACAACGATATTACATCTTTCTCACATATTCACACACAATCTTGATTAATAATTAAAACTAATCTTTAACATTGTTTATTATACTTCATAATATATAATATTCGTTAGGCAAACTTTCACTCGGATAAAACCCGGGCGAAGCCGGGTACACATCCGCTAGTATATATATATATATATATATATAATAAAGTATAAGGAAAAGCAGTACAATGGTGAAATTTTAGTAGGATCAGGTAGATAAATTAAGAAAAAAAGGCATCTCCTGATCTTGTAACTAAAAATATATGGTATGCCCCATCTGTAGAAAAACACCTGAATGGTGCATGCTATACTTGTTTAACTTATTTGCTATGGAAAAGGTTTTTTTTCCTCCTTTTCTATTCTAGCAAAAATAAACCTCATCATACTTGCCCACTGTCTTCTTCAACACTGTTGCTTATTGTATATCCACAGTCGCTAGAATTTTCAAATAGATAAAAGGAATTATAAAAGCATAGGGTGCCTCTCCTGTTAAACGTCTAAACTATACGCCATCTATTGAGCATCGCTGCAAACTATCGGCTTCGAGTCGGTGACAAAGCCACAACACCAGCTTTGGCAAACTGAGAATGGTCCACCTAGAGACCATGGTTTCAGGATAATGGCCCGAGAGGAAATTTATCTATAAATGCATAGGGCGTCTCTCCCGTTAAAATAAATGTCAAAACTAGAGACCAACTCAATTTGCCAAAGCTGGTATTGTGGCTTTGTCAGTGACCCGAGGCCGCTAGTTTGCGGTGACGGTCAATTGATGGCGTTTAGTTTTGACGTTTAATTTGATGGGAGAGGCCCTCCATGCTTTCAATTTCCTCCCATCAAAATTTCCATCTAAAAGGAAGTAGTTATACTGTTCCCCGTATAGCTGGAGCTCAGGAAGAAGACTGTGGTACTGGAAAAAAATCAAAACAAAAGATTAACCTTGATGGAGGGCCATGGCAGACAGGATGGTTCTGTGTTGATGCCCATGGGTGGTTCTCTACTGAGCGAGGTAGTGGACGGTGGTGTAACCCGAGGAATTCATTAGACTTCTCCCCCCCTCCCCCTTGAGGAATTTAGCCTAAATTTGATGTCAAGCTTCCGGGAGCTCTTGGTTCCGTCTGCTGACTCTGCGGTGGTCTGTTGGGAAACCTCTCCGCTGGAGATACCATCTATTTTTGACCGTTTGGTTTAGATTACATCTATGGATGGATTTGTTTTGGTCGTTTATTTACATGTTATTATTGATCTGTTTGTTTTGACCGTTTGGTTTCGATTGCAATGTTAGATTTGTTTTGACCTTTTGGTTTAGATTACATCTATGGATTGCTTTGTTTTGGTCGTTTATTTACATGGTATTGTTGCTCTCTTTTTGTTTT
>CP092865.1:139279157-139314545 GCA_030710605.1 Cordylochernes scorpioides
ACTGAAATAACTCACTATTTGAATTTGGTCTGTTTTACTAACCTATAATCCAAATTGTACCTTATCAGAAATAAATAGCAGTTCTGCCATGATATCATGCAAACTAACATATACTTCAATCAGAAATAAGAATTATCTTCTTCTTCTTCCTTATCTCCATATTAGGGTATCAAGCTTGTAAAGCTTGAGACTTGACAACCATCATGACTGGGTGAAGTAGAATGCGTCAGCCTTTGTCATTAAGACTGGGAGCACTACTCAGTGGCAGGCCGACTTAGCTCCAAAAGAAATGGCCGCCTCTGACATGAGGAACAGACGCTGTGTGCAGCCGCTCCTAACATGGAGTACAAACACTGCTCATCCTGTATACCTGGATTAGGAGCCCTTACAGGGTACTATCAGCTGGGCCAGCTGAGCCCAGGTTTTTTAGTGAGCTTGTTACTGCTCCCCCTTTTCCTTTTTCATCCGGGCTTGGGACCGGCAAAGGCGGAGTTAATAAGAATTATTAATCTCAGCTGACAATCTGAGAAAATCAGCAATCATCTACCATGGGAGAGATGATATAAAAACAACAAAGCCATCATTTTTAAGATATTATGATAAATTACAAATTGTATTAGATTATAACACAAGGTAATAAAACAAAAATCAAAATAGTGTGTGACATTTTGATAACAGTGTTGTTACCTTCGTCAGATAAAAGTACTGACTAAGAACAAATACCACAGCATGTTTTTGATAACAGTAACTATTTAAAAACATGCTGTGATATTTTTTCCTCATTCAGTATTTTTGTCAGATGATGGTAACAACGCTGTTCCTGAAACATCACACACTTTTTATATACAGTAGAAACTCTATGAGAGGACACCTCTCTATAAAGGACCGTTTTCATTTGCAAAATTATCATTTTATACTATTTAGCAACTCTCCAGTAGGAGGACACTTTGGCTCTGCAATTAGGTGTCCTTTACAGGGAGGTTCTACTGTATTTAGGTTTAGTCTTCTTAACTTCTTGTGTGTTTATAGTAATTAATGCCTGTTAATTATAGTAAATAGGTTTCATTAGAATTATAAGGTACAATGGTCGGTGGACGAGTGGGTAACACCCTCGATTCCCGACAGTCATGAACCGGGATTGAATCCTTCGTTAACATTTTGTTTAATATAAACACAAGGTAATAAGACCAAATCCAAAAAAATAAATAGTGTGTGACGTTTCGGTAACAGCATTGTTACCATCTTCAGACAAAAGTACTGAATGAGGAAAAATATACAGTAGAACTATACCTCCCTGTAAAGTAAAATTGTGCTTTTATCATCACAGCCTGTTTTAAAATAGCTAGTGTACTGTTATCAGTTGCACAAACTGATAAATGATTTTCAGATTATACCATTTAATTTGCCCATTCACAGGAAAACCTACAGAAACTTTTGAATGTGAATCAATCAAGAAATTTTATGATTTTTAAGACTCCAGCTACAACACAAGTCATGATTTGAAACTAATTAAGCATGAAAACCTTTTCCTTTCAAACAAAACCAACTTCTGACTGTCCCTATTGTGATGGTGAAATATTGGGTGGTCCTGGCTCATCAATGATCTTCTTCCTTACTCCACTCAATCATATTAGGGTATCAAGTTGTGACCCTTGATGGTGTCTCTTTGACAACCATCATGACTGGGGTGAAGTAGAATGCGTCTGCCTTTGTCATCAAGACTGGGAGCACTACTCAGTGCCGTCTCTGACATGAGGTACAGACGCCATGTGCAGCTGTTCCTAACATGGAGTACAAACGCTGCTCATCCTGTATCCCTGGATTAGGTAGGAGCCCTTACAGGGTACTATCAGCCAGGCCAGCTGAACCCAGGTTTTTTACCAAGCTTGTTACTGCTCCCCCTCCTCCTTTTTCATCTGGGCTTGGGACCGGCAAAGGCAGAGTCGCATGAGAACCTTTTCCTTTCAAACAAACCCAACTTCTGACTGTCCTTACTGCGATGACAACATATTAGGTGGTCCTGGCTCATCAGTGATAATTCCTTTGTATTAATAATAAGGCATATGTAATTTTTGCGCAGATTATGTAAATTTTGTTACTTTAACTAAATATGCAAATTTTGATTGTTTAAAACTGCCAGCTGGCCAATAAAACCAGTCTGTTTGTAGTAAGTCTTCAAATCAGTCTAGTTCTTTGAGTCTGTGCTCCAATTATTTAGCGTTTGGAGATTCACCTAGTTGAAGAGGTTTGAATTTTCTCATGTAGTTAAAAGGTTTTATAAAGAATCGAACGGCTCTAATTCAAGGATATTAATCAGCTGGCCTGGCTTATCTAGATACAGTCTCTGACAAACCAAAACAAAGTACCAGCCAAGCTTAAGAAGTGGATTCCTAGCTATCGCTGCTAGGCCCTCATCCACTCCCGCCCATATAACACACCATCTATATATAAGAAATTAAAGCACAAATGTTTCTTTTACACATAAACTTCTACTGTCCTTACTGTGATGGAAAATATTTTGGATATATTTTCTTATCTCCATACTGGTGAAGTAGACTGCCTTTGTCATTAAGACTGGGAGCACTACTCAGTGGCAGGCCGACTTAGCTCCGAAAGAAATGGCCTCCATTTCTTTTGGATTTACCCTCCCAGCAGTTTCACCAATTTTTTTTTTTTTTATCTACTAGACCGTTTCTTTTAAGAGCTCAAATACTGTATTATTGGATGATTCTGATTATATATGCTACATTGAAGGGTGGAATCTCAGAAATGGTATTCAACCAAACTATGGACTATATATGCTTTTAGGACAGTAGAATTACATGTAAATATTTACATTCCACAAACAATAAGGACAAAGCCAGTTAGGTATAAATTAATTATAAGGCAGTAACACACTATCTATACATAAGAAATTAGAGTATTAAGCATGAATGTTTCCTTTCAAACAAAACCAACTTCTACTGTCCTTACCGCGATGAAAAAAAAATTGGGAGGGCCTGACTCATCAATGATGATTCCTATGTATTGCCTTTGTCTTTAATGTCATGGATATCAGCAAGAACTCAAGTTGAAATGCACTTAACCAACTTATACTGTCCCTATTGTGATGAAAAAAAAATTGGGAGGGCCTGACTCATCAATGATGATTCCTATGTATTGCCTTTGTCTTTAATGTAATGGATATCAGCAAGAACTCAAGTTGAAATGCACTTAACCAACTTATACTGTCCCTATTGTGATGAAAAAAAATTTGGGAGGGCCTGACTCATCAATGATGATTCCTATGTATTGCCTTTGTCTTTAATGTAATGGATATCAGCAAGAACTCAAGTTGAAATGCACTTAACCAACTTATACTGTCCCTATTGTGATGAAAAAAAATTGGGAGGGCCTGACTCATCAATGATGATTCCTATGTATTGCCTTTGTCTTTAATGTCATGGAACTCAGCAAGAACTCAAGTGGAAATGCACTTAACCAACTTGACAATATAAAAACCAATCAACAACCTCAGCATTTGTATCAACAAACAACTGAAACTGGAAATCATCTGATTTGAACAAACAATACATTTATAATGTTGTTGTTGTTTCTTATCCCCTTGTGTAAAGATTACACAAATTCCATGAGTTCATGATCTCATGGAATGGGATATAGGGGTGCAGCTTTCGTTGATCCAGGCACACCTTGGTGAAAGTCTGACTTTGCCTGTAATTTGAGGCTGTTCCTAACATGGAAGCCTTTGCTGCCGACTCTAACATGAGTACAGATGCAGCTCCTCCGTATCCCTGGAGTGGGACCATGGCTGAGGTCCATCAACCGGGTCAGTTGAACTCAGGATTTTTAAAGAGGGAGTGTGGTTACAGCATCAAGTCTACCAGAACAAGACTTGATACGATCATTTATAATAGGACATTTATAATAAGATGTATTAACGCGCCATCTGTTACAAGAAATTGAAACTATTGTTGATGGGTATGATGAGCCAGACCTTCCCATTAATTTATCTTTGCAGAAAGAGGCGTAGAAAATTGTTTCAATAATAAAAAAAATCAAATGAATCGTAAGCATCTAAAACAGACATTTATAAAATAGAAACCACTAGTAAAATAACACAATATCCTATAAATGCCTACCTATGCCAAAATTTCACTTTTACAGAACTTAAACCTGGATTACCCCACATCCCAAAAAAAAAAAAGAGAAATATTTGAAATGTGTTGTTTTATAGAAGGATTCTTTATTTTAAAATAAAGTTTCTCAAAAAAAGCTTAAAAAATCAAGGTTTAATGGAGTGTGAACAAAACAAAGGTCAGGAAGAATGTTTGTGTCATGTGATGACAGCAATGTGCTACTTACAATCAATGCTTTAAAGAAATCAAAGTCACATTCAAATAATTAAATTCTGCAAAACTGAAAGCATAGAAGAAATAACCCACTACATCTCTGAATGCACTATTGTTAACAAGGAGATCTTAAAGAACACTATTCAAGTCTACATGAACCCAGGTCAGCTAATCAGAATAATGTCAAAGAAAAAAATATATAGCAATAGAATTGTTTAACTTTCTTAAAGCGTTAGAGAACAAGGTAATCTCTAAGAACTAAAATTGCAAAACAATTTCCTTCCATAGTTAATTTCTATAGTTACGTTGAATACTTTGATTTCCATTTCATTTTCTCTTATCTCCTATGTTTATGTTTCTTTTTTCCTTTTCTCCCTGAAAATGATGTATGGCGAGTCCTTACAGGATGGAAATGTCCTAATAAAGCAGCTGTTGTTGTTGTAAAGAAATCCAAATAATTTAATAGTGTGTGATGTTTCTGTAACAGCGTTGTTACCCCGAACATTACATATTATTTATTTGGATTAGGTCTTATTTTCTTGTAGGTATAATCTTTAATCCAAATTGTGCTTTATCAGCTTTAATGAAATGTTGAAGGGGTGAGAGGGGAAACCTGGAAGATAGGAAATCTAACAAGACAAACAATATCTGGGCAGCTGCACAGATATTTCTTATTGTACATTACAGGGAGGAATTCAAGAAAAAAGTCACATCTCTTCCACCTGGTATCATTAAAATAAAGATCAGTAATACAAGGGTAATAAGACCAAATCTAAATAAATAATTTATGTGTAATGTTTTGGTAACAATGGTAAAAATTATATTTGGATTTGGTGTTATTACCTTGTGTTTCTAATCCAAATTGTGCCATATCAAAGAACAAGAATGCTTACCTGGATCCTGTTATTGATAAATTTCTAAATTCAATCTTTATTAGGTAAAATAATCCTAAATATCTATCAATGTTTTATTGTATTATAAATAAATATCTTTTAATGCCCAAATTTTCAATATTTCTATAAAAATAATTCTATTAATTATAATCACAATTTAAGCTCACGAAAAAACCTGGTCTCAGCTGGCCTGGCTGTTAGTACCCTGTAAGGGCTCCTAATCCAGGTATACAGGATGAGCAGCATTTGTACTCCATGTTAGGAGCGGCTGCACATGGCATCAGTTTCTCATGTCAGAGGCGGGTATTTATTTTGGAGCTAAGTCGGCCTGCCACTGAGTAGTGCTCCCAGTCTTAATGACAAAGGCAGATGCATTCTACTTCACCCAGTGTGGAGATAAGAAAGAAGACAATTTATGCTTATACAATATAACCTCATATGGTGACAAGACCAAATAAATAAATAGTGTATAATGTTTCGGTTACAGCATTTTTGTTACTTTCATTCAGTACTTTTGTCTGATGATGGTAACTACGCTGTTACCCAAATATCACACACTATTTTATTTATTTAGATTTTGTCTTGTTTTACCTTGTATTTATAATCCAAATTTCACCTTATCACAGTATAACCTCTCGTTGATATGACCAAAGAAATCAACCACATTTTCTATGACCCGACCACCAGTCTATCAAATAACCAACGGTAATTAGACCAGCCATAATTCAACACCATCGATAATTAGACCCGTTTTTTAAAATCAAATTTTGACAAGGTAATTAGATATAATTATTGTTTAAATACACAATTTTGTTGTTAAAAATTCAATACTTTGACAGCATTGTGCTCGTAATTAACACATGCGCATTTTGCCTAAAGTGTTACATGAGGTGGCTGATGTCATCCTAAAAAATGTTGTGTGAATTTTAATTTTCTTGTCTTCTTCTTTCTTATCTCCACTCAATCATATTAGGGTATCAAGTCTGTAAAGCTTGAGATCATGAATGGGTGAAGTAGAATGCATCTGCCTTTGTCATTAAGACTGGGAGCATTACTCAGTGGCAGGCCGACTTAGCTCCAAAAGAAATGGCCGTCTCTGAAATGAGGAACAGACGCCATGTGCAGCCACTCCTAACATGGAGTACAAAAGCTGCTCATCCTGTATCCCTGGAGCCCTTACAGAGTACTATCAGCCGGGTCAGCTGAGCCCAGGTTTTTTAGTGAGCTTGTTACTGCTCCCCCCCCCTCCTTTTTCATCCGGGCTTGGGACCGGCAAAGGCCTGGATGATTTAAGCGCTGTTGATTCAATAGTCTAACCTAAGTGAACTCTAGTCATTGATGTAAACAATGAGATGTCTTAGAGAGTAATATTTTGCTTATCAACTTACAGAAGAGGAAAGACATATATGCCTTTTGAAGATTGATCAGCTAGAATGCATACTAAATAGGATTCTAGTCTAAAAGCAAACAACCATAAAGGATTTATTTTTAAAATGATCATAATTTTTAAAATAAAATGTATAGTTTTTCTTTTTTCCCCATTTCCCCCTCTATCCCCCCTCTTATATGTTTATAAAAATGTGTATTAAAACAATTTTGTCTCCCTCACTTAAAGTTAACCATGAAACATTGTAAATAATTGAAATTAAAAAAAAAAAGCAGCTCAATGGTATCAATTTATATCTAAATGTCCACTACCAGCAGTGAAGGTTATGATGAAATGATAATTGACTGTAATTCAACACTAAATTCAACTGAAAACTCTGGACCTATGGGGTTGTTTTATTCATTATTCTATATATTGCAGAGGATTTTACCTTTCCGTATAATCATAATTAAAAACAAAAGAGTTATATCCTGACCAGGCTCACATGAACCATGGACATGCCTCTTTTGTTTTTAATATCAACACCTGACTGATAAGGCACAATTTGGATTATAGATTATAAACACAGGTAATAAGATCAAATCCAAATAAATAGTGTGTGGCGTTTCAGTAACAACGCTGTTACAGAAATGTCACACACTTTATTTATTTGGATTTGGTCTTATTACCTGTGTTTACCAACACATGACCTTTTTTTTATACAGTAAAACCCCTCTATAGTGAACCCCATTGGGACGGGACTTTTGGTTCACTATAGCCACGGTTTGGGTATTTAATTTTTTTTTGAGGATATAATTAAAGGGCATGCGCAAAAAAAAAAAAAAAAAGGCTACCTCTTAATATTGGCTGCTTTTTCCCCCTAAATTAACCTATTTCTATATATTAAAGCTGTATATTAAAATAAAAACAAAATCATGTGAAAATATTGCCTTTTTGATCAGTTCCTCTGATAATTTAATTAGTATAAATGCAACCTGCCCCCCATATGTCAAAAAAATCCAAGAAAAGTATACCTTATATATAAAAATTAAATAAAAACTTTATTAATAATATTTTAAAAGGTATAACAATATATTTTTTATATAAATAAATATTATATTACAATATAGGATACAAAGGCTTACTTGAAGAAGTCTGTTATTTTTTTCTGCTTTAACATATTCCTCAAAAATTTGGTTTCATATCTAGCAAAGAAATCTTCATTTTTTTAAATGAAGCCTAGCTTGTACTAACCACGTATACAAGGCTTCTAAAAGTGGATAATGACACTGACGATAGCGGCAATAGTTGGGATTGATTCCTCTTTGTAGCATTTTTTTTTTTTATAGTCTTCTTTTTTGCCCCATATCGTAGAAATGCTACTTTTGCTCATTTTCATTTTCTTCCGAAGTTCCGCTTGCAATGTACCACTCTCAATAGCTTTTATGATGGTTAATTTCTTTTCAAGTGATATCTTGGTACGAGCGACTTTTTCTTTGGCACTTCCATTATCTTTTAAAACTGGTTTTAATAATTTAAATCATGTTTTAAGGAATTTTCCTAATGTAGAGTTAAGAAATTTAGTTTTCAATAAGGCATGAAAAATTTATAAAAGAGCGCAGTATAAAAATAGAACGTAAATAAAAACACCCAATGTCGCTAAATTCTTTGTTTTGAATTGCGATCTGTGAGCTAGAGCTCACACAAAATTTTAATTAGTTTTGAAAATTATAATTTTGGAATTTTAGAATTAAAATTAAAAGTTCGTTATAAGCATGGTATTTTTGATAGAATTTAATATTTTGGGACCAAAATTGGGTTCGTTATAGCGATAGTTCGCTAGTTTGAAAAGTGAAAAGTTTGTTATAACGATGGTAATTTTAATGGAATGGAATTGGGATTTTCGATGGGTTCGTTATAAGGGAAGGTTCGTTATATCCATGGTTCGTCTTAGCGGGGTTTTACTGTATCTTTTAAATTATTTTTTTCACATAATCATAATTGCACCTCATCATTTATTAATGAAAATTAGAAGAAGAAAAAAGAACATGATAAAGGTAATTTAGATAATAATCTCAGATAGATGGCAATTATCTTTGTTATCTATGATACATCATTTCTCTTCTGTTTTTTTTTTTTGGATTATGATAAAAAATGACAGCTCATGCTGAGATTGTTGAGAAGTAGAGGGAAATACAGTTAAACCTGTCTATAGCACCCCCTCTAAATAGCGCCTTCCTCTCTATAACGCCCGATTTTAAACATTAAAATGTAAACATTTTACATTAAAAGTGACCTGTCTATAGCGCCCGATTTTAAATACGTAGTACGATGCGATTTACATTAAAAGTGACCTGTCTATTGCGCCCGATTTTAAATACGTAGTACAATGCGATTTACATTAAAAGTGACCTGTCTATAGCACCCCCTCTCTATAGCACCCTATTTTGATGAGTCCCAAGAGGGGGCGCTATAGACTACAGGTATTGTCAAGCAATACAGAATCTCCATATTTGTCAGGTACCATTTATTGATTGTATATTGATGAGGTATAGATTTATGTCTCTTCCCATATAAACAAGGTGTGTGTTTTTGAAAACTCTTATAATTTCTGCCTTTCTCTAGATTCCTATTGTTTTCATCCTTCACAACTAATCTGTATGCAATTTTTTATTATTTTTTAAACTTTGGATCCCTTGTGGATCTCATGGAATAGAATCCGCCTAGGACTGATGAAGGCCATTAGCCCGAAACTATGGTCTCCAGGTGGACACTTCTCAGTTTTCCAAAGCTGGTGTTGTGGCTTTGTTACCAATCAGAGGCCGCTAGTTTGCGGCGACGGTCAATAGATAGCGTCTAGTTTGACGTCTATTTTGACAAGAGAGGTGACCTTTATTTTTTATAGATAGAGTAACAAGACCAAATCTCCAAATTAATGAAAATGTTACTTGTTACTCTATGTCTCTGGAATTTTATTTTTTAAACATGGTTAGAGCACTATTCCCCCATAGAAAGTAATGCTGTCATTTTGGGTACTATATACAGTATAACCTCGTTAATTCGACACACCCCAATTCGACACTCGGCGATAATTCGACCATGTTCCGATGTCCCGACCTCCGGCCTATCAAATAACAAACCGTAATTCGACAGTATCGATAATACGACAGTTCCGATAGTTCGACCATTTTAAAATTCGAATTTCGACAGTTGAATGTTATTTTACATGCAACTTTACCGCTAAACGGTATTACGGCGGGCGCCGATCGGATCGCGCCTGCGCACTTTTGGTTTCTGGTTAGTTTAAGTTTCACTTTGCAGTGCCGTTGCGCAATTTCGCGGATGTTATTGTTGTTTTTTTTACGCGGGAATTTCGGCATCATGCGCTAACTAATAATAATTTTTATTTTTAACATTGAAATATTTTAGCTATTTTTAAATTTATAAATAATTTCTTTTTAAATAAATAAATCTTTATAAAATGTAGCCACAATGATATGATAACATTTTATTTCAATATTCCATTTCTGTGTTATTATAAAAGATTCAAACACAAAATCAATAATACCTGCAGCAGCAGTGGATGACTAATACATTAAAATTTATTTATTAAAAAAACATTTTAGAAGAAGAAAGACATGCATGTTTTTTCAAAATGACCGTCTGGAATACATCCTGAATAGGATTTCAGTGCAAAAACAGACATCTATAAAGGAATTTTTTAAAAGATCTTCATGATAATTTTTAAATAATATTTTAAAATTTTCTTTTTATTTACCATATTTATTTCCTTTCAACTGCTATATTTTTCAATTAGAATAAAATATTATTTAATATATTATATTTAATATTTTAATGTCTGTAGAGTTAATATTTGATTATATTACTGAAACGAAACACATTGCCAGTAAATTTATTTGTTACAATTATTTTTGTTTCTAAAATATGTATTAATGCCATTTTGTCCCTGATACTAAAAGTTAATCATGAAAATAAAATAAAAACACACAATGGTTTCAATTAATATCATTAATTTATATTACAAGGCTATTTTAAAAAAATATTATTTTAGCGAGTTAGATGATTACCTAATCATCTCACCTTAATTCAACACTTCCTTTAATTCAACCGAAAAGCTCTGATCCCTTGGGGTGTTGAATTAAAGAGGTTCGACTGTACCCCAGTGCAGTTTATGAAATAGTGTTGTGTTGGAGGCATTTTCTAAACAATCTCTCTCAGACTTCTTCAGTCCCTAAGTGGTGGCCTCTATTGAGGCAACTTTTGTACTTTTGGATATCCTTGAAATGTTATAAAATTTTAAAGGCTATTGGTCCTTATCAGCATGGTGCAAGCAGTACCTCAAGCACTAAAAAAAATCTGGTCTTTGAGTCTTTCTGAAAAATAATGAGTATTTTAGGCTCTAATGTTGTAAGAATGCCAGACTATATGAAACAATAGTACAAAAGTGAAATTGTACTGGGATTGGATAATCAAGAAAGAGTATTTTGCCAATTCTGGAATAATTTAAAAATCAATGATTAGTTTATATTCTGACAGATGGTGCAAGATACCAGCAACTTGCACAATCAGTAGATGACTTTCTTTTAATCTCTTATCTATTAGAGTAATGAACCCGATCCTTCTTGGGACCTTCACATCATTCTTCAAGGTGCATCCTTCCAATATGGTCAATTGACAATCTTCCATTGATCCTCGGAGTACATGTCCTGTAAATTTCTATATTTTCTCTCGATGACTCCATTTAAAAGGCTATACCCTCCATTATATCATCTCCAAACTTCTTTTGTTGTTGTTGTCATCCTATCTGTGTCCATTTTGACATTTCTTCTAACAAACCAGCTGTCAAAAGAGTTAATTTTCTGCTCCAGTTCTTTGGTCATTGTTCAAATTTTGCCCCCCTTTTACCAAAATAATTTGGGGAAAACTCATATTTGCACAATGGCATTGTTTTAAATAAAAATGAAGCAATTCGCATCCACCTCTCTCTCTCTCTCTCTTTTTTTTTCTGACATTTCTGTGACTGACCCCAACTTCAAGGTTGAAAAGTCTAGAAAATCATTATTGTACCATTATTTATATACCTTGAAAGGGGCAATGATGAATACTTTTTTTTTTGCTTATCCCTAGTACACGTGGTACAGGCCATGATAATCATGGTGGGTAGTTAGCGACTGCTTTTACTGTAAGCGCACCACATGTCTACACATGTGAAAAGCAGTTCGACTTTGCACTTACAAATGCCAGAGCCCCGTTTGGTTACTTGCACTCGCTGGTGGGGTTGGACTTTTGCAAGAATTGGGGGCCATTGGAGCATTTTTTTTTTAAACAGAAAAAAGTGCCCAATGCGGGAATCGAACCCGGGTTCTAGTGGTCGAAAACCAAACGGTTTACCCAGCCTTCCACCGACCCCCATGAATACTAAAACATAGGTATATATTAATACATAGCCATAACTCACCATCTATATAATACAAATGAAAACACCAAAACACGAATGTTTCTTTTCACAGATAAATCAAACTTCTACTGTCCTTACTGTGATGAAAAAATATTGGGAGGGATTGGTTCATCAGTATTGAACCCTCCCAGCGGTTTCACAAATTTAATCTACCAGACTGCTTCTTTAGAGCTCTCTTAGAACTTATAGGTAAATATAAAATGAGAAAGTTTGATGTGAGATTTCCAATATTTTTTTAATTCAATATAAAAGTTAGTTATCTAGATGTGGTTCCAGTTTTTTTATAGTCTTCTTTCTTATCACCACTTGGTGATATAAAGTGGTATAGTCTGCAGATCTTGGGCTGTTTGATCCTGTCTGCTAGGGTAAATAGAGCTCATTGACGGATGAGTTAATACAGTCAATGATGTGGGTTAGGGGGTGGGGGGAATAGTCTTCTTCTTTCTTATCTCCACACTGGGTGAAGTAGAATACGTCTGCCTTTGTCATTAAGACTGGGAGCACTACTCAGTGGCAGGCCGACTTAGCTCCAAAAGAAATGGCCGCCTCTGACATGAGGAACAGACGCCATGTGCAGCTTCTCCTAACATGGAGTACAAACACTGCTCATCCTGTATCCCTGGATTAGGAGACTTTACAGGGTACTATCAGCCGGGCCAGCTGAGCCCAGGTTTTTTAGCGAGCTTGTTACTGCTCCCCCTCCGGGCTTGGGACCGGCAAAGGCGGAGTTTTAAGTAGAGTAAGTAGATGTGGTACCATAGTCTTCTTTCTTATCACCACTTGGTGATATAAAGTGGTCTAGTCTGCAGATCTTGGGCTGTTTGATCCTGTCTGCTAGTGTAAGTAGAGCTCATTGACAGGTGAGTTAATGCAGTCAATGATGTGGGTTAGGGGGTTGGTGGTAGGTGAGGGGAATAGTAATTGTCACATTTGCAACTAGGTGTTGTCCTCTACAGTAAAATTCTACTGTATCTCTTTATGAAATATGCACTTTTCATAAGGAAGAAATGGAAAATTGTTAATGCATTTGAAGTTAAATGATTTTTTTTTAAAGATACCATTAAGTTGCTAACCAACAATATTATTAAAATTAGAAACTATTTTAGACGCGTAAGATTCTTTTTGAAATTAAACAGTTTCTACTGCCCTTACTGCAATGGAAAAATTAATGGGAGGGCCTGGCTCATCAGTGGTGAACCCTACCAGCGGTTTCACGTCTAAAATAGTTTCTAATTTTCATAACAGATAGAACGCTAGTGCATCGCAACAATATTATTGTTTGCCACATTAAGGTGCATAAAGATACACAATAAGAGGTGGTGCTTTGTTTTTGTGTCGGATTTTGATGGGAGATGTGTCCTTTCCTTTTTATGAGCCAATTTTCTCCCAGCAAAATTCCCATCTACCAAAATACACAACCTATTCCTGCTCATTTCATAGTTATCTTCACATTTTTCTCGCTTCCGCATAAATCATCTCTATATGCACATTAAAAATCCTCTTCTTTACAAAGGAATTTAATGGGAACCTAGACCCTATTCTTCAGGTAACGATAAGGTACAATTTGGATTATATTGCCACGTGGAGGAAGACAAAAACTTCAGGAGGAAACAAAATTTATTTCAGGTAAGGACAAACTATCAAAGGTAAACAAAAGATAAGCTATGAGGGAAATTTACAGAGTCGCAAGATATAAAACATAAAAAATGACCACTCTGTTAAATAAAAAATAATAAAATTAAGAAATACTATGTTACATAAATAAAATTAATAAATACTATGTTACAATATATTACAACTACAAGGTAATAAGACCAAATAAATTAATAGTGTGGGAGGTTTTGGTAACAGCGTTGTTACCGAAATGTCACACACTATTGATTTATTTGAATTTGGTCTTATTACCTTGTAGTTCATGAGGTACCTTTAATAAAAGAGATCAATTTTTTTTGTATAAAGTGGGAGACCAGCGACTGTAATGAAGGAGCACTGTTATATATACATATAAGCTGTTTCAGGAGAGTTTAAACTGTATTCCAATTTGTATCTTGTTTGTAAACTCTTTGTTTTTACCTGTTTGGTATAGCAGGTGATGTAGGAAGTGTATTCAGTGAGTTATGTGTCAGAGTGAATGACACATTATCTCCAGTACATAGGTTATCACCACAATGGTTTTTTCCCCCTGTCAATGGTTCTTAAACTCTCTCCCATCAAACTATAGTTGGAACCATCTTCTCTTCTCAATTCTTTAAAGTTTTCCTTGAGAAATATTATCTGCTTTAGTCAATAAACCAGGAGCACATGCTTGTACTTGCTTGTTCGGCACAGTACGTATACTAAAATAGGAACAATACAGAGATGATTAGCATGGCCCCCGTTTAAGGAAGACACGCAAAATCGTGAAGCACATCTGAATAGCAGGTTGACTTAGCTTCGAATATTAATTAACCACCACCTCTGATGCCACAGTGTGCAGACACTCCTAACTTGGAGCATTAATGCTACTCATTCTTGTCGGAATTTTTTTTTTTTTTTTCAGTTTGACTAGCTGAACACAGGTTTTCTTGAGAACTTGCTTCTGCTTCCCTTCCTCTTTTCCAGGCATGGGCGACTGGGGGAGTTTGGTTATCTTTTTGTTGAAATATGCCCAAGGTAATAAGACCAAATCCAAATAAATAAGTGTGTGATATTTTGGTAACAGCGTTGTTGTTGTGAAATGTCACACACTATTTATTTGGATTTAGTCTTATTACTTTGTGTTTTTTTTTTTTTTTTTTAAATCTCTAATCCAAATTGTACCTAATCAACGTTGAAATATGCCAATGTGGTGATTTTTAGTACAGTTAAACCTGTCTATAGCGCCTTTTCCTCTCTATAGCGCCTGATTTTAAATACATAGTACGATGCGATTTACATTAAAAGTGACCAGTCTATAGCACCCCCTCTCTATAGCACCCTATTTTGGTGAGTCCCAAGAGGGAGTGCTATAGACAGGTTTAACTGTACTTTTGTCTGATGGTAACAATGCTGTTACCGAAATGTCATAAACAATTCAATAATAGTCTTGTTACCTTTTAGGGGTAAAGGGAGGTTTGTGCATAAGGAAAAAAAAAAGTTTTCAGAAATGTGTTATAGCACTTTGCAAAAAGGCCCTATAGAAGGCTTACAAAAACATCAACCTTTGTATAAACCCTATTTTCCTGTCCTCTGGGGATGGGAGTGGTATACAGGGCTACTGATCTATATTGGTTCATTAAAGCAAACAATGGAACTTCCCAGTTAGGTTGGATCCCAGTGTTTATATCCTCACTTACCTACCTATGTCTTGACCTTGTTGTTAGACCATGCTCGAGTAATAAAGGGAGAAATAAACTAAGGAAGGGTTATTTCAATAAATATTTAATAGAAAGATCTGAAATTTAGAATATAGTAGAACCTCCATGAGAGGACACCCAGGCTAGAGGACACCTCTCTATAAAGGACAGTTTTCATTTTCAAAATTATCTTTTTTACTTTTAGCAACTCTCTGCTAAGAGGAAACCTCTCCCTAAAGGATACTTTGGCTTTGCAATTAGGTGTTGTCCGTTACAGGGAGGTAGTTCTACTGTATATGAAGATATACAAGGTAACAAGACCAAATACATAAATAGTGTGTAATGTTTTGGTAACGGATGGCAACAACGCTGTTCCCCTTCACACACTACTTATTTATATATATTTGGTCTTATTACTTTGTGTTTCTAATTTATAATCCAAATTGTGCCATATCAATATATGAAGATGTGAAGAGGATTGCTCTGAACAGGGTGAAATGACATTTCAAGATGGCCAACATCGGATATATTGTGAGAGTTTTACACATATACAATAAATTGTAATTTTTGGCATTTAAAACTATCCATTCTTTGTAGAGAGGTGTCCCCCTCTACTGTGTACATTAAAACTGAGCAACTTTATAAAAAGACAATTTTGATTATAGATTAGAAACACAAGGTAATAAGATCAAACCCAAATAGTGTGTGACAGTAACAGTTTTGTTACCGAAATGTCACACATTTTAATTGAATTTGGTCACCTTGTGTTTCAAAAGAGAGGTTTCAATTTTTTTCACTTGTAAGTTTGAGGAAGATAATATCAAAAGAATCATGAGATAAGGTACAATTTTGGATTATAGATTATAAACACAAGGTAATAAGACCAAATAAATAGTGTGTGACAGTAACAGCGTTGTTATCATCATCAGACAAAAGTATTGAATGAGAAAAGTATCATATCATTTATTTATTTAATTTTGGTCTTATTACCTTTCAAAGGGATGATTGGGATCAAAAGGGGAAGAGCATCAGCAGGATATGTGGCTAGGGGGATGGATTGGGGCCAAGTGTGGTGGCCGTAGCTGCACCGTCCCGTAATCTTATCAGGGAAGCCATCATTCCGTGTATATGGAGTGGTTGCTGATGTCTGCCCTGTTTGTACCCACACACTACTCACCATCTTGGAAACCTATTCAATCTTACTCCGGAGAGATTTCAGCAAAATCCCCCACATCTCTCTTTAGATTTCCTTCCTTTCATTCTGGCTAAGAGCCAATTCTCACTATTTCTGAATGTTTTTAATTCAATTGAGCTAAGAATAGAGTGGATGACACATTCACTGAACTTTAAACACACACACACAAAAAAAAAGTAACGTTGCAATCTGTGAGGGATTCAAACTCAAATCGACAATTTTGCCATAGTTTTGACTATATGTATCAGACTCTTTTTTTTGCTCAGGTTCAAATTAGAAAAATAAATAAATAAATAAATAGCCTCTGAGGATAAGTTTTCAGCTTTATTTACACATTTTCTCAAGTTTTTGGTTATCCCATCTACAGTAGTATATGACAAAAATTAATCTTTAACTCTAGTTAGAAGGGTTTATAAAACTTGCGAATGTATAAATCTTCTTTCTTATCTCCACTCAATCACACTAAGGTATCAAGCTTGTAAAGCTTGTTGATGGTGTCTGCCATGGAAGAGTAGAGCTCATCAATGGATGAGTCAATACAGTCAATAATATGTATATATAAAGCAGGAAACTTATCGTTGGAGGTCATTTTTTAAATTATTGCTTACATTTCAGAGGTTTCTATCTATCGAATTAGAAAAAAAAAAAAAATGTGTATATACAGTTAAACTTGTCTATGATGTACTAGAGCGCCATCTGTTATCAAATTATAAAACTATTTTAGAGGCGTATTATTCTTTTTAAAATAAAACAATTTCTACTGTCCTTACTGCGATGAAAAAATTAAAGGGAGGGCCTGGCTCATCAGTGGTGAACCCTCCCAGCGGTAAATGGTAGATTAAACTGGCGAAACCGCTGGGAGGGTTCACCACTGATGAGCCAGGCCCTCCCTTTAATTTTTTCATCGCAGTAAGGACAGTAGAAATTGTTTTATTTTAAAAAGAATAATACGCCTCTAAAATAGTTTTATAATTTAAACTTGTCTATAGCGCCCCCTCTTGGGACTCACTAAAATAGGGGGCTATAGACAGGTCACTTATAATGTAAATCGCATCGTACTACGTATTTAAAATTGGCCGCTATAGAGAGGAAGGCGCTATTTAGAGGGGCGCTTTAGACATGTTTAACTATATAACAACAACACTATCCCACTTTTTGGCCAAGAACCCAGAATAGCCTGTTGGTTGTTCCAACTAAGTAAACAAACACTAAGATGGCTGTGGTGCAGATCTCCTGGATCTCCTACAGAAGGTGAATGGCTACAACGTGCCTCCCCCCCATCAGAATGGCAAGGATGCTCCCCGCAGGGACAGCCTACCTAAGAAGGATGGCAGTGCTCCAGAAGCGGCCTCCACTTCAGCCGAATACACCAAGGAACAACTCACAGCAGTGCAACAGTGAGTACTCCTGCAATATTGAGGATAAGGCACACAATTTGGATTATAAACACAAGGTAATAAGACCAAATCCAAATTAATAAATAGTGGGTGACGTTTCAGCATTGTTACCATCTTCAGACAAAAGTATTGAATGTAATAAGACCAAATCCAAATAAATAAATAAATAGTGTGACGTTTCAGCATTGTTACCATCTTCAGACAAAAGTACTGAATCTTAAGACCAAATCCAAATAAATAGTGTGTGATGTTTCAGTGTTGTTACCATCTTCAAACAAAAGTACTGAAACTTGTACTGAAAGATGGTAACAACGCTGAAACGTCACAGACTATTTATTTATTTGGTCTTATTACCTTGTGTTTATTCCTGCAATACTCCAGTCAGGGATTGATTTCAATCTTGACTACTCCTAGCTTCCAGAGCCGCTAGTCTCTATGCTGATAAAGGTTAAAACACACCAGAATTGGCAGCTGTTTGGATCCTAAGTACAATACAACCTACCATGAGGAACCATAGCCAAAAATACAGTTAAACCTCCCTATAAAAACCTCACTTGGGACCAAGATAAATTGGGACCGTATAATTATAATGATATATTCACATTGTGTGCTGTTATAAAAGAAGCTGTTACACCAAGGTACTGTACTCCTGGAGGTAACCAGAGGTTTGATTAGACAATGTGAACAAATCCCAAGGTAATCTATAATTCAAATTGTACCTAATCAAATCACAAGGTAATTCATAGGTGACATGGAATTGTTCCATTTTCATAACCAAAGTACTGAAGGTACTCTTTTTTATGAAAATGTTGCAGCTCTGTTATTAAAATGTCACTTTTTTATTAATTACTTATTTTGTCTAGTTACCTTGTGAATTTTTTAGCTCTTAATGCTACGCAACACTTATTTATTATCGTCCTTGGACATCAAATAATCTATACAAGCCTCATTCAGTTTTGATCTAGATGTTATCTGTTTATAAAAATATATATTTTTACCCATTTACATATATGGAGATATGCAGAATATATATATAAATATAAAGCTTTCTCCTGTGTATAAAAGTAAAATTTGAAAAGTATAATGTCCATTTTTATAAACTTTTTAGACCTAAGAAAGCAGGAAATAACACTCATGTGCCAAAGACAAAAAAAGTGTTACATAGTGTAATCCCAAATTGTCATCAGGATAAGTCATTTTACAAAGTTGGCCACTCAAGGAAGTGACCTCAAAGTTTCACTTGTTTTAGCAATTTCAATACCAAATTTTATTATTCCTGTTGTCTTGACAAATGGATGGTAACGCTGGCAGCCTTTTGGATCCCATATGTAAAATAGATCTTAAGGCTACTCTATAAATATAGCAAGAATCCTGACTGTTTGTTTATTATCATCAATTCTGAGATAAAGCACACATTAGATTATAGCTACAAGAAAATAAGACCTAATCCAAATAAATGAATAGTGTGTAATGTTTCGGCAACAGCATTTTTACCTAAACATCACACACTATTAATTTATTTGGATTAGGTCTTATTTTCTTGTTATTATCAATTCTGTTTTTGTCACATTGCGGAAGAATTGATCTGTTTATCGCTATCTCAATAATGAGGTACCACAATTTAGGTGTTAGGTCCGAATCACAAATCAGTAATTTATATATGTTACATTTTGGTTACCTGTCACTTTGATTTTACTTATTTTTATTATTATTTATATATTTATTTATTATTTATATATATATATATATATATATGTTTAACCTGTCTATAGCGTCCCCTCTTGGGACTCACCAAAATAGGGTGCTATAGACAGGTCACTTTTAATGTAAATCACATTGTACTACGTATTTAAAATCGGGCGCTATAGAGAGGGAGCGCTAAAGACAGGTTTAACTGTGTATTATATTTATTTGGTCTTGCGATTCATATTGATATCTTCTGGTTTCTATAAAAACCTAAATAATTGCAATCAGTAATTTAAGGAAGAAAAATTTTTTTTGCAACAAGTTTCTTTTATTCTGCAATTTGGCAAGCTTTCAGGCGTTAGCCCATCATTAGGCCGATTTCGCAAATATATATTAAAAAATAATACAAAATCTAAACTATATATAGGCGTAGAACTGATCTTACCGGAAATAAACAAATTGTAATAAATTACAATTTGTTTTATTACAATTTGTTTATTTCCGGTAAGATCAGTTCTACGCCTATATATAGTTTAGATTTTGTATTATTTTTTAATATATATTTGCGAAATCGGCCTAATGATGGGCTAACGCCTGAAAGCTTGCCAAATTGCAGAATAAAAGAAACTTGTTGCAAAAAAATTTTTCTTCCTTAAATCTTCTGGTTTAGCATTAATCCATAGGACAATTTTGCTTTGCACAGCTTTCTTTCTTCTAATGATTCTTTGCCTATATTCTTTTTTTTATAGATTCATTTCTGAAGCCAGATTTAAAATGGAACAACTGTGTTAAGAAAAGTATCAGAATAGACACCTAGATAGCATACTATACTTCTATAACAATTAGAGGGATGAAAAAAAATTGGTCTTTTAAAAAAAAATAATTGCCGCAGAGGTAAATTTTATTATTTAAGCATTTACCCTTCATATATCAGGAAGTATTTAGGCCTATTTGACCAGACTTCTCTATGAAACCTTTGAGGTCACGTTGGTCTAGTTGCCAGACACAGTAATCCTTTTAATTGAGTTTAATTCCGTTCAATTCAGGCCGCCCAATAGCAAATCTTTACTGGTCTTCTCCCCCTAATGTTTGACATAATACACAGGGTTCAAGTGATCATACAATCTTTTTTTTTTTTTGCTTATCCTTAGTACACGTGGTACAGGCCATGATAATCATGGTGGGTAGAAGTAGGCGACTGCTTTTCACATAAAAAAGTGCCCAATGCGGGAATCGAACCCCGGTCGTAGCGGTCGAAAACCAACGGTTTAGACCATCCTTCCACCGACCCCCCCCCCTGTCATGTTGTATTGTAGGTATGATTCCCAAAATACCAAATACGGTAGAAATTTAAACACAAGGTAGTAAGACCAAATAAATAAATAGTGTGTGACGTTTCGGTAACAACACTGTAAACATTACACACTATTACTTTTGTCTGAAGATGGTAACAACGCTGTTACACTGAAATATCACGCACTATTTATTTAGATTTGGTCTTTTCACCCTGTGTTTATAATTTATAATCCAAATTGTGCCTTATAACAGTAGAAACTTGTTATAACAGCCCTTTTTTTTTAACACCAACTTGGTTATAACATCTTAATTGTAAAGTTCTGAGTCCCTATTGTTTTAACCTTGGTTATAACAATGGCATAAAATAATGTAGGGGGTCGGTGGAAGGATGGTCTAAACCGTTTGTTTCTGACCATTACGACCCAGGTTCAATTCCCACATTGGGCACTTTTTTCTGATTAAAAAATGCTCCAATGCCCCCCCCCCCCCCCCGATTCTTGTAAAATTCCAACCCCGCCAGCGAGTGCAAGTAACCAAACGGAGCTCTGGGACATTTGTAAGTGCAAAGTCGAACTGCTTTTCACATTTGAAGACATGTGGTGCACTTACAATTAAAGCAGTCGCTAACTACCCACCATGATTATCATGGCCTGTACCACGTGTACTAGGGATAAGCAAAATAAAAATAAAATAATGTTAGGTTTGATTGTTGCTATCGGTACAAAAGTATCTAATATATCATCACCATACACTGGCCATTACAATTGAAAAAAAAAAAAAAATTAATTCAGTTAAACCTCTCTATAGCACCCTCTCTTGTGGGACTCATCAAAATAGGGTGCTATAGACAGGTCACTTTTAATGTAAATTGCATCGTACTACGTACAGTAAAACCCCGCTAATACGAACCCTGGATATAACGAACCCACGCCGATTCCCAATTCCATTCCATTGAAAATACCATCGTTATAACGAACTTTGTGATTTTTAGAATAACGAACTACCCCTATAACGAACCTATTTTCGGTCCCAAAATAATAAAATCTATTTAAAATACTATGCTTATAACGAACTTAGAATTGTAATTTAAAAAAAAAAAAATTAAAACAACCAAATTTTGAGCATGTTTCAGCTCGTGGATCGCGATTTCAAAACAATAAATTTAGCGGCATTGTTTTGAATTTTGCACTTTATTTTTGCTGTATGTTGTATAAATTTTAACACATTATACTTTTTATTAAATAGAATATATTTGCATCCATTAAATTTGAAATATAAAAATACAAATGGCTTCCAAAATGAAGAAAACAAAGGCATTTTAAAAACAAAAACGTTATTTCTTAAAAAAAAGGCCATTTTCAGAACTTTTCAAAGTGAAACAACACAGGCAAAATGTTAAGAACATATTAAAATAATAAAATATAACTTTTCTATTATAAAAGATAAAATATAAAGCTATTAAAAATTGTTACAAAGAGGAATCAACCTCAACTTTTGCCGCGATCGTATGTTTTAGGGCTAAAAAAAAATATCCAAATAAATGGTCCCGTGATGAAACAAAAACTATTTTTATGCCATTAACTATGGTGATTTTAAAGTCAGCAATGTTTTGCATGACAGGTTAAAAAAAAAAAAAAAAAATCTAGACCTAGAAGAATATGCGGGAAAATGAAATGGAAGAAAAACACTAACTTTATTTGAATGGTGCAATGCTTGAAGAATGCTTTGAAGCAACAAGGTGTTAGAGCCATTTTTCCAAGTAAACAATGTATTATATAATGTGATAATGATGTTTTAAAATCATTTTATATCTTTAAATATATATTTAATAAAACTTTGCGTAGGATTTGTCTTGATTTTTAAATTAGACATAGAGGTACATGTATGTTAATGATAAGAAGAACCTATCATCTAATGATTTCTATTATTATTCAGTATTAATGTAAGGAAATTGGTCAATTAAGGGAATTAAAACAAAGTGACCACTATTAAGAGGAAGCCCCTTCTTGTGTGTATGGCTGTCCTTTAATTATACGGTCTAAAAATTTTGAAAAGTAAAAAAAAATGGCCAAACCGTGGCTATAGTGAACCGTGGCTATAGTGAACCAAAAGCTCTGTCCCATTGGGGTTCACTATAGAGGGGTTTTACTGTATTTAAAATTGGGCGCTATAGAGAGTAAGGTGCTATTTAGAGGGGACTCTATAGAAAGGTTTAACTGTAATTTCATTATTAAAAAGAAAAAAATAGCAAATGTTCCTGCAGACTGGAAACAAAAAGCAACAAGAACAAATCCAAATTATTGAAATGTTCCTGACGTTTTCAGTAACAGCATTGTTATCATCATCAGACAAAGGTATTGAATGAAGTCACAAACCTTTCAATTAATTTTAATGTTTCTAATCTATATTTCTGTAGACTTTATATTGCAATGATAAACATTTTAATGGCATAGAGCAGTGATTCTCAACCTTTTTTTTGTTGCGGCACTATTTTAAAGATTTGAAAATTTGGCGGCACAATTTTAGAATTTCGCGGCACACTTTTGCTAACTTGAATGCAAGAAAATTCAAATTATGTATCAATATTTCTATGCAAAATATAAGTAATATACATCTCTAACATTCAATTTGCTAATTTCGTTATTTTAAAAAGTAAAAAAATGAAAAAGAAAAAAAGAAAAACCAATACAAACGTGAACATAATCATATGACTAAAATTCGGCGGCACATTTTTAGAATTTCGCGGCACACAAAATTACCGCGGCACATTGGTTGAGAATCACTGGCATAGAGCATGGCTCATCAGTAATACACTCCCAAAGTTTAGAGCGGTCTGGATATCAAACTGGCAAAACTGCTGAAAGATTCACCACTGATGAGCCATGTTGTTCATTTATCATTGCAAATATAAAGTCTGCTTAGAAAGTTTACCAACTACAGTGGAACCTCTTTTTTATAACAGAAACCTAATTACATCAACATGGGTATAACAACATAAAATCTTGGTTTCAAATGATGTAACAAGGTTTGAATATTTTTATAAAATCAATAATGCATCCAGGGCAAAGTTTCTTGTATCATATGTATAGTTTAAAATATGTTAATAATAATAATTTGTGTATAAGTATATATACTCCATTAAAATTTTACACAAATAAATTTACTGGCAATGCGTTTCTTTTAAATATCATCAAATATTATTTCTACAGACCTTACTGCAATGATATGGGGTATTGAATGAGAGGGCTTGGCTCATCAGTAGTGAACCCTCTCAGCGATTTCGCCTGATGAGCCAAGCCCTCTCATTCAATAACCCCATATCATTGCAGTAAGGTCTGTAAAGATAATATTTGATGATATTTAAAAGAAACGCATTGCCAGTAAAATTTATTTGTGTAAAATTTTAACGATATATGGCAATTAAATTTAATTTACTAATATATCCTCCATGTCGGCATTTAGTTAGTGTGATACTCCTGTCGAAGGACTGATAAGTCCTAAAGCTATGGTACAAGTAACTTAGCCCAGCATACATTATTGGTTTTATTAAAATACGTTCTCAACCTGCAACCCCAAGACATATTATTGACTCTATTGACTCATCCATTGATGAGCTCTACTCTTCCCCGTCAGACACCATCTAAAATCTCAAGCTTTACAAGCTTGATACCTTAGTGTGATTGAGTGGAGATAAGAAAGAAGAAGACTAGCCGAATTACCCGGGCATTGCCCGGGTTTTACCAGATTACATGTTTTTATTCAAATACTATTCGTTATAAGTCAGGGGAAGAATTGTGTTTCTTCTTCTAAAGGTTTGATTATGTTAAGAAAAGAGAGTTAAAATTTTTACATCTCTTTCAAAAATCTGTTCTACCTACTGCTATTTTGGTATCAGCCATCCTTCTAGCTATGTACAGTGTGAACGGGGCTCTGGCACATTTGTAAGTGCAATGTCGAACTGCTTTTCACATGTGTAGATATGTAGTTCACTTACAGTAAAAGCTTTCGCCAACTTCTATCCACCATGATTATCATGGCCTGTACCACGTGTACTAGGGATAAGCAAAAAAAACAGTGTAAGGATGATTGTTGCTACAGTGTTGTACAATAATGTAGAGGTTACTTATTTAGATGGAATGCCTTCTTTGGTGATAAGTTCCTAAAGAAAGTGTAGTGTATTGACCTAGCCAAGTTTTTTTTACTGCTTCACTGTCCCACCTATGTGACTACTTCTACACCCAACAACCTTTAATTGAAGCTTGTGTTGGGAATGGATGTATTCCCACAATTTACAAAATGTATGGATATTTCATATACTTTTTAATCTCACAAATTGGCATTAAAAACCACCTAGCTTCTTCTAATTTGGACTGAAGAGGTAAGTGAGACTATTTACACTCATGAGTCTTTGGTCATCAATTTTTTTAAAGGAGACAGAGGCAATTTTGTTCACATTTGGTTATCTCGCATCTTTTTATTATTGGGACTATATAATTTGGATAATTGGGACTATAGAATGTTAATAGCAATTACAGAGATAATAGGGACTAATTTTATCGAAATAAATCACAAAACCATTTAAAACAAGAAAAAAATACTGTATACTATTGTATACAACTAAATAAAACTGTGGTACATTTATTTATTCTATTTATACTTGGAAAAATTTTGAGCTAAAAAGTCTTTCACAGGTCTAAAATCTCAGATATAGTTTTTTATAAATGTATCTTTATAATTCTTGTGTGATTCAGGGATTAATTTTTGCTTTCTTTCCCCCAGGGGGGAGGTAGATTCAATATAAAAAAAAACTATGCAAGATTAAGAAGCTAGAGACAATGGTAACAAAAAGTGTGGTTGTTGTGCAGCATCAAGAAGTGCAAGGACTACTATGAGATCCTGGGTGTAAGCAAAGACTGTGATGACACTGAACTCAAGAAACAATACAAGCGGCTTGCGCTACAATTCCATCCTGACAAGAATAAAGCACCTGGTGCAGCAGAGGCCTTCAAAGGTAAGAGAAAATTGGCAGGAGGTATGGGAGGGGGACATTGCGATTGGTCCTGCAAACATTGGGGTTGTAATTTGGGAACAATGTATTTTCTTCTTCTTGTCTCCATTGAGACAGGTCCTTGACTGGAGGTGAGGCAAGCCTCTGGTCGGTGGGGGCTGCTAGCCTTTGTCCCTCTCTCTGCTCTCATTATATTGGGGATATTTTACTATCTACAGTCCTTCAACTTCTTTAATTCAACACTCCCAGAGGGATCAGAATTTTATGTTGAATTATAGTCAGTGTTTTCTTAGGTCCATTGAAGTTTATCAAAAATGATAAAGCACAATTTGGATTATAGATTATAATATTAATATAATCTATAGTCCAAATTGTGCTTTATCATTTTTGATAAACTTCAATTGGATTAGGTCTTATTTCCTTTATTATAATCTATAGTCAGTGTTGTGAATTAATGTTAGTTAATATTGCCACGTGGAAAATTAGGGAAGGTAAATTTCGGGATGAGACAACAATTTATTTCAGGCAAGAACAAACTATGAATGGTAAACAAAAGATAAGCCACAATTTACAGAGTAACCAAAATATAAACATAAAAATGAACATTTTGTTAATAAAAATAATAAATACTTTGTTACAATATGATTATACCAATTCATCGCAACATTCACTGCTAATGGACATTTTTCTAGGATATTTTAATAGAGAGTTGCCCTTTTTTTTTTTTCTTTAAATTCATAGAATTAAAAACTATTTCTACAGACAACTACTCCCTCTGCATTTACTACTGATGTGACCCATACCCTCTCTTTTTTTTTTTCAATATCTATTTATTGGAGTTTATAAGGTCTGTAAAAAATTGTTTTTAATTATCTATATATATAAAATTGAATGTCTGTCTGTTTGTCTGTCTGTCTGTACTCTATAGATTCAAAAACCATACATCCAATCGCCGTGAAATTTTGGATATTATTAGGCATATCCCCGGGAAGGTTTTGAAAAATAATATCTTGAATATCCTTAGAGTTATTTGCAGATTTGTAGATTTAAACTCGCAAGCAGCGCCCTCATTGCGATGATGATAACAAGTTTTTTTTTTTATCTATGAGTTTATTATCTTGAAATTATTTATTAAAAGTAAGATTTTCTACCTATTAATTGCGCACAAGTCAAAGTTAGTTTTATCATTTATCTACAACATATATATTGGGAGAATAGATAAAATGATGATTTTGTAATATAGAAAATTAGGAAAGACAAAATTCAGGATGACACGGCAATTTATTTGAGACAAGAAAAATGATACAATTCCAAGGCAAGATACTATTCCTTTAACTTCCAATTACCGAGGGAACCAATTAATATTGATTTTATTCAACTTATCTAGTATTTTTCAAGGGACCGGGAAATAATGTTCACTAGATAAAACGATGATTTTGTAATGTAGAAAATTAGGAAAGACAAAATTCAGGATGACACAGCACACAGGGACCGGGAAAAATGTTCACTTTATCGAGATATTCAAATTTACGAGTTTCAAATTAGCAAAATATATCTATTATTTTTTTTATAAGTTTATAGATAATTGTTTTTAAAAATGTTCGTTAGACAAACCTTTACTCGGGTAAAACCCCGGGCGAAGCCGGGTACATCCGCTAGTTATATATATATTTTAATTAGTGTTGAAAATTTGGTAGACTTTCATCAATAGATAGCGCTAAATTGATAATGATAATACTTTAAGGGGGTATTGACTTAAAGTCTGTGTTGATATTATATACGACAGTGTGCTTTAAGTAAATAGGCTGATTGAGATTTGAAAAATTTGTTGAATTAAAGTGAGTGTTAAATTATAGTCAATTAAAAATTAAAGTGAGTTAGATAGTAAATTGATTTAAAGTGAGGGGAGGTACAGGCCCTCCTAATATCCCAGTATTTATATCTTCAGTAAGAAAGGCTTATTTTGGCTTTAGCCAAAACTGGTGTTGTGGCTCATTCTTCATAAGGTAAAAAGATCAAATTAATAAATAGCATTTGGCATTTTAGTAACAGCATTTGTTATTGAAATGTCACATTATTCCTTAATTTGAATTTGGTCTTATTATATCTTGTGTTTCTAAGATCACAAATCCAAATTAATTATTGTTAGCTGAAGGTTTCAGTAATTGCTGTGTAGAACCTGAAAGACTCCACAATTGGAAATGAATTTATATACATCCTCCTAACATTGTGTAAAGATTCTTTCAGCAGCATCATCAATATGACATTAAGACAATGATGATCTTCCTATTTGCTATAGAAGAAACTTTTTTTTTGTTGCTTATCCCTAGTACACGTGGTACTGGCCATGGTAATCATGGTGGGTAGAAGTAGGTGACTGCTTTTACTGTAAGTGTACCACATTTGGTTACTTGCACTCGTTGGTGGGGTTGGACTTTTGCAAGAATCGGGGGCCATTGGAGCATTATATATATTTTTTAAACATAATTGATAAGGCACAATTTGGATTATAGATTATAAACACAAGGTAATAAGACCAAATCCAACTATTTATTTATTTGGATTTGGTCTTATTACCTTGTGTTTTTAAACATAAAAAAGTGTCCAATGCGGGAATCAAACCCGGGTCGTAGCGGTAGAAAAACCAACAGTTTAGACCATCCTTCCACCAACCCCCTAGAAGAAACATAAGTTGGAAAGAAGATAAAAGCTCTTCTCCTTGACTTGTGTTTCTTAATTAATATGATGTGCAAATTAATTAATGTGCAAACTGTATACCAAGTTTGTTATGGCCTGGTGCAGCAATCGGCAATGCCTTCTCAGTGCTGAGTGACCCGGACAAAAAGAAGAAGTACGACATGTATGGTTCCGAGGAGAGCCAGCGGAATCACGTCCACCACCACTCCGAGAATTACGACTACTCCAGAGGGTTCGAGGGCGACATCTCAGCCGAAGAACTCTTCAATATCTTCTTTGGGGGCGGCTTTAATACAGGTTGGTCTTATCAGGGATATTCTCTACCCTCTCTTATCACACAACTTGTACATTCTATTGTGCTACTCTGAGACAAACTGGATCTCTAGAGCAGTGTGTGTCTGCAGGAGCCAACCTCTACGCCAGGAGAGGGGCTAGATGGCACCACTACAGACAGACCTCTGCAGAGCCACGGGGAGAGGTGAGCTAGGACGCACAGACACAGCATGGCCAACCCCAGCATTGTATGTGTGTCAGGCTAACGGCCTCAGCTCCCTAATCCAGATCATGCCAGTGCTCCTGTTGGTGTTCCTCCCCCTCCTCAGCAGCCTCTTTGTGGCAGAGCCTCCCTTCAGCCTCTCCCGGACATCGTAAGTCATCTATCTGTGGCAATCAACTTTTTGGCAATGTTACAAGAAAATAAGACTTAATCCAAATAAATTAATAGTATCTGACTTTTGTTAACAGCATTGTTACCATCATTGGACAAAAGAATTAATGATTTATTCACATTTATTCTTTTGTCTGATGATGATAACAGCGCTGTTACCAAAACGTCACACACTATTAATTTATTTGGATTAAGTTTTATTTTCTTTGTAGCTATAATCTATAATCCAAATTTTGCTTCACCATTTTTGGCAATGTGTTTCTTTCTTTACATATATCATTATTGGATGAGAGGGCTTGGCTCATCAGTGGTGAACCCTCTACTATTGTATTGGATTGGTTTTCTTATATACCCTGTATTTACTAAGGAAGGCAGATTAGGGGTGTTTAGGGAACCTATGGTCATAAGCTTACTATCATAAGTCTTGTTTAGTTAGTTGTGTCGATTTATGCAACAGTAGCTATGTAGGACTCTATTTACATATCTCTGCTCATTACATCTATGGAAACCATAAGACAAAAACTCTTCTTCTTTCTTATCTCTACTCAATCATATTAGTGTCAAGCTTGTAAAGCTTTACACTTTTAATAGATGAGGTGAAGTAGAATGCGTCTGCCTTTGTCATTTAGACTGGGAGCACTACTCAGTGGCAGGCCGACTTGGCTCCAAAATAAATGGCCGCCTCTGACATGAGGAACAGACGCCATGTGCAGTTGCTCCTAACATGGAGTACAAACGCTGCTCATCCTGTATCCCTGGATTAGGAGCCCTTACAGGGTACTATCAGCCGGGCCAGCTGAGCCCAGGTTTTTTACCGAGCTTGTTACTGCTCCCCCTCCCTCTTTTTCATCCGGGCTTGAAACCGGCAAAGGTGGAGTTACAAAAACTCTTTTTTTTTAAATGATGACCCAGCATGCCAGCCCTGTATTTTCTCAACTTTTTTTTTCACTCCTCACACAAGAATTCTCTGGAAGAGCAACTATTCTTCTTCTCAAAAAGCAGTCACTATTCTCTTTATACAATACTGGAGCTATTAATGGGTGCTATAATATGTGGAAGCTTTGAATTGAATCTCTATGGATTTTTATAAGGCCACCGATCCACATAATTCCAAATATGTAAACAAAGACTACTTCTACTCATCTCATATTTCTTTCTTTCTGTTACTGTAAAGCCTGTAGAAGGATGTCCGAAAGCTTGCGAATAAAATTCATATAAGACACTCTTCTTCAATCACCGTTATATTTTGCTAAAGATTACTTCTGACATATAATGAGAACAAATGGTTTATAAAGATGTTGATGTTGGGGAAATTGAAGGAAAAGAGAGGAAGATCTGCAATGAACTGGCTAGAAGGGGTCGTGAAAACTACTGGAAGGTCACTGAGCTCTGAGTAATAGTTACTAACAGATCAAATTGAATATTAGTTGTCCATATAGTCATCAAAACTTGAACTTGATGGATGCTAACAACACAATCCTGTTAGTTTCAGGCATGATTCAACTATACATCGGCAATAAATACAACAATAAATACACTTTTAGTTCTAAGAAAAAATATCAAGTTGTCTTAAAAAACTATTTTTCCTTATTGATAAGGCACAATTTGAATTATAGATTATAAACACAAGGTAATAAGATCAAATCCAAATAAATGAACAGTGTGTGACGTTTCTGTAACAGCGTTGTTACCATCCTCAGACAAAAGTACTGAAACTCATTCAGTTACCGAAACGTCACACACTGTTTATTTATTTGGATTTGGTCTTATTACCTTGTGTTTATTTTTCCTTATCTGTTATCTTGTTTAAAACACTTGATAACAGTACTATTTAAGAACTTGCTGTGATATTTTTTCTATTATTATAATATTAATTTTCAATGTTGTTGCCGAAACGTCACACTAATAAATTATTTGGATTAGGTTTTATTTTCTTGTATTATCTATAATCCAAATTGTGATTTATCATGGGCAATAAAAAAAAAAAAACTTGCATCATTCAGAAATATCCAATTTTAATAAAAATACAAGATAATCAGACCAAATCCAAATAAATATATGTTGGATACCTTGTATTTCTAATCCAAATTGTACCTTATTATTTAATAAAAATATGATATACAGCAGAACCTCCATGAGAGGACACTCCCACTAGGGGACACCTCTCTATAAAGGACAGTTTTCATTTTCAAAAATTAACATTTCTCTTATTTGAAACTCTCTGGTAAGAAGACGCCTCCCTCTATAGAACACTTTGGGTCTGCAATTAGGTGTTGTCTTTAACAGGGAGGTAATTCTACTGCAAAGAGACAATAGTGTGTTGAAATTTTTCCAATAATATTGCCACGTGGAAAATTAGGAAAAACAAACTTCAGGATGACACAGCAATTCATTTAATGTAAGCACAAATTAAAACTAATAAAATAACAGAGAGGCAATGAGAAAATTGTACAGTGTATCAAAATACAAATATCGAAATTAAAAATCTTTTCATAGAATAATAAAAAATCTGCTACAATATTGTCTAAAGGTATTAATAACACCATTTATAAAGACTCCCCTTATTTGCATGCATATGGTCACTTTTTTAAAAATGAGTGGCAAAAATTATCAAGTTGCATATCTTGATCTCACCCCAGCTGTAGTCACAGCACATCCCCACCTGTCTGTCACCATCATGTGACCTTGTCTCAGCTGCTTCTTATCTTTGTTTACTTTTCTGTCTGCTTATCTGCTAACCCTAATTTGTCAGATTTAGCTTAGTATAACCTCATTGTTTAATTTTATTATAATATACACTTGTAGACAAAACTTAAAGAAGTGCAAAGTCTTTGATGTCACCAGTGAGCTTTTTTTATTATATTTTTATTATTTTAAGATACAGAGACAATATTGTTTACACTTGGTTATCTCATATGTCTTCAATAAAGGTCACTGTTCATGATAAAATTGTGAAAAACTACAAAATATTTCCTCACAATGAAATTCTTTTTATTTTAAATTGCTAACTTTCAAGTGATAATCACTTGAAAGCTAGCAATTTAAAATAGAAAGAATCTCATTGTGAGGAAATATTTTGTAATTTTAAAGGTCACTGTGTATCATACATCTTTCAGTTATTTCTGAATCCCAATATATTTGCTAAAAGATAAAACTTCTCTAATTTTGCTCATGAGTGTATATGCATATAAAATTATTTTATTTTAAAAATAAACATGCGTCTATATTTCTTATAACAGATATCACGCTAAAATGCAGCATATAACCTCTTTAATTGAACTGAAAATTCTAACCCCTCGGGGTGTTGAATTATGGAATTTGGACTGTATTAATTGAATCAATGTTGAATTCTCTGACCTATAATTTTCATATTTTGAGGCACTTTTATCATGTGCAAATTTGTATTGAACTTGGATAAGCATTTCTGGGGTAAGTAAGGAGTGTGATGTTTGTAAGTGTTTATTTTAAAAGTTGTTGGGAGAGCTTTATTTTTGGAGTGATTGTGACCTCAAAGGAGGCTGAAATCTAAAAATTCAGATTCAACCTCAAACTCTGTTGATATCTATAGATTGAAAATTTGTTATATTTTTTTGGTATGATTTAAATCTTATCCTACAATTTTCCTTACCTTTATTTTTTATTATGAATTGCCAAAGGTAATTTCACAAATACAATTAATATATATGATGTATTTCTACTATAGATGTGTGAAAAATTAGCAGTCGTTTGTGGCTGTCTCCACCTCAATCATCTCTCTCTCTTTATTTTCCAAATCTTTTATACAAAAACAAAATTTACATACATGTTAACTGCTTTAAAATTTACATATTAAAAAATTATATTGTACAATTGAATTTAGAGATTTTGGTTTTATTTGCATATACATAAAATTGAATTTAAGGAAATGAGAGGGAGAGAGAAACTATGAACAAAGCTAAACTGGAAATTTACTTTCTATCATTCAAAATGTATCATATATATATGCCGTAAAGTTTCCATGAGAAAACAATAGCAAAAAATATGGCTAAGCCCTCCTGGAAGTCCTGGACTGTTGAAAGACTCCTCATGACTTGGGCTGACATGACAGTCTCTGATAAGAAGAGACCACTACCTCCAGGAGACACCAGATTTACCCATGTTTCTAGGCTTCTCATTGGGAGACTGTATATCAACAATACAGTAGAACTACCTCCCTGTAAAGGACACCTAATTACAGAGCCAAAGTGTCCTTTAGAGAGAGGTGTCCTCTTACCGGAGAGTTGCTAAATAGTAAAAATGGTAATTTTGCAAATCCTTTGTAGAGAGGTGTCTTCTACTGTGAGTGTCCTTTCATTAAGGTTCTACTGTATTTCTATTATTTTATGCATTTAAAAAAAATAATTTACAACTAGCTATGTGTTGAATTTTTTTTTTCTTTCTCAATAAGCCTTGCAATGTTAACTAAATATGCGGGGGGTCGGTGGAAGGCTGGTTAAACCGTTTGGTTTACGACCACTACGACCCGGGTTCGATCCCCGCATTGAACACTTTTTTCTGTTTAAAAAAAATGCTCCAATGGCCCCCCGATTCTTGCAAAAGTCCAACCCCACCAGCGAGTGCAAGTAACCAAACGGGGCTCTGGCACATTTGTAAGTGCAAAGTCGAACTGCTTTCACATGTGTAGACATGTGGTGCGCTTACAGTAAAAAGCTGTCGCTAACTACCCACCATGATTATCATGGCCTGTACCGCGTGTACTAGGGATAAGCAAAAAAAAAAACTAAATATGCTCTTAATCTTACATAGGCAATAGATAAGTTTTTACCAAATGGAGATAAGTGTATGCAAGACAACTCGCCAAAGCAACAACTAACAGCTATATAGTCACTTTGTTGTGAGAACCAGTCGGTATCAAAGCTGCATCACACTCCATTTCCATGCCATCAATCTCCCTCTCGAAGTGGATCTCTTGCTTGTTCAAGGAGCACTTTGGTACTTAGGGGTCTCGGGCTATGGATTTTGTAAAAGTTTCTTCCCAGGGGCATTGTTGGTATGTCTGCTATATTTCTACTTCTTTGAACATAGCACGGTTCAGGCATTTCTCTGGCTTCTCAAAGTCATTGGATGAGACCAGGCCAATTTCATAACCTATATATAGTCATGCACATGTTGTGAGGATGAATCAACGTCAAAGCTGCATTGTGCGCCATCTTCATACCATCACTAACCAACCTTCACCATTGAACATGCTGCTATCCATAGGCCTGTTATTATCCCAGTAATATGGCAGAGAGAGATAGAGATGTGTGTGTGTGTGGCAGTAAGTACATCCATGAGCGCAAGACCCACAACCTGAAGGTGCCGTACTTTGTGAAAGATAACTTCCTGGCGGAGCACCAGGGGGACATCCGGCGTATAGAGATGGAGGTGGAGGAGGAGCGGTTACAGAACCTGCGGGCCTCCTGCTTCAAGGAGGAGAACCACAGTGAGTTTGGCATCTCTTATCTGACGTGGACACCACGACAGGACTGTGTGGAGCTAACTCTCACAATGCCACTAGAATATACCAGCAGTGGCACCTGGTCCCATGATGGCCATTCTGAATTTCCCAAAGCTGGTGTTGTGGCCTATCACCAAGCTGTGATTGCGCTAGTTTTCAGAGAGGGTCAAATACATGGGCATATTGTTTTTTTTTTTTCTTTTTCAATGGTCGAGGCAACTGTTCTTTTTTATATAGTCAACAATGGGATGAGGTCTCTATACACTTTTATTACAAGATTTAAAAATATAATTCGTTGGATTGAGTCATCTCTTATGATGATAATCTATAAAATTGATATTATACCTCTCCACCTTGATATACAGCAGAGTCTCCCATGAGTGACTCTTTCTTGAGTGACTAAGCCTGTAAAACAGAAAGAAACTTCCATTATAAGCCTACTATAATGAATCTCCCATTAACGGCCATCTTCGTACCACTAAATATATATTTTTTGTTGTTGTTGTTTCTTATCCCCTTGCATAAATATTACACGAATTCCACGAGTTCAGATCTCATGGAA
>CP092865.1:139314645-139354216 GCA_030710605.1 Cordylochernes scorpioides
GCTTATTTAGGGTTACATCGTGGCTCGGGAGTGACGCCATTTTTGCTAAGCCTTTTTTCTTTGTCTTAACTCGTTAGTTGAATTTCATGCAATACTCAGTCTCATAATCTAATTGTTGTAAGATTTAGGTACTTACAGCTTGTAGGAAGGCATGAGGACGTTGAGGATTATATGATAATAATCTTTATTATCTATTAGCAAGAAAAAAGACAAAGTTATGGTAGCGAACAGTTATTGAAGTATAGAGAAGAAGGTAAACAAACTATTGTAATGATGATAGGTCCAGTGTGGCGCTAGCTGTCGTAGCATTCAGTTATCCAACAGATTTAAATGTTAAATGAAAACATGATACAAGTTAGCATTTGGTTTAGAAATTTCTCCATCACATATGTGATAAGCTAATGTTCTAGTAAATATAAATATAAAATTTCAAAATTGAATATATTTTTATTTTTCGAATAATAATAATAATAGTTTTCTTATTCCTGAATGAATATCGAAGCACTCAAGGATAAGGCTAACTTAAGTGTTGTTGACTTTGAACCTATAAAAAAATATATTTTAAAAAACACAGTTATGAAAATGGCTAAAGTATCGGCTTTGTATATGGCTTTGTAAGTATCGTGTAGCGATAATATAGTAAAAATGTAAAGCCATATTAAACAATAATTAACTTTATTTTAAAAATTTTCAAATGTATTATTTTTATTAATTGAATAAAAATGTCTAAAATAGACTAATTTCAATTAAAATAAAATATCTTTCTAATAAAACTAAAAATTATCTAGAGAATAATATCTACAATTTTTTATAAAATTATCGAAAAATATCGATTAGTAATAAAATGTAATTAAAGTGTAAAATGTCTTAAAAATGCAAAAGCTATTATTAAAATGATTTTTAAATTATAATCATAAGAATTATGTAAAATATTATTATACGATCTTATTATAAAAATCAATATACTGATAAAAAAAATTAAAGTGGCCATATAATCTTAATAAAAACAATACACTTTAAATTTGTAATATTTTATAGTTTATTATAATATAATTTTATTAATAGTTTTATCACTTTCTCTTTATGCTGAAAAGTAATAAAAATAAATTATTTTATATCTATAAAAAATTAATTAACGTAAATATAAATATTTAAAATTTATCACTCAAAATTTATCAATCTTATAAATTATATTTTTGTCTTTTAATACACAAAATTAGATGCACTTATACATGCACATAAAAACATTTTATTTTTCCTATTTTTGACAAATTATGTATAGGTATATAATACCCTTCCTTTAAAATTTAAAACAAAATCGTGTCTTATATATATATATAGAAAATTTAAATAGAAATATAAAACTCATTTATCAAAAAGAAAAACTTCTTTGAAAGAAAGAAAAAAAAAATAAAAGAGAGCATCACTAAAATATATTTTTTTACGTTCATAAATCGTTTTTTTTTTAAATAGTATATTTTTATTTTATTTTTAGAGAATTAAAAGTAGGGAATCAAAATGGCGCCCAAAAACAATTTGAAATCAAACGATGTTAAAATGATATTTTTTATTTGTGCCACATCTCGTGACCCCCTCCTTAAGAATGGAGGACTTTCTCCGCAGACGAGAGAACAGAACGAGGTCATCCGGAAGTATCGGCTGATGCGTTTCCTGCCCCTACTTGGCGTCTGCTTCCACTGACTGACCTTCTGCCTAACCCCGCCCACATCATTCTTTCCCCGAATTTTCCTATTTGTTTTCATTCTATCCTTCTTACCTGTCTGACAAATTTTGAGGGAGGTGCTGTTATTCTTTCCTGGTTTGTTTCTTTTGGCAGCGTATTCCTTTCCTTTTTCCCCTCTCAACATATACTTTAGAATTTCCTCCGCACACACATGACGTGACCCTGCTTTTTTCCCCGATTTAGCTATCCATCCATTTCAAATAAATATGCAGCAGACACCTTCAAGGAGGATATTTTGGTGGTCTTTAGAATCAGATAGATGGGAAGGAAATCTACTTACTATTTGCGAAAGTTTTCACCTCTTTTTTTTCCCCTAGTTACTTTTTCCTTCAGGTAAAGAAAGTTTTTTTTTAAACTTTTGTTAAGAATATATTTTTAAAATATTTTGCACGAAACACAATTTTTTTTCTTCTTTTGATTGGAAAAATGAATTTATTTAACGATATTTGCTATTTTTAAAGCTTATTAAATTTCAAAAAAAAAAAAAGCATAAATTCATAGAATATTTTTTAAACATGCATTCATAAACTCTGAGCATAACGTTTAAAACATTTAGTCTTATGCATCTTCTACAAAATAAGTACAATATATATATGATAAATTTATATTATAAATACCAGACACACATTTAAAAATGACTTTTCGCATTATTTATTTGTGAAATTACTGTGGCGCTCTATGTATTTTGTTGTTGTTTTTCTATTTTATAAAATACAAATTTGTTTAACCACTAAACGAAAGAATGAACATTTTAAACAACAAAAAAAAAACATTATCAATAATTACTCTAAATATCAATTTCCTAATTAAGAAGCAAAATTCAGACGATATAAGCAAAACAGACGATATAAATAAAACAGACGATATAATATTTGTAGCGATCTGGTAGATCGTATTGAGACTGCTGGGAGTGTAGAATAGTGTGAAATATATAAGTGATGTGAATTTAAGAAAATGGAATTAAGAACAATACACGAACTGTGTTTTGTAAATATATAATTAATCTTTACTAAATTTAAATGTGTGTGATAAATAAATAATTATAATTAAATAATAAATATATAAGTTGTAGTTTATAAAAGATAAACAACACAACATATTTGGCGACGAGGATTAAAAAAAAAATAATAATAATTAAATAAGCGTAACAGAAGATGGCAAATAATTTGACGTCTCCATTACCGTTGAACCTTAATGCTACAGATTTGTATTCCGAGTACAAACATTGGATGAATTCATATTTAATTTATGAATTAGCAAGCGGTGTTTCAACTAAGAAAGATGACGTTAAAAGGGCAACACTTTTGCATTGCCTTGGACCACAGGTCCAAAGAATTTTCTTTAATTTGCCAGAAGAAAAAGATACGTATGAAAAAGCAAAAGAAGCTTAACTAAATATTTCACACCCGAAAAAAATATTGTATCAGAACGATTTAAATTTAGGCAAAGAAAACAAAATACAGATGAAAATATTGATTCATATGTCATTGCCCTAAGAGAATTAGTCAAATCCTGTGAATTTGGAAATTTAGAAGAAGACATGATCAGAGATCAGATAATAGAAAAATGCTATAATAGGCAATTAAAAGAAAAGTTGTTGCAACAAGATAATTTGAATCTTCAAAGAACAATTGAGATATCAAGAATGTTTGAAACAGCCAAAGAAGAATTTAGAGTATTGACAAATGAAGATATGACCTCAATAAATAGAGTAAACTATAAAAATAATTTCCAAGCAGCTAATGAATCAACTGTTAAAGGACCAAAAGCTCATAATGTGTACCATCAAAAAGGAAGCACCTCCAAGGTAAGTGTACCTAATTTGGAAGAATGCTATAGATGTGGCTTAACTACACATCCTCCATATAAATGTGGAGCTAGAAATATGAAATGCACATTTTGTAACAAGATGGGTCATCTTAATAGAGTTTGTAGAAATAAATATAAAAATATTGAAGGAAAGAAAAGAAATATTCAAAATATTTCAGAAAATAATGAAGACTCAGATGAATACACTTTCTTTTTAGGCTCTGATAACAAAGAAAATATCTATATAGATGGAAAGGAAATAACAATGACTATTGATACAGGTAGTGATACAACATTCATAGGACTTGAAAATTTGAAAAATATTTTTCCTAAGTCTCAAATGCCAACTTTAAATGGTACAGAAAGGAAATTTTATGCCTATGGACAAACTTCACCTCTTCCATGTTGTGGATATTTCTTTGCAGATGTTTCATGGGGTGAAAGGTCTATAAAGGAACAGATTTTTGTGATTGAAGGTAAAGCAGAACCTCTTTTAGGAAAGAAAGCAAGTTTCGAATTAGAAATTATAAAGCGTGGAACAAAAATAAGGAATATTCAACAGGAAGTTATTCCGAAGGATATATATAATTTGATGCAAGAAAACATGAACCTTTTTCAAGGTCAAGGAAATGTGTAGGGTTATAGTCAAAAAATAACTCTAAAAGAAAATGTTACTCCTGTAGCTCAGAGATGCAGACATTTTCCATATAAAATGGTAGAAGCCATCAATCAAGAGCTAGACAAAATGATAGAAGATGGCATTTTTGAGGAAGTCCATGAAGCTTCTGAATGGATCTCAAACATTGTGGCAGTTCCAAAAAAGGGTACTGAAGAAATCAGACTATGTGTTGATCTGAAAGAAGTGATGGAGCATAATCAAGCCTATAAAGAAAGAATGAAGAAATATGCTGATAGCAAGAATAAGGCCTTGCCTCATGACTTCAAGAAAGGTAATATTGTTTTTGTCGCAAACACTGAAATGAAAAGCAAGTTGACACCAAATTATGACAACCAAAGATTTATCATTCTAGAGACTATATCTCCAAATTCATTCAAGTTAGTCAATACTGAGACAGGTAGCTTTATCATTAGGAATGCAAAGCATTTAAGACATGCCAATGTCTTACAAGATTTTAACAAAGGAATTGATTTGAATACCACTTTGATTAAGACTCCAGAAATTAGAATGGAACTTCCTAGTACTTCAAGGTATCTACCAGAACAAGAAGCAACCTTAGAAGATATTGTACCAGAAGAGCAGATTGCTATATCTGATATGGACTGTTTATACCCAAATGAATCACCTAATGAGAATGAAAACAAGACTGTCATCACTAGAAGTGGAAGACAAATACATGTTCCTTCTAGATTTAAGGACATGATTAGATACTAACTAAACAAGGGAGGAATATGTAGAATAGTGTGAAATATATAAGTGATGTGAATTTAAGAAAATGGAATTAAGAACAATACACTGACGGTGTTTTGTAAATATATAATTAATCTTTACTAAATTTAAATGTGTGTGATAAATAAATAATTATAATTAAATAATAAATATATAAGTTGTAGTTTATAAAAGATAAACAACACAACAGGGAGGATTAATCATTGATGAGCCAAACCACCCCAATATATATCATTCTTTAGTGTTTGTAGAAATATTTACTGTAAAATAGAACAAAAATATACAGAGGGGATAAATATTATTAATATTAATATAAATATTATTAATATTTATCACACTAAATATACTCTAGTTTTTATTTATAACCTTTTTTGACACCTAAAATTATAAAATATGAACATATAAATAATTATTTTCGTGATAAAATCCACACAAGAACGTAAAATTTTGAGGCAGACATTCTGGCGCCAATGTTGCCAAAAAATAGGAACTAATGTTTACATGGTACGGCCGTAGGATAAATACGAACATATTAAATCCTATAATAAAATGCACTTATTAAAATATTTTTGATCAAGATATGCTTTAAAATTCTTATACAACTTTATTATAATTTTTAAAGCATACTATAATATAAATTATATTATTTAATTCACGTGAAGAATATTTTCTAATTATAAGTTAATCAAGGTAGTAATGTATTTATAATAGAGAGATTGAATTTTAACTTTTAATCTTCAAATTCGCTACCTTTGCCCATATTTTGTAAGGAAAATGACAATGAAGGATTGAATTAGCTAAATCTTAAAGGGTAAAACTATATGCGCTAGAATTATATTATCAGTTTCAAAATCTATACCTTTTACCTAAATGCTACTTGAAATGTATAAGACATAGAATTAATATCGAATGTACAATGTATAATTTATATAGTATTATATAAAGTGACAATTGAACACTAAATTTAATTACTAAATGCGTTAATTTTAATTAATTGTTTTTATGTGTATTATATATAGGTTTTTAACTTTTATAATTAGACAATTTTAATTTATATTTAGACATTTTTCATTTTAATTTAGACATTTTTCATTTTAATTTAGACACATCTTTTTTAATATAGAAAAGTCGATGTGTCTAAATTAAAATTGAAAATGTCTAAATAAAAATGAAAGTGTCTAAATTAAAATGAAAAAGGTCTAAATATAAATTAAAATTGTCTAATTAAAAGTTAAAAACCTATATATATATTTCTTCAAAATCATTAGATATTATATATTGAATATATTTGAATTTATAGGTGTTAATACAATTTTAGAGAAAACATTTTAAAGTGTAAATTCACAAAATGATCATATAATTATTTTATGTAATATTGCTTTAGAACTTTTAAATATAGTTTATAAATAAATATTTATATAGTATACATTATTCTTCTATATATATTTAAGTCAATGTAAATAAACTTGTTTTTCTAATGCATTTTCTTTCGTATATGAGCCGCATTCCCATCACTTAATTTTTAAATTTAAAAATACTTTATTCAAATATATTTAATATATAGGTTTTTAACTTTTAATTAGACAATTTTAATTTATATTTAGACATTTTTCATTTTAATTTAGACACATGGACTCTTTATAGAAGAGTCAATGTGCAATATCTTTGTACCTTCTTATTATCAGAAAATCTTTATTGTCTTTATAATGTCTGATACATCTTTTGTTGTTTATTTGCAAACCGCCAAAAATGACAAAAACAAATCAAAAAGGGATGATGATAACCTGCGTCTTGCAGATTAACATTTTCATATAAACATATATATACATATTTATTGCTAGCTATATATCACAATGTGTCTAAATTAAAATGAAAAATGTCTAAATTAAAATGAAAATGTCTAAATTGAAATGAAAAATGTCTAAACTAAAATTGAAAATGTCTAAATAAAAATGAAAGTGTCTAAAATGAAAAATGTATAAATATAAATTAAAATTGTCTAATTAAAAGTTAAAAACCTATATATAAATATATCTAATTTAAATATTGACTCGAATACGAAAATTGAGAAATAATCAAGAAAAAAATTCCCGTTCTATTTCTTTTATAAATTCATAATTAATGTTTCACCTTTTCTTGACCTTTATTATATAAAATAAAATAGTCTAGAAACTCGTACGTCAATTTCTATTCATTTCCACCCCTATTTGCCTTTGCCTTGATTACATTTTTTAGAAATATTTAATTCTCTGATAGAAAGGAGACAATTTCTGCTGAAATTATTACTTTTTTTTTTTGAGTCGTATTTTCAATTTAATTTTCACATGTTTCAAAATGTTGTGAAAGACATAGAATATATTGCAATTTAACTTATGATATAAATTAAAAATATATTTGGATTAATAAAAAAATATTTAAATGAAATATTTTATATCTAAGACTTTTTTTTATTATTTTGTTAATTATTCTAAGAATATTTTTTTAGAATTGAATCTAAAAATTTTACTCCCAACTTTAATTTTTTTTTTAAGTTTCAAAAATGTATAAGTTTACTAGAAATTATTCAAAGAAATCACTTTAAAGATCGCAAAGCGCTTAAATTACGCGCGCAAATAGTTAGCTAGCGATTGAACATTATTTCACCAGTTGACCTAAGTCTGGTGTCTCACCTTTCATCATTATAACCATGAACAACTAGCTGCATGTAACCCGGTCGTCTGAAGCGTACAGAAACTATCCGGGTTTGTTTTGTAGAATCGTGCGTTAATTGGGCGCTATAGAAAATCCACTGCTGGTCAGTATGCATCCCACAAAATCGTCTTACGCAGTTCAAACGACCAGTACGTAAAAGACGTCTCAAATATACAATTAAACCTGTCTATAACACCCCCTCTTCTATAGCATCCTATTTTGGTGAGTCCCAAGAGGGAGCGCTATAGACAGGTTTAACTGCATCTGTTAGTTTCCTGGTTAGTAAATAGGTATATAGATATCCGGTCACCCGGTGCTGCTCACCTGATCTGTATGTAAATAAAGATGTCTGGTCACCCGGCGTTGATCAATTGGTCAATTAGGCTTGTAAGTTACTCTGCACTGGTGTAGGTGAGTAGTACTGGCCATTTACTACTGGCCAGTGAGTAAAGTGACCCGTTGTCAGTTGGGAGGACTTCTGGTCAATTGGTACTGGTCAGTTAATTAGGACCCCTGGTCACCTAGCACTGGTCACTAAGTAAAACTCTGGGGTCATTTGGCACTGGTCATTAAATTAAAAGATCGGGTCGCTGGTCAGTAAGCTAGGACTTCTGGTACTGGTCAGTGAATAAAAAACTCTGGTCACTTGTGAGCAAGCTATCTGGTCATTTGTCCGTAAGACCTCTGGTAATTTGTCCGTAAGATCTCTGATCACTTGTTAGCCAGACCTCTGGTTATTTGGTACCGGTCAGTAAGCTAGGACTTTGGTTACTGGTCAGTATATGAATTCTGGCCGCTAGTCACCTGTAATCAAGATCTCTGGTCACTTGTAAGCAAGATCTCTGGTCACTTGTCCTTAAGATCTCTGGTCACTTGTCCTTAAGATCTCTGGTTGGCACTGGTCACTTGTTCGTAAGATCTCTGGTCGCCTGTCAGCAATATCTCTGGTCACTTGTCACTAAGAGCTCAGGTTGGCACTGGTCAGTACGGCCAGAGTGTGGTCAGCGAGGTGGCCGGGAAGTGCCGCTCTAGGTCACTGGCCGCCCGGCTTCCTTCCTCCTTCCAAAACGGAAAGTTCCGGAAGTTCAATCGGAACCGGCTCCAGCGTTTCCTTCTCCGTCTGCGGCAGTTGGCTTCCTCCTCATCCCGCGCAGCAGACATTTACAGTACCTCAAACCTTTATTTCCAGTTTCGTTTGGACTTCTTTCCGGGAAAGAAAGTATTACGACCTTCATATGGGTCATGATGAGTTAGTACCTAGCGGTGCTCGCACGAGCTGATATGAGCTGTCAGTTATCCCCGGCATTTCTTGACGTATGGCAGGTCATGGCAGACATCCTTGGTGAACCCATGTTCGGCATATTCAACCACAGAAAAACACGTTTATATCGTATTTATTTCATCTTCACTCGGAAAATATTTAGGGTATTTTATTCTACACATGACGGTAGCTCTTATATATGTATATAAATTATACTTGTTCATTATATCAGGAATGGTATGTGAGACTTCCACCTTTTCCATTACTGTAAGTGCAATCAAAGCAGGAAGAGGTAATCAATGGTCAAAATAAACATTTTTTAATATAGAAAGCACACGTCTAGTATTTATCCGACCCATCAATCACTCAACAACTTTCTAATCAAGTATTGTACATCGCATTGGGATTGATAATTTTGAAAACACTGCCTAATCTTTGAGATTATACATTTTCGTTTTTTAGAAATCGCAAATATATTCTTTCCTGGAAAAGTCCTTGCGATGATATAGGCCAGTTTGGAGAGCACAAAGCCGCAGAGTATCAAAAATATATATAGTTTAACCTGTCTATAGCGTCCCCTCTTGGGACTCGCCAAAATAGGGTGCTATAGAGAGGGAATCGAACCCACAATGTTCCGCTTACCGGGCAGATGCCATGTCCACTAGGCTACCCTGGACTAAAAGTATCCAGGGATGGGAATCGAACACACAGTGTTCCGCTTACCGGGCAGATGCCATGTCCTTTAGGCTACCCTGGACTGGAGGGGGTGCTATAGACAGGTCACTTTTAATGTAAAATGTTTACATTTTAATGTTTAATATCGGACGCTATAGAGAGGAAGGCGCTATTTAGAGGGGACGTTATAGACAGGTTTAACTGTATATATAAAAATTGAAAATATGTTAATAAAATAATGAATATGCTTCAACATAGCTCCTTCTCTACAGAGGCTGTGACTCACAGCTTGCAAATCTTGTTTTTACTGCATGGATCTCACGTATTTTGCCAAAGATTTCCTTGAAGTCTTGGAAATTTTATTCTAGTAGCTTTGCGTCCATTTTTTTGCGGCATAAAGTAGAACTTTGTATAATAATATAAAATATTTGGCTACAATATCATCAACTTCTAAAATCCCTGGCATTTTTAATCTATTAATGGACTTTAGACTATGAAGAATAGATGCAGGGTCATATCTTTGTTCGAAAATTACTAAAAGATATTATTCTGTTTTGAAAATAGAGCAATCCATAAATAAATCTTTAATTAAAAAGGCATATATTGGATCAAAATATCATTTATTTTACCAATATTTACCTAAGTCTTTTTAAAAACTTAATGCTGTTGACGTTATGTGGCGCTGAGTTTGTTGTTGACACACTTTAAAATGTTATAACACCTTGGTAAAGGTTGGCGTTCAGCCAACTTAAATATTGGTAAAATAAATGATATTTTGATCCAATATATGTCTTTTTAATTAAATATTATTCTGTGTAAAATCCAAACGTGAATGAACGTACGATGTTTAAAAAATAAATACTCCTAGGTAGAAAATTAATGATGTTGTATGAAATTTTTCAAACGTTTTTTTTTAAAGGAATCATCTAATATTTTTGCTCTAACTATATTAAAAAACAATAATATTTAATCTTACACGTAATAAATATATATAAATCTTTCCATTATCGATAATTCTAGAAAAAAAAATCTAGTGTAAATTATAGATTCAATTATATATTTATTTTAAATAACTTTGTAGTATTTTATAAGGAATAAAGTATTTCTCATAAAGTTTAATTGATTTTAGTTAATTTTTCTTATTTAATTCATCATTTAATTTTTTAAATTAATTGAATAATGAACATTTATATGTATATTAAAATAAACGGTATATTTATATATTTAAATATATTATATATAAATAGATTTTTTTAAATTTGATTTTTCAATCAAAGCGAAATAAAGGGGTAAAATTGAACCAAACGAAAATGTCCTGATATTGTTAGCGCATGCGCTACCACCCTGGTCGTCTGCGGGATAACTTCCGGCTTGACCACTGACCCGCTAACACTCTGCACACGTGAATGGCTGCCTGCCATATTGGCCAAGTTGAAATATGATGTTCATTTTGGATTATACATATCGTGTGTATGGGTTGTAAATTAAAGTGTTTTAAACCTATATTTTATCATAATTTTATTTTATTATAATTGTAGAATAGTGCTTTATAGCGTTGTATATTTAAATAAAATTATATTTTATATATATAAATAATTTTGAAAATAGATCTATAAATAGATCTTTAATTAAAAATGCATATATTGGTTTGAAAATAATTCGTTCAGCCAATTGAAATATTGGTAAATTATTGTTTTGCACCAAAATATGCCTTTTTAGTTAAATATATAAATTAATGATGATAAGTTGTTCGTTGAATATATTTTATATAGGAAAATTAATTACTCTTGTGCAAAATTCTAATTTATAAATAAATACCAAAATAAAAAATATATATAAATATTGATTTCCCAAGTTTTTTTTTTTTTTTTTTTTTTTTTTTTTTAATAATTGATTCCGTAAGAATTTACCATGGTATATATATAATTTATATTATTAAAAAATATATATTTATTGTAAATTATATATATAATTTTATCAATCTTTTTTTAAAAAATATTGTTTTGTTTTTTTATTTGAAGACAATAAAATTTGGAAAGTTAAAAGTTCCGAATTAATGGCCTTATTTGAGATAAGTTCAAAATGCAAAATTCCTTTTAAAGTTTCGTTTAATGCATAGAAATCTTTTCAAATTTCACTCAAAACTTTTTGTTCAACCTTTTATAAGGGAGTGATATGCGTCTTTGAGTGATTTTTGGTAAATAACTCGATATTCATTCAGGCAATTCAGATTCTGTTTGGACTATAGCGTATCAAAAATTTAGAGAAGGTTTAACTGGGTTAGAATTCAAACTGTTATGCACGACTCCATATAGGTTATATGCCAGCTACGTTAAAGTGCTGGTTTTATCCAGTATTTTCCGGAGGTCACCTACAGAGAGGTGTAACTTTGACCTGGTATTAAACTAGGATAAGTAAAAAAAAAAATTAGAATTCAAACTGATATCTGTTAAGGAACTTGTAGACAAAGATATTGATAATGATAATATTAGTGCCCTTCTATTTCCAGTAAAAAAGCTTCATTCTTATCTCCACTCAATCATACGAGTAGAGCTTGACTTTTAATGGTGTCTGCTGGGGATTAGTGACAAAAGTTACTATTTACGCGTTAACACACAAATACAATATTAGGGCCTACAGTAAGAGTAACTTAAGCACAGAAAAGTCGTGGACTCAAAAGTACAACACAAAAAAAAAAGAAGTAAATAATAAACCACAATTTGTTAAATAAAATAAAAAACAGTACTTAGCTTTATTGCTGCTTAGGTAGGGATCGGACCGGGGTTACACAGGTATGCGCCGAGATTGCCAGACAGGGATATAGCACGCAGAGAACACTTTAAGCGTCTCCACACGATATTCCACCACACTCGCCTCGACTCATATCATAGCCCACTTTAAATACAAACATGGCCACATTCGTCCAATGAGAAGGCGGGAGAGATTTGTTCACAAACAAACGAAAACACAAATTCTTTCCACTAAAACCTGAGATAAGATATGATAAGATTGCAAATATTTGTCAATATAATTTGACATTAGTAGAGTTCATCAATGGATGAATAAATACAGTAAATAATGTGGTTTAGGGTTGCAGGTTTAAAATTTGAGAATTGCTAATAGTAAAACGTTATATTGCACAAAAGAGAATACTTCATTAGTTTTTTTTATAGGAAAACTACACCAAAATTTTCAGTGAGGGTTATACAATAAGCCATATTTTTCCAAAGAGAAAAAAGAAATTGAAATATCTCATTATATCTTTGAGTGCCAGTATATTAGCGAAGAAAGAGAGATGTTTTTCTCAAAAGTAAACGACAGCCAACTTACTTCAGTACAAAGTATTTTAACCAGCGCCATATCAAGTCGAATGGTTGTTCTGTCCCTGTATAACTTTTACAAAGCAGTAAGTAGGAACTTGATTTATCGTTTTCTCCTCTACTACATGATGGTGATTGATCATCGTGAGGATATCGTTGTAAGCCGGCAATGAGAGAGGAGAATCTGTATAAGACTGGTGTCTTAATAAAGGTTTGTTGTATGTTTGTAACATATAGAGGACATACTACATGATGGTGATTGATCATTGTGAGGATATCGTTGTAAGCCGGGAATGAGAGAGGAGAATCTGTATAAGACTGGTGTCTTAATAAAGGCTTTGTGTGTTTGTAACATATAGAGGACATACTAAATGATGGTGATTGATTATCGTGAGGATATCGTTGCAAGCCGGCAATGAGAGAGGAGAATCTGTATAAGACTGGTGTCTTAATAAAGGCTTTGTTGTGTGTTTGTAACATATAGAGGACATACTACATGATGGTGATTGATCATTGTGAGGATATCGTTGTAAGCCGGCAATGAGAGAGGAGAATCTGTGTAAGACTGGAGTCTTAATAAAGGCTTTGTTTTGTGTTTGTAACATATAGAGGACATACTACATGATGGTGATTGATCATTGTGAGGATATCGTTGTAAGCCGGCAATGAGAGAGGAGAATCTGTATAAGACTGGTGTCTTAATAAAGGTTTGTTGTGTGTTTGTAACATATAGAGGACATACTACATGATGGTGATTGATCATCGTGAGGATATCGTTGTAAGCCGGCAATGAGAGAGGAGAATCTGTATAAGACTGGTGTCTCAATAAAGGTTTGTTGTGTGTTTGTAACATATAGAGGACATACTACATGATGGTGATTGATCATTGTGAGGATATTGTTGCAAGCCGGCAATGAGAGAGGAGAATCTGTATAAGACTGGTGTCTTAATAAAGGCTTTGTTGTGTGTTTGTAACATAGAGGACATACTACATGATGGTGATTGATCATTGTGAGGATATCGTTGTAAGCCGGCAATGAGAGAGGAGAATCTGTATAAGACTGGTGTCTTAATAAAGGTTTGTTGTGTGTTTGTAACATATAGAGGACATACTACATGATGGTCATTGATCATTGTGAGGATATTGTTGCAAGCCGGCAATGAGAGAGGAGAATCTGTATAAGACTGGTGTCTTAATAAAGGCTTTGTTGTGTGTTTGTAACATATAGAGGACATACTACATGATGGTGATTGATCATTGAAGGATATCGTTGCAAGCCGGCAATGAGAGAGGAGAATCTGTATAAGACTGGTGTCTTAATAAAGGCTTTGTTGTGTGTTTGTAACATATAGAGGACATACTACATGATGGTGATTGATCATTGTGAGGATATCGTTGTAAGCCGGCAATGAGAGAGGAGAATCTGTATAAGACTGGTGTCTTAATAAAGGCTTTGTTGTGTGTGATAATGATGATGCTGTAAAGAAACAGATAACGATAAGAAAATATAGAGAGGGAGAAGAGAAAGTTGAAGCCTCGTAAGTCAATACATTATCTTCAGATAAACATATGTTTTAAAAAGGACCATTTCGAAATACGCTTGTCAACCGTTTGAAAAAGGATGAAGAAAATGGTTAGGAAAACCGATTTAAAATAACACAAGGAAAGAGTAGAATTAAAAAAGAAAGGTACGATGACCCATTTAAAAAACGGATCTTCTTTTTTTAGGACATTGGGTGAATTCTGAAGGGTTGGGGTGGGGTGGGTGCTGACGTATTTCTGGAGAACCTCCCGTGGGGGACATCCGCCTCCTGACACTATCCCATTGCGTGGTTTGTCATCCATGGGGACATCCTCCTTCTGACACTATCCCATGTCGTGGTTTGTCATCCATGGGGACATCCGCCTTCTGACACTATCCCATGTCGTGGTAGTTTCATCCATGGGGACATCCGCCTTCTGACACTATCCCATGTCGTGGTTTGTCATCCATCGGGACATCCGTCTTCTGACACTATCCCAGGTCGTGGTTTGTCATCCATGGGGACATCCGCCTTCTGACACTATCCCATGTCGTGGTTTGTCATCCATCGGGACATCCGTCTTCTGACACTATCCCATGTCGTGGTAGTTTCATCCATGGGGACATCCGTCTTCTGACACTATCCCATGTCGTGGTTTGTTATCCATGGGGACATCCGCCTTCTGACACTATCCCATGTTGTGGTTTGTCATTCATCGGGACATCCGTCTTCTGACACTATCCCAGGTCGTGGTTTGTCATCCATCGGGACATCCGTTTTCTGACACTATCCCATGTCGTGGTTTGTCATCCATCGGGACATCCGTCTTCTGACACTATCCCATGTCGTGGTTTGTCATCCATCGGGACATCCGTCTTCTGACACTATCCCAGGTCGTGGTTTGTCATCCATCGGGACATCCGTCTTCTGACACTATCCCATGTCGTGGTTTGTCATCCATCGGGACATCCGTCTTCTGACACTATCCCAGGTCGTGGTTTGTCATCCATCGGGACATCCGTTTTCTGACACTATCCCATGTCGTGGTAGTTTCATCCATGGGGACATCCGCCTTCTGACACTATCCCATGTCGTGGTGGTTTCAACCATGAGGACATCCGCCTTCCGACACTATCCCATGTCGTGATTTGTCATCCATGGGAACATCCGCCTTCTGACACTATCCCATGTCGTGGTTTGTCACCATGGGGACATCCGCCTCCTGACACTATCCCATGTCGTGGTGGTTTCATCCATGGGGACATCCGCCTTCTGACACTATCCCATGTCGTGGTTTGTCATCCATGGGGACATTCACGCGCTGAATTGTGTGCTATTGGAAGCATCCACTAGCAGCAGCCGGGAAGGGACATCCGCCTTCTGAGACGATTCATGTCGAGATAGTGGGAATATACATCAGTCAACTTCCAATAGCTCCTGGTTCAAATCAGACAATCCCGGCGGTATCAAATGTAGATAAATGTATAGACCTGGATTCATCCCTAGTAGAAATATAAATTTATTTAGTCAAATATGGTGAATAGTAATGAAAAATAATAATGAATCGTAATGAACGGAAGGGAGAGCTACGGGGACGTAAAGGAAGGCTACGGGAACGTAAAAGCGAGCTACGGGGACGTAAAGGAGAGCTACGGGAACGTAAAGGAGAGCTACGGGAACGTAAAGCTGAGCTACGGGAACGTAAAGCTGAGCTACGGGAACGTAAAGCTGAGCTACGGGAACGTAAAGCTGAGCTACGGGAACGTAAAGCTGAGCTACGGGAACGTAAAGGAGAGCTACGGGAACGTAAAGGAGAGCTACGGGAACGTAAAGGAGAGCTACGGGAACGTTAAGGAGAGCTAGGGGAACGTAAAGGAGAACTACGGGAACTTAAAGGAGAACTACGGGAACGTAAAGGAGAACTACGGGAACGTAAAGGAGAACTACGGGAACGTAAAGGGGAACTACGGGAACGTAAAAGAGAACTAGGGGAACGTAAAGGAGAGCTACGGGAACGTAAAGGAGAGCTACGGGAACGTAAAGGAGAGCTACGGGAACGTAAAGGAGAGCTACGGGGACGTAAAGGAGAGCTACGGGAACGTAAAGGAGATATACGGGAACGTAAAAGAGAGATACGGGAACGTAAAAGAGAGATACGGGAACGTAAAAGAGACCTACGGTAACGTAAAGGAGAACTACGGGGACGTAAAGGAGAGCTACGGGAACGTAAAGGAGAGCTACGGGGACGTAAAGGAGAGATACGGGAACGTAAAAGAGACCTACGGGAACGTAAAGGAGAGCTAGGGAAACGTAAAGGAGAGCTACGGGGGCGTAAAGGAGAGATACGGGAACGTAAAAGAGAGATACGGGAACGTAAAGGAGAGCTACGGGAACGTAAAGGAGAGGCGCCACGAAGGAGTTGAATGGCGCAGCTATGTAAATATTGGACTGCCGCCGCGGGGATCCAAGGACGTGATGTGGAAAAAAAATCCGGGTCGTGGTGTCCTGGGTCAAATCTTCCATTTTCTGCCTTCAGTGATTGTTCTCCTGATTTCCTCCTTCCCCGCCGAATATCGCCTTTTTTTCTAGCGACTTATTGATTTTATGGAATCCTATATTTATAGATGCCATTTATAGAAGTCGGAAAAACGACGAATCCGGCAGTTTATTGGGGATACTGCGACCTGGGGACTATGTGGCATTTTACTCTGGATATCTACCACTGGTGGAACCTTTAATACAGTCTGTAGTGTTAATATGGCTATACGGTTAATACGGTCTGTAGCGTTAATATGGCTATACGGTTTAATACGGTCTGTAGCGTTAATATGGCTATACGGTTTAATACGGTCTGTAGCGTTAATATGGCTATACGGTTAATACAGTCGATACGGCTATACCGATAACACGACTAATTTTCGTGGACCAATTAAAGGAACTCGCTGGCTTAACGGTCACCAAGATGGTATATTGAGCTCTAGACAGAGATGACTGGCGTCACATCGTGTTTGGGATGTAATACATACAGTGGGTCACAACGTTTGATCACGAATAAAATGATATTACAGTTAATATAGCTATACTTTTTGAAGATCTTGAAAGAAAGTTAAAGATTCAATAGACCACTTGGAATTTCTTTCTATCAAATCCTATGGCTCAGAATGTTACCTCTATGGCTATATCAGAATATAGAAGTCTGAGGGGTCATATTTATCACTTCCGTCAACCCATATTTATAATGGGGACACTTTTTAAAGTATATATATAATAAAAATATAAAAATGCAGTATAATTGTGAAATTTTACTAAGATCAGGTGGATAAATTAAGATAAAAGACATCTCCTGATCTTGTAACTAAAAATGTATGGTATGCCCCATCTGTAGAAAAAAACCTGAATGGTGAATGCTCTACTTGTGTAACCTGTTTGCTATGGAAAAAGGTTTTTTTCCCTCTTCTTTTCTATTCTAGCAAAAATAAACCTCATCATACTTGCCCACTGTCTTCGCAAACAACCTTTCTTCAACACTGTTGCTTATTGTATATCCACAGTCGCTAGAATTATCAAATAGCTAAAAGAAAGTATAAAAGCATAGGTTGCTTCTCTCATTAAAATAAATGTCAAAACTGGGTACCATCTTTTGATCATCGCTGCAAACTATCGGCTTCGAGTCGGTGACAAAGCCACAACACCAGCTTTGGCAAAGTGAGAATGGTCCACCTAGAGACCATGGTTTCAGGATAATGGCCCGAGAGGAAATTTATCTATAAATGCATATGGCGTCTCTCCCGTTAATAAATGTCAAAACTAGACACCAACTCAATTTGCCAAAGCTGGTATTGTGGCTTTGTCAGTGACCCGAGGCCGCTAGTTTGCGGTGACGGTCAATAAATGGCGTCTAGTTTTGACGTTTAATTTGATGGGAGAGGCCCTCCATGCTTTCAATTTCCTCCCATCAGAATTTCCATCTAAAAGGAAGTAGTTATACTGTTCCCCGTATAGCTGGAGCTCAGGAAGAAGACTGTGGTACTGGAAAAAAATCAAAACAAAAGATTAACCTTGATGGAGGGCCATGGCAGACAGGATGGTTCTGTGTTGATGCCCATGGGTGGTTCTCTACTGAGCGAGGTAGTGGACGGTGGTGTAACCCGAGGAATTCATTAGACTTCTCCCCCCCTCCCCCTTGAGGAATTTAGCCTAAATTTGATGTCAAGCTTCCGGGAGCTCTTGGTTCCGTCTGCTGACTCTGCGGTGGTCTGTTGGGAAACCTCTCCGCTGGAGATACCATCTATTTTTGACCGTTTGGTTTAGATTACATCTATGGATGGATTTGTTTTGGTCGTTTATTTTACATGTTATTGTTGATCTGTTTGTTTTGACTGTTTGGTTTCGATTGCAATGTTAGATTTGTTTAGACCTTTTGGTTTAGATTACATCTATGAATTTGTTTTGTTCGTTTATTTACATGTTATTGTTGATCTGTTTGTTTTGATCGTTTGGTTCAAATTACATTTATGGATTTGTTTTGTTCGTTTATATTTACATAAAATTGTAGTCTTTTTTTATCGTTTGGTTTCGATTGCATTGTGGTATTTGTTTTGTTTTCGTTTATCGTTTGGTTTAGATTATATTGTTGAATTTCTTCGTTTTCGTCCATTTAGTTATCATTGTTGATCTCTTTTTTAATCGTTTGGTTTATATTACATTGTTGGATTTCTTTTTCTTTTTTTTTTCCGATTATTTAGATGCTATTGTTGATTTCTTTATTTTGTTCGTTTATTCAACTATTGTTGATCTATGCCTATTTATTCTTTTATTTAGATCCATATTTAATGGTTTTAAAGAACAGCGATTCGAGTCACGAGAAGACATAATAGAAAAATCCCCGAAGTTTCTCAGACACTTGAAAGAAAAAGACTATAAAAAATGGTAAAAAAAAATTGGGAAACGAGATGGCATAGATGTTAAGACGTGGAAAGGGATTGTTTCGAAGATTACTAAATAAAATTTTCTTTTGATATCTTGTATTATTATTTTATTTATTAAAAAAAAACCTGGAGTTGAATAAAAGTACCATTTATTAACATTCTTATAATATATATGAATTTAAATGATAATTGTCTGAAACATTTTTTTCTATATTTATCATTTAAAATTAAAGCAACAAATGCAAGGATAAAGGGAGTTAATCTCTTTTTAAAATGTAAATGTAGCGTAGAAATAATTTATATTTTAATTTAATTATTCAATGAAATTATTCAACAGGTTATATAAATATATATTACTCTGTTTATGTAAAATAATGATCAAAATATTTATTTGCTTGCTTTGCTCAAGATTCTCTAGCTGTAGATAGTTTTGTTGATAATTGTCGACTAGACGTACTGACGTCATCAATAAACACGCTTACATCTTAAGATATTCCAAGACTTGATTTCTACGCTACAATATAACAATTTTCTAAAGTTTTAATAATTTAGAATTTTATCAAAAGAATAGCTAACACCCAATATGCAATTTAAACAATGTCTAATGGCGTGTTCTGCCCTCTTAAAACATACTTTGCGTTAATTGGGCTAGAAGTACACTCATGGGCAAAACTTGAGGAAATGAAAGTTTGGTATCTGGTTGTCTTGTTTCTTTTTGAAGAAGATAGGCAATTTTGTTCACACTTGGTCATCTCGTGTCTTCAATAAAGGTCACTGTAATATCTTTCAGAGTTATTATCTGAATCCCTATATTTTGCTGAAAGGTACAACTTCCTTAAGTTTGAAGGAGACAGAGGCAATTTTATTCACACTTGGTTATCTCGTGTGTCTTCAATAAAGGTCACTGTGTATCAAATATTTTTCAGAGTTGTCTAAATCCTGATAGTCATGTTAAAAGGTACAACTTCCTTTAAGTTTTGTCCATTAGTTTATATATATGGAATGCGTTTAGCATTCTTCAATACTTTATTAATCAGGCGTGCACCGTTATACGAACTCTATACGCCAACTTTAGCAATCTTCTGTAAGCATGCGCCATCTGGTGCAAATAACCACTACGCATGCGCAGTGTCACACATATTTTTTTTTCCAATCGCAGTTGCATGCACACGGCCAACACTCCCACTCAGCCATTTCCTTTACAGCTTTTTAAAAAGATTTTTGTTTCAGAAATAAAATTGAGATTTTTAGTCATGTTAACCATTTTGAGGTTTTAGTTATTTTCATCTTTAACTGCAGCAAGTGTACACGATGACCATTTAAATCTGGAAGAGAACCGTTATCTTAGTTTTAAGGTGAAAACATCAGGCTTCCAGAGATAAATGAAGAAAAAGGAATCTCCTTATCGAGAAACTGAAAGTAGCTGAAGTTGCACGATAAGGAGATGCCTTTTTCTTAATGTATCCACATTATCTCAGTACAATTTCATATTTGTACTATTTTTTCACATTCAAGAGATCAAGTTTCTTATGAACATTTTTTTTAAATTCTTATCTCTAGCTTTTGGGAATGAAATCTCTTCTACGGAAGAAAACACGATACAATGAATAGCCAATAGAACAAGAGTTATAATATGGTATTGACGATTTAATGTATTGTATTTTCTCATATAGATGGGTTTTAATGCCCGAAAACTAGAGATAGGAATAAAAAAATATATAAAGAAAATTATCCCTGGAAAAAAACCTGATGTTTTCACCCTAATATTTGATACATGGAATATTTTATTGAATTTATCTCGGTTTGGAAAACACATTCTTCTGTCAATTGGTATAGTAAATTACGCAAGTCTGATTATACATTAAAAAATGTAAATCTCGAGGTTTTACTCGTGGGGAGGTAAATTTGGTCAAATTTAACCTACTACATATTTCATTATTCTTCTTTATATATACACTCATGGACAGAATTTAATGAAGATGTACCTTTTAGCATGTATTTCGGGATTCAGACAATAACTGAAAAATATTTGATACACAGTGACCTTTATTGAAGACACACGAGATAACCAAGTGCGAACAATCACTGTCTCCTTTAAACTTAAGGAAGTTGTACCTTTTAGCATGTATATCGGGATTCAGACAATAACACTGAAAGATATTACAGTGACCTTTATTGAAGGTACACGAGATAACCAAATGTGAACAAAATTGCCTCTGTCTCCTTAAAACTTAAGGAAGTTGTACCTTTTAGCATGTGTATCGGGATTCAGACAATAACTCTGAAATATATTACAGTGACCTTTATTGAAGACACACGAGATAACCAAATGTGAACAAAAAAAATTGCCTGTCTCCTTAAAAAAAAAAGAAAAAAAAAAAGACAACTGGCGATATAAAAAGAAATTACACTTCCTTAAATTTTGTCCATGAGTGTAGGCAACCTCGATGTTACGATTAAATTTTGATATTTTATAATCTCTTACTTTTAATACAACGCTGAAAATGGCTACCTTTTTAATATTTATATTTTCGAAAATGATAATATGAATTGTTAATAATAAATTGTAGAAGTTTATGGATCACTTATATTTATAATAATTTTAAGTTCTGAAGATAAGAGGTTGCCTTGCAGACGACATTCATAATTCTTTAGATAACAGACATTTCGGCCAGTAGTTTTTATTCTTTAAGAGCTTTCCATAAAGCTTCATTCCATTTTTTTCCTGACTAGTACAAAAGATTTTGTCGAAATATCGAAAAATAAACTCTCCTGACCAAAATACCTTATTTCAAGGAATAAGGTAATCCTCTCGTGTGTGCGATTTAAAAAAAAAACACCCTTTTGGTTAATATTTAAACATTATTGGAAACGTACTCTCTTAATTTCCCACTATTAGCATACGTCAATTCTACAGTAAATGTTGGAACTAACACTTACTCACATATTCTTATGCTCAGCAATGGCCGCAGCCTAGCAGAAAATTGACATGGACCCAGAACAGCAGCTTTACACACCCAAGATAGAGGACATTACTGCTGCTGTGATAGAGATGCATGGAGACATCTGAGGCTTCTTTGGACACGACAACAACAACAGTAAATGTTCTGAGATTAAACTGGATAATGGAAAAGGGTGCTGTAGAAGAGATCATTCTATATTTTCTAATAAATCCCAACATACTATAGATGAAAGATAATTATTTCATTAAAACCTTGGATAAATAAACTTTTTAATTAAGAAAAAAGCATCTCCTTATCTGGCAACTGAAATTTGCTGATGGCTTGCGTTATCATTCAGTTTCACGATAAGGAGATGCTTTTTTCTTAATTTATCTATCTTATCCATTCACATTTGTACTGTATTTTTTCAAACTTTATAATTACAGATTAATCGTTAGGTGATATTTCTTAATATTAGTTTATGTTGGTTTAATATAGATAAAGAATTGAAACCAAAAGATCGAAATTTAAAGAAAATATTGAATTTTCAACAGTTTGAACCATTTCTTAATGTTTATTTATACCTTCACTATATAAATGTACCTTAATTCTATATTTGAAAAATTATTAGGAATGCCCCTAAAGGTATTTACTTATGTGTATTTTGAAAATAGAGCAATCTATAAATAAATCTGTAATTAAAAAGGCATATATTGGATCAAAATATAATTTATTTTACCAATATTTTAGTTGGCTGAACGCCAACCTTTATCAAGGTGTTATAACATATTTAATGTAAATATTAAATATTATTATTAATTATTTAATATTAAATATGTTATAACACTTTGATAAAGGTTGGCGTTCAGCCAACTGAAATATTGATAAAATAAATGATATTTTGATCCAATATATGCCTTTTTTAATTAAAAAAATATGTGTATGTTATTTTCAGAGAAGAAATTCAATAGTTTCCTAAGATACGTGGTTATAAAAAATTAAAATAGATCTTATTTTATTCCTCAAAAAGGGAAGTACCGCAAACCGTTTTGTATCAAAAATATTCTGCGAAATAATTAATAGCCCGACCCCAAAATGACAATCGACAATCCTGGATTTCCCTCTAGACGAGCTTTAATTGGAAGGATTTCTTTCTTTTGGATATATAAAAAAAGATATATAATTATATATATCGTATTAATTAAGAAATGTTCATTACGGGCTAACATACTTTTATAATAATAATTTGTTATACAATCTTTTGGCTACAAAATAATTCAGTCAGCATTGTAATTGTGTGTGTTTGTGTAAAACGTCATTATTACATTTTATATAATATATATTCCCATATTTGTATTAAAATAGTTTATCAATATGTATTAATAATTTATATATAGCTACACGATAAATGCATAAGATATTATTTAATATTAGTCAAATATGTTATAAATATTTAATAATTATTTTTAAGATGAAAAATCTTAAGTCCATTAATTGAAAATCGTCTTTTTAAAAAACTAAATAGCGTTGAATATTTCAATCCTTTAAAAAAATATTATATATAATTTAATCTACAATCATATTTTCTATTTTCAATTTAAATTTGTACATATATATCATATATCTAAAGTAAAAAAAAATCGATATATAAATAAGTCACAAAGACAGCTTCTTCGAATTATCGATGAACAAATTCTTTTCGTTGTGCAATTTGGCCCTCCAAATAGACCATTGACGTCATTAGAAAAGGATAAAGAAGGTTCTAGAAAAAAAGGCAAATTCACAGAAAGCATGCCGCAAGGGAGCGCTCGCTAAATAAGGAAATGGGACACGACGCGGATATGGCCTGATCATCATCACAGCCAGCCCCCAGTCGTCTGTTTTGTAAATATGACGTTTCGTTTGCTTTTCATTTCTATCCTAATTTGGCGAGATTTGGCCAAACGATGCCGCTAATTTTTATTCAAAGATCACGCATGTAAATTTTAAAAAGAAAAATATATAAAAATTTTAACACTTACAAATATATATTTTCTTATACGAGTATAAATTATTCTTTATATATTATTTTATTTAAATTGGTATTTAGAAAAGTATTTTATAAATTTTAAATAATAATATTTTTGTAGATTCAGAATTGTTATATTGATATATATTTTATGCTTGTTTTTATTATATTAGTAGAAGTTTTAAGAGTTTAATTATATTTCCCATTCCTCCACTCTTCAAAAGAGATAAAAATAAAAATGAAAATTAAAATAACAATTTTAAATTATTACATATAAACCCCAATATACTTATATTTTAATTCAAATATGATAATTACCCAGAACTATTTCGAAAATTAAGACGATCTATATTATACTTCAGGATAAATATAGTTTATTTTTCTTTTTATCTCACTTTTAAAATATATAAATGCGAGTTTTTTTTAATATCAAAATTCATATTATATTTAAATATATACGCAAATATATTTCTCCACTTTTATATATTAGAATAATTAGTTCTTAAATCTACAAGACAAAATGTTATACTAAATTGTTTTAATAAAGACTTTTGTGTTTATATTTTACGTTTTATTTATTATGTTATATATATTTTTCCACATTTCTTCTCTAATAATAGACGCAGAAACATTATATGAAAATGAATTGAAGTAGATAATAGGGAAAATGCTCGTATTCTATACTATACAGCATGCGCTATACTGTAGAATTACATCAAATGTCTACATTGAAAAGTTAGATCAACTTTGCATTTGCCACCTACTATATTATTCTGTTTTGAATATAGAGTAATCCATAAATAAATCTTTAATTATAAAGGCATATATTGGATCAAAATATCATTTATTTTACTAAATTATCAGTTGGCTGAACGCCAACCTTTATCAAGGTGTTATAACATATTAATGTGTGTCAACAACTGGTAAAATAAATGATATTTTGATCCAATATATGCCTTTTTAATTAAATATTATTCTGCTTGCTTAACCACCTGGTAAAGTTAGACTGACATTTAGATACTTTATAAAATACTCAAAGTTGATTTTTGTTTCAAATTGAGGAATTCATTTATATTCTTATTATCCGAAAATTATACTTAATTCAATTTGAAATAAAATAGACAGGTGTAAAAAGAATATATCAATCTAGAAGAATACTCGCTTCCATGTCTAATTTTAAAGAATATGAAAAAATAGTCTGAAAGAATTTAATGTGAATTCGTCTTTTTTTTTTTTTAAACTAGTATGATACAAAATAGCGATGATTATAAGCAAGAAAGAATGTTTGATAAGACCTAATTTTAAGAAATTAAATCCTTCCTCCAGACTTATATGCAATAGAGGGAGAAGGCGGTAGATTATATCTGGGATGGGGTAACGGTATGAAGTTGAAGGATTTGTAATAGAGAGGCTATATATACTTTTATATTAAGAAATTGATTAAAAGTATTTGATTAAAACGTCATTTACAAAACTTGTGGAAGTTTTACCTTTTAGCATGTATATATGAATTCAGAGAATAACTCTTGAAAGATATTTGATACATAGTTACCTTTTTATAATACAATATAATGCGGCTTATGATTGTAGAACGAGATTTGACAATTTTACCGCAAATGTTTCTTTTGAACGAAAAATTTAAATTTATTTTAAAGAGGAATAACGACTATTTATATCATTAGGAATGAAGTACGAAAGGATTAATTGTGTAGAGTAATGATAAATGGAAATTGTGACCTTTATTGTAGACACACGAGATAAACAAGTGCGAACAAAATTGCCTTAAAAGCGATATAAAAGACTTTCCAAATTCTTAAGTTGTGTTAATGAATGTAGATATACCATTAAAAACGCTCGATTTTTTAAATAGATAAAGTATATATAAATGAGGTTGAAGTTTTGACATCCAGATTGTGTTTAAGAAAATGCCTGTAAAGTAATTCTACAACAGTGAGATCTATTAACATTGTCAGCTCTTTGTTTTTGGTATATTAAAAGGTTTATTGTGATAATTGCAAATATTTACGGTCATAGACTTGTCTTAAGGAAACTGATTGGACATGACAGCTTACAGATTTGATAATGATATTGCGTACTTGTGTCTAAGAAATATCATATTTAGTTAATCCTTTAATTCCTTAAAACTTTCTTCAATCTGTAAATTGTTTTCCTCGAATACACACAATACTTCAAAATTTGATTTCATTTAACTATATGTACATACCAACCCTTTGTACATATATCAATTGTGTTGATTTTCTTTTCTATTTTCATCTAAAGAAAACTTTCATACTAATTCTTGTACATATTTCAAATATCTTCCTTTCAATGTTTAGTTTACCTTTGTAGTGCAAGTGTCCCTAGGGGGACATAGCGCTCTAAGTCGAAATAAAATCGCAGGTAGAAGTTGAATCCTTGTATCGTGTTGGGCAATGTGGCTTATATCCATGCTAGGAATTCCCACCACGAAGAGCTTGCTTAAGATGAAGAAACCCCACCGTAGATCAATAACCAGGTCAACATGAGCCAAAGGTTCCGTTATCATGACAGTTGAAGCTGGTCGTTTCATCACAGTATTACAGAATGTTCTATACATCATGATAGGCAAGGTATTTCCCCTGCATCCTTCTTTTTGCCGATATGGAAGATAAGCCGAGTTGATATCGTAGATTGCCCTCTTTATGTAATGCTGAAGAATTTATGAAGTTAAAGAGATTTTTCAATGTGTAAAATACGTTTCTTTTGAACAAGACGAGCGAGGTGCCTATCAAAATATTGAAACAAATTCTTGTATAGATAAAAACAATTTTTTTTTCATTGAAGATATGTCAGTGCTTATGTTCGTACAAGGGCAACAATTTAGTTTCAATATATACAATATTTATTTTAAAAAGACATATATTGGATCAAAATATATTTACCAATATTTCAGTTGGCTGAACGCTAGCATTTTTTCAAGGTATCATAACATATTTTGATCCAATATATGCCTTTTTAAAATAAGATCTATGGATTGCTCTATTTTCAAAAAATATAATTACAATATGAATTAATGCAACAGTTTTCTCAAGATGGATTTCTTTTGATTTTATTATTGCATTCTCGAAATTTCGGGCATATCCACCCTTCTCTCTGCAGGAGTACAAGATAAACAATTAATTGGCGCCATTTTTGTACTCCTGTATAGAAGGACAGAAATTCCCGAAAGCTTGAGAATACAACAATAAAAATGAAAAGAAACATCTCCAAAAACTTGTTTATTATTTATAATACAATATAATGCGGCCTATGATTGTAGAACGATATTTGAAATTTATCCCGCAAATGTTCCTTTTGAACGAAAAATCTAAATTTATTTTGGGGAGAAATAACGATTATTTTCAACCTTAGGAATTGAAGTATGAAAGAATGAATTGTGAAGAGTAATGATAAACGGAAAAATAAAGTGTTCAGTCAACAAAGGATTGTTTATTATTTAATCCAGAAGATTGACATGAGTTGGTTGAAAATTTTGATGTTTAAATATTTATTATGATTGAGTAAAACGGTCATAATTTCTGAATTTTGTACATCAAAACTACGAAGAAATAGATCTAAAATAGCCGGTAAAAATATATATAGCAGGTATGATAAAAAAAGAAATCACTATAAATGATTTCAAATAATAAAATTTAAATAAAATAAAATCCATACAGGCATCAATTTCAAAATGGAGTTTCGAAAACCTGAAAATAATATTGTAGCAAAGCATTTATTATCTTTTATGTGCAGATTATTATTTTTTTGATATTTATATTGTCACTGTATAATTATTTTGAATACTCTGTTGATTATCATCATAAATATTTGCATAGTCATCACCCCTTAACATGCTTGTATATTATTACTTGTAAATTAAATTTAAAAAATAGTTTGAATTCTAATCAATAAATTATTTTTACTTAAACTTTTGTAATACTCGTTATCACTACCGTGACAATATTATATATATTTTGCTACTCTGGAAAATTCCTTCATTGCTTAACTTGTATCTTATAAATGTTTATTTGTATTTACGCCTTAAATAAATTGATGTGTCATCCTGAAGTTTGTCTTTTCTGATTTTCTACGTTACAATACCTATCCTCCTGATGTTTATAGTATCCATTATAAATAGCACTTATAAAACAAAAATATTTTTGTTTAAAATTTTCACTTTTTTATTGTAGCGTATATATTTAATTTTTAAAATACAATGGCAGATTATCTTAACACAAATTATACAATAGACTGATCATATATATTTTACATACGAAATATCCTATTATTTCCTTTAGTATAGAGCGCTCACAGACATTCTGTGATATATATTTAAAATTATTTTATTTAAAATCCCGAACACTTGAAAATTTTATTTAGTTGAAGTGCATATACAACAACAACAACAACAACAAAAGGCTTTTATTAGGGCCCATTGCCCTGTATGGATTCGCCATACAACAACAAAATAAAACTAATTTTTTCTCCCTTTCCCCATGTGCACGTGAGCTTTATACACATCTGTTCTAAAACTTTCCTCACTACCTCTTTTGCGTATGAATCTATTTATAATTAATCTGTATAAATTATAGAGTTGTATTGCGATATTTTTTCAATTCGGAAATAGTTTTCAGCGTCTGCAGTGGGTTGCTAAATCTCCAGAAGGTATTTTTAAGAGTTTTTCTCTTTCTTCACCTAAATATTTATATTCTATAATAAAGTGGGAAATTTCATTAGATATCATATGTTGAGGTGTATATACATACGTTCTAATAGAATTTAGAGAAAATTCCCATCATTTAATGCAGTTGTAACTCGAAAATTAAATGTTATCTAATGAAGAAACCTACCATTAATTATCATTGGCATTTTATTAATATAAAGTAGCCCTAAATTAATAATATCACAATATATATATTTTGGCAGATTGTAGCTTCTTCTATCCTTTAAGGGCATAATGTCTGCCTCATAAAGTACAATATCGTTAGGGCATGTATTTCGAAGACCTGTAATAATTCTAGCTGCACTTAGTTATATCCTTTCCAGTGATTTTAGATTTGTTTCAGATGCTGTACCATAGATTTGATATCCATATTCCTGGTATAGGAACCCTTATAGGTTTATCTTTTTAGAAGGATAGATTTTTAATGAAGAACGTATATATAGGATTAGGTTTAAAGTAAGCCATATTTGAACCGCTTGAATATTTAATCTTGATTTGAATAACGTGTTACCGTAACTATATTGCATATTAGCGATGAGAGAGCTAAAGCGATCCAGGTCTATATCCAGCCATATATCGAACCACTTAAAATATTTATCTTGATTTGCATAAAGTGTTTACGTAACTATATTTCATATTGGCGATGAGAAAGCTAAAGCGATCCAAGTCTATATCCAGCCCATATTTGAACCGCTTAAATAGTTTATCTTGATTTGCATAACGTGTAACCGTAACTATATTGCATATTGACGATAAGAGAGTTAAAGCGATCCAGGTCTATATCCAGCCATATTTGAACCGCTTAAATGGTTTATATTGATTTGCATAACGTGTTACCGTAACTATATTGCATATTAGCGATGAGAGAGCTAAAGCGATCCAGGTCTATATACAGCCATATTTTAACCGCTTAAATAGTTTATCTTGATTTGCATAACGTGTTACCGTAACTATATTGCATATTGACGATAAGAGAGTTAAAGAGATACAGGTCTATATCCAGCCATATATCGAACCACTTAAATATTTTATCTTGATTTGCATAAAGTGTTTACGTAACTATATTTCATATTAGCGATGAGAGAGATAAAGCGATCCAGGTCTATATACAGCCATATATCGAATTACTTAAATATTTTATTTTGACTTGCATAACGTGTTACCGTAACTATATTGCATATTGGCGATAAAAGAGTTAAAGTGACCGGGTCTATATCCAGTTTCAGGATGTTCCAGTCTGCAGGAACTTGGCTATCCCCGGGAAGTCTCCTTCCTCTATAAAAATGGAATTCCTCCTCCAGAAACATCTAATAATACCGAACATTAAATCCTTCAAGTGGTCGCAGCTTTATTTTTGGGCGCTGTAAAGAAGGCAGTTTCCTCTTCAGCGGCCGCTTCACCTCCGTCCGCTTCACGCTCCCATTCCACAGCTAGCTCCGCCCAAGGTCGGCTTCTCTAGGGCAGCCCCGCTACTATCTATGTGAGAACATCTACACGTACCTATGTGAGAACATCTACACGTATCTATGTGAGAACATCTACACGTACCTATGTGAGAACATCTACACGTACCTATGTGAGAACATCTACACGTACCTATGTGAGAACATATACAAGCACCTATGTGAGAACATCTACACGTATTTATGTGAGAACATCTACACGTATCTATGTGAGAACATCTACACGTACCTATGTGAGAACATCTACACGTGCCTACGTGAGAACATCTACACGTACCTATGTGAGAACATCTACACGTATCTATGTGAGAACATCTACACGTACCTATGTGAGAACATCTACACGTACCTATGTGAGAACATCTACACGTATCTATGTGAGAACATCTACACGTACCTATGTGAGAACATCTACACGTACCTATGTGAGAACATCTACACGTGCCTACGTGAGAACATATACAAGCACCTATGTGAGAACATCTACACGTACCTATGTGAGAACATCTACACGTACCTATGTGAGAACATCTACACGTATCTATGTGAGAACATCTACACGTACCTATGTGAGAACATCTACACGTACCTATGTGAGAACATCTACACGTGCCTACGTGAGAACATATACAAGCACCTATGTGAGAACATCTACACGTATTTATGTGAGAACATCTACACGTACCTATGTGAGAACATCTACACGTACCTATGTGAGAACATCTACACGTGCCTACGTGAGAACATATACAAGCACCTATGTGAGAACATATACACGTACCTATGTGAGAACATCTACACGTACCTATGTGAGAACATCTACACGTACCTATGTGAGAACATCTACACGTGCCTACGTGAGAACATCTACACGTACCTATGTAAGAACATCTACACGTATTTATGTGAGAACATCTACACGTATCTATGTGAGAACATCTACACGTACCTATGTGAGAACATCTACACGTGCCTACGTGAGAACATCTACACGTACCTATGTAAGAACATCTACACGTATTTATGTGAGAACATCTACACGTATCTATGTGAGAACATCTACACGTACCTATGTGAGAACATCTACACGTACCTATGTGAGAACATCTACACGTGCCTACGTGAGAACATATACAAGCACCTATGTGAGAACATCTACACGTACCTATGTGAGAACATCTACACGTGCCTACGTGAGAACATATACAAGCACCTATGTGAGAACATCTACACGTACCTATGTGAGAACATCTACACGTACCTATGTGAGAACATCTACACGTGCCTACGTGAGAACATATACAAGCACCTATGTGAGAACAACTACAAGCACCTATGTGAGAACATATACACGTACCTATGTGAGAACATCTACACGTGCCTACGTGAGAACATATACAAGCACCTATGTGAGAACATCTACAAGCACCTATGTGAGAACATCTACACGTACCTATGTGAGAACATCTACACGTGCCTACGTGAGAACATATACAAGCACCTATGTGAGAACATCTACAAGCACCTATGTGAGAACATCTACACGTACCTATGTGAGAACATCTACACGTGCCTACGTGAGAACATATACAAGCACCTATGTGAGAACATCTACAAGCACCTATGTGAGAACATATACAAGCACCTATGTGAGAACATCTACAAGCACCTATGTGAGAACATCTACAAGCACCTATGTGAGAACATCTACAAGACCTATGTGAAAGTATCTACATGAATATCGACGAGCCTATCCTGTCGGTAACGAGATGGAATTCCATTGGGCGTCAGCTTCTCTCTATGACAAGTAGTGTTCCGATAATCCTTTACTTCAAACTTTTCCATAATGTCTTCTCATCTTGAAATTGTGCTAGATCCACCTCTAGTGTTATATATAAGGTATTTATTGATGGTGCCTTAGCTCACATTTAAAGTACCATACCTATATATAAAAAATATTTGTGCTAGTTTCACCTCGTTTTAGATATAAAGGATGTATTGATAGTGCGTTATCTCACATTTGAAGTACCATACCTATTAATAAACCAATTTTTTCCACCTAATTACACCTTAAATTCTCATTTCTTGGTTTCTCAAGAAGCCACTGGGATCAAAAACCCCTGGGACCACTGGTCGCAGTGGTACAGCCTACACCACTCTGACGAGCGCCAACAGCGCGAAACGCGTGCGTGGATGGCTTTTCTTGATTTATCAAGAAATTGGGTTGGCCGAATATCAGGGAACATGCTAAATCAATGTTTAGTTGATTTCTGTTCCACCAGATGTCGCTCTGCCTTTTGAAAAAACACATGTGCTCCTGGTCAGGATATGCTTTTTTATTTTTATATATAGCCACGTGGAAAATTAGGGAAGACCCACTTCGGGATAAGACAGCAATTTTACTTCAGGCAAGAACAAACTAGGAATGGCAAACAAAAGATAAACCACCAGGTAAATTTACAGTGTAGCAAAATATAAACGTAAAAATGGCCACACTGTTAATAGAAATAATAATATTAATAAATACTTTGTTACAATATTAATACATAAAATCAAAAGGTATGCGTGTTTGTTTCCCCCATTAGACTACTCATAAACCAAACATGTAAGAGCTCCACGCAACTAATTCCAAAATCCAGATGCTTTAGAATTGTACCATTCTACATTCAGTTCCTATTGAAACGATTCACAAACTCAATTTTCTCTCGAAAGAGAATTAAAGAGAATGCCCACTCTTCTTCACCGCTAGACAACAGACAATGTTGTAGATCTATATCAATTTGTAAATAGCAGAGAGAATTATCATATATTTAACTATTTTTGTAAATTAATTTATAATTATCTTTCTAACCTGAAAGGTTCAGGTTCCTAATATATATTATTGTTTCTCTTTTTTATTTTAATTACTTTTTATTGTATAATATGTTTATAACTGTTTGTTTAAAAAAAAAAGTAAATCGACGCAATTATCCCTAGCCGGGATATCGCGTTTTGTGTGTTGAAATAAAATTTAAAAAAGAGGATTAAAAATTTATATAAATTTTAGAAAATATAAAAATTCTCACAATGTGTTTTTCGTTATTGGGGTATTGCAATCTTTCCTACATATATTGTCCTTCTACAGGTAGCATATCCATCAAGTTAAGAAAATGAAGAGTATATGCAAATACTCAAAATATTTACATAAATATAAAATACAAAAATATAAGAAATGAAATACATTTATATATTTAATTGCATCTATCGTTAAAATTTGAAACATAAATATACTAGCAATGTGTTTCTTTTAAATAATTTCATCAAATATTATCTCTACAGACCTTACTTTTAAATAACAAAATATTATGGTCTGTAGGGTAGTAAGGTCTGTAGAGATAATATTTGATGATGATATTTAAATTAACCACATTGACAGTAAACTTATTTGTTACAATTTTTTAAATAAAATACAAATCAAAATTTACATAAACATTTTATAAAAATATTTTATGAAACAACGACATCTCCAAATACAAAACGAAAAATGCACGGAAGACAATAAAACTAATATACAAATGCAAAATTTTATGTAAATACAACTAGATCAAAATTCCAAAGAAGATCAACCAAATAAATAAAAGGCTATAAATAAAAACCAACGCTTTAAAAGAATCAATATACCTATCTAAAAAGAAGGTTATGGGTGTAAAAGAGAATATATGATGAAGCGAGATCTTGGAAAAGAAGATGATAAGGTACAATTTGAATTATAGATTATAAACACAAGATAATAAGACCAAATCCAAGTAAATAGTGTGTGATGTTTCTGTTACAGCGTTGTTACCATCTTCAGACAAAAGTATTGAATGAGAAATTTTACCACAGCATGTTTTAAAATAGTTACTGTTATCAAGTATGTAAATAAGATAACAAGATAAGAAGTTTACACAGTCCTGTTTACACACTTGATAACAGTAACTATTTAAAACATGCTGTGGTAAAATTTCTCATTCAGTACTTTTGTCTGATGATGGTAGCAACACCGTTACCGAAACTTCACACACTATATGTATTTGGTCTTATTACCTTGTGTAACATAACAGATAAGAAGTTTACACAGTCTTGTTTACACACTTGATAACAGTAACTATTTAAAACATGCTGTGGTAAAATTTCTCATTCAGTATTTTTGTCTGAAGATGATAGCAACACTGTTACCGAAACGTCACACACTATTTGGATTTGGTCTTATTACCTTGTGAAAGCAAGAGTTTTTGTTTATTTTCCTGACAGATTGGTACCAAGACGGCTGTTATGTCTGTCAAAAGCTATCTAAGTAATACACACAAGAGACAAAAGACTCCAATAGTAAACTTGTATCCGTAGAAAGACGTCTTTCTTGAAAGCTTGTACGATAATTTTCTTATATAAAAAAGCTCTTTTTACTGACCTGTGTTTCTTCTATAGTAAACTGAGGAAATGGAAGCTGATTTTTTAACAAAGAATCTTCCAAAAGATAAAATAAGAAAGTGCATAGGCTCAATAGGACTTTCATAAAAGAGGCTTCTAAATAGGGGAGGATTAAAACAAGAAAATGATTATTCCTTTGAGTGTGAAAGTTCTAAAAAAAGGAACTTACCCTGGTTCAAAATCACATTAATAGGTACCGCTCAGCAAGAGCAACCTAGTTCATGATAATTGAAACAGTGAATAATATGTGATGGTTATTCACATATTAAACAAATTTTAACGCGGGATTCAATCCCGGTTCATGACTGTCGGGAATCGAGGGAGTTACCCACTCGCCCACCGACTTTTTATATACACACATTTTCTACCTGGTTCAAATCACATTAATAGGTACCGCTCAACAAGAGCAACCTAGTTCATGATAATTGAAACAGTGAATAATATATGTGAAGGTTATTCACATATTAAACAAATTTTAACGCGGGATTCAATCCCGGTTCATGACTGTCGGGAATCGAGGGTGTTACCCACTCGTCCACTGACTTTATTTATGGAACTTACCCTCTATTATTAATTTGTTTATTTTCTTTGTCGTCTGTTTTGCATAAGTTGAATTCGGTTAGAACGATGGATGTAAATTAGACGATTCTTTTGTTGCCTTAAATACGAGGTAATTAACTCGTTTCTATATAATATAGAATATTCTTTATATTAATTTTATAAATCTTAGAGTTGTCTTCAAAAACGATCCAACAAAAAATTTGATGATTTGGTGTTATGATAACGGTATATAGGGTCGGAGGTGTTAAAAGAGTGGCTGGGTTGAGAGGTATTGATATATCAATGATTTAAGATCTTTATTCTTCAAATTTCTGTCGTGTTCAGTAATTCTATTGTAAATGAAACTAGTTTCACCTATGTATCGTTACAGTATTGCCAGCTTAGTGGGTAAATGGTACGAGATGTTTGGTAGTTGTTCTTTCTAACGATATATCTGGTAATGGGGTTTCAGAGTATTTGGCTTATTGAGGGGTTGGTTTAGCAAAGAATGTTCAAATTCCGAATTTTTTAAGGTAGTAGTCTATTGGTTCACTTTCAATGGAACAAGGTATTACACGGTTAGTTCGTTTTGATGTCCGTTTGCTCTTTTTTGGAGGTTTTAAGCTATGTTTAAGGATGGAGAAAAGTGGATAGCCTTTTGACATCTAGTTTCGGATAAAAGTTTAAGAAAACTATTATCAAATCCGCCTTTGCTGGTCCCAAGCCCGGATGAAAAAGGAGGGGGAGCAGTAAGAAGCTCACTAAAAAACCTGAGCTCAGCTTGCCCCGGCTGATAGTACCCTGTAAGGGCTCCTAATCCAGGGATACAGGATGAGCAGCATTTGTACTCCGTGTTAGGAGCGGCTGCATGTGGCGTCTGTTCCTCAGGCGGCCATTTCTTTTGGAGCTAAGTCGGCCTGCCACCGAGTAGTACTCCCAGTCTTAATGACAAAGGCAGACGTATTCTACTTCACCCGATCATGATGGTTGTTAACTTTACAAGCTTGATACCGTAATATGATTGAGTGGAGATAAGAAAGGGAAGAAGAAGAACAAGAAAACTTATCCAAAACTAGAAGTCAAGAGGCTATCAACTCTTTTTGATCCTTAAACATAGCTTCAACCCTCCAAGAAGACCACACCGACACCAAAACGAACTACCTCTGTTATACCTTGCTTTGTTGAAAATGAATCAATTGCCTACTATCCTAAAATATTTATATGAAAAATAGACACTTCGGTGTTTTTTACTTTCTCAACGTTTCGACAGAAATATTTTGTCTTCTTCAGGAGAAGTAAATAAAAATAATTATTGATAAAAAATAATAATAAATAGAACAATTTTTAACGCCTTGTCAAATGCTTTACTTCTCCTGACGAAGACAAAGATTTTTGTCGAAACGTTGAGAAAATAAAAAACTCCAACTGGCCGAAGTGTCTATTTTTTTTATAAATATGAATGCCAGCCTCTATCTTTACGATTTCCTAAAATAATTCGGAATTAAGTTTTTTGAAAGTTTAGGAATAGCGATGTGTATGAATGCTTTTTGTAAGACTACTAATGACCGTGATTATGTGATCTGTTGGATTGTAGGAATCAAAATGGAGATTGTGGATGATTTTATGGCTGTTTTGTAATAAGCTGTTGTATGATATGATGAACAGATTATCCAAATATGGTGAAACCCCCTGATATCTCTTATTCCCAACTGTGAACATGAGACGTGAATTCTGTAGAGGTACTCCAGGCGAAGATTGTAATGGAACTTCAAGTGAAAAATATAGAGATACTCGTGGCGAGGATTGTAGTGTAACTCCAGGTGAAGGTTTTAGAGGTACTCCAGGCCGAGATTGTAGTGCAACTCCAGGTGAATTCTGTAGTGTACTCCAGTAGGAGATTGTGGTTAACGCCAGGTGAAGGTCGTAGAGGTTTGTATCTCAAACTACTCCTTTGAGTTAAAAGTACAAGAGTTCCAGTTTAAAATAGCTTTGTAGAGAACAAATCTTTGATTACCATTACTGTATTGCGATAATATAAAGGAAAAAAAAGAAGCTTCTTGTGTAGAAGTTTATTCCGCTAGCTTTGGAACGACATTGTTCTTCACGCCCGTTGAAGAACAATGTCGTTGGAAAGCTAGCGGAATAAACGTTTTTTTACACAAGAAGCTTCTTTTTTTTCTTTTATATTATCGCAATAGCTTTATTGGATGCCGCTTAAAAAGAGCAACCCAGGAAATGACAAGAAACCTAATATTTTAAATATTGATTCAATTGTAGCAATTTAATAAATTGAAAGAAGACGAAGTTTCTTTAATCATTTAACGACGCAAGCTCTCGGGCAAAAATGTTTATCATTTTACAAACTGTTAAATTACTCATTTACATGTTTCTTTGCTGTAGATATGTAAATGATATGTGTATGTGTAATAATAGGTTGAGATCCTGTCGACTATCTGTAATATTGTGTTGAGATCCTGTCGACTAGCTGTAATATTGTGTTGAGATCCTGTTGACTCTCTGTAATAATATGTTGGGGTTTGGTAAGCCTGTTGTAGAACCTCGTCGACTCTCGCTATAAGTTGTGGCAACCGAGGGTCAAACCTGTAGTAACCGCGAGGGACAGTCAGGGGTGGAGAGTTTTCCAGTGCCTCTCTGCACCTTGTAGGACCTTTAACAGTTCTCACAAAGTACAGGCAGTCGTGGTCGAGGCAGAGTGGAAAACTGGGGAATGTCCACACACACAAAACGAAGCGACACAGTTGAAAGAAAGTTCTTTGAATAGATAAAAAGTCGAGCCAAAAGCAAAGATGGAGATCGAGAAGGTTTCTTACTGTTTTACATGGTCGATGAGTTGGTGACAACCGGCGACACGCTGATGGGGAACTCACTGGAACTGACTGCTGTTGCTAAGGCCGGTCTTATTTATACGACAGCTCTGACAAAGAGAATTGGGTCATGCACGTGTCGAGGGACACCGAACACTGGCGACAGTCTGTCGGGGTCCAATCTATCTTTAGAAGTTACTTTGTAAATCTCTCTCTGGCTCTTAACTCAGCTTTTAATCTATTATATATTTTTATTTATTCATCCTCAGTACATTACATATGGGGATACAAGGACACACGTCAATTATGCATATAATTAGTTATAGTTTATAATTAGTTCTATATACAACATGACAATCTTGTTATAAATTACATAATATAGGGTTATTGGTTTAAATTATCATATATGTATATTCACTTCAGCCATTAGTATCTACGTTCATAGTGTCGTATTTATGCTTTAGCTTGCCTGTTGTTGAAGGGTTTTTGCCCGAAAGCTTGCGTCGTTAAATGATTAAAGAACCTTGTCTTCTTTAAATTTATTAAATCGCTACATATCTTAGTGAGAAGCATCTTTTATATCTGATTTATTCAGTTAATCAGCAAATGTTTCTTTTTCAAAATTGATAATTATTGCAAGATTTCGAGTTTAAGAACACTTCTACAGACATTTCATCCAAATACAGTTAAACCTGTCTATAGCGCCCCCTCTTGGGACTCACCCTCAACATCACTATTGTGATAAACTTACTATTAATATATATAACCACTAGACCCCAGCACAGTTTTATTACAATTTTTGTACGATTTTTCATTCATATTTAACAAAATCAACAAGCAATCCAGGTTTCTTTAGCTTTTTTTTTATTTCTCAAGCTTTCGTGCCAATATGTCCTTTAACAGGAGACATAGAATTATAAAGATCTGCCTGGCCGGAATTCATAGTTCTTCAAATTAAAGATATTTCGGCCAGTAAATCTATTGGTTAAAATATAAAGAATGTTTTGTCCTTGTATACTTGATCATAAGTCTTCTCTAGTTGCCTTGCCAAAAAGAGATTTACTGGCCGAAGTATCTTTAATTTGAAAAAGGAGACATAGAAATATCACTTCCAGCTAAAAATACACTCCGAAAATAAAGATTTAGATATTTAAATTGTTGATCGTGCTTGCCATCAACAACCTTAACGATAAGAAGAGATGGCTATTTCTTAATATCTAATGTATGTGTGATTAAACGATAT
>CP092865.1:139354316-139538485 GCA_030710605.1 Cordylochernes scorpioides
GGACTGAAAAGGGCAGGTTAGTCCATACGTCAAATCTCAGCTGACATACACCTGGGGGCGTCCACGGTGCACCGACTGTGGAGAATATGGTTGTAAAAAATAAATAAGGAAATTTATAGGAATGCCGGTGCAGCCCGAGTGACGTCAGCATGCGTGGATCGGCGTATCCTTCGAAGAGCAATGGCGGACCCACATGCCACTTGTACCTTCATTCTTAAAAATGTGCAAGACACCCTAGATAATTTCATATCGACCAGAACCATTTCCTGTCGATTGATTGCTTATGGCTTGCATTCATGTCGTCTGGTAAGAAGACTGCCATTGACCCCACTGAATAGACGCCAAAATTTGGAATGTTGCTGGGCTAGATCAACGTAGAAGACAGAATGTCACAGGGTTGTGCCCTCAGATGAGTCACGATTCTGTCTGTCCAGTGATAGTCGCCGTGTACGCGTGTGGTGTCGATGTGGAGAAAGGTCCAATCCGGCAGCATTTGTGGAGCGCTCAACCGCGCGACAAGGCGGAATCATGGTTTGGGGCTTATTCGCCTATGATACCAGGTCACCTTTAGTTCGTATTTAGGGCATTATGAGGTCCCAACGATACGTTGATGATGTGGTGCGATCGGTGACACTCCCTTACCTTCAGGGGTACCCAATGCCCTTTACCAATGCAAGATGTACATATCGAGCCCGTCTGGGACATTATTGGACGCCGTTTGCATGCCTTGCCTCAGCCTCGTCCAGAAGACGAACTGTGAAAAATGGTCGAAAGGGAATAGAGAGCCATCTCTCAAGACATCATCCGTAGTCTGACTCTCTACCTAGACGTGTTGCTGCGTGCATCGCCGTCTGCGGTCGTCCTACTGCTACTGAGTGCTACTGAGCCGACGTCGTTCTCGCTCTGTATTATGATTACCATTTTGAAATGAAGATCACTTATTGTTTGTTCCTGCCTCTGTCTGTTTGGCAAGTTTCATCACTTTCTGACTCCTCTTTCTTGGTGTTACATTTTCAATGTCACGCAATGTATATATATCTTTCTGGGATTTTATCATAATATATTTTCAATAGTCGTTGCTTGCCCTACATGTAAATTTCAATGCTCTCTGGCCGACAATAAATATGGAGTCTACTATCAGAAGGTCCTGCGTCAACCATCCCAATATGTTTTGTTACATATAGGGCGAGTATACAATGCAACATTTATGGAAACCCATTTCCGACTTCGTAAAAAAAGGTCTACCCCGCTTACTTTGGAATTATAAACGAGGAGACCAAGATAAAACGTTTTTTAAAAACTTATATTGATATTTGTACCAGTGACCAGAATAATAAATAAAAAAAAGACTCAAGTTCGGAGTGCCAATGATTTGGAGAGAACCAAGAGAAACACTAACGATGCTATTTCTTTACCGTCCGCATTGTTGGCATCAACCGAAACAATCTTCATAAGTGGATTCATCCTAACCTAAATTTTGCAATACGACCACTTCCTCACTCATAAGACATACCTATCCCAACTTTTCATAACCTTCCACAGCTCTTTGAAGATGCAATTGTGGACAGTGATTGTTTTGGTTTTTCTCCGAGTCCTCAACAATTGACCAAAAGGAACTAAACTCTTGGTAGTTCTAAATTTATAAGGTAACTACAAAGCTGATAAATATCAAGAGATAGTCAACAACACGTCAAGAAACTTCAAAAATCTTGGTTGCAAAATTAGTATAAAATTGCATTACTTTTCTTTCTTGACAATTTGGCTGATATGAGTGAGGAGCAAGATAAAATATTTCACCATGACATCAAAACTATGAAATATGGAACACCCACAATATGGAAGATTACTGATGGAACCTGCAAAAGCATTACAAGGAAAAGTTTCACGTTCGGAAACCCTAGAAGCTGTGAGGGCCAGCTGGGATGACAGACCACGCCGTCGGCAAACATGCAAGTGGGGCCTGTAAATAGGAGATGGCCACCGCTGCATGGCGTGGCGCGGCAGATCGGCGGAAGTCAATGAGAACCCAATAGACATTCTAGGGTGTTGTCCTTTGGTCTTCCTTTATCGACTTCTTATAAAATGTAGCTAATTCGTAATTGTAATGAACACTAACTTTGAAATACTTTCCTGGGCCATCGCTGGACTTAATAAATCGACACACTACATTGGTGAGCCGGACGTGATTAAAAAGAAATATCAAACGAAGATTTCAAGAGATGAACAAATGCAAAAAATTGAATCATGTTGGAAAGAAATTTCATCCAAGCTATCGGGATATAATCTTAAGACTAAGATAAGTTTTTATATTATCTTCCTTATTATTTTATCTCAATATTTTTATTTCTAACTTTATCTCTATTTACATCTAGCTGGTGTGTCGAATTTTAAATTTACGTGAAATGGAAACGGAAAATAAGCCTAGCGATACCTCAGAAATAGGCAAAGTTAGTGTTAAAATTCCGCCTTTCTGGGTTGACAAACCTGAAATATGGTTCCTTCTAGTAGAGGCACAGTTCAAAATAGGTGGAATTAATCAGGAAGGCACTATAAATTTAATTATTTAATCTCCCAATTAGAACCTAAATATATAGAAAACATTTGGAGCATAATTAATAGCAAAGGCGACAACAAGTACAGACAATATTATTAAAACTTTACGGCTCGATAAATGACCAACATCCAAAAAGAATATACTCATTGCAAGTGATCAGGACATTTGCAAATTGGCCATAATTGCCGATAAAATAAATGACATAAACCCTTCCAAAGAAATATATGATGCGGAAGTGCCTTCTTCCTCAACAGATCGCTTGATCGCCAAATTGGAAGATCTTGAACGGCAGATGTTCGAATTGCGACTGGATAGATCAAGATCTCGATCCAAAACTAGAACTCAGTCAAGGCCGAGAAGTCAGTCTCAAATATCTTTCAATACAAAAGGAAAATACTGCTATTACCATTTTAGATTTGGTCCTAATTGCTTGCGAAATAAATGAAGGCCTCCGTGCAGTTGGATAGAGTCGGGAAAGCTCCAACAGGCGGACAGAGTAGCGACAAACTCTTCCGCCGGCATTCAGGATTGTCGCAATCTCCGATTATTTGTTAAGGACAAAAACACGGAATTGCGCTTTTTGATGGACAGTGGTGCTGATATATCTATAATACCTCCAAAGGATAAAAATAGGATGCCTAGCTCTGATTATAAACTTTATGCAGCCAATGGTACAGAAATTGTTACCTATGGAACAAAAGTTAGAAATTTGGATATTGGACTTCGACGTCAATTTCAATGGCCTTTTGTAATCGCCAATACCAGCAGAGCTATAATAGAATCAAACTTCTTGAACAACTTTGGATTGATAATAGATATTAAAAATAAACGCTTAATTGATGGAATAACTAATCTTTCTATATGAGGCGTTATTCAGTCAATCTCAGACATGGGAAATATTAGCACCCTGAATTCATAATCCAAGGTCAGCGCTATCCTAACCTATGTAGACCACCTTCAGATTTTGTGGAAGCAAAACATAACGTTAAGCATTATATTCCTACAAGAGGTTAGCCAATTCACTCAAAAGCCCGTCATCTAAATCCACAGAGATTAACTCTTGCTAAGGCAAAATTTCAATATATGTTAAATAATGGAATATTTAGACCCTCAAATTCTCCTTGTGCGAGCCCACTACATTTAGTTTCAAAAAAGGACGAATCACTAAGACCTTGTGATGATTATAGAAGACTCCATTAAGTATGCAGTTACACTTCCAGATCGTTATCCAATCCCTAGACTTGACGTTTTCTTTCCCTCCTCAAATATTTTTGTTAGCCCTAAATAACTTATTTATAAATTGGTTTTTCCGCCCTGGCGGGTGGCTAACTGTTGGCTGACATGCCGAAATTGGTACGGGCTGATAGCCCTTTGAAAGCTGACCATATACCTGAAAGGTACCGCATCAAGCCTTCAACTGTTGCAGAGTTATCTGCGAAAATCGATTTTCAGAACAAATTTTCAATTGAAATGCAGGAAACTACTTACAATATAAATTCGCCCACTGGCGATAACAATCCAAATTTTGCCACGTCGCACGATTTCGAGACTAAGACGCCTTCAATTGGCACTGTAAATGTCCATACAAACTGGGCAGACTTACCGGAGCATGAAGATCCTGAAATTGGGAGCGGCTATACCCTCGTACAAAGCAAGAAGAGACGCCGCGACTCGGGAGCATCAGGCGTCACGGCCGCACATTCCAACAGTGCCAGAAACACTACTCGGCGACAGCAATCGTCGGCAAGATGGATACCGCGCGTGCAGGAGGTGAAGGCCACGAGGGCACACATCGCGGAAGCCAGGGCTCGGCAGGCGTCCTCTACACAGGAGCAGTGCGTCTTCATAGAGCACTGCCCTGATTTCGCGCCTTACCATTACCTAAAGGCGATCGACAGAGTAGTCGGGGGGGCCAGGCAGATAATCCAGCTCACTAGGATGAATGGCCACGTCCTGGTGGGACTGGCCAGCAAGAGCCAAGCGGAACGCCTCGATATTGAAAGCATGTTCCTCAGGACCTTCCCCTTTCGTAAAAGGGCGGAAAAAATTACCATCGGGAACCTCCCCTTCTACGTGGAGGACGCCGTCGTCATCGACGCCCTTTCGCCCTATGGGCGTGTTACTTCCATCGCCCCCAAACAACTAAAGGCTGGCGAGTACGGCTACATCGACGGCCGCCGTGAGGCCTATATTCTCCTCCACGACGGCATGAAAATCGAGAGGCTCCCTACCCGCCTTGATATAAAAACCAAAGGCGATACCTGGCCGGCGTTCCTGACCTTCGGCATCAGGTGTTCCAAATGCCACACCCAAGGCCATCGCAGAGCCAACTGCCCCATGCATGCTAGGCAGTCCACCAGCCCCAGGCAGGCCTCACCACCCTCCCCCACTGATGTCCCCTCATCTCCCGCACCTCAGCTGCCCAGACAGCTAGCACCCGCGCCTCCTACACCAGCACCCCCTGCTACATCTATGGAGGTATCCAACATTGGTCCCGCGGCCCGGGCTTCGCCCCATCGACCAGCTGTGCCTCGGCCCCTGCACCAGCACCCCCAGCTCCATCTGTGGAGGTGCCGCCTCCTGCACTAGCGCCCCCCTGCTCCATCTGTGAAGGTGCCAAGTAATAGTCCCACAGCCCAAACTTCGCCCCGTCGCTCCACTGCGCCTCAGCCACCTTGAAACCTTATTCAGCAGACTAGATTCATATGGATTAAGAATCAATATTTCTAAATCTAACTTCTTGGTACAGGAAATTGATTTTCTAGAATACCTAATTACCTCAACGGTGTGAAACCACTCCCAACAAAGGTTCAAGCTATTCTAGAATATAAGAAACCAAAAACAGTTCATGAATTACGCATATTTTTGGGTATGCTAAACTTTTTCGCACCTTTTTGAACGATGCAGCAGATACTCAGGCAATCCTTCATGAATATTTGAGGGGTGCCAGGAAAAAGATAGAAGCGAAATAAAATGGACTGAGGAAGCTGAAGTTCAGTTTGAACAATGCAAACAAGCCCTAGCTAATACAACACTTTTAGCCTATCCCGATGCTGAACTGCCTGGATTTCATCTTTGATGCTCCAATTTGACCTGTGTGCAGTTTTTCCAAAACTTTCTTTCTACAAGCAGTGGATATAATGACGCTATGACCCCAAAGGAGGCAGTCTTCTTCAATTGCCAATTTTATTGATCTTCGAGCAAATGGTTCCAGCTCGTCTTCATACATCTTACTTGGCCATCCATATGGGTCATTTGCGGTCCTTTTGATAAGATAGGAATTCTTCTTGTATGGATTCTGACGTCCTTTGATGTTACTGGAATATTTATATAATGTTCAATTGCATACATGCAGATTCTTGTCTAAAGCTTGCAAGCTTGCATCTTTAATCGGCACCATGGATAACATATTGGCTAGGATATTATCCTTTGTGTTGATGAATTTCAATCGATAATTATATCTCATGAGGATGAGAATCCAAAGTTGTACTCTTGCTACTCATGGTAGTAGGTATAGCTTTCGATGGATCAAAGAGGGTCATCAATGGCTCATGATCAGTCCACAAGGTGAAAAAATCTTTCTCTTAAAAAAGATCAAACTTCTTAACTGCAAACATAATTGCAAGAGCTTCGCGGTCAATTTGTGAGTAACCTTGCTCTGCCTTACTGAACGTTCTAGAAACAAATTCTATCGGTTTATTTCCCACCTTACTTCGTTTGTAGCAATATGGCACCTAGGTCATAACTAAAGGCATCTGTCACAATTTCTTAGCTGCCTAACGGATCATAGTGTGTGAGTATAGTTCCATTCTAAATATATTCTTTGATATTATTGAATGTTCTTGATCCACTTCCACCTTTGATTTTTTCTTAGCGGGCTATATAGCGGTTGTAATTTTTGCGACATATTTGGCAAAAAAACAGCTATAATAGTTAATCATCCCAATGAATGACGTTAATTGCTTAAAATCCTTTGGCTCTGGAGCATTGGTGTTGGCTTCTAACTTTGCTTGTTGCGGTTGAATTCCACACTCGAGATGGTTGACCCAAATATTCCACAGATTCCTTTTGGAATTAACACTTGTCTCTTGAGTTTGAGTCCCACACCTTCCAAATGTTTCAATACTTGATCTAGTTTTCTTGAATGTTTCTCTTCATTCCTTGCTGTAATGGTAATGCCATCTTGTAATAGCTGAATTCTCAAGGTCTAAATATTTTATCCATCTGTCTTTGGAATATTGCCGAGGCAGATGTAATACCAAATGGCAAACGTGTAACCTTGAAAAGACCAATGTAGGTGTTGATTGTGTGCATATTTCTTACGCAGCTTCATTTAATTAAATTTGATGGAACGCAGATTGAAAGTTCAATTTTCTGAACCTTTGGCCATTCCAAAAAGCTTTGTCATCAGTTCTTCCAGTCTTGGTAAGGGGTAGTGCTCAATCTTGAGAGACATCATAGCACAGATTCGAACCTAACCATTGTTTTTCATGACTGGTACAATTGGTGTTGCCTATTCGCTGGTACTGACTGGGATGAAGATTTTCCTTTCCGCCATTCTGTAATTCTGCTTCAATCCTTTCTTTGAGGGCCAAAGGAACTGGTCAAAAAGGAATTTCCTTCTCTCGAGTACCTTTCCCAATGATGTTACTGCATTAATTTTGTTTAAACTGATGGGTTTCATTTTAAATTTTGTCAACTAGTCTCTCCCTAATAGTGGAGGACCTCCTCCTTTGACAACGATTATGTCATTCAACATTTTAATTCCTTCATATTCTATTTGTGTATAGATTTGTCGTGCCGCTGGTAATTTTCTTCCATCATATCCTTTTAAAACAAGTGCTGTCTTCATCAATTGGATATTGTTGAGGGTTCAGGCGAGAATCCTCACGCCACTTCGCGCCTGGCGGCGCCAGTGTGGCGGCGGAAACCGGCCGAGACTGGAACCTGGCGGTTTGGTTTCGGTTTTGGCTGCGAGCGGGGGAGTATCTCCGCGTCTGCTGTGTGTGGTGTTCTCCTTATGTTCCGGCACTGGTTATAAATAAAACTGGTACCAAGGGAGCTCCGACGACTCACAGTGGATTATTGACAAAACAACGGGCACAACACAACATGGTAGCAGCGGCGGGATCGTGAAGAGCCCAAGTAAGTGCCTTTTTAATTAATTCCACTCTTGTGCAATCAAACCTGACATGGAATCAAATTCCTTTCTTTCGCCTCCTAACTTCAGTTTCGAAGCCAAGGATTGACCAAGCTGAAAACAGAGATTTTCTCGATACAGACTTCTCTCCAACTTGAACGCCAAGGAACAAGAATATCAGTCACAGCATTGATATATCTTATGGGAGAGAGGGCTGAGGAAATCCACTCTGCGCTCAATCTCTCAACAGATGACGCAAAGAACCTCGACAAAGTCATTGAAGCGTTCGACAACCACTTTATTGGCAAACGCAACGTGGTGTATGAGCGGGCTTTGTTCGGATTAAGGAGTCAACGGCCGAAAGAAACCATTGAGGAATTTGTAGCAGTTTTGCACAGAATATCTGAGCACGGCGAATACGCTAATCTGCGCGAGGAGCTTATTCGTGATCATTTAGTGCTTGGAGTAAAAGCTAGGAAGTTGTCGGAGAAACTGATGCTAAACGAAAACCTGACCTTGGCCAAAGCAGTCGAGATCGCCCGTCAGTGGGAAGCTGTGATGCGTGAACAACAGTATCTTAACCCTTCTACATCGCAGGTCGACACAACGCGGAAAGTGGCCAAGCAGAAGCCTAATGCATCAGGTCATGGCAAGGACAATGGCAGATCAACGTCTAGACAAACAGACAGTGCCAAGGAAACAGACGAAGGAAAAAAAATTCCAACTTGCTTTAACTGTGGGACTACCAAACAATATTATCTTTACAGAGATAAGTGCCCCGCTAAGGACAAAGTCTGTGGAAAGTGCGGGAAAAAGGGCCATTACACTAATCTCTGTCGAAGAAAAAACAATGAGGTGAACGCCATATCCTCGGAGGAAACCCCAGCGCGGGAGAAGGTCTTATTTGTATATGCTGTCCGCGAGCCTACGCTGGGAAGCAGAAAGAGCAGGTGGAAGTCAACAGTAAGAGTCAACGGCTCTGCAATCCACTTCAAGTTGGATCCGGGCTCGGATGTGACACTGATACCATTTTCCCTGTACACGCGGTATTTCAGCAACGTGGTCAACTGATGGCGGCCGCGAACCAAAGATTGGAGAATGCTGGGACCTTCGTGGCGAAGCTCCGAGCTAACACACGTGAAATGAAGGATACCGTGTACGTGGTCCACCATTTGGAGAAACCTCTGCTGGGTTGCGGAGCCTGTGAAGACCTCCAACTCGTCAGACGAATTGATCTTGTCATCAACGGAATAATGGATGTCAATCCTGAACGAGAGTTCCCTAAGCTATTTGAAGGACTGGGGCTTCTTGAACAGCCCTATCACATCAAGTTGAGGGAAGGTGCCAAGCCCTTCTCCGTACCAGTCCCAAAACGAGTACCTCTTCCACTCATGCCGAAGTTAAAAGAGCAACTGGATGCCATGGTGGCTCAAGAAGTCATCGAACCAGTTGATGAGCCAACGGAGTGGTGCGCACCGATCGTCCTAGCTGGAAAGCCAAATGGGAAAATCAGGATCGGTGTAGACTTGTCCCGGCTTAACCTGAATGTGGAACTTGAGCTTCACCCACTTCCTGTCCTTGAACATGAACTAGCTCAACTCAACGGGGTCAAAATCTTTTCCAAGCTGGATGCTAACAGCGGATTTTGGCAGATTAAACTCTCTGAAGAAAGCCAAACGCTAACGACTTTCATTACGCCCTTTGGCAGATATAAATTCAAAAGGCTTCCCTTTGGGATCTCTAGCGCTCCAGAACACTTCCAGAAACGCATGTCTGCTATCCTACAACGGGCACAACACAACAGATATCATGGAACTGATCCATATATGTTTCTTCTGAGATTACTGTATATCCTGATCCTGTATTAAACTCCATCTGCAGTGGTTTATTGTTGACAAGAACAGTCACTACAATTGAATCTTTTCTTTTTGTTACAATTCTAAATGTAGGAACTTCCTCTTCAACATCAGTGTAGTGCTCTTTATTCCTTTCTCTAAACTGATTACATCTTAAAATTTGATTGTTTTGTTCTACACATTTTTTTCATAATGCCCCTTCATTTGCATAATTTTCATTCTCGATTTAATGCACAACATTCTTGTGGTTTTTGGTTTTCCTACTACACCTGTAACGTTCCAGTGGATTAAAGTTTTGCTTCTGGCTTCTGTGTGGAGTTTCCTTATTATTAGGCATGATTTTGTCCAGGGTTAACCCTGTGAATCCTCCCTAAAATGGCGAAGATCTTTTTCTGCCATTTCCATAGTACTCGCAAAATTTATAGCATCTGTTAACTTCAAATCAGGCTTCGCAAGTAACCTTCGCAGGAACATTTTCATCTCATACAATTTATCTCTTTCATCTCTACGCCTTCAACAATTTGATCACGTAAACGATCTTCCAATGTAACGCCGGAGTTTCATTTTTGTTAATATTTTAGGGCTGTATTAAAGGCTGACAAGAGAATTGTCTGTTCCCTGCTTGTGACTTATAAACTCGTTCCATTCTGCTATTACATTTACAACAGGATTAAAATGATTTCAGAGTTTATTCACTAGATATTCAAATGACTTATTTGATGGTTTTCTAGATCACAGAGATCTTTCAAAAGTTCATATGCATCTTTGCCTATTAAGGCAATTAGTGCAGGAACTTTCTTTTCTTCTTGAACATCTTTATAAATAAAATATTTCTCAAAACTTTCTCTATATAACTTCAAAATATTCTCCTTAGTATCATAAGATTCAAATTTATAATTAGTATCCACTTGCATTTCCTTTTTTCTTTCTTTTATATATGGCGGTTATTTAGATCATTTAGCTCGCTAATTAAAATATTCCTCGCCGCCACTGAAACGTCTTGCGCGCGACTAGAATATAATAAATGTAAAGATAGTGGTTGCCTGGCCGACATTCATAGTTTTGAAGATACTTTGGTTAGTAAATCTTTTTATTATCTCGTCGATTCAACAAAAACCCTGTCCTCGTCAGGAGAACAAAAGATTTTTGTTGAAACGTTGAGCTAATAAACAGATTTACTGGCCAAAGTATTATCAATTTTAAGAAATAATAAATATATTTAATAAATATACATATCTTAGGCATTGCATAAGTATACTACTAAACAAGTAATTATGGCTTATTATTTTATAGAAAAAGAACAAGGGATATTAATGATGATACTAAGCTGTACATAAATGATTTTTATTGATTCAAAAGTAATCACAAAAGTAAAATATAAAGTGTGAACCTGTTGGAATAGCGATCCAAAAATTGGCGTGGAGCATTGGAGGATCGACCAATCAACGGCCGCGGCGGCGCTGCGGTCGACGTCAATATATTTAGTCTTTGTCCCTCGCCTTCCTATATCTACTTGCCTTTAAAATGTTGCTACTTTAAAATCTTGTTTTAAGTTACTTTGTTTAATAAATAATCCTTTTATTCCTTGATTCAATCTCAAACTTCAACAGGTTATGGGCCCAGCACGCTTCCACTGCGCCTAAAAGGATTAACCGCCAGCAGTGAGTAAGCCTTTGTTTTGCTCGAAGTTTAGGCGTCAACCGCCAACCATAACCCTAGTTTCTTTTTGTCGTTGGCCGATTCCAAGACAAAGAAGATGAGCGAAGATTGTCTTTCAAGGATTAAAGTTTTTAATGGTGAAAACTTTTCACTATGGAAATTCCAATTCAGGCTTCTTTTGGAACAACAAAAATTACTAGAATTATTGGAAGGCTTAGAAATAAAGCCGAATGTTGTTTCCTCCGACAGTAACTCTGAAAGTTCACTACAGAATTGGAAATCAAAGGACGTTAAGGCAAGGATGTTATTATCACAGGCAATCGAATTAAAGTTTCTTCAGCCCCTGATGAACTGTACTTCCGCTTCACAAATGTGGCAGAAATTACTTGCTATTCATGAACAAAAATCCGAATTTACTATTGGCCTACTTTGGCAACAATTCTTCGATGCACGATTGACATCGGAAACAATAAGTGATTACATAGCAAAAATTGAAAATATTTCTGCACAAATTTCACAAATGGGCGGAACCATAACGGAAGATCAAAAGGTAGCAAAAATTTTAAATACTTTGCCTTCGAGTATGCGCTACTTTGTTGCAGCGTGGGAATCGTTAGATCCGAAAGCTCAAACTCTTAACAATTTAACTGCAAGACTTTTGATTGAAGAAACAAGGAATCAACAAAGCGGTTCTTCTAAACAAGATGAGGCCTTATTACACAGGCAAGCACGAACTAAGCCTAAAGATACACAACGTTCTTTTCAAGATGCCAAGAAGAACACTAAATGCCACTATTGTCACAAAATTGGACATTGGAGCCGCGAATGTAGAAAAAGATTAGCTAATGAGAAAAATAAATCCAAAAATCTTCATGATTCAAAAGGAAGTTCAAGTGATTATGGACTTATTTTGTGCGATAATCAAGTAGAGCCCAATGATATTTGGTATGCTGACAGCGGTGCAAGCTGCAGCATGACATTTCGACGAGAGTGGTTCAAGACCTACACGCCGTTCACCAGTGATCATCCAATCTACTTGGGAGACAACTCGACACTACTTGCAGAAGGCATGGGAGACATCGAGATTCAAGCCTACGTCGACGGTGGATGGTACAATACGTACATAAGAAATGTGCTCTACTCGCCGCAACTAAAGAAAAATTTGTATAGCCTTTCTACGTCCACAAGAAGAGGATTCAACGTCATTATCAAACATGACAAGCTACAGATCTTCATGGATAATGACCTAAAAGCCGTAGGAGTGCGTCATGACGGCCTCTACAGGATGCTCTTCAAGGTTACGTCATCATCACAAGGATACATCACCAGCGAGAACAAGCTTCAGTTGTGGCACGAGAGACTTGCGCATCTTCCAGTTGCTACACTTCGAGAGATGGCGACCAAAGGATTGGTGGATGGTCTGCAGCCTCAAGATTTAGAGGGAGAATTTTTCTTCTGTGAAGGATGCCAACTTGGAAAAGCCCATAGAAAGTCGTGCTATCCCTCAGATGGCAAAAACTACCAGCTAGGTGAGTTTATTTATGCTGATATTTGTGGCCCAATGCAGACTCAATCATTAAGTAAATATCTGTATTTCTGCTTATTAAAAGATTACTTTAGTGGTTATCGCCATATTTATTTTATTAAAAACAAATCAGATGTGCTAGATATATTCAAAGAATATGCTACTCTAATCTATACTCAAACTGGAAATAAGATAAAAGTTCTTAGGACTGATAATGCGCTAGAATTCAAAAGCGATAATTTTGCAGATTTATGTAAAAGATTTGGGATAATTCACGAGTTCACTGCACCTTATGTGCACGAACAGATAGGAAGTATAGAAAGAGACAATCGTACGATTGTGGAAGCAGCCAGGTCCATGCTAAATTCACGAAATCTTCCAGGATCTTTTTGGGCTGAGGCCTGTAACACAGCAACTCATATTCTAAATAGAAGTGCGACTAAGCAAACCCCTGGAACAACACTTTATGAACTTTTCTTTGGCACAAAGCCTAATGTAGCTAACTATAAAATATTTGGCTGTAATGCTTATATGCATATTCCCAAAGAAAACCGTAAAAAGTGGGATAATAAATCGATAAAACTTATGTTTTTAGGTTATGAGAATACAAGCAAAAATTTTAGATTATGGGATTGGAAAACTAGAAAAATAAGAATTTCTCAAGATGTCACATTCGATGAGAAAGCTACTCCAGATAGAGAATCTACCAAACCAAAAGAAATAATATTTCAGATTAACAGCGCTCCGGATGAATCACCAGTTGCGACAGCAAACATTCCAGTGCAGGAAATGCCGCCAGTATCCGATATCAGTTCGCATCCAATGATAACACGCTCTAAAGTTTCGAATAGCCAATGTAACTTTGCGCTCGCTGATGAACCCAGTAACTATGTAGATGCAATAACGAGTTCAGATTCAGAAAGATGGATATTAGCCATGGATGAAGAGATTGATGCATTAAATAAAAATAAAACATGGACTTTAGAACGTTTGGCAGATGGTCATAAACCTATCGGTTGTAAATGGGTTTATAAAATTAAAACGGAGTCCGATGGTACAATTCAACGGTTCAAAGCCAGATTAGTTGCAAAAGGCTATTCTCAAATCAAAAATGTTGACTATTTCGATACGTTTAGACCAGTAGTCAGGTATGATTCGTTACGCATTCTTTTATCACACGCTGCTTCTGAAAGGATGTTTCTTAAGCAATTTGATGTAAAGACAGCTTTTCTCAATGGCGAATTAGAGGAACTTGTTTATCTTGAACAACCAGAAGGCTACAAGAGAGATGATAATAGCTGCTATAGATTACATAAAAGTCTGTATGGTCTGAGACAATCTTCTAGAAATTGGAATAAGAAATTTACCAATTTTTTGAATAACCATAATTTCAAAACATCAGACGCCGACCCGTGCATTTTCATTGGAACACACAATGATTCAAATGTTATCTTAGCTCTCTATGTTGATGATGGAATTATTCTATCTAAAGATAAAGAGGCAATAGCTATTATAATGGATGAGTTAGAACACGCATTTGAAATTACATCTGGAAGTGTTAACTTTTTTGTTGGGCTACAAATAGAGCAGTCAGAAGATAGGGCAAGTATTTTCATTCACCAGTCATCATATATTGACAAAATTTTGAGTAAATTTAATATGGCTGACTGTATTCCTGCTTCGGTGCCAATGGATCCTTCTGTCATCTTAACAAAGCAGGACTGTCCTACTCCAGAACAAAAGGAAAAGATGCCTAAATTCCCTTTTCGAGAAGCTGTTGGATCCCTTATGTTTGCATCATGTGTTTCACGTCCAGATATCACTTATGCAGTTTCACAAGTGAGTAAATTCCTAGAATATCCAGGACCTGCACATTGTACAACAGTGAAGAATATTTTCCGTTATCTGAAAGGCACTCCACACATGGGAATTCTCTTCACTGGACAAGACCAACTTGTTGGCTACTCTGATAGTGATTTTGCTCGTGATGTTGACTCCAGAAAAAGTACGACTGGTTATGCCTTCATGATGAACGGAGGAACTGTTTCTTGGGCAAGCCAACGACAACCAATTATCGCACTTTCAACCACCGAAAGTGAATACATCGCTGCCTGCAGTGCTGCTAAGGAATTGATTTGGATCAGAAGACTTCTACAGGGCATCGGCTGTGATATTACTAAAGAAACTGACCTTTATATCGACAACCAAGCAGCAATAAAACTTGTTGAAAATCCAGTATTCCACAAACGAACGAAACATATTGATGTTCGCTACCACTTCATTAGATCCAAACATGAAGAAGGTGAACTTAAAGTGCATCATGTTTGCAGCTCAGAACAGCTAGCTGATATAATGACTAAACCTCTTCCACGAAACAAATTCCACTACTTAAGAGGTCTACTGAACATTTTGGATCGAGAGGGAGTGTTGGAATAGCGATCCAAAAATTGGCGTGGAGCATTGGAGGATCGACCAATCAACGGCCGCGGCGGCGCTGCGGTCAACGTCAATATATTTAGTCTTTGTCCCTCGCCTTCCTATATCTACTTGCCTTTAAAATGTTGCTACTTTAACATCTTGTTTTAAGTTACTTTGTTTAATAAATAATCCTTTTATTCCTTGATTCAATCTCAAACTTCAACAGAACCTAACTGATACACTCAAGCTCGTGTCAAAATTATATCACATTAAATATGGATTTTGAATTTTGAAAGTAGAAATTGAACCTGTGGGAAAAAATTGTCCCAATATAGATACCATAGAACTAGCCTAGTATGAAGAAATGTCGGGTAATCGTTTCACAACACTGATGCGAGTTCGGTAGAAGAATTCGCAGTGATGATTCCTTTGTGGGCTGTTGCAAGGATTTAAATAAGATCACTAAATAGCAGAAAGGAGAGGGTAAGAGTCTCCTTCAAACTAACTTTATTTAATACAACTTAAGAGGACAGAGGAAAACACCCAACTGGTCGGTAGCAGACCAAGCCGTGTTCTAGTCCTTGTTGGCGGCTGGCGCCGCCGGGGCTTGTTACTGTCACCCGAGCCGTCCGGACGGCGTCCAGAATAATGGATCTCCATTATTCCACATACTCCCACCTGTTTTTCTCTAGGCACACAGAAAAACAATAATAATCGTCCAATCGGTTGGGTATACAAACGGTTCTTCCCGATCTAGTCTGTATTTTTGCAGTTTTCTCTTTATCGTTCAGCAAACGCGAAGAAGCTGCTGTTGATGATATTTCCAAGGGATATATTTTCTGAATAGGTCTTAGGAAGGTTCCTACTGCGGTTTTCACCTTCACTAATCTATTCACTCCATCTCTTCCAAATAATATCTCCTCGATCACTGCTAATGGCCAGAAGTTACGCTTTTTATTGTCCATACCAACAAGGACAACATCCCCAGCCTGGAGTTTTGCATTGTAAATGCGTCTGTTTCTCTAGACCAGGAGGGACAAATATTCCTTCCTGAATCGTGATTTCAACTCCTCCCTCAGCTTGCTCAAATAGCGCAGTTTCTGTGTCGTTGGATTAGATCCTATATTCTGGCACTCGGGAAACTCGACATCTGTCTGTTCTTGTAGAAACATGGAAGGTGATATTGTCACAAGATCATTCGGATCGTCGCTGACATAAGTCATGGGCCTTCCATTCATCACTGTCTCTGCATGACACAGCAGGGTCATCAATTGTTGATATGTTAATGTTTATGTTCCGAGCATTCTTTTTAGTATGTCTTTGAGGGAACGAATCAATCTCTCCCACCATCCACCCCATCAGGCAGCAGTGGGCGGGATGAATTTCCATTCAATACGCTTCACTTTCCCGTCGTTAGAAACGCGTTCCCAGTCAATCTGTTTAAAGAAGTTATTGGCTCCTACAAAATTTGTTCCGTTGTCGCTGAAGATGGTGGATGGACGTCCTCGTCTCTTGATGAATCTCTCCAGGGCCATTAGGAAATCTTCTGTGCTGAGAGATATTACTAGTTCCAAATGTACACAGCGGTACACAGCACAGGTGAAGAGAACAACCTAGGTCTTGGTCTGATCTTTCAGATAGAGCGGGCCCGCCAGATCAATCCCTACCACTTCGAATACCTTGGCGTTATGTACTCGAGTGGCAGGTAATGGAGCATCTTCCACCACAACGGGTTTAGCGGAGAAGCGGCAACATGTGACACATCTTCTCACTATTTTCTTAATGGTCTGTCTCGCTTTTACTATCCAATACTTTTCCCGAAGTTTGTTCATCAAAATTGTACACCAGCGTGGCAATTCTCAACGTGTGAATCACATATCATTTGTTCAATCAACGGATGAGTCCCATGTAATAGTACTGGCAAATGGAAGCCAAATTCGTCGCTGCTGTATATTAATTTTGTTTTCACACGCAGGATTCCTTCTTCTTCACATACCTTCAGACCAGGTATAGAGTGGCTAGGGAAACACTCGGCATGAACTAATTTCAAAAGCGCCAGCTCCGCTTCATCGATCTCCTTCACAGAAAGTTCGCCCTTTACTTTCGTTGAAGATCGGAGGTTGTTGATGAATCTTCTAATCCACGCCATCATCCGCACATTTTTTATGAACGAGGAGAAATATTTCATGTACCAATGATCGGTACTCTTAACTGTTGTCACAACAGCAATTTTCTTTCTTTCCGCACAGATTTCTTCTTCATTCAGGTCTTTATACTGGAAGGCCAAAATTCTTCTGCATATCTCCTTCACGCGATTCCCGACAAAGGTACCCCACTGATCATCGCGCTTTATCCAAGCGAGGGCTGTTGTGACATCAGACCAGAATACATTTTTGATATCTTTTAACTCTAGGGCTTCAAATATTAACTTGTTTAATCGTGCTCCTACAACACAGGCTAAAAGTTCAAGTCTTGGTATCGTAGGTCTCTTGAGAGGAGCGACTCGAGACTTAGCCGCCATCATATGCCCTTCAATTTTGTCAGCAACCCGTGTCCGAAGGAAGACCACAGCAGCATAAGCTTCACTACTAGCATCAACAAACGTGCGTATCTGCCAGTCCTTCTGCGGTACCATCAATGGATTGAAATTCCTAGGAATTGCCATGCCTTTGTGCAAGGTCTTCGAACCATAGGCTTAGTTCATCCTTGTAGTGACGGTCCAATTCATCGTCCCATGCCAACTTTAGAATCCAAGCTTTTTGCAATAGAATTTTAGGCTTTATTAATATTGGGTTCAGAAATCCAATAGGGTCATATATCTGAGCTAAGCAGGACAGGATACTCCTTTTGGTTATCTTGGGGGATATGGCTACGGAAATTTCACATGACAAACAATCTTCCCTTTTATCCGCTGGGGCTTGTTTGTGTACTGTCATCTGAGCCGTCCAGAATAATGGATCTCCATTATTCCACACCTAGTCTCTTGTCAGATAAGCAACGCTTTACTAGTTTAAAAATATTCTATAGATTATTTTTAAATAACATGTAATTGAATTCACCTTAGGTTAATGAGGCCATAGCCGATCCTAGTCTCTACTTGAACTTCTGAACTTTCCAAAACTGGTGTTTTAGATTTGTCACAGACCTGAATTTGTTAAAGTAAAGGATGACCAATAGTAGCGCATATATTTTGCTAAATTTTGACGGGAAATGGCTTTCTTTTTATAGGTAGAATAACCGATTAAACCCTTCTACCAGACTGGCAGATTGAACTAGCAAAACCGCTAGGAAGGTCGCTACTGATGAGTAATGCATTCCCAATATTTTTTTCACTTCAGTATAGGCAGTAAGATTTTTTTTAATTAAAAAGAAAAAGTAATACTAAATAAGTTCATTTCTTGATATAAAATTTTATTTGAAGTTTTGCAAATTATATATATATATTTAAAAAGTTATTAATGTATTATTAGAAAACTATTTATATATTTTCGAAACTTTAATTGATATTTTTGAAAATATTGCGTTAATTTTTATAAATATAATATTTATTTCTAAGGAACTTTATTTTAATTTCTGCAATCATATTTTTATATTTTTGGGAACCCTGCAAAATATTAAAAATTACTGAGATTATAACTTTAATTTTTAAAAAAAGCTTCACTAAAAACAACAACAAAAGTAAACGAATCATCACTAATTTATTTTTGTCAATTGCATAAGTGTATTATGGGAAATAATATTAGTACACTTTAACATCATGGAAGGAAATAAAGATGAAAGCGAGCATTGTATTAAATTGGCTAAACAATTTATAAATTCAGGGCAAAAAGAAAAAGCTGTTAAATATTTGCTCAAAGCAGAGAAATTATATCCTTCCCAAACAGCCAAGGGTAAGTATTAAGCGAACTTATATTTGTAAACATTTTTTGTTGATGATTTTAGTTATTTAAAAGTAAACATTAAATATATTTTAAAAAGGAAAATAAAAAATGCAATATTTGCTATATAATTCCATTATTTCATCAAGGCTACGTCACAATTTTTTGTAAACATTTATATATATACATATATTTACGCAATACATTTTTTGATAGTTAGAATCTTTTTATTGGGAGTTATATTTAGAAACCTAAAATAACAACACTTGATAGGTGTATTATATTTAAATTCTAATCGATTTATTTCTAACAATTAGAACAATTGTTAAATAAGGCTGTTAATATAATTTTTGAAACATGTATTGTCATTATTTTAATTATAAAATATACTAAAAATTATTAGAATATATTTCTGTTATCTCTAAATATGTTGCCACATATATATGAGTAATGTATTTTTTTAGGGCAATAGCCCTTTCATTACTACAAATTTGTTTTTATTCTCTAAATAACAATAAATAAACACGAATTTATAAATAAAATTAATTAAGTTTAAAAATAAATGATATTTAAAGTCTTGTATATATATTTATAAAGATAGAAATAAAAATTATGAATTTTTTTTTTTTAGTTGCCAATTATAAATAGGTAGCTTTTTTTTTTTTACTTTTACAAATGAAATGTGATGATATTTTGTGGAATTTTATATATAATAGCATCTTCTGACAATTTTTTAAATATTTAAATCGCATAGTAGTTTTAATCTAGACCATTCTAAGGAAGTAAGAAGGAAATTACTTGTGACCATCATAAGGAAAAATTGACTGAAAAGAAAGCAATTTTTAATGAATCCTTGATGTTGATACTTGTTTTTTGCTTTTAAATATACTTTTGTTATTAGAATTCAAGTTCACAGAATTTTGTAATGTAATTTTAACCCTTATAGAACAAGGTAATAAGACTAAATCCAAATAAATAAATAGTCTGTGACGTTTCGGTATTAGCGTTGTTACCGTAACGTCACACACTATTTATTTATTTGGATTTGGTCTTATTACCTTGTGTTTATAATCTATAATCCAAATTGTGCCATATTAACCCTTATAGTTTTAAATGAAAATAAAGAATCATTTTCTTCTGAAAATAAATGCAACTGATGCATTTTCAAGAATTTTAACTCAAGATTTTGAGAAATACAAATACAAGATTATAAGACCAAATCTAAATAAATAAATAGTGTATGATGTTTCGGTAACAACAATGATACTGAAATGTCACATACTATCTATTTGAAATTGGTCTGTTATATTTTCAGTAATTTTAACTCGAGATTTTGAGAATTAAATAGAAACATAAGATAATAAGACCAAATCTAAATAAATAAATAAATAGTGTTACATTTCGGTAACAACATTGATACTGAAATGTCATATACTATTTATCTGAAATTGGTTTGTTATATTATAATCCAAATTGTACCTTTATCAGAAATAAATAGCAGTTCTGCCATGATATCATGCAAACTGCCTGTATTGACTCATCCATTGATGAGCTCTACTCTTCCCCGGCAGACACCATCAACAAGCTTTACAAGCTTGATACCTTAGTGTGATTGAGTGGAGATAAGAAAGAAGAAGAATAAGATATGCAAACTGCCATATGCTTCAATCAGAAATAATAATTATCTCATCTCAGCAGACAATCTGAGAAAATCAGTATTCATTCACCAGTTCAAGAATTTGATAATTAAATACCAACACAAGGTAATAAGACCAATCTAAATAGTGTGTGAAGTTTCAGTAACAACGTTTTTACTGAAATGTCGCACACTATTGGAATTTGGTCTGTTTTTCTAACCTATAATCCAAATTGTACCTTATCAGAAATAAATAGCAGTTCTTCCATGATATCATGCAAACTGACAAATGCTTCAATCAGAAATAAGAATTATCTCTTCTTCTTCTTTCTTATCTCCACTCAATCATATTAGGGTATTAGGGTATCAAGCTTGTAAAGCTTGAGACTTGACAACCATCATGACTGGGTAAAGTAGAATGTGTCTGCCTTTGTCATTAAGACTGGGAGCACTACTCAGTGGCAGGCCGACTTAGCTCCAAAAGAAATGACCACCTCTGACATGAAGAACAGATGCCATGTGCAGCCGCTCCTAACATGGAGTACAAATGCTGCTCATCCTGTATCCCTGGATCAGGAGCCTTTACAGGGTACTATCAGCTGAGCCCAGGTTTTTTAGCGAGCTTGTTACTGCTCCCCCTCCTCCTTTTTCATCCGGACTTGGGACCGGCAAAGGTGGAGTTAATAAGAATTATTCATCTCAGCTGACAATCTGAGAAAATCAGCATTCATCTTCCATGGGAGAGATGATATAAAAACAACAAAGCCATTATTTTAAAGACGTTATGATAAATTACAAATTGTATTATAGATTATAAACACAAAGTAATAAAACCAAAATTAAAATAGTGTGTGACATTTTGATAACAGTGTTGTTACCTTCGTCAGATAAAAGTACTGACTAAGAACAAATACCACAGCTTGATAACAGTAACTATTTAAAAACATGCTGTGATATTTTTTCTCATTCAGTACTTTTGTCTGATGATGGTAACAACGCTGTTACTGAAACGTCACACACTATTTATATACAGTAGAAACTCCATGAGAGGACACTAGAGGACACCTTTCTACAAAGGACAGTTTTCATTTACAAAATTATCATTTTATACTATTTAGCAACTCTCCCGTAGGAGGACACCTCACTGTAAAGGACACTTTGGCTCTGCAATTAGGTGTCCTTTACAGGGAGGTTCTATTGTATTTAGGTTTAGTCTTCTTAACTTCTTGTGTGTTTATAGTAATTAATGCCTGTTAATTATAGTAAATAGGTTCATTAGAATTATAAGGTACAATGGTCGGTGGACGAGTAGGTAACACCCTCGATTCCCGACAGTCATGAACCGGGATTGAATCCTACGTTAACATTTTGTTTAATATAAACACAAGGTAATAAGACCAAATCCAAACAAATAAATAGTGTGTGACGTTTCGGTAACAGCATTGTTACCATCTTCAGACAAAAGTACTGAATGAGGAAAAATATACAGTAGAACTATACCTCCCTGTAAAGTCAAATTGTGCTTTTATCATCACAGCATGTTTTAAAATAGCTAGTGTACTGTTATCAGTTGCACAAACTGATAAATGATTTTCAGATTATACCATTTAATTTGCCCATTCACAGGAAAACCTACAGAAACTTTTGAATGTGAATCAATCAAGAAATTTTATGATTTTTAAGACTCCAGCTACAACACAAGTCATGATTTGAAACTAATTAAGCATGAAAACCTTTTCCTTTCAAACAAAACCAACTTCTGACTGTCCCTATTGTGATGGTGAAATATTGGGTGGTCCTGGCTCATCAATGATCTTCTTCCTTATTCCACTCAATCATATTAGGGTATCAAGTTGTGACCCTTGATGGTGTCTCTTTGACAACCATCATGACTGGGTGAAGTAGAATGCGTCTGCCTTTGTCATCAAGACTGGGAGCACTACTCAGTGGCAGGCCGACTTAGCTCCAAAATAAATTGCCGTCTCTGACATGAGGTACAGACGCATGTGCAGCTGTTCCTAACATGGAGTACAAACGCTGCTCATCCTGTATCCCTGGATTAGGTAGGAGCCCTTAAAGGGTACTATCAGCCAGGCCAGCTGAACCCAGGTTTTTTACCAAGCTTGTTACTGCTCCCCCTCCTCCTTTTTCATCTGGGCTTTGGGACCGGCAAAGGCAGAGTCGCATGAGAACCTTTTCCTTTCAAACAAACCCAACTTCTGACTGTCCTTACTGCGATGACAACATATTAGGTGGTCCTGGCTCATCAGTGATAATTCCTTTGTATTAATAATAAGACATATATAATTTTTGCGCCGATTATGTAAATTTTGTTACTTTAACTAAATATGCAAATTTTGATTGTTTAAAACTGCCAGCTGGCCAATAAAACCAGTCTGTTTGTAGTAAGTCTTCAAATCAGTCTAGTTCTTTGAGTCTGTGCTCCAATTATTTAGCGTTTGGAGATTCACCTAGTTGAAGAGGTTTGAATTTTCTCATGTAGTTAGGTTTTATAAAGAATCGAACGGCTCTAATTCAAGGATATTAATCAGCTGGCCTGGCTTATCTAGATACAGTCTCTGACAAACCAAAACAAAGTACCAGCCAAGCTTAGGAAGTGGATTCCTAGCTATCGCTGCTAGGCCCTCATCCACTCCCGCCCATATAACACACCATCTATATATAAGAAATTAAAGCACGGATGTTTCTTTTACACATAAACTTCTACTGTCCTTACTGTGATGGAAAATATTTTGGAAAGGCTTAGCTTATTAGTGGTCTTCTTCTTTCTTATCTCCATACTGGTGAAGTAGACTGCCTTTGTCATTAAGACTGGGAGCACTACTCAGTGGCAGGCCGACTTAGCTCCAAAAGAAATGGCCTCCATTTCTTTTGGATTTACCCTCCCAGCAGTTTCACCAATTTTTATTTTTTATTTTTTTAATCTACCAGACCGTTTCTTTTAAGAGCTCAAATACTGTATTATTGGATGATTCTGATTATATATGCTACATTGAAGGGTGGAATCTCAGAAATGGTATTCAACCAAACTATGGACTATATATGCTTTTAGGACAGTAGAATTACATGTAAATATTTACATTCCACAAACAATAAGGACAAAGCCAGTTAGGTATAAATTAATTATAAGGCAATAACACACTATCTATACATAAGAAATTAGGATTATTAAGCACAAATGTTTCCTTTTACACATAAAACCAACTTATACTGTCCCTATTGTGATGAATAAAAATTGGGAGGGCCTGACCCATCAAAGATGATTCCTATGTATTGCCTTTGTCTTTAATGTCATGGAACTCAGCAAGAACTCAAGTGGAAATGCACTTAACCAACTTGACAATATAAAAACCAATCAACAACCTCAGCATTTGTATCAACAAACAACTGAAACTGGAAATCACCTGATTTGAACAAACAATACATTTATAATGTTGTTGTTGTTTCTTATCCCCTTGTGTAAAGATTACACAAATTCCATGAGTTCATGATCTCATGGAATGGGGTATAGGGGTGCAGCTTTTGTTGATCATGGCACCATGATCCAGGCACACTTTGGTGAAAGTCTGACTTTGCCTGTAATTTGAGGATGTTCCTAACATGGAAGTCTTTGCTGCCGACTCTAACATAAGTACAGATGCAGCTCCTACGTATCCCTGGAGTGGGACCATTGCTGAGGTCCATCAACCGGGTCAGTTGAACTCAGGATTTTTAAAGAGGGAGTGACCCTCCTGGTTACAGCATCAAGTCTACCAGAACAAGACTTGATACAATCATTTATAAAACAACACTTAAAGTTTCACCGCATAAGTTTCTTTTCTGTGAAAAATCAATATTTATTTCAAAGATAAATATTTACTATTTCTAACTTTTTTGGATGAAGTATGAAAGGGTGAAAATATGAAGAGTAATGGCGAACGGAAAAATAAAAGTGTCCAGGGGCGGGAATCGAACCCACAACCTTCCGCTTACCGGGCAGATGCCATGTCCACTAGGCTACCCTGGACGTATTTTTCCGTTCGTAAATAATACTTAAAGTAACTTATAATACATTATAAAGGACTGCGGTGTATGATTATAAAACAACACTTAAAGTTTCACCGCATAAGTTTCTTTTCTGTGAAAAATCAATATTTATTTATTTATTTATAATGAGATGTATTAACACGCCATCTGTCATAAGAAATTGAAACTACTGTTGATGGGTATGATAAGCCAGACCTTCCCATTAATTTATCTTTGCAGAAAGAGCCGTAGAAAATTGTTTCAATTTAAAAAAAAAAATCAAATGAATTGTAAGCGTCTAAAACAGACATTTATAAAATAGAAACCACTAGTAAAATAACACAAAATCCTATAAATGCTATCTATGCCAAAATTTCACTTTACAGAACTGAAACCTGGATTACCCCACATTCCAAAAAAGAAGAAAAAAAAAAGAGAAATATTTGAGATGTGTGGTTTTTATAGAAGGATTCTTTATTTTAAAATAAAGTTCCTCAAAAAAAGCTTTAAAAAATCACCAAGGTTTAATGGAGTGTGAACAAAACAAAGGTCAGGAAGAATGTCATGTGATGGCAACAATGTGCTACTTACAATCAATGCTATCAAAGTCACATTCAAATAATTAAAACGGAAGATGTAATTTGTAAATTCTGCAAAACTGAAAGCATAGAAGAAATGACCCACTACATCTCTGAATGCACTATTGTTAACGAGGAACGGAATAAGATCTTAAAACAAGGTAATAAGACCAAATCCAAATAAATAAATAATGTGTGACGTTTCGGTAACAGCGTTGTTACCATCTTCAAACAAAAGTGTACTTTTGTCTGAAGATGGTAACGCTGTTACCGAAACGTCACACATTATTTATTTATTTGGATTTGGTCTTATTACCTTGTTTTATAATCTATAATCCAAATTGTGCCTTATCTAGAGGAATAAGATCTTCTTCTTCTTTCTTATCTCGGAATAAGATCTTAAAGAACATTATCCAAGTCTACGTGAACCCAGTTCAGCTAATCAGAATAACGTCCGAGAAAAAATATATAGCGATAGAATTGTTTAACTTTCATAAAGCATTAGAGAACAAGGTAATCTCTAAGAACTGAATTACAGAACAATTTCCTTCCATAGTTAATTTGTATAGTTATGTTGACTATTTTGATTTCCATTTCATTTTCCCTTCTCTCCTATGTTTATGTTTCTTTTTTTTTTTTTTTTTTTTTCCTTTTCTCCATGAAAATGATGTATGGCGAGTCCTTACAGGATGGAAATGTCCTAATAAAGCTGCTGTTGTTGTAAAGAAATTCAAATAATTTAATAGTGTGTGATGTTTCTGTAACAGCGTTGTTACCCGGAACATTACATATTATTTATTTGGATTAGGTCTTATTTTCTTGTAGGTATAATCTATAATCCAAATTGTGCTTTATCAGCTTTAATGAAATGTTGAAGGGGTGAGAGGGGAAACCTGGAAGATAGGAAATCTAACAAGACAAACAATATCTGGGCAGCTACACAGATATTTCTTATTGTACATTACAGGGAGGAATTCAAGAAAAAAGTCACATCTCTTCCTCCTGGTATCATTAAAATAAAGATCAGTAATACAAGGGTAATAAGACCAAATCTAAATAAATATTTTTTTTTTATGTTTTGGTAACAATGGTAACAATTATATTAGGATTTGGTGTTATTACCTTGTGTTTCTAATCCAAATTGTGCCATATCAAAGAGCAAGAATGTTTACCTGGATCCTGTTATTGATAAATTCAAACTTTACATATTCAGGCAAAATAATCCTAAATATCTCTCAATGTTTTATTTTGTATTATAAATAAATATCTTTTAATGCCCAAATTTTCAATATTTCTATAAAAATAATTCTATTAATAATAATCACAATTTAAGCTCACAATTAAACCTGGTCTCAGCTGGCCTGGCTGATAGTACCCTGTAAGGGCTCCTAATCCAGGGATACAGGATGAGCAGCGTTTGTACTCCATGTTAGGAGCGGCTGCACATGGCATCAGTTTCTCATGTCAGAGGCGGGTATTTATTTTGGAGCTAAGTCGGCCTGCCACTGAGTAGTGCTCCCAGTCTTAATGACAAAGGCAGACGCATTCTACTTCACCCAGTGTGGAGATAAGAAAGAAGACAATATATGCTTATACAATATAACCTCATATGGTGACAAGACCAAAAAAATAAATAGTGTATGATGTTTCAGTAACAGCGTTTTTGTTACTTTCATTCAGTACTTTTGTCTGATGATGGTAACTACGCTGTTACCCAAATATCACACACTATTTATTTATTTAGATTTGGTCTTGTATACCTTTTGTTTCTAATCTATAATCCAAATTGTACCTTATCATATTATAACCTCTCGTTAATGCGACCAAATATAAATCAACCACAAGGTAATAAGACCAAATCCAAATAAATAAATAGTGTGTGACGTTTCAGTAACAGCGTTGTTACCATCTTCAGACAAAAGTACTGAATGAGAGAATTTTACCACAGCATGCTTTTAAATATGCTTAATATGCTTAAATATGCTTTTAAATAAATTCTCTCATTCAGTACTTTTGTCTGAAGATGGTAACAACGCTGTTACCGAAACGTCACACACTATTTATTTATTTGGATTTGGTCTTATTACCTTGTGTTTATAATCTACAATCCAAATTGTGCCTCATCAATAAATCAACCACATTTTCTATGTCCCGACCACCAACCTTTCAAATAACCAGCGGTAATTATACCAGCCATAATTCAACACCATCGATAATTAGACCTGTCTTTTTTTTTTTAATCAAATTTTGACAAGGTAATTAGATATAATTATTGTTTAAATACACAATTTTGTTGTTAAAAATTCAATACTTTGACAGCATTGTGCTCGTAATTAGCACATGCACATTTTGCCTAAAGTGTTACATGAGGTGGCTGATGTCATCCTAAAAAATGTTGTGTGAATTTTAATTTTCTTGTCTTCTTATTTCTTATCTCCACTCAATCATATTAGGGTATCAAGTCTGTAAAGCTTGAGATCATGAATGGGTGAAGTAGAATGCCTTTGTCATTAAGACTGGGAGCACTACTCAGTGGCTGGCCGACTTAACTCCAAAGGAAATGGCTGCCTCTGAAATGAGGAACAGATGCCATGTGCAGCTGCTCTTAACATGGGGTACAAAAGCTGCTCATCCTGTATCCCTGGATTAGGAGCCCTTACAGGGTACTATCAGCCGGGCCAGCTGAACCCAGGTTTTTTAGCGAGCTTGTTACTGCTCTCCCTCCTCCTTTTTCATCCAGGCTTGGGACCAGCAAAGACGGAGTTCTTGTGGATGATTTAAGCGCTGTTGATCCAATACTCTAGCCTAAGTGGACTCTAGTCACTGATGTAAACAATGGGATGTCTTAGTAACATTCTGTTTATCAAAACAACTTACAGAAGAGGAAAGACATACATGCCTTTTGAAAATTGATCAGCCAGAATGCATACTAAATAGTGTTCTAGTCTAAAAGCAAACAACCATAAAGGAATTATTTTAAAAATGATCATAATTTTTAAAATAAAAAGTTTACCTTTTCCCTTTTTCCCATCTCCCCTTCTCTTATATGTTTATAAAAATGTGTATTAAACAATTTTGTCCCTCACTAAAAGTTAACCATGAAATATTCTAAATAAATGAAGTAATAATTTTAAAAAAGCAGCTCAATGGTATCAATTTATATCCGAAGAATGTCAACTACCAGCAGTGAATGTTATGATGAAATGATAATTGTTGTAATTGACTGTAATTCAACTGAAAACTGGACCTATGGGGTTGTTTTATTCATTATTCTATATATTGCAGAGGATTTTACTTTTCCGTATAATCATAATTAAAAACAAAAAAAAAAACATATTTTGACCAAGCTCACATGAGTATTTCTAAATGGCGCTCTGCCATCTAGAAATGCTTATGTGAGCCTGATCAGGATATGTCTCTTTTGTTTTTAATATCAACACCTGACCTTTTTTATATTTTTTGTTATTTTTTCACAGGGTAATAAGACCAAATCCAAATAAATAAATAATGTGTGACGTGACAACACTGTTACCGAAACACCACACACTATTTATTCATTTGGATTTGGTCTTATTACCTTGTGTTTATAATCTATAATCCAAATTGTGCCTTATCATTATTATTTTTTCACATAATCATAATTGTACCTCATCATTTAATGAAAATTAGAAAAAAAAAAAACACAATAAAGGTAATTTAGATAATACTTAATCTCAGATAGATAGATGGCAAGTATCTTTGTTATCTATGATGCATCATTTCTCTTCTGTTTTTTTTTTTTGGACTATAACAAAAAAATGGTAGAATGTGGAGCAATGACAGCTCATGTTGAGATTATTGAGAAGTAGAGGGAAATACAGTTAAACCTGTCTATAGCGCCTCCTCTAAATAGCACCTTCCTCTTTATAGCGTCCAGTTTTAAACATTAAAATGCAAACATTTTACATTAAAAGTGACCTGTCTATAGCACCCCCTCTCTATAGCGCCCGATTTTAAATACGTAGTAAGATGCGATTTACATTAAAAGTGACCCGTCTATAACACCCCCTTCTATAGCACCCGATTTTAAATATGTAGTATGATGCGATTTACATTAAAAGTGACCTGTCTATAGCACCCCCTCTCTATAGCACCCTATTTTGGTGAGTCCCAAGAGGGGGCGCTATAGACTACAGGTTTAACTGTATTGTCAAGCAATACAGAATCTCCATATTTGTCAGGTACCATTGATTGATTGTATATTGATGAGGTATTGATTTATGTCTTCTCCCATATAAACAAGGTGTGTGTGTTTGAAAACTCTCATATAATTTCTGCCTTTCTCTAGATTTCCTATTATTCCTTCACAACTAATCTGCAATTTTTTTGATCATTTTTTTTAAATTTTGGATCTTATGGAATAGAATCCGCCTAGGACTGATGAGGGCCATTAGCCCGAAACCTCCAGGTGGACACTTCTCAGTTTGCCAAAGCTGGTGTTGTGGCTTTGTCATCGACTCGAAGCCGCTAGTTTGCTGTGACGGTCAATAGATAGCGTCTATTTTGACAGGAAAGGTGACCTTTATTTTTTATAGATAGAGTAACAAGACCAAATCTCCAAATTAATGAAAATGTTACTTGTTACTCTATGTCTCTGGAATTTTATTTTTTATTTTTTTAAACATGGTTAGAGCACTATTCCCCCATAGAAAGTAATGCTGTCATTTTGGGTACTATATACCCCAGTGCAGTTTATGAAATAGTGTTGTGTTGGAGGCATTTTCTAAACAATCTCTCTCAGACTTCTTCAGTCCCTAAGTGGTGGCCTCTATTGAGGCAACTTTTGGATATCCTTGAAATGTTATAAAATTTTAAAGGGTATTGGTCCTTATCAGCATGGTGCAAGCAGTACCTCAAGCACTAAAAAAAATCTGGTCTTTGAGTCTTTCTGAAAAATAATGAGTATTTTAGGCTCTAATGTTGTAAGAATGCCAGACTATATGAAACAATAGTACAAAAGTGAAATTGTACTGGGATTGGATAATCAAGAAAGAGTATTTTGCCAATTCTGGAATAATTTAAAAATCAATGATTAGTTTATATTCTGACAGATGGTGCAAGATACCAGCAACTTGCACAATCAGTAGATGACTTTCTTTTAATCTCTTATCTATTAGAGTAATGAACCCGATCCTTCTTGGGACCTTCACATCATTCTTCAAGGTGCATCCTTCCAATATGGTCAATTGACAATCTTCCATTGATCCTCGGAGTACATGTCCTGTAAATTTCTATATTTTCTCTCGATGACTCCATTTAAAAAGCCATACTCTCCATTATATCTTCTCCAAACTTCCTTTTTTGGTGTTGTCACCCTATCTGTGTCCATTTTGACATTTCTTCTAGCAAACCAGCTGTCAAAAGAGTTAATTTTCTGCTCCAGTTCTTTGGTCATTGTTCAAATTTTGCCCCCCTTTTACCAAAATAATTTGGGGAAAACTCATATTTGCAACAATGGCATTGTTTTAATAAAACTGTAGCAATTCACATCTATACCTTTCTCCCTCTCTCCTTTCAATTCTGATATTTCTGTGACTAACCCGACTTCAGGGTTAAAATGTCTAGAAAATCATTATTATACCATTATTTATATACCTTGAAAGGGGCAATGATGGATACTAAAACATAGGTATATATTAATACATAGCAATAATGTGCCATCTATATAATACAAATGAAAACACCAAAACACACGAATGATTCTTTTCAAAGATAAATCAAACTTCTACTGTCCTTACTGTGATGAAAAAATATTGGGAGGGATTGGTTCATCACAGTATTGAATCCTCCCAGCGGTTTCGCCAATTTAATCTACCAGACCACTTCTTTAGAGCTCTCTTAGAGCTTATAGGTATATATAAAATGAGAAATTTTGATGTGATTTCCAATATTTTTTAAATTTAATATAAAATTAGTTATCTAGATGTGGTTCCAGTTTTTTTATAGTCTTCTTTTTTATCATCACTTGGTGATATAAAGTGGTATAGTCTGTGGATCTTGGGCTGTTTGATCCTGTCTGCTAGGGTAAGTAGAGTCTTCTTCTTTCTTATCTCCACTCAATCATATTTGGCTATCAAGCTGGTAAAGCTTGAGATCATGATTGGGTGAAGTAGAATGTGTCTGCCTTTGTCATTAAGACTGGGAGCACTACTCAGTGGCAGGCCGACTTAGCTCCAAAAGAAATGGCCGCCTCTGACATGAGGAACAGACGCCATGTGCAGCTTCTCCTAACATGGAGTACAAACACTGCTCATCCTGTATCCCTGGATTAGGAGACTTTACAGGGTACTATCAGCCGGGCCAGCTGAGCCCAGGTTTTTTAGCGAGCTTGTTACTGCTCCCCCTCCGGGCTTGGGACCGGCAAAGGCGGAGTTTTAAGTAGAGTAAGTAGATGTGGTACCATAGTCTTCTTTCTTATCACCACTTGGTGATATAAAGTGGTCTAGTCTGCAGATCTTGGGCTGTTTGAGTCTGTCTGCTAGTGTAAGTAGAGCTCATTGACAGGTGAGTTAATGCAGTCAATGATGTGGGTTAGGGGGTTGGTGGTAGGTGAGGGGAATAGTAATTGTCACATTTGCAACTAGGTGTTGTCCTCTACAGTAAAATTCTACTGTATCTCTTTATGAAATATGCACTTTTATTGCTATTTCATAAGGAGTAAATGTGATAAGGCACAATTTGGATTATAGATTATAAACACAAGGTAATAAGACCAAATCCAAATAAATAAATAGTTGGATTTGGTCTTTTCACCTTGTATTTATAAGGAGTAAATGGAAAATTGTTATTGCATTTGAATTCAAATGCCTTTTTTTTTTTAAAAAGATACCATTAAGTTGCTAACCAACAATATTATTATTTGCCTTTAAGGTGCATAAAGATACACAATAAGAGATGGTGCTTTGTTTTTGTGTCGGATTTTGATGGGAGATGTGTCCTTTCCTTTTTATGAGCCAATTTTCTCCCAGCAAAATTCCCATCTACCAAAATACACAACCTATTCCTGCTCATTTCATAGTTATCCTCACATTTTTCTCTCTTCCGCATAAATCATCTCTACATACACATTAAAAATCCTCTTCTTTACAAAGGAATTTAATGGGAACCTAGACCCTATTCTTCAGGTAACGATAAGGTACAATTTGGATTATATTGCCACGTGGAGGGAAGACAAAAACTTCAGGAGGAAACAAAATTTATTTCAGGTAAGGACAAACTATCAAAGGTAAACAAAAGATAAGCCACGAGGGAAATTTACAGAGTCGCAAGATATAAAACATAAAAAATGACCACTCTGTTAAATAAAAAATAATAAAATTAAGAAATACTATGTTACATAAATAAAATTAATAAATACTATGTTACAATATATTACAACTACAAGGTAATAAGACCAAATAAATTAATAGTGTGGGAGGTTTTGGTAACAGCGTTGTTACCGAAATGTCACACACTATTGATTTATTTGAATTTGGTCTTATTACCTTGTAGTTCATGAGGTACCTTTAATAAAAGAGATCAATTTTTTTTGTATAAAGTGGGAGACCAGCGACTGTAATGAAGGAGCACTGTTATATATGCATATAAGCTGTTTCAGGAGAGTTTAAACTGTATTTCAATTTGTATCTTGTTTGTAAACTCTTTTGTTTTACTTGTGTGGTATAGCAGGTGATGTAGGAAGTGTATTCAGTGAGTTCAGAGTGAATGACACATTATCTCCAGTACATAGGTTATCACCACAATGGTTTTTTTCCCCCTGTCAATGGTTCTTAAACTCTCTCCCATCTAACTATAGTTGGAACCATCTTCTCTTCTCAATTCTTTAAAGTTGTCCTTGAGAAATATTATCTGCTTTAGTCAATAAACCAGGAGCACATGCTTGTACTTGCTTGTTCGGCACAGTACATATACTAAAATAGGAACGATATAGAGATGATTAGCATGGCCCCCGTTTAAGGAAGACACGCAAAATCGTGAAGCACATCTGAATAGCAGGTTGACTTAGCTTTGAATATTAATTAACCACCACCTCTGATGCCACAGTGTGCAGACACTCCTAACTTGGAGCATTAATGCTACTCATTCTTGTCGGAATTTTTTTTTTTTTTTTTTTTTTTCAGTTTGACTAGCTGAACACAGGTTTTCTTGAGAACTTGCTTCTGCTTCCCTTCCTCTTTTCCAGGCATGGGCGACTGGGGGAGTTTGGTTATCTTTTTGTTGAAATATGCCCAAGGTAATAAGACCAAATCCAAATAAATAAGTGTGTGATGTTTTGGTAACAGCTTTGTTGTTGTGAAACGTCACACTATTTATTTGGATTTGGTTTTATTACTTTGTGTTTTTTTTTTTTTTTTTAAATCTCTAATCCAAATTGTACCTAATCAACGTTGAAATATGCCAATGTGGTGATTTTTAGTACAGTTAAACCTGTCTATAGCGCCTTCCTCTCTATAGCGCCTGATTTTAAATACATAGTACGATGCGATTCACATTAAAAGTGACCTGTCTATAGCACCCCCCTCTCTATAGCACCCTATTTTGGTGAGTCCCTATAGACATGTTTAAGTGTACTTTTGTTTGATGGCAACAATGCTGTTACTGAAATGTCACAAACAATTCAATAATAGTCTTGTTACCTTTTAGGGGTAAAGGGAGGTTTGTGCATAAGGAAAAAAAAAAAGTTTTCAGAAATGTGTTATAGCACTTTGCAAAAAGGCCCTATAGAAGGCTTACAAAAACATCAACCTTTGTATAAACCCTATTTTCCTGTCTTCTGGGGATGGGAGTGGTATACAGGGCTGCTGATCTATATTGGTTCATTAAAGCAAACAATGGAACTTCCCAGTTGGGTTGGATCCCAGTGTTTATATCCTCCCTTACCTACCTATGTCTTGACCTTGTTGTTAGACCATGCTCGAGTAATAAAGGGAGAAATAAACTAAGGAAGGGTTATTTCAATAAATATTTAATATAAAGATCTGAAATTTAGAATACAGTAGAACCTCCATGAGAGGACACCCGCGCTAAAGGACACCTCTCTATAAAGGACAGTTTTCATTTTCAAAATTATCTTTTTTACTATTTAGCAACTCTCTGGTAAGAGGAAACCTCTCCCTAAAGGATACTTTGGCTTTGCAATTAGGTGTTGTCCGTTACAGGGAGGTAGTTCTACTATATATGAAGATATACAAGGTAACAAGACCAAATACATAAATAGTGTGTGATGTTTTGGTAACGGATGGCAACAATGCTGTTCCCATTCACACACTATTTATTTATATATATTTGGTCTTATTACTTTGTGTTTCTAATTTATAATCCAAATTGTGCCATATCAATATATGAAGATGTGAAGAGGATTGCTTTGAACAGGGTGAAATGACATTTCAAGATGGCCAACATCGGAGATATTGTGAGAGTTTTACACATATACAATAAATTGTAATTTTTGGCATTTAAAACTGTCCATTCTTTGTAGAGAGGTGTCCCCCTCTCATGGAGGCTCTACTGTGTACATTAAAACTGAGCAACTTTATAAAAAGACACAATTTCGATTATAGATTAGAAACACAAGGTAATAAGATCAAACCCAAATAAATAAATAGTGGTGACAGTAACAGTGTTGTTACCGAAATGTCACACATTTTAATTGAATTTGGTCCACCTTGTGTTTCAAAAGAGAGGTTTCAATTTTTTTTTCACTTGTAAGTTTGAGGAAGATAATATCAAAAGAATCATGATAAGGTACAATTTTGGATTATAGATTATAAACACAAGGTAATAAGACCAAATAAATAGTGTGTGACAGTAACAGCGTTGTTATCATCATCAGACAAAAGTATTGAATGAGAAAAGTATCATATCATTTATTTATTTAATTTTGGTCTTATTACCTTTCAAAAGGATGATTGGGATCAAAAGGGGAAGAGCATCAGCAGGATATATGGCTAGGGGCTGGATTGGGGCCAAGTGTGGTGGCCGTAGCTGCACCGTCCCGTAATCTTATCAGGGAAGCCATCATTCCGTGTATATGGAGTGGTTGCTGATGTCTGCCCTGTTTGTACCCACACACTACTCACCATCTTGGAAACCTATTCAATCTTACTCCTGAGAGTTTTTCAGTAAAATCCACACATCTCTCTTAGATTTCCTTCCTTTCATTCTGGCTAAGATCCAATTCTCACTATTTCTGAATGTTTTTAATTCAATTGAGCTAAGAATAGAATGGATGACACATTCACTGAACTTTAAACACACAAAAAAAGGTTGTTGCAATCTGTGAGATATTCAACACTAGTCAACAACTTTACCTTAACTACATTATTTAGGGCAAATATTTTGTTGTTTTTTTTTATAACCCCCTTCTCCCATTGTTCTGTTCTTATAGGATTTTAATACAAGAAAATAAGACCTAATCCACTTAAGTCTGGTCATCTACGGACAATGACTTTCCAGAATGGTTGCAGGGTTTTCCCACTATGTACCAAGTGCAATTCTCAGCCTGCAGCCCCAAGACATATTATTGACTGTATTGACTCATCCATTGATGAGCTCTACTCTTCCCCGGCAGACACCATAAAAAATCTCAAGCTTTACAAGCTTGATACCTTAGTGTGATTGAGTGGAGATAAGAAAGAAGAAGAAGACCTAATCCAAATAATTTATTAGTGTGTGACGTTTCGGTAACAACATTGTCACCATCATCAGACAAAAGAATAAAAATTCACAGCCTCCAAGGATAAGTTTCCTGCTACATTCTCTCAAGTTTTTGATTATTATAAACCCTTCTACAGGAGTATATGACAAAATGAATCTTTAACTCTAAGGGTTTATAATACCTGAAAACTTGAGTGAATGTATAAATAAAGCAGGAAACTTATCGTTGGAGGTCATTATTGCTTACATTTCAGAGGTTTCTATCTTTCCAATTGAAAAAAAAAAAAAAATCTTGTGTATATACAATTAAACCTGTCTATAGCGCCCCCTCTTGGGACTCACTAAAATAGGGTGCTATAGAGATGGGGGGTGCTATAAACAGATCACTTTTAATGTAAATCGTATCGTACTATGTATTTAAAATCAGGCACTATAGAGAGGAAGGCACTATTTAGAGGGGGCGCTATAGACAGGTTTAACTGTATAACAACACTATCCCCAGGGGGGTCGGTGGAAGGATGGTCTAAAACGTTGGTTTTCGACCGCTACGACCCGGGTTCGAATCCCGCATTGGGGCATTTTTTTCTGATTTAAAAAAAAATGCTCCAATGACCCCAATTCTTGCAAAAGCCCAACCCCACCAGTGAGTGCAAGTAACCAAACGGGACTCTGGCACATTTATTTGTAAGTGCAAAGTCGAACTGCTTTTCACATGTGTAGACATGTGGTGCACTTACAGTAAAAGCAGTCGCCTACTTCTATTCCCCATGATTATCACGGCCTGTACCACGTGTACTTAGGAATAAGCAAAAAAAAAAACTATCCCACTTTTCCTTTTGGCCCAGAACCCGGAATAGCCTGTTGGTTGTTCTAAGAAAGTAAACAAACACTAAGAAGGGTTGTGGCGCAGATCTCCTGGATCTCCTACAGAAGGTGAATGGCTACAACGTGCCTCCCCCCCACCAGAATGGCAAGGATGCTCCCCGCAGGGACAGCCTACCTAAGAAGGATGGCAGTGCTCCAGAAGCGGCCTCCACTTCGGCCGAATACACCAAGGAACAACTCACAGCAGTGCAACAGTGAGTACTCCTGCAATAAAGACACAATTTGGATTATAGATATTATAGATTATAAACACAAGGTAATAAGACCAAATCCAAATAAATAGATACTGTGTGACATTTCGGTAACAGCGTTGTTACCATCTTCAGACAAAAGTACTGAATCTTAAGACCAAATAAATAAATAGTGTATGACGTTTCAGCGTTGTTACCATCTTCAGACAAAAGTACTGAATGTAATAAGACCAAATCCAAATAAATAAATAATATGTGACATTTCGGTAACAGCATTGTTACCGAAATGTCGCATACTATTTATTTATTTGGATTTGGTCTTATTACGTTCAGTACTTTTGTCTGAAGATGGTAACAACGCTGAAACGTCATACACTATTTATTTATTTGGATTTGGTCTTATTACCCTGTGTTTACTCCTGCAATACTCCAGTCATCTATAGAGATTGGTTTCAATCTTGACTTCTCCTAGCTTCCAGAGCCGCTAGTCTCTATGGTGATGAAGGCTAAAACACACCAGAATTGGCAGCTGTTGGGGGGGGATCCTAAGTACAATACAACCTACCATGAGGGATCACAGCCAAAAATACGGTTAAACCTCCCTATAAAAACCTCACTTGAGACCAAGATAATTTGGGACTGTAGAATTATAATGATTTATCCACATTGTGTGTGCTGTTATAAAAGAAGCTGTTCCAACAAGGTACTGTACTCCTGGAGGTAACCAGAGGTTTGATTAGACAATGTGAACAAGTCACACAAAGTAATCTATAATTCAAATTGTACCTAATCAAATCACAAGGTAATTCATAGGTGACATGGAATTGTTCCATTTTCATAACCAAAGTACTGAAGGTACTCTTTTTTTTTTTTTTTTTTTTTTATGGAAATGTTGCGGCACTGTTATTAAAATGTCACTTTTTATTAATTACTTATTTTGTCTAGTTACCTTGTGAATTTTTTAGTCCTTAATGCTACGCAACACTTATTTATTATCGTCCTTGGACATCAAATAATCTATTCAAGCCTCATTCAGTTTTGATCTAGATGTTATCTGTTTATAAAAATATATATTTTTACCCATTTACATATATGGAGATATGCAGAATATATATATAAATATAAAGCTTTCTCCTGTGTATAAAAGTAAAATTTGAAAAGTATAATGTCCATTTTTATAAACTTTTTAGACCTAAGAAATCAGGAAATAACACTCATGTGCCAAAGACAAAAAAGTGTTACATAGTGTAATCCCAAATTGTCATCAGGATAAGTCATTTTACAAAGTTGGCCACTCAAGGAAGTGACCTCAAAGTTTCACTTGTTTTAGCAATTTCAATACCAAATTTTATTATTCCTGTTGTCTTGACAAATGGATGGTAACGCTGGCAGCCTTTTGGATCCCATATGTAAAATAGGTCTTAAGACTACTCTATAAATATAGCAGGAATCCTGACTGTTTGTTTATTATCATCAATTCTGAGATAAAGCACAATTTGGATTATAGATTATAGCTACAACAAAATAAGACCTAATCCAAATAAATTAATAGTGTGTAATGTTTCTGTAACAACGCTGTTACCTAAACATCACACACTATTAATTTATTTGGATTACATCTTATTTTCTTGTTATTATCAATTCTGTTTTTGTCACATTGAGAAAGAATTGATTTGTTTATCGTTATCTCAATAATGAGGTACCACATTTAGGTGTTAGGTAAGAATCACAAATCAGTAATATATATATGTTACATTTTGGTAACTTGTCACTTTGAATTTACTTATTTTTATTATTATTTATATATTTTATTTATTATTTATATATATACAGTTAAACCTGTCTATAGCGCCCCCTCTTGGGACTCACCAAAATAGGGTGCTATAGACAGGTCACTTTTAATGTAAATCGCATCGTACTACGTATTTAAAATCGGGCGCTATAGAGAGGGAGCGCTAAAGACAGGTTTAACTGTGTATTATATTTATTTGGTCTTGCGATTCATATTGATATCTTCTGGTTTAGCATTATTCCATAGGACAATTTTGCTTTGAACAGCTTTCTTTCTTCTAATGATTCTTTGCCTATATTCTTTTTTTATAGATTCATTTCTGAAGCCAGATTTAAAATGGAACAACTGTGTTAAGAAAAGTATCAGAATAGACACCTAGATAGCATATACTATACTTCTATAACAATTATAGGGATTAAAAGTTTTTTTTTTTAATAATTGACAGGTTTTAGCATATACAAATTTTATTATTTAAGCAATTATCCTTTATATCAGGAAGTATTTAGGCGTATTTGATCAGACTTCTCTATGAAACCTTTGAGTTGGTCTAGTTGCCAGACACAGTAATCCTTTTAATTGAGTTTAATTCCGTTCAATTCAGGCCGCCCAATAGCAAATCTTTACTGGTCTTCTCTCCCTAATGTTTGACACAATACACAGGGTTCAAGTGATCATACAATCTTTTTTTTTTTTTTTTTTGCTTATCCTTAGTACACGTGGTACAGGCCATGATAATCATGGTGGGTAGAAGTAGGCGACTGCTTTTACTGTAAGTGCACCACATGTCTACACATGTGAAAAGCAGTTCGACTTTGCACTTACAAATGTGCCTGAGCCCCGTTTGGTTACTTGCACTCGCTGGTGGGGTTGGACATTTGCAAGAATCGGGGGCCATTGGAGCATTTTTTTAATTTTATTTTTTTTAACATAAAAAAGTGCCCAATGCGGCAATTGAACCTGGGTCGTAGCGGTCGAAAACCAATGGTTTAAATCATCCTTCCACCGACCCCCCCCTGTCATGTATTGTAGGTATGATTCCCAAAATACCAAATACAGTAGAAATTTAAACACAAAGTAGTAAGACCAAATCCAAATAAATAAATAGTGTGTGACGTTTCTGTAACAACACTGTAAACATCACACACCATTACTTTTGTCTGAAGATGGTAACAACACTGTCACACTGAAATATCACACACTATTTATTTAGATTTGGTCTTATCAACCTGTGTTTATAATTTATAATCCAAATTGTGTGCCTTATCACAGTAGAAACTTGTTATAACAGCCTTTTTTTTTTTTTTTTTATAACACCAACTTAGTTATAACTGAGTCGAGTGCAAGTAACCAAACGGGGCTCTGGGACATTTGTAAGTGCAACGTGTAACGGCTTTTCACATGTGTAGACATGTGGTGCACTTACAATAAAAGCAGTCGCCTACTTCTATCCACCATGATTATTATGGCCTGTACCACGTATACTAGGGATAAGCAATAAAAATAATGTTAGGTTTGATTGTTGGTATTCGTACAAAAGTATCTAATATATCATCACCATACACTGGCCATTACAATTGAAAAAAAAAAAAAAATTAATACAGTTAAACCTGTCTATAGCGCCCTCTCTTGTGGGACTCATCAAAATAGGGTGCTATAGATAGGTCACTTTTAATGTAAATTGCATCGTACTACGTATTTAAAATTGGGCGCTATAGAGAGGAAGGTGCTATTTAGAGGGGGCACTATAGACAGGTTTAACTGTAATTTCATTATTAAAAAAAAAAAATTGCCAATATTCCTGCAGACTAGAAACAAAAAGCAACAAGAACAAATCCAAATTATTGAAATGTGTCCTGATGTTTTCAGTAACAGCATTGTTACCATTATCAGACAAAGGTATTGAATGAAGTCGCAAATCTTTCAATAATTTTAATGTTTCTAATCTATATTTCTGTAGACTTTATATTGAAATGATAAACCTTTATAATGGGAGAGAGCCTGGCTCATCAGTAATACACTCCCAAAGTTTAGAGCGGTCTGGATACCAAACTGGCAAAACTGCTGAAAGATTCACCACTGATGAGCCTGTATCATTCATTTTATCATTGCAAATATAAAGTCTGCTTAGAAAGTTTACCAACTACAGTGGAACCTCTTTTTTATAACAGAAACCTAATTACATCAACATGGGTATAACAACATAAAATCTTGTTTTCAAATGATGTAACAAGGTTTGAATATTTTTATAAAATCAATAATGCAATGCATCCAGGGCTAAGTTTATTGTATCATATGCATAGTTTAAAATATGTAAATAATAATAGGCATTTGTGTGTGTATGAATATATATCCAACATGTTTGGTGTTTAGTTAGTTAGCCAGTTACTTATATTGAAGGATTGATAAGTCCTAAAGCTATAGTACAAGAAATTTAGCCCTGGATGGATGCATTATTGGTTTTATTAAAATACTAGCTGAATTACCCGGGCGTTGCCCGGGTTTTACCCGATTAAATGTTTTTATTCAAATACTGTTCATTATAAGTCAGGGGAAGAATGTTTATTTTAAATCAAGAAGCTCTACTTCCCAACTTGTGTTTTTTCTTCTAAAGGTTTGATTATGTTAAGAAAAGAGTTAAAATTTTGACATCTCTTTCAAAATAGTATCCGCTCTACCTACTGCCATTTTGGTATCAGCCATCCTTCTAGCCATGTACAGTGTGAACGGGGCTCTGGCACATTTGTAAGTGCAATGTTGAACTGCTTTTCACATGTGTAGACATGTGGTGCACTTACAGTAAAAGCAGTCACCAACTTCTATCCACCATGATTATCATGGCCTGTACCTACGTATACTAGGGATAAGCAAAAAAACAGTGTGAGGATAATTGTTGATACAGTGTTGTACAATAATGTAGAGGTTACTTATTTGGATGGAATGTCTTCTTTGATGATAAGTTCTTAAAGAAGGTGTAGATTGCCCCAGCCAAGTTTTTTGTTTCACTGCTTCACTGCCCCACCAATGTGACTACTTCTACACCCAACAACCTTTAATTGAAGCTTGTGTTGGGAATGGATGTATTCCCACAATTTACAAAATGTATGGATATTTCATATACTTTTTAATCTCACAAATTGGCATTAAAAACCACCTAGCTTCTTCTAATTTGGACTGAAGAGGTAAGTGAGACTATTTACACTCATGAGTCTTTGGTCATCAATTTTTTTAAAGGAGACAGAGGCAATTTTGTTCAGATTTGGTTATCTCGCATCTTTTTATTATTGGGACTATATAATTTGGATAATTGGGACTATAGAATGTTAATAGCAATTACAGAGATAATAGGGACTAATTTTATCGAAATAAATCACAAAACCATTTAAAACAAGAAAAAAATACTGTATACTATTGTATACAACTAAATAAAACTGTGGTACATTTATTTATTCTATTTATACTTGGAAAAATTTTGAGCTAAAAAGTCTTTCACAGGTCTAAAATCTCAGATGTAGTTTTTATAAATGTATCTTTATAATTCTTGTGTGATTCAGGGATTAATTTTTACTTTCTTTCCCCCAGGGGGGAGGTAGATTCAATATAAAAAAAAACTATGCAAGATTAAGAAGCTAGAGACAATGGTAACAAAAAGTGTGGTTGTTGTGCAGCATCAAGAAGTGCAAGGACTACTATGAGATCCTGGGTGTAAGCAAAGACTGTGATGACACTGAACTCAAGAAACAATACAAGCGGCTTGCGCTACAATTCCATCCTGACAAGAATAAAGCACCTGGTGCAGCAGAGGCCTTCAAAGGTAAGAGAAAATTGGCAGGAGGTATGGGAGGGGGACATTGCGATTGGTCCTGCAAACATTGGGGTTGTAATTTGGGAACAATGTATTTTCTTCTTGTTGTCTCCATTGAGACAGGTCCTTGACTGGAGGTGAGGCAAGCCTCTGGTCGGTGTGGGCTGCTAGCCTTTGTCCTTCTCTCTGCTCTCATTATATTGGGGATATTTTACTATCCACAGTCCTTCAACTTCTTTAATTCAACACTCCCAGAGGGATCAGAGTTTTATGTTGAATTATAGTCAGTGTTGTGAATTAATGTTAGTTAATATTGCCTCGTGGAAAATTAGGTAGGGAAGACAGCAATTTATTTCAGGCAAGAACAAACTATGAATGGTAAACAAAATATAAAGCCACGAGGGAAATTTACAGAGTAGCAAAATATAAACATAAAAATGACCACTCTGTTAATAAAATTAATAAATACTTTGTTACAATATGATTATACCAATTAATTGCAACATTCACTGCTAATGGACATTTTTCTAGGACATTTTAAGAGAGAGTTGCCTTTTTTTTTTTTTCTTTAAATTCATAGAATTAAAAACTTATTTCTACAGACAACTACTCCTTGTGCATTTACTACTGATGTGACCCATACCCTCTTTTTTTTTTTTTTTTTTCAATATCTATTTATTGGAGTATATGAGGTCTGTAAAAAAATGTTTTTAATTATTATATATATTTTTTAATTAGTGTTGAAAATTTAATAGACTTTCATCAATAGATAGTGTTAAATTGATAATGATGATAATGGTATATATCAATAGAATTGCAAAAAAAGTTTCTTTATTGCTTATATAAAATAAAGAAACTTTTTGCAATTAATTCTATTGATATATACCGTTTAAATTCCATTGCAATGATTTCACAATCTAACTTAATGATGATAATACTTAAGGGAGTGTTGACTTAAAGTCTGTGTTGAACATTATATAAGACAGTGTGTTTAAAGTAAATAGGTTGATTGATAATTGAAAAATTTGTTGAATTAAAGTGAGTGTTAAATTATAGTCAATTGAAAATTAAAATGAGTTAGATAGTAAATTGAATTAAAGTGAGGGGGGGGTACAGGCCCTCCTAATATCCCAATATTTATATCTGCAGTAAGAAAGGCTTATTTTGGATTTTGCCAAAACTGATGTTGTGGCTCATTTTTCATAAGGTAAAAAGATAAAATTAATAAATAGCATTTGGCATTTTAGTAACAGCATTTGTTATTGAAATGTCACATTATTCCTTAATTTGAATTTGGTCTTATTATATCTTGTGTTTCTAAGATCACAAATCCAAATAAGAAATTGTTACCTGAAGGTTTCAGTAATTGCTGTGTAGAACCTGAAAGACTCCACAATTGGAAATGAATTTATATACATCCTCCTAATATTGTGTAAAGATTCTTTCTTCAGCAGCATCAATATGACATTAAGACAATGATAATCTTCCTATTTGCTATAGAAGAAGAAACTTTTTTTTTGCTTATCCCTAGTACATGTGGTACTGGCCATGGTAATCATGGTGGGTAGAAGTAGGTGACTGATTTTACTGTAAGTGCACCACATGTCTACACATGTGAAAAGCAGTTCGACTTTGCACTTACAAAAGTGCCAGAGCCCTGTTTGGTTACTTGCACTCGCTGGTGGGGTTGGACTTTTGCAAGAATCGGGGGCCATTGGAGCATTTTATTTTTAACATAAAAAAGTGCCCAATGCGGGAATCGAACCCGGGTCGTAGCGGTTGAAAACCAACGGTTTAGACCATCCTTCCACCGACCCCCTAGTAGAAACATAAGTTGGAAAGAAGATAAAAGCTCTTCTCCTTGACTTGTGTTTCTTCATCAATATGACAACTCAAGTTGTATATACTTTAGCTTTGGTGTGACTTTTATTTTCCTATTCTTACAAAATGTACCTGTGTAAACCAAGTTTGGCCTGGTGCAGCAATCGGCAATGCCTTCTCAGTGCTGAGTGACCCGGACAAAAAGAAGAAGTACGACATGTATGGTTCCGAGGAGAGCCAGCGGAATCACGTCCACCACCACTCCGAGAATTACGACTACTCCAGAGGGTTCGAGGGCGACATCTCAGCCGAAGAACTCTTCAATATCTTCTTTGGGGGCGGCTTTAATACAGGTTGGTCTTATCAGGGATATTCTCTACCCTCTCTTATCACACTTGTACATTCTATTGTGCTACTCTGAGACAAACTGGATCTCTAGAGCAGTGTGTGTCTGCAGGAGCCAACCTCTACGCCAGGAGAGGGGCTAGATGGCACCACTACAGACAGACCTCTGCAGAGCCACGGGGAGAGGTGAGCTAGGACGCACAGACACAGCATGGCCAACCCCAGCATGTGTGTGTGACGGCAGGCTAACGGCCTCAGCTCCCTAATCCAGATCATGCCAGTGCTCCTGTTGGTGTTCCTCCCCCTCCTCAGCAGCCTCTTTGTGGCAGAGCCTCCCTTCAGCCTCTCCCGGACATCGTGAGTCTCTTTAGAAATCTATCTGTGACAATCAACTTTTTGGCAATGTTACAAGAAAATAAGACTTAATCCAAATAAATTAATAGTATCTGACTTTTGTTAACAGCATTGTTACCATCATTGGACAAAAGAATTAATGATTTATTCACATTTATTCTTTTGTCTGATGATGATAACAGCGCTGTTACCAAAACGTCACACACTATTAATTTATTTGGATTAAGTTTTATTTTCTTTGTAGCTATATAATCTATAATCCAAATTTTGCTTCACCATTTTTGGCAATGTGTTTCTTTCTTTACATATATCATTATTGGATGAGAGGGCTTGGCTCATCAGTGATGAACCCTCCTATACTATTGTATTGGATTGGTTTTCTTATATACCCTGTATTTATTAAGAAAGGAAGATTAGGGGTGTTTAGGGAACCTATGGTCATAAGCTTACTATCATAAGTCTTGTTTAGTTAGTTGTGTCGATTTATGCAACAGTAGCTATGTAGGACTCTATTTACATATCTCTGCTCATTACATCTATGGAAACCATAAGACAAAAACTCTTCTTCTTTCTTATCTCTACTCAATCATATTAGGGTGTCAAGCTTGTAAAGCTTTACACTTTTAATAGATGAGGTGAAGTAGAATGCGTCTGCCTTTGTCATTAAGACTGGGAGCACTACTCAGTGGCAGGCCGACTTAGCTCCATAATAAATGGCCGCCTCTGACATGAGAAACAGACGCCATGTGCAGTTGCTCCTAACATGGAGTACAAACACTGCTCATCCTGTATCCCTGGATTAGGAGCCCTTACAGGGTACTATCAGCCGGGCCAGCTGAGCCCAGGTTTTTTACCGAGCTTGTTACTGCTCCCCCTCCCTCTTTTTCATCCGGGCTTGAAACCGGCAAAGGCGGAGTTACAAAAACTTTTTTTTTTTTTTTTAAATGATGACCCAGCATGCCAGCCCTGTATTTTCTCAACTTTTTTTTTTCACTCCTCACACAAGAATTCTCTGGAAGAGCAACTATTCTTCTCAAAAAGCAGTCACTATTCTCTTTATACAATACTGGAGCTATTAATGGGTGCTATAATATGTGGAAGCTTTGAATTGATCCTCTATGGATTTTATAAGGCCAGCGACCCACATAATTCCAAATATGTAAACAAAGACTACTTCTACTCATCTCATATTTCTTTCTTTCTGTTACTGTAAAGCCTGTAGAAGGATGTCCGAAAGCTTGCGAATAAAATTCATATAAGACACTCTTCTTCAATCACCGTTATATTTTGCTAAAGTTTACTTCTGACACATAATGAGAACAAATGGTTTATAAAAGATGTTGATGTTGGGGAAATTGAAGGAAAAGAGGAAGACCTGCAATGAACTGGCTAGAAGAGGTCAAGAAAACTACCGGAAGGTCATTAGATGAGCTCTGAGTGATGGTCACTAGCAGATCAAATTGGACATTAGTTGTCCATATAGTCATCAAAAGTTGAACTTGATGGATGCTAACAATACAATCCCATTAGTTTCAGGCATGATTCAACTATACATCGGCAATAAATACAACAATAAATACACTTTTAGTTCTAAGAAAAAATATCAAGTTGTCTTAAAAAACTATTTTTCCTTATTGATAAGGCACAATTTGGATTATAGATTATAAACACAAGGTAATAAGACCAAATCTAAATAAATAAACTGTGTGACGTTTCGGTAACAGCGTTGTTACCATCTTCGGACAAAAGTACTGAAACTCATTCAGTTACCACGCTGTTTATTTATTTGGATTTGGTCTTATTACCTTGTGTTTATTTTTCCTTATCTGTTATCTTGTTTAAACACTTGATAACAGTACTATTTAAGAACTTGCTGTGATATTTTTTCTATTATTATAATATTATTTTCAATGCTGTTTTCGAAACGTCACACACTAATAAATTATTTGGATTAGGTCTTATTTTCTTGTATTATTATTCTATAATCCAAATTGTGATTTATCATCGGCAATAAAAAAAAAAAAAAACTTGCATCACTCAGAAATATCCAATTTTAATAAAAATACACAAGATAATCAGACCTAATCCAAATTGTACCTTATTATTTAATAAAAATATGATATACAGTAGAACCTCCATGAGAGAACACTCCCACTAGAGGACACCTCTCTATAAAGGATAGTTTTCATTTTCAAAATTCAACATATTTCTTATTTTGCAAATCTCTAGTAAGAAGACGCCTCCCTCTATAGAACACTTTGGGTCTGCAATTAGGTGTTGTCTTTAACAGGGAGGTAATTCTACTATAAAGAGACAAAATGTGTTGAAATTTTTCCAATAATATTGCCACGTGGAAAATTAGGAAAAACAAACTTCAGGATGACACAGCAATTCATTTAATGTAAGCACAAATTAAAACTAATAAAATAACAGAGAGGCAATGAGAAAATTGTACAGTATATCAAAATACAAATATCAAAATTAAAAATCTTTTCATAGAATAATAAATAATCTGCTACAATATTTTCTAAAAGTATTAATAACACCATTTATAAAGACTCCCCTTATTTGCATGCATATGGTCACTTTTTTAAAAATGAGTGTCAAAAATTATCAAGTTGCATATCTTGATCTCACCCCAGCTGTAGTCACAGCACATCCCCACCTGTCTGTCACCATCATGTGACCTTGTCTCAGCTGCTTCTTATCTTTGTTTACTTTTCTGTCTGCTTATCTGCTAACCCTAATTTGTCAGATTTAGCTTAGTATAACCTCATTGTTTAATTTTATTATAATATACACTTGTAGACAAAACTTAAAGAAGTGCAAAGTCTTTGATGTCACCAGTGAGCTTTTTTTATTATTTTAAGATACAGAGACAATATTGTTTACACTTGGTTATCTCGTATGTCTTCAATAAAGGTCACTGTTCATGATAAAATTGTGAAAAACTACAAAATATTTCCTCACAATGAAATTCTTTTTATTTTAAATTGCTAACTTTCAAGTGATAATCACTTGAAAGCTAGCAATTTGAAATAGAAAGAATCTCATTGTGAGGAAATATTTTGTAATTTTAAAGGTCACTGTGTATCATACATCTTTCAGTTATTTCTGAATCCCAATATATTTGCTAAAAGATAAAACTTCTCTAATTTTGCTCATGAGTGTATATGCATATAAAATTATTTTATTTTAAAAATAAACATGCGTCTATATTTCTTATAACAGATATCACGCTAAAATGCAGCATATAACCTCTTTAATTGAACTGAAAATTCTAACCCCTTGGGGTGTTGAATTATGGAATTTGGACTGTATTAATTGAATCAATGTTGAATTCTCTGACCTATAATTTTCATATTTTGAGGCACTTTTATCATGTGCAAATTTGTATTGAACTTGGATAAGCATTTCTGGGGTAAGTAAGGAGTGTGATGTTTGTAAGTGTTTATTTTAAAAGTTGTTGGGAGAGCTTTATTTTTGGAGTGATTGTGACCTCAAAGAAGGCTGAAATCTAAAAATTCAGATTCAACCTTAAACTCTGTTGATATCTATAAAGATTGAAAATTTGTTATATTTTTTTGTATGATTTAAATCTTATCCTACAATTTTCCTTACCTTTCTTTTTTTTTTTATTAATTGCAAAAGGTAATTTCACAAATACAATTAATATATATGATGTATTTCTACTATAGATGTGTGAAAAATTAGCAGTCGTTTGTGGCTGTCTCCACCTCAATCATCTCTCTCTCTTTATTTTCCAAATCTTTTATACAAAAACAAAATTTACATACATGTTAACTGCTTTAAAATTTACATAATAAAAAATTCATATTGTACAATTGAATTTAGAGATTTTGGTTTTATTTGCATACATAAAATTGAATTTAAGGAAATGAGAGGGAGAGAGAAACTATGAACAAAGCTAAACTGGAAATTTACTTTCTATCATTCAAAATGTATCATATATATATGCCGTAAAGTTTCCATGAGAAACAATAGCAAAAAATATGGCTAAGCCCAATTTCTCCTAGAGATCCTGGACTGTTCCAATTGAAAGACTCCTCATGACTTGGGCTGACAGTCTCTGATAAGAAGAGACCACTACCTCCAGGAGACACCAGTTTTAGCCATGTTTCTAGGCTTCTCATTGGGAGACTGTATATCAAGAGTACAGTAGAACTACCTCCCTGTAAAGGACAACACCTAATTACAGAGCCAAAGTGTCCTTTAGGGAGAGGTATCCTCTTACCGGAGAGTTGCTAAATAGTAAAAATGGTAATTTTGCAAATGAAAACTGTCCTTTGTAGAGAGGGGTTGTCTTCTAGCGTGAGTGTCCTCTCATGGAGGTTCTACTGTATTTCTATTATTTTATGCATTTAAAAAAAATTTACAACCGGCTATGTTTCTACAGGTAAACTCCGTATAATTGGTACAATTGTATAACGAATCACAAGTTTTTACGAAGGAGCTTCTTTTATTGTCACAATCATTGTACCATAGTACAATAAAAGAAGCTCCTTCGTAAAAACTTGTGATTCGTTATACAACTGGCTATGTGTTGAATTTTTTTTTTTCTTTCTCAATAAGCCTTGCAATGTTAACTAAATATGCTCTTATTTAATCTTACATAGGCAATTGATAAGTTTTTACCAAATGGAGATAAGTGTATGCAAGACAACTCTCCAAAGCAACAACTAACAGCTATATAGTCACTTTGTTGTGAGAACCAGTCGGTATCAAAGCTGCATCACACTCCATCTTCATGTCATCAATCTTCCCCTGGAAGTGGATCTCTTGCTTGTTCAAGGAGCACTTTGGTACTTAGGGGTCTCAGGCTATGGATTTTGTGAAAGTTTATACCCAGGGGCATTGTTGGTTGGTCTGCTATATTTCTACTTCTTTGAACATAGCACGGTTCAGGCATTTCTCTGGCTTCTCAAAGTCATTGGATGAGACCAGGCCAATTTCCTAACCTATATATAGTCATGCACATGTTGTGAGGACGAATCAACGTCAAAGTTGCATTGTGCGCCATCTTCATACCATCACTAGCCAACCTTCACCATTGAACATGCTGCTATCCATAGGCCTGTTATTATCCCAGTAATATGGCAGAGATACATGTGTGTGTGTGTGATGCAGGAAGTACATCCATGAGCGCAAGACCCACAACCTGAAGGTGCCGTACTTTGTGAAAGATAACTTCCTGGCGGAGCACCAGGGGGACATCCGGCGTATAGAGATGGAGGTGGAGGAGGAGCGGTTACAGAACCTGCGGGCCTCCTGCTTCAAGGAGGAGAACCACAGTGAGTTGGCATCTGATGTTGGACACCACCACCACAGGACTTTGTGGAGTTAACTCTCACAATGCCACTAGAATATACCAGCAGTGGCCCCATGGTGGATGTTCTGAATTTCCCAAAGCTGGTGTTGTGGCTTATCACCAAGCTGTGATTGCGCTAGTTTGCACAGAGGGTCAAATACATGGCATATTGGTTGTTTTTTTTTGTCTTTTTTAATGGTAGAGGTAACTGTTCTATTTTACATAATCTAAATGAGATGAGGTCTATATACACTTTGAATCATTATAGATAAGAATCATAAGATGAAAAAATCTAATTCATTGGATTGGGTCATCTCTTATGATGATAATCTATATAATTCATAAACACAAAGTAATAGACCAAATCCAAATAAATAAATAGTGCATGACATTTCGGTAACAGCATTGTTACCATCTTCAGACAAAAGTACTGAATGAGAAATTTTACCACAGCATGGTTTAAATAGTTACTGTTATCAAGTGTTTAAACCATGCTGTGGTAAAATTTTTCATTCAATACTTTTGTCCGAAGATGGTAACAACGCTGTTACCGAAATGTCATGCACTATTTATTTGGATTTGGTCTTGTTACCTTGTAGTTCTAATCTATAATCCAAATTGTGCATTATCTATATAATGCATATTGTACCTCTCCACCTTGATATACAGCAGAGTCTCCCATGAGTGAATCTCTTGAGTGACCACCCCTCTAAAACAAAAATAAACTTCCATACTATAAGGCATCTCCCATGAATGACCATCTTCGTGAACGGCCATCTTCGTACCACTAAATATATATTTTTTGGTCTCTCATGAGGCACTATTAAAAAAAATAAAAATTGAAAATAAAGATGGAAATTTTTCTGGGAGGAAATTGATCTATATATATATAAATAAATAAAGGTCACCTCTCCCAGGGTAAAATTAAGCGCTATCTATTGAATGTCTCCACAAACTGGTGGACTCTGGTCGGTGACACAACACCAGCTTTGACAAACTGAGAAACATCCACCTAAAGACCATGGTTTCGGACTAATGGCCCTTCTCAATCCAGGGTAGACTTTATTTAATGAGATCCACAAGGGGTCAAATGGAATCTTCACAAAATGCCCAAAATGTATTTAGCTAGTAAAGTAGCTAGGCCAAAATAGACCCATGTTTCTATATTTTGTTCATAGATTTGGCCCAACCACCGTACCAGCTTAACACCTCTTGCAGATTGTGAAGATTTCATTTGATCCCTTGTGGATTTCATTGAATAAAGACCGCCCTAGACTGACGAGGGCCATTAGCCTGAAACCATGGTCTCTAGGTGGACGCTTTTCAGTTTGCCAAAGCTGGTGTTGTGGCTTTGTCACTGACCTGAGGTCACTAATTTGAGGAGACATTCAGCGCTTAGTTTTAGCGTCTGTTTTTTCGGTAGATCCGATCTTTTATTTTTATATATAGTTTGAAAATTAAGGTTAAAAAAAATAATAAATTCAAGAATATTAAAGGAAAATTTTTTAAATTTTAAATATTTTGAGACACAATTATCAAGTGTTTTTTTAAACAAAGAACTATACCCACTTTGTCATTTCAACATCTCATTTTGTTTTATAATCATTTCTTATATAATTTATTAAATTGTGAATAGAGGTTTCAAACTTTTTTATTTTAAAGATTGTTCTAATAATGTCATCATTTGTGGTGTTAGTGCTTGACAAATTGCAAAATAATTAGATATTGTTATAAAACCTAATTTAAAAAAATCTGATCAAGACAAGAAAACTATAAATCATTTACTTTTTTTTTCTTCTTTTAAATGGGTTATGGAGTAATGAAATGGTTAATATGTTAATGTACAAATGATTTTACGATAATACAATCCAAAATATTTCCAATATCAGGTCCATCACTTTAAAAAAGCTCTTTTTTTTCTTCCCCAAAATAATTTAAAGCTTCGATGACCCACTGTCACTCTTTTCAAGAAATTCTATTATGATAAGCTTATTTGATGCCAAGTTTTGAATGGTATGATATTTAAAACCCATGTAGAGCATGCAGCACATCGATAATGAAACACTGGAATAAAATATAAAAAAAATAGGTTGTGAAATAAGTCAATTTCAACTCAATTATAGAGCCAACCTTCAAAATGGCATTTTCCATAGAATGTCTACTTATCATACTTATGTAAGGGTACAAAAATAAACAAGAACTGGAGGATCCCCCACTTTTGCACAGTTGGCACAGTGGAGTGAACCCAGGAGGAGCTCTGAACATCAGAAATAGACAGCATCAAACAACACTAACAAGATTTAGAACAGGCCATCTCAAGAAGCCATTAAAAATAGAAAAAATTAACAAAGCTACCCCTCTTGCCCAAAATGTAGCTTGGCACCTGTAGCTCCAGAACACATTTTGGCTTGCATTAGATGCACTAAACAGGACCTTTGGGAGAGGCCGCTGCTCATCATAAAACAGCTCGAGGAGCATGAACTAATGGAATTCGTGTAATCTTTACACAAGGGGATACGAAACAACCTGTAAGGTTACATAAAGTATAAATATTATATTCGTTCTAATAAAAGATACGCAGCCCTTGAAGCTTTGTTTTTATTCATTTAATAAAGGATAAAGTAAAACACTCTGTGTTTGGGATGAAAGAATTGATCCTGACATGACTGAGTCTCCAATAAGAGACCAGGGGTTGCAGTGGTTTTTTTAGGCTGCCTTTCATGGGAGACTCTACTGTACATCAATACACCTACAAGACTCCCAGGAGAGATTGTGATTTCTAAAGGGAAGAATCTTATCAGGTTCAATGAGTTCAGGATCTGAGAGAAGCTCTCGTCTCTATTCTGTTTGTTGTTGTTTCTTATCCCCTTGTGTAAAGATTACACGAATTCCATGAGTTCATGCTCCTCAAACTGTCTCTATTCTTTTTTTTTTTGCTTATCCCTACTACACATGGTACAGGCCAAGGTAATCATGGTGGGTAGAAGTAGATGACTGCTTATACTGTAAGTGCACCACATGTCTACACATGTGAAAAGCAGTTCAACTTTACACTTACAAATCTGCCTGAGCCCCGTTTGGTTACTTGCACTTGCTGGTGGGGTTGGACTTTTGCAAGAATCGGGGGCCATTGGAGCATTTTTTTTTTTTTTTTTCAAACAGAAAAGTGTTTAATGCGGGAATCTAACTCTGGTCGTAGCGGTCGAAAACCAACGGTTTAGACCATCCTTCCACCGACATCTCTATCCTAACAGGTTCAAATGTTGTGGATATAACAGTAGGCTTGTGTGCTACAGAACGGAACCTGATGGCGCGAGCCGCCCTGTTTGGAGACCAAGACATAAAGCAGAAGTCTAAGCTCATTAGGACTCCATCCTGCGAACTCCTGCGAGAGATCTTGCAACACTGATTGTAAATACCCCGACATGTTGCCCCCAGCATTCCCCCTTCTCACTCGAGGGAGATTTCACCGCCAGGTTCTATTTATTTCTTCTCCCCCCTCCTCTTTTTTTAACATCACTTCTTCTTCTTTCAATCTTCTTTTTTTACTAAAATTGTCTCTTTTTAAACACCACCTCAATCTTCTCTCTTTTTTTCCCCTGGCTACTCTAAAAAGTTTATATTTTAAAGAAATTAATTTATTCCTTTCTCATTTTTTAAAAGAAATTTTATATATGATCTTTGAAAGAATATTTTTCCAAGTCATTAGTTCAGCTAATCTTCTTTCCCTTTCTTTCTTTTTTCAACTTGTGGATTGATCTTTTTTTTTTTTTTTTTTAAAGAAAAATTATGTGGGGATCCCTTTTTTTCTCTCCCTCTCTTTGTTTTTATACAAACCGACTCTTTTTTTTTTAAAGGTTTAAAAAAAAAAAATTAAAACTTCCAAAAAAAAAAGTTGGAAAAAAAAAATTGGAAAAATTTTTTGCTTATAATATTAGAATTTGTTGTAGTATTTGTTTTTTTTTTTTTTAAGTATAATTTATATTATATAAATATGATGGTAAATATATATATATTATAATATATATAAAATGAAGAATACTATATATTTATTATTTGCCTCTACTACAAGAAATTGTATAGATTTTTTAATAAGCCACTACAAACCATTGTTATATAACTAAGCTCCTCCTCCTCCTACTATGCCCCTCCTCCCCTCCTCTATACTCTCCTCCCCTTCTTTATTCCAATAGAAGAGGTCTGTTGTTTGATTTGTTTTATCACACTTATTTTTACGTTGTTTCACCACTTCCGAGTTGTTTTGATCCAACTCTTATTCTCTCACCACTCTGCGATTTCTTTCTTTTTAAATTATTAAAATCTGACCCTAAATCCTCTCCCCCCCCCCCCCTCCTCCCCCCCTGCCCTACTCTTTGTTGTTTTCACATGAAAAGATTAAATAAAAAAAAAAAGTTTTTAAAAATGCTTAATATATATTTTTTGTTTTTTTAATTTTTGTTTTTACACACTTTTATGGTAATATATATATATGTGGTAGGCAGGCACTATGCAGTCATAGGACCTAAAGTGGTTTCAGGGTTCAATGGGTAATGCAAAACGAGACAGGTTGGATGTCACCTTAGAGAAAGGCCAGCACTAAAGATGTCGACAAGGTTCAGGAGGGTCTATGAGACGGAGAGATCTGTTTGTTGTCCGGCCGTCTGTCGGTGGTAGAGCGGAAGTAAAACAAACTAACTGATGGCCAAACTGGCGCATTGAATTGTATCTACATTTTGAGGCTATTACACTATTTATAATTATGGTACATATTAAAATCTAATGTATATTGAAATATATTACTACATATATATATTTTAGAAATGATAATGGAAACAAACAATGATTAATTGGGAATCCATGTATTTTTAAGATATAAAGTAGAAAAAAATATTTATCAGAAAAAAAATTCTTCATTCGAACCACTACAAAATGTTATTTTTAATGCCACTTTAAATGAATCCACCAACAAACAATACCAAAATCCAGAATACTTAAAACAATTATCATTAGAAATAATTAATATAACATTCCTAAAAAAATGCAATAACTATCTATACCGATGGTAGCAGAGATGAGTTGGGACACACTGGCAGTGGCTGTCTCATTAAAACCACAAATGGCATTGAGAAAATAAACAGAAGAAACCCAGATTTTTGCTCAGTCTTCAGATCAGAACTTATAGTCATCTATGAAGCCTTAAAATCCATCAGAAATACTAATTATCAAGATATCTGGATCCTTACTGATAGTAGAAGTGCCATACAACACTTGAGTCACACAGGGGAACTTGAGACAAAGTAAGTAGAAACATAATTGGTTATCTCCAGAAACTCGCAAAAATTTACCTTCAATGGATACCCTTACATGTTGGCATTTAAGGCAATGAAGCTGCTGATGAGCTAGCAAAAAAAAAGGCACAAAAGAACCCTTGCCACAGAAAAATAAACTTACTTTTAAATAAATAGAGACAGTAGCCAAAATAAACAAGAACTGGAGGATCCCACCTAAGCACAGTTGGTACATCCCTGGAGCAGTAATGGCTACCCAGACCTCGAAGGTCCATAAGCCGGCACATTTGGTACAGTGGAGTGAACCCAGGAGGAGCTCTGAACCTCATAAATAGACAGCACCAAACAACACTAACAAGATTTAGAACAGGCCATCTCAAGCCATTGAAGATAGAAAATAATAACAAAATCTACCCCACTTGTCCAAAATGTAGCTTGGCACCTGCAGCTCCAGAACACATTTTAACTTGTATTACATGCACTAAACAGGACCTTTGGAAGAGGCTGCTGCTTATCATAAAACAGCTCGAGGAGCATGAACTCATGGAATTCTTGCAATCTTTACACAAGGGGATAAGAAACAACAACAGAAGGCACAATTTATTTGATAGATTAGAAACAAGGTAATAATAATGTGACATTTTGGTAGCAGTGTTGTTACTGATTAAGTACTTTTGTCTGATGATGGTAACAATGCTTTTACAGAAAACATCACACCCTATATATTTGGTCTTATTCCCTTATATACACATAAGAAATTGCCATTAAAGCACAAATGTTTCCCTTCAAATAAAATAAACTTATATCTTTATTGCGATGATAAAATATTGGGAGGGCTTGGCTTATAAGTAATAACTCCTCCCAAAGGTTTCGCCAATTCAATCTTGCAGATCACTTTTTAAAGCAACTCCGCCTTTGCCGGTCCCAAGCCCGGATGAAAAAGGAGGGGGGGAGCAGTAACAAGCTCACTAAAAAACCTGGGCTCAGCTGGCCCGGCTGATAGTACCCTGTAAGGACTCCTAATCCAGGGATACAGGATGAGGAGCGTTTGTACTCCATGTTAGGAGAAGCTGCACATGGTGTATGTTCCTCATGTCAGAGGCGGCCATTTCTTTTGGAGCTAAGTTGGCCTGCCACTGAGTAGTGCTCCCAGTCTTAATGACAAAGGCAGACGCATTCTACTTCACCCAGTCATGATAGTTGTCAAGTCTCAAGTTCTCCAAGCTTGATACCCTAATATGATTGAGTGGAGATAAGAAAGAAGAAGAAGACTTCTTAAAGCTCTAATACTGTATTGGACGATTCTGCTTATATATGCTGCACTGAAGAATGGGATCTTAACTATTGTTGTTGTTTTTTATCCCCTTGTGTAAAGATTACACAAATTCCATGAGTTCATGCTCCTTGAGCTAATCTTAACTATGGTATTCTCAAGTAAACTATGGATATAAGATTTTAGGACAGTAGATTTACATATAATTATATAAAGGACAACACCTAGTTTCCAAGAATGTTCTTTATTGAGAGGTGTCCTCTCATGGTGATTCTACAATAGTCACCAGGAGGGACACTCCCTCTTTAAAAATCCTGAGTTCAACTGACCCAGTTGATAGACCTCAGCAAGGGTCCCACTCCAGGGATACGGAGGAGCTGTGTCTGTACTCATGTTAGAGTCAGCAGCAAAGGCTTCCATGTTAGGAACGGCCTTAAAACTACAGTCAAAGTCAGACTTTCACCAAAGTGTGCCTGGATCATGGTGCCATGATCAACGAAAGCTGCACCCCTATACCCCATTCCATGAGATCATGAACTCATGGAATTCGTGTAATCTTTACACAAGGGGATAAGAAACAACACAATAGTCACACTTTATTAGAATTTTGTCTAAACTGGTTGTTTTAAGTAAATTTTTTTTTATATTAGAGACACATTGCTATGAAGAGGTTTTATGGTGAAGTAACAAAGTTGAACAAAGTATTATATAGGTTATACATTTTTTTTATTTTAATGCTTCTTTTTGAATAAAATACTGTAATTATAGAAAAAATAGATGAGAGGGTTTGAATCACACAGTGGTTTCACCAAAATAATTTCCAGACCTGTTGTATTGGAAGTACAGTCAAAAACTCACTATAGCATCACTTGGGGCCAAGATTTCATAAAAAAATTATTTTAAGCGCTATTTTTTTAAAAAACCTATACAACAGAACTTCCCTTTAGCGGACACCTCTCTATAAAGGACAGTTTTCATTTGCAAAATTACCATTTTTACTACAGTAATCCCTCGTTAAGACGAACTCAACGGGAGAACGAAATACCCTTTTCATCTTAAAAGAATATATACCGAATTCGTATAAACCGAATTCGTATTAGACGAATTGAATTCGTGGTATCCGGGGGTTGTACTTATGTACTACTGATGAGTAAGAAAACTACATTTCAGAGGAATAACGAATAAATTTATTTGAAAACAATATTAATGAAAATATTTTATAATTTTAAGGAACAACAATTATGTATATGTATGTACATAAAGTATTTTATTTTAAAAGACAATATGGATAATATAATCACAATGTAAGGCAATAACATGAGAATATAAGTTTATTTTAAAACACAAATAAAAAAAGAACAACAAAAGAAACAACTTACATAATATACTTGGTACATACAATGTTTATGTGTATGCAGCATATGCAGTATGCATAGAGTATCCTATATCTGGGATTTCTCTGCAGGCTTCAGAAAGTCTGTTATAGTTTTTTGGTGGTATTTGATTGGGCACTGTTTCAGACACTCCCTTCTTATTTTATCCAGGTCATCTTCAAAATGAACATCAATATCCGCAGAGGTTTTGGACAGCTTCTGGAGGGTTTCGAAGGCCGCGATTACTTCCCCTCTAGTAGGCATCATTATCTATTCTTTCACCTCATCGTCTTCTGTTTCTTCTTCTTCTTTCTTCTTTTCTTCTAATTCGGGTGAACCGCAAATTTCCAACCCTTCATCCAGGGCAGCATACTCCAGGAAAGTCAAAGTCTCAGCTGGGTTTGTAGCTGAAAGGAGTTTGGTCCATTCTTCAGGCTCATCAAGCATTGTTTCTGGAAGTGAAAACGAATCAGCTGTTTTTTTCCACACCCAATGAGACACTTATTTCTTTAGCCTTTTCTTTGACAAGTGCGCCGGATACAGGAATATTATTTTGTCTACTTTTTTAAACCATTTTAAAAGCTCATCTTCCACGTCTTGATGGGATGCTTTTCGAAGTCGTTTTGAAGAGCTCGAAGACCCTGAGGCAACAGCCGCATCTATTTTTTCTTTGTTTTTTAGAATGGTTGATAATGTGGATTTCGCAATTTGAAAATTTTCGGCAATTTGCGACTTAGATAACACTCCACGTGCATTCCGTGAAAGCGTGCGCTCCTTGGCTGCTGGCTGGCAGGGGTCACTATGGCCCTTACATTTATCAGTCGAGAAAAACAGCAATACTGGCACAATAGAGTCGAAATTTTCCACTGATTGAGTACATGGAACGACCCCAAGGGGATGGTTTCATAGAAAATGAGTCATCATAACAAACAAAGGACGAATGTTTAAACAAAAGACAAAGAGAGCCAATGCTTGATATCAACGGCGTTTTTGTTGTTTTAATAGTTTATTGTTTTACTTATAACTCGCCTTTAAAAACATATTAGAATTCGTTTTAACCGATTGATTAGTTCTGCTGGGGGCTGAATTTAATTCGTATTTCATCATTTCCGAATATTTCGTCTTAACCGGCAAAATCTCTTTGGAAAGCATTGAAATTTAACGGGGGAAAAGAAACGGTTCGCGTAAACCGAGAGTTCGTATAATCCGAGTTCGTGATAACGAGGGATTACTGTATTTAGTAACTCTCCTGTAAGAGGACACCTCTCTATAAAGGACAGTTTTCATTTGCAAAATTACCATTTTTACTATTTAGTAACTCTCTGGTAAGAGGACACCTCTTTGCAAAATTACCATTTTTACTATTTAGTAACTCTCCGGTAAGAGGACACCTCTTTGCAAAATTACCATTTTTACTATTTAGTAGCTCTCCAGTAAGAGGACACCTCTCCCTAAAGGACAGTTTGGCTCTGCAATTAGGTGTCCTTTACAGGTAAGTTATTCTGTATATTTGAAATCTATTTCTACAGCTCTTATACTGTAATGAATAAATTTGAAAAAGGTAAGGCATGGCTCATCAGTGGTGAATTACAGTCCTAGAAGCATATGTTAATAGTTCTGCCAAAATACCAATTTACTCAATAACAATTCAGTCTAATACAAGGTCGGGGAACGAGTGGATAAAACCCTTGATTCCAGACAGCAATGAACTGGGATCAAATCCCGTATTGTACACTTTCTTCTATGAAGAACCAGTTCATATTTCTCATGTAAATAACATAAACTAGGTTGCATAGAACACATTTTGGCTTGCATTAGATGCACTAAACAGGACCTTTGGGAGAGGCCGCTGCTCATCATAAAACAGCTCGAGGAGCATGAACTCATGGAATTCGTGTAATCTTTACCCAAGGGGATAAGAAACAACAGGTTGCTCATTTTGAGCAGTACATAATGAAGTTATTTCGGAACAGTCTAATACAATATTGAAGCTGACTAAAATGGCAAGACCACTGGGAGGGTTCACCACTGATGAGTCATGTCTTTTCAAGATTTTATGATGCTATAACCACTGTTAAAATAAAACACTTGGGTCTTTAGAATTGTGATGTTATAACAAAGTTGCTGTTATAGTGAGGTTACACTATTGTAATGTAATTTGTTGTCGTGTCCAATGAAGAGCCTCAGATGTCCTCATGCATCTCTATCATAGCAGTCGCAATGTCCACCATCTTGCTCTTCATTAGAAAATGGGTGCCGTTGCCACGTTAGTCACCTTGGACCAGAATTTGGTCAAATATTCCAAGGATCCAGGGGTGACGTGTGGTCGGACTTCTCTCCCCCCAAATGTGATTTAATATATAGTTAAACCTGTCTATAGTGCCCCCTCTTGGGACTCACCAAAATAGGGTGCTTTTTAGAGGGGGTGCTATAGAGAGGTTTAACTGTATAACTATTTATTCCACACATCACAGTTACAATTATCTTTTTAAAGTAAGAAGAGATATACTGTAGTTATGTCATGGTTACCCTAAATGTAACTCAATATTACCAGCTTGTAAGTTTTTTAATCAGGTCAAAGCCTACTGATAAGCTTTAGCTTGAAAGCTATGCATTAAAAAATAAATATTTAATAGCAATATAATTTTTAACAGATAATAATTGAAAAATAGTAGTTTTACTGAGACACGGTGGATAAATGAAGAAAAAGACATCTGGTAATGCAAATAAAAGTTGCTGATTATTGCCAAGGGCCAACAGCCCGAAACGTGTACATGGTTAGCTTTTCTTGTTTAATCAAGAATGTTTATTTGGCCAATTCTGGAATAATTAAAAATCAAAGAATTAGTTGATATTCTGAAAGTTGGCACAAGACATCAGAAACTTTTAGTTACACAATCAGGAGATGCCTTTTTCTTAATTCATCTACCTGATACCAGTACAATTTCAGTTTTTTTACTTTTTTTTTCCACATTGTTTGGTGTTCTCACGTGCTTCTGGCCTAAACTACCCATTTCATGATTTTTCAAGATGCCTGAATGACCAGTTTGTTGTCATTGAGGTACAGATTGTACCACACTGACAAGGGCAACAGCCCAAAATGGTACGAGATTAGTTTTTCTTGATTAATCAAAAATGGGTATTTGGTCAATTATGGAATAATTAAAAACCAACTAAGAGTTGAATATTTATCCCGACAGATGGAGCAAGCAATCAGTAACTTTTAGTTGCACAACCAGAAGATGCCTTTTTTCTCAAGATAATAATTTATTTCTCATGTCACATCAAAACCCATTGCCTTCAAGAATGGAAATCTAATGCTGCACATGACTGGTACAGAGCAGGAGGGACAAGCACCGGTTCTGTCCTCCCAAGAGAACAACAGTCTTTGATTTCCAAACTTAAGTCTGGTCATCTACGGACAATGACTTTCCAGAATGGTTGCAAGGTTTTCCCCACTATGTACTAAGTTCAATTCTCAACCTGCAACCCCAAGACATATTATTGACTGTATTAACTCATCCATTGATGAGCTCTACTCTTCCCCGGCAGACACCATCAAAAGTCTCGAGCTTTACAAGCTTGATACCTTAAGATGATTGAGTGGAGATAAGAAAGAAAGAAGATTTATTTCTCACCTATATAGCACATCATTTAGTCTATTCAAATTCTACCCACCCACCATCTTTTAATATGTGTGAACTAACTGTATCCTATTTTAAATCCTTTTAACTGTATCATTATAATGTGAAATTGTACTGGGATAAGGTTCAGGCCTTTTTCTTAATGTATCAACATAGTAAGACACAATTTGGATTATAAACACAAGGTGTTTCGGATACAATCACTGCCTCACTTACTAAGCTCGGAAAGCTTGCCGCATCCTGGATATGTCTGGTCTTATCTAAATAGTTGTGGCAGAGCTTGACTGTATCTTCTTGTCAGACTTCTTCTGGTCTCCAACCGAATTGAAGCCTATATGCTTCCTCAAAAGTGCCCACAACACCAGAAAGGCTACACTGATAACACTAATAATTCACCAACACCCTATTGTTACTGACACACTTTTATTAAACTAACACATCCTTATATACAGAATTATATTTACAAATATATAAATCTTGTCTGAATAAGCAAAAATAGAAATTTACATAACCGGCGTCTCCACAAGGTAATAAGACCAAATCCAAATAAATCCAAAATAACACGTTTAATTTGGATTTGTTCTTAATACCTTGTGTTTCCGTTATCATAGATTATATCTATTTTCATAGTCTTTATTTTTCAAGAGTTTATCTTGTTTGAAGAAGTGTGTCTGCTCCTTATAGTTTGGGTAGAAATTTACTTTTTCTTCCATTATCATGGAGTCTATACAGGGTCCTGTACTCTCTTCTTCTTCTTGATTATGCCTAGTACACGTGGTACAGGCCATGATAATCATGGTGAGTAGAGGTAGGCAACTGCTTTTACTGTAAGTGCACCACATGTCTACACATGTGAAAAGCAGTCCTTTACACGTGGTACAGGCCATGATAATCATGGTGAGTAGAGGTAGGCAACTGCTTTTACTGTAAGTGCACCACATGTCTACACATGTGAAAAGCAGTCCTTTACACGTGGTACAGGCCATGATAATCATGGTGAGTAGAGGTAGGCAACTGCTTTTACTGTAAGTTCACCACATGTCTACACATGTGAAAAGCAGTCCTTTACACGTGGTACAGGCCATGATAATCATGGTGAGTAGAGGTAGGCAACTGCTTTTACTGTAAGTTCACCACATGTCTACACATGTGAAAAGCAGTCCTTTACACGTGGTACAGGCCATGATAATCATGGTGAGTAGAGGTAGGCAACTGCTTTTACTGTAAGTGCACCACATGTCTACACATGTGAAAAGCAGTCCTTTACATGTGGTACAGGCCATGATAATCATGGTGAGTAGAGGTAGGCAACTGCTTTTACTGTAAGTTCACCACATGTCTACACATGTGAAAAGCAGTCCTTTACAAGTGGTACAGGCCATGATAATCATGGTGGGTAGAGGTAGGCGACTGCTTTTACTGTAAGTACACCACAAGTCTACACATGTGAAAAGCAGTCCTTTACTCTGAACCAGCTAAACCCAGGTTTTTACTGTTTTCCATTCTCATCCAGGCTTGAAATGGCAATGGTGGAGTTAAAACTCTCGAGTGAGTGGACAACAGCAGAATTTGTATAAATGACAACAATGGAGATGTGGAATGAAGATACCTCACATATGAATACAGTAGAACCTCCCTGTAAAGGACACCTAATTGCAGAGCCAAAGTGTCATTTAGGGAGAGGTGTCCTCTTACCGGAGAATTGCTAAATTGTAAAAACGGTAATTTTGCAAATGAAAACTGTCCTTTGTAGAGAGGTATCAGCTAGTGGGGTGTCTGCTAAAGGGAGGTTTTACTGTACTATAAAACCCTATTATTATGATTTTCATTGGAACTGAGGCCTTACAAATGGGGACATTTATCAATGGGTAGAAAAAGGGGATCCTCTAAAAGTACTGGAGTGTTGTGAGAAATGTCATTTGGTCTCAATCCCAATGGATGGAAAACCCCCTATTTGTACCTCCCAGTGTGAGTACATCTCTGGTAGAGGACATGCAACATCCTATTGATATTAATAACATAAAAGAGGACCGAATGAAAGCCGAGATAAACTTTCAACTTCATTCCTGTAATGAAAAAGGACACTCTCTTGATAAAGCACAATTTGGATTATAGATTATAATAAAAGAAAATAAGACCTAATCCAAATAATTTATTAGTGTAATTATTATATATATATATATATATATATATATATATATATATATATATATATATAATAATTATTTGGATTAGGTTGTGGCGACCACACTTTGCTTCAGCAAGTGCGAACTGGGACAAAGCTCCACTACACACACAGGGCAGTGGACGGCCTCGGCAACAGCGAGCGTCAACCTGACTATGCATGCGGGCAGGACATCTTCCAACACTTGATCTGGCACGCGCGGTAAACAACAAGGCCTGCTCCAATGGCCGTTACTTTAACCGTTACTTCTTTTCTCTTTATATATTTCTGGCTTTAAATAAATTAATTTTAATTATAATTTTATCAGCGGCCTTTCCACAAGCCACACCAACACATCACACCACCATCCCACAAGGTCTTATTTTCTTTTATTATAATCTATAATCCAAATTGTGCTTTATCATTTTTGATAGACTTCAATGGACCTAAGAAGTTATTCTTCCTATGAGCTGAAGAATTCCAAAGTGAATATCAATGTTGATGCCATTACTTGAAGATTCTATTTTAAAGAATTCGGGATCTGAAGCTCTCCTCTACTTCAAGAAGTTGAGAAAACACAGCATTAAAAGGGTGAGTTCTTTTTCTCACATCTATTTTCTTAAATTCTGTAGGACACTCTCTTGTTCTTTGGGAGAGAAATTTCCCCAAAAGGTGAAAGAACCATATTTATTTGTCCAACAGGACAGAAGGAAGAAGGCACTGGCAAACCACTTCTGTATCAAGGATTGATGAGAAAACTATATGGATCAAATTAGAGAATATTTATATATTTTTTTTTAAATCAGAAAAAAGTGTCCAATGCGGGAATCGAACCCGGGTCGTAGAAGTTGAAAACCAACAGTTTAGACCATCATTCCACCAACCCCCATTGGAGAATATTTATCCATATAGTCATCAAAAGTGGAACTCAACTTGATGAACACTAAACATACGACAGAAAAGTGGGAATAGACTAATAAACAGAGCTGGTTGTATCAGAGGATATGGCACAATTTGGATTATAGCTTTGAACTACAAGGTAATAAGACCAAATCCAAATATATTAATACTGTGTGATGTTTTGGTAAAAACACTGTTACCAAAACATCACACACTATTTATTCGGAGTTGGTCTTAATACCCCGTACCTCATCACTACAACTAACAATCAAAAGGGGTCGGTAGAAGGATGGGCTAAACCGTTGGTTTTCGACCGCTATGACCCGGGTTCGATTCCTGCATTGGGCACTTTTTCTGATTAAAAAAAAAAAAAATGCTCAAATGGCCCCCAATTCTTGCAAAAGTCTAACCCAACCAGCGAGTGCAAGTAACCAAACGGGGCTCTGGAACATTTGTAAGTGCAAAATCTAACTGCTTTTCACATGCTTAAATATGTGGTGCACTTACATTACTGTAGCAGTCGCCTACTTCTACCCACTATGATTATCATGGCTTGTACCACGTGTACTAGGGATAAGCAAAAAAAAATCTAAATGCTACTACATTCGAGGTAGGTCTAGGGATGACAAGAAATATGCTAGTCACCCCAAACATCAATACTGGAGAGAGAAAATATGGTTTTACGGGCTACTAGCCAAAGTGTATGATTTTCGAGCCCAAAAAAAAAAATTCTTATGCCGGGAATCGAACCCGGATCTTCTGAGTGAAAACCAGATATCCTAGCCACTAGATCACATGGGACATTAAAAAATTCTCACATAGGGAAAAAAACTGGGATTCTTTCCCAATATTGGAATTCTTCAATGTAATTTAAATGGTAAGACCTCTGGGAAAACCCCAAGACTATAATAGAAAAGCTGAGACAATGGGACCTAATGGCGATTGTTTAAAAGACTTGAGAATAAGCCTTTACCGATCCCAAGCCCGGATGAAAAAGGAGGAGGGGGAGCAGTAACAAGCTCACTAAAAAACCTGGGTTCAGCTGGCCCAGCTGATAGTACCCTGTAAGGGCTCCTAATCCAGGGATACAGGATGAGCAGCGTTTGTACTCCATGTTAGGAGCGGCTGCACATGGCGTCTGTTTCTCATGTCAGAGGCGGCCATTTCTTTTGGAGCTAAGTCGGCCTGCCACTGAGTAGTGCTCCCAGTCTTAATGATAAAGCAGACACATTCTAATTCACCAAATCATGATGGTTGTCAATAGACACCATCAACAAGCTTGACACCCTAATATGATTGAGTGGAGATAAGTAAGAAGAAGAGGATTAAGCAACAACAACAATTTAAATGATACACTTGGTAGTATTTGACTGAACTCCTACTGCTAGCTGACAAAGTGGATGGAATCTGCATTCAAGACACCAAACTTAAGTCAAGTACAAAGTTGAAATTAGGGGCTTCTCAATATCATTAGACAAGACATGAGGCCGAACAAAATGGTGTTGGTATTATTGCTTTAGTAAGAAATCTTTCATTTAAGTAATACTGCAGAACCTCCATGAGAGGACACTCGTGCTAGAGGACACCTCTCTATAATGGACATTTTTCATTTGCAAAATTACCATTTTTTACTATTTAGTAACTCTCCTGTAAGAGGACACCTCTTCCTAAAGGACACTTTGGCTCTGCAATTAGGTGTCCTTTACAGGAAGGTTGTTGTTGTTGTTAATTATTCCGTCGTTTGAACAATCTCCATTAGGTTTCATTGTCTCAGCTTTTCTATTATAGTCCTGGGGTTTTCCCAGAGCTCTTTTTTGGAGGATTTGATACAATTCAATAGATAAAAAGAGACAAGAGTTGCCTCTCCCGTCAAAATAGACGTCAAAACCAGACGCCATCTATTGACTGTTGCCGCAAACTAGCAGCCTCGGGTTGGTGACAAAGCCACATCCTCCCGGCAAAATTTCCATCTATAATTCAATAGAAGTTCAGAACTGGCTGGTTGGGAATCGCATTTGGGGCATTTCGGGAATGTTTTGATTTTTCCATTGAATTTGAGCATTCTAAGATGTACAGGAAAGTTCTACTGTATTACAACAAATATAGACTTACAGAAATAATGGGGATACAAACTATAGAAAGCAATAGATGGCCAATCAACACAAGGTAATAAGACCAAATCCAAATAAATAGTGTGTGTGATGTTTCGGTAACAGCGTTGTTACCATCTTCAGACAAAAGTACTGAATGCTAACTGAAAGTACTGAATACTAATTTGATTCAGTACTTTTGTCTGAAGATGGTAACAACACTGTTACCGAAATATCATATGCTATTTATTTATTTGGATTTGGTCTTATCACCTTATGTTTATAATCTATAATCCAAATTGTGCCTTATCAAGACCAATCAATATATTTAACTGCTACCATCCCTCGAACAAACCAGGACCAAAATTAAATAGCATAGCCAACCTCATGTATGATAACTCAACCATTCTTGGAACTTCAATGGCAAAAGCCAGTTATGGGAATCTCATGAGGATATTGGAATAATAAAAAATCAATGGCCATGGAAAGTTAAGATGAAATTGTAAAGGCTTAATTAGTGGTGATTTTGATGTATTATTTGATTGCTAAATCTCATTTAGTGCAGGAATTTCAAAGTTTTTATGATGAAGAAAGTCACACACTCAAGGTAACTTTTTTCTCATTCAGTACTTTTGTCTGAAGATGGTAACAATGCTGTTACTGAAACATCACACACTATTTATTTATTTGGTCTTATTACCTTGCGTTTATAATCTATAATCCAAAATTGTGCCTTATCAAAGTCACACACTATTTACTTTTGGATTTGGTCTTATGGGGGGGAGAAGTCCGACCACACCTCCCTGCGGTCCCCCCTGGACCCTTGGAATATTCGACCAAATTCTGGTTCGTTTCCAAGGTGACTAACGTGGCAACGGCACCCATTTTCCAATGATAGTGGATATTGCTGCTGCTGTGATAGAGATGCATGGAGACATCTGAGGCTCTTCATTGGACACAACAACATTTGGTCTTATTACTTTGTCAATAACTGCTTGAAATGCAATAGTGCGGAAGCTTCTCCAGAACATATCATGCTCAGAACTGACAATAGAGGACCTATTTTCCAGGCCTATAACTACCATCACAAAATTGGAGAGGAGTGGACTTCAGGAATTGGTTTAACCATGGAGATAAGCACCACCACCACTTTGTGTTTCTAATCTATAATCCAAATTGTATCTGATCACATTTTGTTACAGAAACATTAATAATAAAATATTTATTTAGTATCATTACCTATGGTTTATTAATTTTTTATATGTATTAAACTCCCTAACCATTTTCATCAACTTTAAAAACATCAGTTTTTAGAAATTTTACAAAATTCTCCACAAGTCAGAGAAGAGATAAAAATATTCAAATTTAGATAAAATATTTACCCCACCAGCGAATGCAAGTAATCAAACGGGGCTCTGGCATATTTTTAAGTGCAAAGTCGAACTGCTTTTCACATGTGTAGACATGTGGTGCATTTACAGTAAAAGCAGTCGCCAACTTCTACCCACCATGATTATCATGGCCTGTACCAAGTGTACTAGGGATAATAACAAAAAAATTGTAGTCTGCTCCTGTAGAAGGGCGGTAATACCTGAAAGTTTGAGATTGCAATAAAAGGTGAAAATTAACAGAAACCTGTGTTGCATCAATTAATTAATATTCAGGAGATTCACATCTATTGCATTACCTACATTAAGCAAGCTTTTGATAAAGCACAATTTGGATTATAGATTATAATACAAGAAAATAAGACCTAATCCAAATAATTTAATAGTGTGTGAGGTTTCGACAACAGCATTGTTACCATCATCAGACAAAAGAATAAATGAGGAAAAAAAAAAGAGAATATAAAATATAGAAAAATAAAATAAGAATTTTTTTAAAATTCTTTTTGTCTGATGATGGTGACAATGCTGTTGCCGAAACGTCATACAATAATAAATTATTTGGATTAGGTCTTATTTTTCTTGTAAAGAAAGCTATTGATTGGTTGATCTGTGATATTTCTTGACTTTCCAATTCCTTTGAATATATCAATGGCTTGAGGTATTATCACAAGTGTTCAGTGTAATGAACTTACAGTACTAAATGTTGATTTAAGATGTTCCATGATATTTGGCCAACCCATTTTCTTGATATATCAAGCCAACCATGAAAGCTTTTTGGGCTGTTGGCCTTCTCGTCAGTATGGTGAAGGCTGTGCCTCAACAACCAAAATATTTATCAAGAAAATGGGTTGGGCAAATATCATAGAACAAGTTAAAGGAACATTTAGTTGAATTTTGTTCCACTAGATGGCACTCTCTCCCATCTAAAATGCAAAGTGAGTGGTCAGGATGTCTTTTTAGTTTTAATATATATATACACAAATACCAAAACATAAGGAGGTTGTACCTTTTAGCATGTATATTGGGATTCAGACAATAACTCTGAAAGATATTTGACATACAGTGTGAACAAAATTACCTCTGTCTCCTTCAAAAGAATAGACAACCGGCAACATCAAAATATGAAATTTTCTAAAGTTTTGTTCATGAGTGTATATACAAGTAGAACCTCTATGAGAGGATACCTCTTTACAAAGGACAGTTTAAATTGTCATAATTATCATTTTTATTAATTAGCTGGGGAAGAAGACCCCTCTCCTGTGTGGAGGTTTTATTTAAAAAGACTAGTTTTTATAAATAGAGAGATATGGCATAACAGAGTCTATGATACAACAAGAGAATCCATCAAGAGCTCTAGTGCCTGTCACTGGGCCACCAGGAAGGAATTCCTGTCTTGATCTGAGTTCCGTCCACAGAGAGACTCTGGGACTTGAGACTGGGTTCTATCCTCAGCAGGGCTAGTCCGTACTGGCTGCCACAACTCCGCAGCCTGCCCAAGGACTTCCCATCCTCATTCACAATGGGCTCATTAGGCTTGGGAGGATTGTTGGTGGATGGCAGTAGGACCGGCATGATCCTCTTGCGAATCTCCCCGGTGTGATAGACCCTGGCAGTGAGCTCCTGCCCGAGGTAGCAGCCCTTATGGAAGCTGACACCATTGAGTAAATCCAGGTTGCTCTCCAGGGGCATGGTGTCTCCATTGGGTAGATCTGTAGTGCCCTCTGGCACTCCCAGCCTGTGTCGTAGCTCGGTGTAGGTGTCCTGCTGCGTGGACTCTGGTATCTCCAGGAGAGCAGGGACCTGGACCCCCCGTGTGCTGAGGACCCGTGCTCCCAGGTACTTTAGTCTGGGATCTGAAACTTTCTGTAGGATCCCCTGTGGCAGAGGGGCGTTCCCTCCAAGTGACAGTGGCTCCGCCTGGTACTGGAATGTGTTGGTTGACTCCTCTAGAGAGGACTCCAGGGTGGGGTGCACCACCCACACTTCAATGTCATTCTCTGCCTTGATGGTGGCCTTCATCCTGAGCTTGTGGAACTTGAGGTGCTGCACCAGCTGTTCCTGGAGCTGGCTGTCACACTCCACCAGGTAGCTGTTGGGTTCTGTGCGGTAGATGAGGGTGTCACAGATGGCCCGGCCATAACTGTTCAGGAACATGGAGTAGATGGCAGTAGGGAAGGGATAGGCTCCTAGGTGATTGATGTCATTGGTAATCTTTCCCTGGAGGAGATCTCCAGCATTTTCCCCACTCACCCGCACCAGCTTACGGCCCTTCAGCAGCTGGCACCTGGCTGCAGGCTTTGGGATGGAGGTGGATAACTGTCTTAGTCCTGGACAACCCATTTGTCTGACCACTTGAAAACACAATTGTCAGGTCCCTAGGACAACCCATTTGTCTGACCACTTGAAAACACAATTGTCAGGTCCCTAGGACAACCCATTTGTCTGACCACTGGGAAACACAATTGTCAGGTCCCTAGGACAACCCACTTGTCTGACCTCTGGGAAACACAATTGTATGATTCCTAGAACAACCCATTTGTCTGACCACCGGGAAACACAATTGTATGATTCCTAGAACAACCCCTTTGTCTGACCACTGGGAAACCCCATTGCCTGGTCCCTAGGACAACCCATTTGTCTGACCACTGGGAAACAATTCTCTGGTCCCCCTAGGACAACCCATTTGTCTGACCACTGGGAAACCCCATTGTCTGGTCCCTAGGACAACCCATTTGTCTGACCACAGAGAAACACAATTCTCTGGTCCCTAGAACAACCCATTTGTCTGACCACTGGGAAACACAATTCTCTGGTTCCTAGGACAACCCATTTGTCTGACCACAGAGAAACAATCCTCTGGTCCCTAGGACAACATATTTGTCTGACCACTGTGAAATCCCATTGTATGATTCCTAGAACAACCCATTTGTCTGACCACTGGGAAACACAATCATATGGTTCCTATGACAACACATTTGTCTGACCACTGGGAAACACAATTCTCTGGTTCCTAGGACAACCCATTTGTCTGACCACAGAGAAACAATCCTCTGGTCCCTAGGACAACATATTTGTCTGACCACTGGGAAACCCCATTGTCTGGTCCCTAGGACAACCCATTTGTCTGACCACTGGGAAACAATCCTCTGGTCCCTAGGACAACCCATTTGTCTGACCACAGAGAAACAATCCTCTGGTCCCTAGGACAACCCATTTGTCTGACAACTGGGAAACCCCATTGTCTGGTCCCTAGGACAACCCATTTGTCTGACCACAGAGAAACACAATTCTCTGGTCCCTAGAACAACCCATTTGTCTGACCACTGGGAAACACAATTCTCTGGTTCCTAGGACAACCCATTTGTCTGATCACAGAGAAACAATCCTCTGGTCCCTAGGACAACATATTTGTCTGACCACTGGGAAACCCCATTGTATGATTCCTAGAACAACCCATTTGTCTGACCACTGGGAAACACAATCATATGGTTCCTATGACAACACATTTGTCTGACCACTGGGAAACACAATTCTCTGGTTCCTAGGACAACCCATTTGTCTGACCACAGAGAAACAATCCTCTGGTCCCTAGGACAACATATTTGTCTGACCACTAGGAAACCCCATTGTCTGGTCCCTAGGACAACCCATTTGTTTGACCACAGAGAAACAATCCTCTGGTCCCTAGGACAACCCATTTGTCTGACCACAGAGAAACAATCCTCTGGTCCCTAGGACAACCCATTTGTCTGACCACTGGGAAACCCCATTGTTTGGTCCCTAGAACAACCCATTTGTCTGACCACTGGGAAACCCCATTGTTTGGTCCCTAGGACAACCCATTTGTCTGACCACTGGGAAACACAATTCTCTGGTTCCTGAGACAACCCATTTGTCTGACCACAGAGAAACAATCCTCTGGTCCCTAGGACAACATATTTGTCTGACCACTGGGAAACCCCATTGTCTGGTCCCTAGGACAACCCATTTGTCTGACCACTGGACATAATTATGGTTTATGGACAGAACATACTTGATTGATGACAGCATCCTTAATAAATTAATCCCTCCATCTCTAGTAAATTTAGGATATTGTGCTGCTAATATATACACTGGGTGACTTTGAATTTGCAAAATAAAGAATTACTGGGCAGAAAATATGCAAATTTCAGGGTAATGTTGCTCACTAAGATATGTTTTTTTTTTTGCTTATCCCTAGTACATGTGGTACATGCCATGATTATCATGGTGGGTAGAAGTAGACGACTGCTTTTACTGTAAGTGCACCACATGTCTACACATGTGAAAAGCAGTTCGACTTTGCACTTACAAATGTGCCAGAACCCCGTTTAGTTACTTGCACTCGCTGGTGGGGTTGGACTTTTGCAAGAATCGGGGGCCATTGGACCATTTTTTTTTTATCAGAAAAAAAGTGCCCAATGCGGAAATCGAACCCGGGTCGTAGCGGCCGAAAACCAACGGTTTAGACCATCCTTCCATCGACCCCCTACTAAGATATGAAAATGGTGCAAATTGCTCAGCTATCCTGTGCATGTTGATTGTGATATAGGAGAAGGAACTTGCAAATTTTCCAATACTCACATCTCTCTGTCTGACAGGTAGAGCATTTGAATTTTGTTTTTTACTCAGATAAAATGCTTAGTAGAGCAGAGAATGTCAGGCCACTGCCAGTTGAGGCAGTTCCAGCAGACAGATAATTTCATGAGAGGTGATTGGACTCAGTAGGGATGGTAGGGCATACATCAAATCTCTATGGACAGACACCTCAATGCATCTACAATGCATTGGCTATGGCGAAGATGGTTGGAAAAGGGAAATGTGGCATGATTGAGGCATATTGGTTAGGCCAAAGTGACATCAGCACACATTACTAATGCATCCGTCAGATGGTCCCACAGTTCACTTCCGTCACCATTTTGTATGATGTACAGAACACTCTTGATTCTCCTATATCAACCAGAACCATTATACACAGATTGGTCGCCGGCAGCCAACACTCATGGCGCCCGTTAAGAAGAATGCCATTGATCCAATGACACAGGCACCTTTGTTTGCAATTTTGTCTGGCAATTTTGTAGATAAATCAATATGAACAGCGTAATAGCACAGGATAGTGTTCTGAGATGAATCTCAATTCTGTTTTAGCAATGACAGTCACCGTCTGTAGCACCACAGTCACTGAGTAAGAGTCTTGCACCATTTTGGTGACAGGTATAATCTGACCGCATCTGTGGAAAACCGAACCTCACGACAACGTGTCATTATGGTTGGGAGCTATCACTTATGATATCAATCACCTCTTATTCATATTGATAGCATTGTGATGGCCCAACGATACATGGATGATGTGGTGCGGCCGGAGACACTACCTTTCTTCTCTTCTTCTTTCTTATCTCCACACTGGGTGAAGTAGAATGCATCTGCCTTTGTCATTAAGACTGGGAGCACTACTCAGTGGCAGGCCGACTTAGCTCCAAAATAAATGGCCGCCTCTGATATGAGGAACAGAGGCCATGTGCAGCCGCTCCTAACATGGAGTACAGACTCATCCTGTATCCCTACCTTTCTTCTGAGGGCACCAAATGCCATTTTCTAGCAGAATAACACCTGACCTCACACAGCACATATCAGCCAACAAGCCCTGCATTAAACACCAGTGCTTCCATGGCTACCAGTCACTCCTGATCTATCACCTATGAACACATCTGAGACATAATTGGACATCATTTGCATGCGCTGTCACAGCCACATTCAGAAGATGAACTGTGGCTGATGGCTGACAGGGAATGGGTAGCCATTCCTCTGGACACCATCCTCATTGAGCCAGTACCAAGACGTGTTGCTGCCTGTATACCATATAAATTGTTTCCAGAACATCAAATAATAACACTTGGGATAAGTTCTTTAAATGGTTACTTTCAGACTAACTCCGCCTTTGCCGGTCCCAAGCCCGGATGAAAAAGGAGGAGGGGGAGCAGTAACAAACTCACTAAAAAACCTGGGCTCAGCTGGCCCGGCTGATAGTACCCTGCAAGGGCTCCTAATCCAGGGATACAGGATGAGCAGCGTTTGTACTCCATGTTATGAGCGGCTGCACATGGCGTCTGTTCCTCATGTTAGAGGCGGCCATTTCTTTTGGAGCTAAGTCGGCCTGCCACTGAGTAGTGCTTCCAGTCTTAATGACAAAGGCAGACACATTCTACTTCACCCAGTCATGATGGTTGTCAAACAGACACCATCAAGGGTCACAACTTGATACCTTAATATTATTGAGTGGAGATCAGAAAGAAGAAGAAGAGACTAACTGTGTGACCTTTGAAATGAGCTCGAACCCACAAAAGTTCTATCATTTGTACATGATGCATTAATACACCATCAGTTATCATGTAAAAATTGTTCCAATTTTAGTATTTGTATTGCCGAACAAGCATGTAGTTTTTGTGTAATTGTAAACTACTTATAGTGCTTAGGTTGCTTTTTTAAATAATAATATTTAGATATATATTTCCAGTGTCCTCAAAGCTCATATTCATAGTTTGTTTGAAATACCTTTTCCCAGAAAGTTCATCTTCAGTACTAGATATAAAAGTAGAACTGCCCAATACAATATTGTGACGAAGAAATAATTTATTATTTAATTTAATATTATTCAATGAAAATATTCAACAGATTATAAAAATATATATTATTCTGTATTTGCAAAATCATCTTTAAAATATTTCTTTGCTTGCTTGCTTAAGATTCCCTTGCTGTAGATAGTTTGGTTGATTTCTTAATATTTTGTTGACTACTGTCGCCGTGACGTCATCAATAAATACTCTTTCAAACCTTCAGATATACAAAGACTTGATTTCTACGCTACAATATTGTGGTGGATTAAGCTGACAAATCACTTAGAAGGGTTCAATATTAATAAGACAGGTCTTATCATTTTTATCACGGCAATAAAGGCAGTAGAAAATTATTCTATTTAAAAAAGAAACATAAATGCAATAATATAGTTCATATGTTCAATATATCGTTTGTAATAAATGTTTTTATTTCACACAAAATATCAAATTATATATGCATCTAAACATGCTTATAAACGTTACAGTATGTTTGTATAGTAATATTATTAAATATATAAATAAATCGTTAAAAATAACCCGAATAATTTGTAAATATGTAAAGAATATGGGCAGACGATCTTTTAAATTTTTATAGGCAAAGTTCTAGATGAAAAGTATATTTAGTAAATTGAAAAAAAAATCAATACAAACCATAGTAAAGCGATTTTGAAAGAAACATTTTAAAATGCATTTTTTTTTTCGCAAATATAGATGTTTCACAACTTTTAAAGATATTTTTATTTATTAAAACTTCTAGTATAAACAATGGCTAAGATGGTCAAAATTGACAATTTATTTATTATTTACCATTTATTGACCTTTTTTTTTTTAAATATATACTGCATAGGTGCTATAGTATATATAACGTATTAATTAATCAATAAAATGAAAATTTTTACTCACACAAAAGTATGAAAAATCGTAAGTATGTTACAACTTGATTAGGTAGTTTATATTGTCACATATGAAAAACCAATAGAAGAAAAAAATAAATAAAAAGGTCAGGTGTTGATATTAAAAATAAAAAAGGCATATTTTTTATTGTCACATATAAATTAAGAAAGACAATTAAGACTGCGACAATATATAAATAAATGGATAGAAATTTTGTTTGGCGCATATTAGTCAATTAAAAAAAGGTCACCTTTCCCATCAAAATAGACGCAAATAAATTATGCGCTATTACTCAACCGTTTTTTTAGGTGACTAAGCCACAATACCAGCTTTGAAAAATTCATAAAGCTCATCGGCAGACCATGGTTTTGGACCAATAGCTCCTGTCAGTACATGGCGGACTGAATTCAAATATCGTCATAGAGATGTTTTTCTGACAAAGGGACTAGGCCATTTATAGTCGAAATATCAATGGAAATTTTGCCAGGAGAATATTTTTAATATATTAAAATAAAGCTTTCCTCTCATGTCATGCTATGGCCCATTATTTTTGCGTCTGTTTTGAACAATTGGTCAGTCATCGAGTCTGCCAGGCTATATCATTCTACTTTGTCCCCCATACCCTACTACTGGAGCAGTGGTTTGAAAGGACCCAAGCAAGTCTGATAATTCTGCCACAAGAATGGAATAGGGGTTTCTAGGATTATTCTTGGGAGCGAATAGTTCAAAGAATCCTAGGAAGCGAAAACCTTCTATGAACAAAGGGTAATGCTCTAAAGCAAATACTTTAAGGTTAATGTGGAAACTCTGTCAAATAAAAGTGATCGAGAAATAAAGAAAACACACATATATAAACCTAAATAAATTAAAATATCATTATTTTCTGAAATTTTGTCAACTTGCATTGTAATCAGGTTCTAAAGGTTTACAAAATTTCATAATTATATGTGCTCTGAAAGTATATTAAAAATTTATTACAAGATTTGTGGACAGACAGATAGATAGAGAAACAGACATGGAATCAAGTAAAATAAAATGTTTTATAAAATTTCATCTCTTCCATCTTAAAAGAGCAAAAACTAAGCGCTATCTAGATTGTGAGGCCAGTTAATAGATGACACTTAGTCTTTATCATCTATTTTAAAGGGAGAGGTGATCTTTCTTTTATTGATCATTATCCTCCCAGCAAAATTTATCTAGAAAGAATTCAATATGCAGTAATAACGTCAGAATTGCCAGTAGCTCCAATTTTAGAAATATCTAGAAAGAAGTGGTCGCCCTTCACTGACAGGGAACACTATAGCTAGGACCTGGCAAAGGATGAGATGCACCATAGGCTTCTGTGATGGTGATCGTTACGTGCTCCGCACCCATGACTTTTCCATCAGGCCTCAGTTTCAAAGTGCTTACACCATGTCTCGCCACCTGTAACATGTTCCAGAAACGCTGTGTAGCCCCCGCCCCCCTCAAAACTATATATATATTTGTAAGGTTCCAATTAAAAAGAACGAGTAAGAATTAACACGAGGAGATCTATGACATTAGAAAACCCAACTTTATTACTCTCTTGACCTATATATACACATCGCGTTTCACGCGGACATGCAAATCAACCATCCTTTTAAAGAAACAAAGGGTAAATATGCAGAATATACAAATATACAAAATAAAACAATACCATGCAAATATCCCAAGGTATGCGACAGACTTCCCCCCCATGACCTCTCATCACTCCTGTGATGGGACTCCTGGTAGTCTATGATGAAATTTAATGATGTTGGTGATGTGGGCACTCTGGGTTCCTCGTTCTGATTCATAAAGGACATATTTAACACAGCCGTCCACCATCTTTACATCAGTAACGACATGAGGTCCAGTCTGCAGTCGCTGTTTACCTGTGTATTGGTGTTTCACCAGAATCGAATCTCCAGGTTTGACATCAGCAGGTCTTCTTCGATTTCGGTTGTAATAATATTTAGTGCGCAGACGGTATTTATGGCGCTGTTTGTCATTATTCTCCGTTTCAATTCTAAGGAGTTGTAAGCCCAATTCCTCGTCAGCAGGCACTACCGGCACTGTTCCCTTCCATTTATACCATGGAGAGCATCCCAGATAGGTATTATGATGTCGATTGTGATAATGGACGGCTGCCTCCAAGCAACATTTCCATCCTTTAGGGAACTGTGGGTAGCATTCCATGAAGGTCTTAATTTCTTGAATCACTCTCTCGGCCAGACCATTTCCCGCAGGGTGATAAGGACTGGTATGAAGAAACCCGATTCCCTTCTCCTGCGTCCAGTTGTAAAATTCCACTCGAGTAAAGGAGGTACCTCTATCGGAAATAATTTTCCTTACATTTTTAAGAATGGGATGGTCCGCAAAGTATTCCTTTAGGGCTTTACCCGACTGTTTCATACTTTCAGCGTATACAATCCGAGTGGCTTCATCAATCACTACTAAGAATGACTGGGTAGAGGCATTGGATTCTGATTTCTTTTTGAGTTTTGCGAAGTCAACATGAACCGTATGAAAGGGAACATGAGATTGAACAGGCAAACTCATCTGGTCAGAGGTAGATCTATATTTGGCCTTTACCTTCTGACAGGTGGAACACGATTGGACATAACGTCGAATGTCCCCCTTCATATTTCGCCACCAAAATCGATTCTTAATTGTATAATAAGTCCTCCAGAATCCCGAGTGGCCACCGGATTTCGGATCATCATGATACAAGCCGAGAATGCTAGGAACCTGTTCAGGAGTCACCAAATAAGACTTTCTCTGTTCGTCGTATTCCAGCTCTAAAGCTTTATGCTTCAACCAGAACGTCTGTTCATCAGACTTGTCTGGGACGCTTACACACAATCGTGACAACGCGTCGGCGTCTCTCAGTTCCTTTCCCGACCGATGATTTATTATGATATTAAAGGAGCGCAGGAATAACTGCCACCTGGCTAAACGGTCTCTAAGTTCTCCACAACTTAAAAGTTGAGTTAAGGCTCTGTGATCAGTATGTACCACAAAAGGGCGACTCTCCAAGTAGGAACGAAAATGTTTCACAGCCTTTAATACCGCCAAGCACTCTTTCTCGGTAACGGAATAATTTTGTTCGGCTTTTGTAAAGGTGTAGGAGTAATAGCTAATTACCCGAAGTTGTCTACATCTTTTTTCTTGGAGGTCCCTTTGATATAAAATGGCTCCAGTTCCATAGTAGCTGACATCCGTTGATAGCTCGAATGGCAATCTCCCATCAGGAACCCTAAGAATTGGTTCCTCAGTAATAAGCGAGATAAGTTTTTGGTAGGCCGTCTCGCATTCAGAATCCCATTCGAAGGTTACATCTTTTCCTTTTAATTTGTCCAATGGTCTTACTATGTGAGCATAATCTTTTATAAAGGCGCGGAAATGATTAGTCAATCCGGTGAAACACTGTAAGGACCTCAAATTGTATGGACGTTTCATATTTCGAACCTTTTCGGTAACTTCAGACCTTATTTTCTTTGTGTCTCCATCAATAACTCTCCCTAATTAGTCTATGCGAGGGACGCAAAATTGACATTTATCAAGATTTAGCACTAGGCCCGCAGTATTCAGGCGTTCAAGAATTCTATGCGTCCAAATGGAGCAATCCTCCTGAGTGTAGCCACCACAACAGATGTCATCGATATAAGCTACTACCTTATCACCCAGTAGGTCTCCTAGAATTGTAATCATTATTCTCTGGAACTTAGCTGGAAAATTCTTCCATCCAAACGGAAGCTTTAGAAACTCGTAATGACCAGATGGAGTTACGAAGGCAGTGTATTTTCGAGTATTTTCTGATATGCCAAGTTGCCAGAATCCATCCTTCAAGTCGAGCTTTGAGAAAAAACGACATCCTCCGAACACATTAATAATGTCGTCTATTCGAGGAAAGGGAAAAGGATCCAAAAGTGTTTCATCGTTAATCCTTCGATAGTCGACACATAATCGATAGTCTCCATTCTTTTTTGGAATTACTATGCATGGAGATGCAAATGCCGAATTTGATGGTCTAATTATTCCTTCGCTTAGCATCGATCTAATTTTCACATTTAACCAGTTTCTTTTGGTATTCTCCAATTGATATGGCTTTGCACTGACAACTCGAAAATTTTCTTGCAGTCCAAAGTCAACTTCAAATTTTGAAATTATTGGCGAAGTCCTTTTGCAAAGGCTGGGGTATTTGGCCTCGACATCTCTCCTGGTGACGAGGTTCGGGCCAGTTTCAGAAAAGAAACTGATCTGATCTGTAAAGAAGTCCCACTTCACTTTCAGGGATTTTAACGTAGGCTTACCAATTAACAGATCAAAGGGCATATCTGGGAGGACAATGGCCTGGATTTCGATTGACTGTTCCCCAGCCTCCAAAACCAGATCACTGGCCTCGGTAGCAGTGAATTTACTATGGTTGATTGTGTTTATATTAAAATCTTCGTAGGGTATGTTTTCCACCTGTTTTTCTGTACTAAATATCTATGTATCAGGTTGAGAGAAGAACCGCTGTCCAGATAGGCCTTTACCAAGTGAGAGTTTATAGTCACATCAATGAAGGAATGGGGAGAATCGCAGATTGAAAAAATGGTCGATTCTGACCATGGGACCGGCGAACCCATACTCGTCAGTTTTTTCGACAAGAACGAAATATTTCTATCATTCGCCGCCTGGAGTAACCCCGTGTCACTAGACTCAGTAAAATGATCTGGTTTCCCGACTGTGCCAAGAGTTCTTGCAGATGGCCTGGAGTCAGAATAATTCTTTTCCGATATAGGCCTGATGTTCTTCAGGAGCTTGAGTAGATCCTGCTTGCATTCAACACCTGCCGTGGCCAGTTGCTCCTGCATATACTGGGGAAGTCCGTGGATTATCCCAATAATCAATAATTCCTCGCTAAGGCCCGGCATACCAAGTCGCATCTTTCCTTGCTTCTGGTAAAAATATTCCACCAAGGATCCTCCTCGATATCTCCAATTAAAAGCACGGTCGTAACTCACAATGGGATTTTCGTTAAAAGAACAAATGAATTCCTGCTTCCAATCCTTCCAACAATATTCCTCTTCATCCTTAAATTTGTTGTCGAACCATAACAAAGCCGTTCCTGTCAGATAGGATCGCATCCCATTGATTCTAGCCTCGTCTCCAACCCATCCATTGTTCCCACAAATGTCTTCATATACTTTGATCCAAATCTTAGGATCAGCATTTCTTCCATCAAAGGTAGCCACATTCATTTTAACTGGCCTACCTACCCTGATTCCACTCTCATTTCTAAGAAGAAAGTCCATCATTAAGCGCTGCTGATTCGCCATCGCCCTTATGAGGCTCTCCATGGTCGAATCCTTCACTCCGTCGCCCTTAGGCTTTGCTTCAGAATCATTTACTCCGTCGCTCTTAGGCTTCGCTTCAGAATCCTTCATTTCTTCATCCTGCATGTCTTCAATATCATCCATTTCGTTTTTTTAGGTTTTCATACTTAACAGCTTCCGAATCCTTCACTCCGTCGCCCTTAGGCTTTGCTTCAGAATCATTTACTCCGTCGCTCTTAGGCTTCGCTTCAGAATCCTTCATTTCTTCATCCTGCATGTCTTCAATATCATCCATTTCGTTTTTTAGGTTTTCATACTTAACAGCTTCCGAATCCTTCACTCCGTCGCCCTTAGGCTTTGCTTCAGAATCATTTACTCCGTCGCTCTTAGGCTTCGCTTCAGAATCCTTCATTTCTTCATCCTGCATGTCTTCAATATCATCCATTTCGTTTTTTAGGTTTTCATACTTAACAGCTTCTTCCTTTATTTTTTCAATGTTCATTTCAATTTTCTTTTGACTGTTCCTTATTCATGCTCTGGTATATTTTCACTTAATAGATTATCCATAACCTTCCTTACTTAAGGAATCCTGTCGGCTGCGCCATGTTGAAATCCAATGGGGTTTCCCCGCGCAGGTTCGAATCCTGCCGGCTGCGCCATGTTGTAAGGTTCCAATTAAAAATAACGAGTAAGAATTAACACGAGGAGATCTATGACATTAGAAAACCCAACTTTATTACTCTCTTGACCTATATATACACATCGCGCTTCACGCGGACATGCAAATCAACCATCCTTTTAAAGAAACAAAAGGTAAATATGCAGAATATACAAATATACAAAATAAAACAATACCATGCAAATATCCCAAGGTATGCGACAATATTGTTCTATGGCCTCTTGCCTATGTTACCACTGCTGGTCAGGTTGTGTATTCATTGATTTTTTAATTTGTTCAGTTTCTAAATTGTATTTGGTGTGGACTGAGACATTCCTTAAGATTGCATTTCAAAGCAATTTGTTGGCTTTCAATTGCAGGTCAGTTGTATTCTATTTTAAAACTAACCCGTTAATTTGGCTCTAACCTAAAGCACCCCAATACCTCATCATGACAGAACTACATTCCAGTGAGGTGGAGGACCAAATGGTAGAGTGTCTCATGAAAAAAGAAGAAGGTTTAAGACAATTCTATTCTCGGACATTTTTATGTTGAATTTTAGGATATTTTTCCAATGTTTAGTATTTTTTACCTCGATTAAAACTAAGAAATTTATATTTTACTTGTTTATATACAAATGGTAGATTGTGATTACAAAAAATGTTCATATGGCATTTACACTCATTAGGTATCTTATTATGAAAATTCCAAACTATTATAGACGCGTATGATTCTTTTAAAAATAAAACAATTTCTACTGCCCTTACAGGACAGGCTTACAGACTTCGGTCTAGGTAGCCTACTATCCAATGGTGCCCTTACTGTAATGGAAAAAATTAATGGGAGGACCTGACTCATCAGTGGTAAACCCTCCCAATAATTTTTCTATTGCAGTAAGGGCAGTAGAAATTGTTTTATTTTTAAAAGAATCATGCGCGTCTATGATAGTTTGGAATTTTCATAACACATGACGCACTAATGCATCATAAGATATCTTATTGGATAAAATATTTGATTCTACTTTCCTTAAAATCTGAACCAACGATATCGTAACAGATTTTATCTGGCGAAAAAACTCCGGGAGAGTTAATATTTTCTCAACATACCAAAAGGTATCGACTATATATAGCGCTTAAATCTTGAACAAATATCACAATTATTTAATAATAGCACTAGTCTCTACAGATGTTGTAGCTGCTGATTCGCCCTAATCAATTTCTTGAGAATCTTAGCATAAGATTTCCAAAAAAAAAAAAAAACACTTACCAGATCTTGAACCATAGCGCCGTAATGATCCATTCCTTGAGCCTTTACTAACGTATGGCCTCTAAAACAAGAGGCCAGATCTTGCAGCCGTGATGTCGTCCTGATCAAATTCTCGAGCCTCGCTATATTTGGTTTGGTTTGTAAAACTAGAGGTCATAGCTTGCAGCAATAGAGGGTCGAACTAATAAATTATTCGAGCCATCGCAACGTGCGAATTCTAAAACAAGAGTCAGGGATCTTGCATTCTTAGTGACACCCTGATCAATTCCATAGGTCTTCGCAATGTGCGGCCTCTAAAATCAGAAAAAAATATCTTTCAGCCGTGGTGTCCCATTATCAATTCCTTGAACCTTCATAACAGGCGTCCTACAAAATTTTCGGTCCGATCTTGAAGCCTTGGTGAAGCCCTGATCAATTCCTTGAGCACTTGCAACATGCACTTTCAAACCAGATACCATATCTTGTTGCTTTGGTGCAGGCTTGATCAATTCCTTGAGCCTTCGGAACATGCGGCCTTGAAAATTTTTGGTCCGATCTTGAAGCCTTGGTGATGCCCTGATCAATTCCTTGATCCTTTGTAACGTTCGGCTTCTAAACCAGAGTCAATATCTTACCGCCCGTGATGACATCCTGGATCATTTCTTTGAGTCTTCGACGCGTAAAGCCTTTAAAACCAACGATAAGATATTACAACCCTGATCAATTTATTTTGATTTCGATACGTATTGGACATAAACTACAGAAGCCAGATCTTAAAGCCGCAGTTTGACCATGATTACAAATCTTTGAGCTTCGCAACATGCGGATCTTAAAGCCATCGATTAGATCTTGAGCTGCAGTGTTATCAATTCCTTAAGCCTTGCGACGTCTAAAATCACGATCATATCTTGTAGACCTGTTTCTGCATTGATCAATTCCTTGGGTCTTCTCCAAGTGTAATTTAACTCCAGTTCTAATTATTTTTTTGAGATAAATTTTGAAATCTTCATCCTGGCTTGAGATTAAATGTTTCATATATTTTATATACACTCCAATATTTTGGTTTCAAACCTATTGCCCGTTAATCATCTGAAAAATTATTAACATTCAATTATATATTAACCGAATTGTTGCTAAGTTTTCTCTAACAATATAAAATTAAAAATATATATATTTATTTCCTTCTCTATAGAGTAAAACTTCCAGCTAATTTTATCGTAAAAAATTCATAGTTGTAAAAAGGGTGTTTAAACATTTGATTATAACTTAAACTATGACTCATATTGAAAAATTAAGACTTAATATAAGGTTAGATTAGAAGTCATTTTATCATGACAAGAAGATCTTTGACGATATTTGATATCGCCGTCGTCTGTTATTTGAAGGAGACAAGGACAATTTTAACACAAAGCAATAACGCGCCATCTATATATAACGAATGAAAACATTAAGACGCGAATGTTTCTTTTCACAAATAAATAAAACTTCTACTGTCCTTACTGCGATGAAAAAATATTGGGAGGGCTTGGCTCATCAGTGGTGAACTCTCAAAGCAGTTTCGCCAATTTATTCTACTATAGACCTCTTTCTTTAGAGAAATTTTGTTCACACTTGGTTATCTTGTGTGTCTTCAATAAAGTTCACTGTAATGAACGGATTCGTGACAAGCTTTCGGGCTGTCAAGCCCTTCAACAGGTACAATGAAATGTGAGTAGACAGAACTATATAAAAGAATCGATCTATGAGATAATTAGCATATATGATATAGATGGCGTAATGATAAAATGAATCAAAATTAATATTGCTGCTTTGTATAACTAATTTTGTAAAAATATAAAATTATGGTAATAATAAAATTTAAAACATAAATAAAGCTAAAACGGACGGAGATATTAACACAATTTTAGGAGGAATAAAGTGAAATCTAAAATAAAGTATGACCATATGGGTAAAACCAAACAATGGAAAAAAGAGGAATATACAGAAATAACGATAAAAGCGTCATACCAGAGGGAAATAATGATTAAACCCGCCATCAGCGGAATCTTAGGACTATAGAAAAGGAAGAACCGGTGGGGGGGGGGGGCTCATGGAAAAATCAGGTTATTTTAGTAGCCGGCCTATAGATTCATACATATGTCATGATACTGCTTTGGTAAATCAATATGTCTATTAATACTATTATTGTTAATGGATAAAATTGCTTCTAAAATTAATCTTTGGTATTTGTTATTGATATTGGAATACAGGGTGGTAGGGGAGGATAAATTGAAGGAGTGGCCAGTGATGTTGATGTGGTTAAATATGAGAGATCTATTGTCTTTATTGGAGATGCATCTACCGTGTTCAGTCATCCTGGTGGCCACGGATCTACCGGTCTCGCCTATGTAGGAAGCGTTGAAATCGTTGCACGTGACCGAGTAACATCCCCCTACGCCCTATCATAGCTTATCACCTCTCCCCTGCATACAAACTCTCGAAATAACTGGCGGGCTACCTCACACCTTTGGTGAAAACCCGCCCACAATCCTTTGCCATAACAGATATTCCGTTCTTCATACAATCTATTCAATCTCTCAGCCCTGCCCTTAACTCCTCCATGGTATCATTCGATGTAAATTCCATGTATCTCTCCCTCCCCCACCAGCTCATTATTAATCAGTTAACAAAATTTCTACAGGACACTCATACAGATTCTCAAACCATTGATTCCATAGTAGCACTATCCTCCTTATGCTTAGATTTCACCACGTTCACCTTCAATAACCTTTTTTACAAACAAATTAGGGGCTCTCCCATGGGCAGCCCTCTATCCTCACCCCTCGCTGAAATAGTTATGTCCCCCATTGACCACTGGATCCAACAACAATTCATCCCGGGCATTCACATGTGGCGGAGATACATTGATGACATCTTCTGCATATGTGACACCGGACAGGAAATAAATATTTTATCTGCTCTTAACTCTTTTCACCCGGAAATTACATTTAGTTTAGAATCTGAAGTTAATTCTGTATTGCCGTTCCTTGACATGCTCATTATACGCACCCCCTCCCATTATCACACCACTGTCTACCACAAAATCAATAATCCTACTTTTTACACAAATTTCAATTCCTCATGCCCTCTAGCACATAAAATTAACACAGTTAGAACTCTCACCAAGAGATTGGTTACCCATTGCTCCCTTCCTATATTCAGATCAATAGAATTTTCTAAAATCATAAAACAACTAGCCCTCTCCCAATACCCTCCCCATTTTATACATAAATACCGATATAACCCATTTTTGTCAAACCCCCTATAGTCAGTAGAAACATCTGTGTATTGCCCTTCTCCCCCCAATCGGTCTCCACCTCCCGCATCCTCAGATCCCATGGAATCAATACATATTTCTCTAATAACAAAATTATAGGTACCATTCTTAGACACCCTATCACCCGCCTACACAGATCTGCCGTTGTTCGGTCTTCTGGTGGCTCGGTCTACTCGGTCACGTGTAACGATTGCAACGCTTCCTACATAGGCGAGACCGGTAGATCCGTGGCCACCAGGATGACTGAACACGGTAGATGCATCTCCAATAAAGACAATAGATCTCTCATATTTAACCACATCAACATCACTGGCCACTCCTTCAATTTATCCTCCCCTACCACCCTGTATTCCAATATCAATAACAAATACCAAAGATTAATTTTAGAAGCAATTTTATCCATTAACAATAATAGTATTAATAGACATATTGATTTACCAAAGCAGTATCATGACATATGTATGAATCTATAGGCCGGCTACTAAAATAACCTGATTTTTCCATGAGCCCCCCCCCCCCACCGGTTCTTCCTTTTCTATAGTCCTAAGATTCCGCTGATGGCGGGTTTAATCATTATTTCCCTCTGGTATGACGCTTTTATCGTTATTTCTGTATATTCCTCTTTTTTCCATTGTTTGGTTTTACCCATATGGTCATACTTTATTTTAGATTTCACTTTATTCCTCCTAAAATTGTGTTAATATCTCCGTCCGTTTTAGCTTTATTTATGTTTTAAATTTTATTATTACCATAATTTTATATTTTTACAAAATTAGTTATACAAAGCAGCAATATTAATTTTGATTCATTTTATCATTACGCCATCTATATCATATATGCTAATTATCTCATAGATCGATTCTTTTATATAGTTCTGTCTACTCACATTTCATTGTACCTGTTGAAGGGCTTGACAGCCCGAAAGCTTGTCACGAATCCGTTCATTAAATAAACGTTTTTCTCCTTATTTTTCATCTTTTATAACCAATTCAGGAGAAATTTCTTATAAGTCTTTTCAAAGTTCACTGTGTATCAAATATATTTCAGAATTATTATCTGAATAACGATATACATGCTAAAAGGTACAGCTTCCTTAAGTTTTGTCCATGAGTGTATAATTAAGTTGTGTCATCTGTTTTTTGATATTAAAGAAATAATCGTCACAATGTATTATCTTCTCTGGCCTCTCTACATTGTATCTAGATTTTCCAGTATATTTGAGAGACAACAACGAACTATTTTCTCCACAGGATATTGTGCTACAATGAAGATTAAGAAATTTTGGAGTTGATCTGTTCTTGAGATGGTGTGTATTGCTGGGCGTTGCCATGGTGACGTTATGCTTATCGATTCGGGTAAATGCACCCAGTCCGCGAGGCTACCACGTGGGATTGGAATCTACGAATCCTGTCGGTAAGTCATCTCAGCTACATACCGAACTGTAGCACAGGGACGTTCTGTAGACGTCGCACTAGATCAGAGTGGGACGACACAAGAACTTGGCAGATAAACACAATGATACCAAAATAACGATAAAAAGTTCCCTATTATAGTATTTTCAATGTTGAGTCATTAATATCGAAAGATTAGTTGAAAGATCTGGGTGCTAATTAATGATGATATTTTACATTTTTTTATTTTTTTTTTCAGAACGATATCACAGTTCATAACCCCAGTAAAAAACTTCACTAATGAAGATTAAGTAAAGATGAATGCCAGTTTTGGCAATTGGCTTTACTTGAAAATTGGCCCTTGCCATTTTACCAGATTAAACACCTGTTTGGTAAATTCGACCGATTTCATAATTTATCTCGTAGGATGTTATGGAATCAAAGCCGCCCCTGTACTGATGAGGGCCAAAACCCAAGGTTGTCCTAAAAGTTGGTAAACACTTGCAAACAAATTGAAATACCAATATTATTCGCCGTCATGTAAAATATCGTTGTATTATGTCTAAAGTAATTGCATTATGTATTATTATGTATTCGTCGTAATAAGTATTATTAGCCAATTAATAAGAAAAACCCAAACTTTTGGGACAACCTTATAAAAGGCTTTTGTTGTTTGATTATTTATGTGTGTGTTCCACACAATATTGAACTTACATAAATGACACTTGATGTAGAGTCCGGTCTGGACGAAGTCGTTGTCAGAGTTTTGACTTTGGAATATGCAAATTAGTTTGTGCGAAACAGGTTAGGTCCAATTTCACCGCATACGTTTTCTACAATATTCAATCTCTTCGCGGGCGAAACTTTAAACCGATAAATACCTAGTACACTCATGGACAAAACTTAAGGAAGTTTCATATTTTGATATCACTAGTCGTCTGTCTTGAAGAAGACAGAAGCAATTTTGTTCATACTTGGTTATCTCGTGTATCTTCAATAAATGTCACTGTGTATCAAATATCTTTCAGAGTTATTGTCTGAATCCCGATATACATGGTGAATGGTACAACTTCCTTAAGTTTTGTCTATGAGTGTAGATAATCTTTTAATGAAACCATAGAAGGTTTGTGTTAAAGGAGTTACTCTCTTCGTTTCAACCACAGAATATGCAAATTAGTTGGTTTAATTTACATATACTAAGTCGTAAAAATAATTAAGATATAATATTAGATTAATAAATTATCTCTCTCTCTTAGCTTTAATATTGTTACTACTACAAATATGATAATAATCAACATTTGATAAAAACAATGAAAATATTAAGGCACGAATGTTTGTTTTACACATAAAACAAATTTCTACTGTCCTTACTTCGATGAAAAACATTGGGAGGGCATGGCTCATCAGTGGTAAACTCCCAGCGGTTTCGCCAATTTAATCTACCAGACCGCTTCTTAGAGCTCTAATACTGTATTGGACGATTCTGCACGATGCTATACTGAAGGGTGGAATATCAGAAATGATATTCAAGAAAACTATGAACATAAGCTTTTAGGGCAGTAGAATTACATATAAATATTTGCATCGAGCAATGCTCTTCCGCAAACAATAAGGACAAGGCCAGTTAGGCATAAATTAATATAAAGCAAAGGAAATTTCATCGCAGTAAGAACAATATAAGTTTGTGTTGGAGAGTAACTACGCACATCAGCCGTTGCCTAGCAACGCCACCTTCCTACCAGACATCACCTGACAGACATCACGTGACCTGGCGCCACCCCCGCCGGCTGTACCTGTAATGTTTAGTTTAACTTTGGTTGTCTGCCCCTACACTTGCTTTTGTTTTGCCTCTTTTGTTTTCTGTCATCTTAATTTAATGTTTTGTTAATTAAACAATAATCTCTGAGATCCAGCCTCTGATTCTCTTACAGTTTGTTTTATGTATAAAAGAAACATTCATGCTTTACTGTTTTCATTTCCTATATATAGATAACGAGTTATTGCTTTATATTAATTTGATAACACAATATTGGTTAGGCAAGCATTCACTCGGACAAAACCCGGGCGAAGCCGGGTCATTTCCCTAGTTCAATTTGTTACTGAGTTGTAGTAAGTTCAGGTATTTGCGCTCGTCAACAGGGATGACAAGCCACGCGGTATGTGAAAGAGCGCCATAGTTAGAGAGAAAGAGTGTCCATCACCTAGATGTAATAAAGTCACATATTGTCGTGCTTGTCCGCTTCGGTTCTTCGCGACGACGCCACTTCCTCCACCGTGGATAACCTACCCTGGGATCCGTTGCTTCACCTCTGCAGCTCTATACTGCAGATAACCCAACGACCCTCTGAAAACCAATAGACAAGCGGATCTCCTTTCTCTAGCAGTATCTCTCGGCCTTACCACTGGTGGGGGGACACGAGAGACTTGACAGAAGAGTAGCGACTGTGGTGTTGAAGAGAGCAACAACAGCAGCCGGCAACAAGACTTCTAACACTCCTTTTATTGTCATTTTTAATGCATAGTATATAATAAATCGAATATCAATTAACGGGTATTTACAGTAATTTACACCCCAGGGCTAATATCAACGGATATTTATAATTATTATCCCCAGGAAACAGGACCACAGCAGTCGGCGACTCCCACACTAGTCCCAGACTAGATATAAGCCAAAGCGCCATCTATTGGCGGAGGTTGTAGCTGTTTTCAGGCTGATAGACGTAACAACATAGTAGAATTACTTCATCGAATATATGTTCTAAAATTAATTAATAAAGAAACTAAACTATCAAAAGAGGCACCTCTCCCTTCAGAACGATGACACAATTCATCACCCTCTAGTAAAAAAACTTTACTACTAATAATAAAGAATGAGCCACAAGTTTTTGGTAATTGACATTGCCTGAAAATCGACCCTTGCCACTTCACCAGTTTAAACACCTGTTAATTCGACCGATTTCATAACCCTCTCGTAGGATGTTATGAAATTGAAGCCACCCCTGTACTGATGAGAGTCAAAACCCAAAATCAGGATTTACAGGTTGGGGTTTTGTCTGTACACCTATCCCCCGATTTACACGGTAGATACGTTCCTGAGAAAAACGTGCAAATCGGGGGATAGGTGTACACAAAAATAAAAATAAAATGCATTGACAGGTTAAAATATGTAGTCAGCACATAAGCTCGGGATTCCTCGTGAGATGTGTACACAGCGCATGTGTTCAATCACAGTAGCATTTAGTATAGTGCGATAAAAACAAAAAAAAAAAAACTTATTTGGAAAGCCGTGTAAAAGCGAAAACGTGTAAAACAAGTACCGTGTAAATCGGGGGATAGGTGTATTTGCCTAAACTGGTGTTGTGGCTCATTCTTTAAAATGCTATCGTTCTGATACACAATTAAAGGAAGAGGTGCATCTTCTGGTACATGAATATCATACTCCCGCAGCTTTATGTTGTAAAGAAACTCAATGTAAAAAAGAGATGTAAAATAGAGAAAAAATTTGGAAAATGAAAAAACATATCCTGGACGTTTAAATAAGCAATAAAAGATGGCAAAGTGTCATGCTAAAGTGTTCTTATGAACATTTGGTTTTGAATTGCCTTTCTTTTTTCCATAAAAAAAGTTAACATCCTTTTTGTAGCGGGTCGTAAGCGTGCAGTCTATACCACGAGGGTCAGCAGTCTGAAAAAGAGTATGTGGATGACCTTTCTTTAGGAATCAAAAAGAGGAATTTGATCAAAAATAGTTTGGAAATTTTAAAATAAAGGATTAGTTGACAGTTATTTCGATATATAGCGCTTTGAGGATGTAATTATTTATCTCTATTTCTTTCGATTCATATAAGACAATTTTGCGCAATTAGCGAAGTGAAGATGAAAAATATTTGTGAAGGTTTCACTTATCAGTGTTGAAGCTACCCAGCGATTTCACCAATATAATCTACCAGTTCGTTATTATAACGTTTTTGTGTTAAATGTTAAAATGTTGGAATGTTAAAATATATTTTAAAATGTTAATTTAATTTGTTGTTGTTTTATAATAATGAAGATGAAAATTACATTGTTGTTGTTTATTATCGTTTGTTTATAAAAAAAAAATTATATTGTATGTGATGATGATAAAAAAATGACATTTTAAATTAATATACAAAATTCATTGAAAAAAAAAAAAAGAAATAATTAATTATAAAATTCACAAACGTGACATATCCCTTGGTTTGAAGGATTTATTTTCGTAAAATAAATGGCTTGGAATATTTCCATCGTAGAAAGGACATTAGGACCTTATTTGGTTTGCAATATATTGTTACGTCGTACCCAGACGCTATTCGTGTACTTTGTCTACTCAGCATGCCGCAAGGATATACATGTGAATTCGAAGGGATTGCAGCTAAAGTTAGCGCTTTATTGTATCTCACTACCAGAAGGAATACAATGAGTTGGACTTGCCTTCTTCAACCTCCCCGTCAGAAGTATCCTTGGCGCCGTGGATGTCACTCTTGTGTCCCGCTCCACACTATTCAAGTCCAGCCTGGACTTACACCGGCTTGTAGATCGCTCCGATGTCAGGCTCTCCTGGCACTGCCTTGCAGGATCATCCACACGCCCGGAGGCAAGTCGCCACGTCTTCTCCTCACCGCAGATGTAACCAGACTGTGGGGGAACACAGTAATTCTGTTTTTAGCCCCTGCCACATGGCAGCGGGGGCCGCTAGAGTCCATCCCTCTTTCCCCAACTTTCTCTGGTATCTTGGCCTTGTCATCCATGTAACAATATATTTCCAAAAATCGCTACAAAAAGGATGTTAACACGGTTTTATTGAAAATAGAAAAGCAATTCAAGACCAAATGTGCATGAGAACACTTTAGCATGACACTTTGTCATCTTTTATTGTTTATTTAAGCATCCAATTTATGTTTTTCATTTGACAAATTTTCTTCTCGAACGATGACATTATAAAAAATGAGTCATAACATCAGTTTTTGACCATCTAAAAAGCACATATGCTTTTGGTCAGAATATGTCTTCTTTATTTTTAATATCAACACCTGACCTTTTTTTTTTTTCATGTTTTAAGCGTATTTACGCAAGTTTGGCCTTAAATACCCATATATTTATATCTATATATATAAAATTGAATGTCTGTGTGTCTGTGTGTGTGTCCTCTATGGATTCAAAAACCATACATCCAATCGCCGTGAAAATTTGGGATATTATTAGGCATATCCCCGGAAAGGTTTACGAAAAATAATTTCTTGAATATCTTAAATATCCTTAGAGTTATTTGCAGATTTGTAGCTTTAACTCGCAAGCGGGGGGCGGGTGACCTCCGGGAACTACGTCCATCTTCCATAAACGACCATGATTTTATTCAACTTATCGAGTATTTTTCAAGGGACCGGGAAAATATGTAGATAAAACGATGATTTTGTAATGTAGAAAATGAGGAAAGACAAAATTCAGGATGACACGGCACACAGGGACCGGGAAAAAATAATCACTTTATCGAGAGATTCACGACCATGATTTTATTCAACTTATCGAGTATTTTTCAAGGGACCGGGAAAATATGTTCACTAGATAAAACGATGATTTTGTAATGTAGAAAATTATGAAAGACAAAATTCAGGATGACACGGCACACAGGGACCGGAAAAAAATGTTCACTTTATCGAGAGATTCAAATTTACGAGTTTCAAATTATCAAAATATATCTTTTTTTTTTATAAGTTTATAGAGAATTGTTTTAACAAATGTTCGTTAGACAAACCTTTACTCGGGTAAAACCTCGGGCGAAGCCGGGTACGTCCGCTAGTAATATATATATCCCGGAAAAAGGCCACACAGTGTTCTCCCCATCCCTTGTGAACTGGCGAATCCTGTATAGGGCGAGTGGCCCTAAATAAAGGCTTTGTTGTTGTTGTTTGTATATAATATATATGTATTGCGATAAATAGTTTCAAAATCTAAATACAGATGTCGCTCTATCTCCATAAAGTTAATTGTTGAATATCGAGCAAACCATTTTGATAAATTAAAATAAAGACATTTTTAAATCAAATATATTATTAAAATTCAATATTTATATAAGAGAGGATGTTTGCCTATCTTCTAGGAAAAATTCTAACTTCTTGTAAGCTTATTATCCGCGTGATAAAAGGATTACTGGGAGATTTTTTTTTCTAGAAGATAGGCGAACAGCCTCTCTGTATAAATATAGAATTTAAATAAATATATTTGATCCAAAATGTGAATTAGAAGCTGTTTCTCTTTTAGTTTGGCCCAGTGTTTAGTCCCTTAATGGTTTATTGTGTTATGTAGTTATTACACCGATAGATAATAGGCTGCCTAGACCGAAGTCTGTTCGCCAGTGTAGTATGTTTTTTTTTACCACGGGAAGTGTTCTTCAAGCATGGCGATGAAACCAAGAGTGGGGCTGGTGTGCATGGACACACGCCATACACACACATATATATGGGGCTCTAGTTTCTTTGTCATACTTCAGGAAAACGGCATTCCCGTGTGAAAAGACCCCCGTTCCCTATAATAACTATGCAACACAATTCAAGGAGATAGCGCGACGCCTTCTGTATGTGAAATTTAAAACTATGTTAGAACGCAAAGTTTTCTTTTAAAACCAAATATAGTAATTTCTTACTGTACTTTCCTCGGTGGATAAATTATTGGGAGGGCTTGGCTTATCAGTGGTGAACCCTCCTACTGGTTTCGCTAATCTGATCCACCATATAATCCACCATATGTTGTCGCAGGCTGGCATGGACGCCACGTGGGACTCCCTATTGGCCGAGGGCTCTGAGCTACCAGCCACAGCCAGGATCAAGACTGCCGAGGCCGCTCGTATCTTCCGAGCCCTGCAGGACGCTCTCCGCAAGCTGCGGCTGTTACAGATGGCCGGGGCCCTGCACCAGGTGGGGAGACTGCCCCCAGGTCCTTGCCAGGCTCTGGAGGCTCTTATAGCAAGCCAGGACCTCAGGGAATCTGCACACGCCCTGCTCAGCCAGTGCCAGGCCATAGACTGGTATTCTGTATCTCCAGATGACCTTCCTTCGGAGCCTCCTTCATCTGGACTACTGGAATTAGAAGGTAAGTGACATCTGTATACTGATTCATATTCTTACATGCATCAGTCATCCCGGCGCTTCGCACGTCGGAGATTTGAGGATGGAAGGTCGAAAAAACTTTATTCTTGTGCACAGAATTCTAAAAATCAAAGAGATATTGCGCTAGATAACTATAGTGAGGAAGACCACAGTTAAAGACATGGTCATCTCCTACACATCACAGAATATCTCCTAAGCTGAGAATTCACACTCAAAATAACAAATTTGCCCCATAACACATTCTCTACAATTGAGCAGTTCCACATATACTGATTAAAAATAAAAATACGAAAACCAGGAAATGATTACACTTTGTTAATGGAATTTTGAAAAAATCATGTTTAGCTGGAAGTCTTATTATACGGATTAAAGTTTAAAGACTAAAACATTCACAACTTTATTTGAAGCGCGCGGTGTCAAATTTGCCCAACCGCATTGTCAGTAGCCATTGAACTCATCTCTTCGGTAAATACAGGAATGTACGCGGGTGTATCCAACCGTCGAGATATCTGTGGGATAATGATAGTCTACTCCTGATGTACCTGGGGGGTTGGATAGTCCTGGACGTCGTTGGCTGTGGTCGTGGATCATGTCCCTAACCTAATCCCTTGGTGACAGATCAGGTAATCTCGCTGGTTATATAGAACGACCACATTCAAGAGAACATGTCGTACCATGGTTCGAGTAATAGACGAGCGTTATTATGTTTAAAGATACTTATAGTAACACACTTTCCATAGGAGTCAGTGGATGAATGGTTTAAACCGTTGGTTTTTGACCACTACGACTCAGGGTCTCCCGCGCGCGCGCACTGGGATTTTTTTGTTCTAATTGAAAAAAATACTCCAATTGGCCCCGAAACATTCAAAATTTCAACCCCACGAGTGAAACTAACCAAACGAAGCTCTCTGCCACACTTTAAGTGCAAAAGTCGAACTGCGCTTTCCACATGTGTAGGCATGTGGTGCACTTATAGTAAAAGCAGTCGCCAACTTTTACCCACTATGATTATCATGGCCTGTACCACGTATACTAGGTCACACACGATCAATGACCAATCTGATGTATAGGTTCTCGAGGTTTAAGATAACAACCAAATATTTCTCTACTGTCTAAAATCCCTCCTTTAACCATGTTACCAGGAAATAGAATGGTATGTTGTTTACTAAACATTTACCGTAAGCTTGTCATTAGCCCTTCTCTCAGGCATCATTGAAGCCAAAATCAGCTCAAATCAGTAAATATTACTGAGCTCCATGACTTCGTAATCGGAGTTATAAAATTCTGATAAAATATATTTCTGTTCCCTAGGTTACGCGCCACAACAATCGTTCAGTTGATCTAGAAATATGGTATTCTGTGAGGGTGAGAGTGGAATAGACTCGATGTTCATAGTTCTGCTAGAAGAGAGGAACAGGGCTCCGTAAGGCCTCTAGACATAACCGTCAAACAAAGGGCAACGTCCCAGGCAGATACATCTGGGTGTGTGCCATCGGAAACAAAAGTAGCAATCGTAAACAATGAAAAACACACACACAAAGCTTTATTAAGACCAGCGGTCTCATACAGATTCACCACAAGAAGAAATAATATATGGAGCTCCTATACTTCAGGCAGCGTAGCACCCAACAACAGCCTCCTGGTCCGACACATGTCCAATGGCCACACGTTCCTTTGTGCATACGTCATGGTTAGCGAATAAACAATGAAAAACAGTTTCATAAAATAATTGATTGTATTAATGTTAAGGTGGAAATATCAGACACTTCTGTGGATAAGTTTCTTTTGAAACATTTTAATTCATAAATCCCAAGCTTTCGGGCACGAGAACCCTTCTACAGGGGAAATCACGCTAAAATAAATAGCCAATAGGACAAGAGTTAAAATATAATCAAATATATAGGGTGTTTATAGGTATTTGATTACCAATTCAACGCGGGCTTCCATTGCACGTGATTATCAGATTTGCTATTCAGAGGGGGATTTATTTATTTGGTGCTTATGGTTCAAGTAATAGTTTATTATAAATTTCCGGAATGTATATTATTCTGTTAACACCCCCAACCCGAGGGATGCAAATTTGCGTCCTTTCCGATTTTCAAAATTAAATATAATATTAAATACCGAAGTAGCGTCCACCAGGATCTTGTCCCATACCTTCTTGTCTATATATCAGTGGGTTGGGGGGATATCAGCTGACCTAATGTACTTGTAAAACGTCGACAAAGACGCGAATTCGCGTCTCTCGGGTCGAAAGTGTTAATGCTATTGTGCTTTCAAGATATGATGGATTCTATGATGAGTCTCTGTTGTTTATTGGGGATGTTGGAGTAATTTCGTTCCCAAAGCTAGAGATTTGTGAATTAAAAAATGTTTTAAAAGAAACTCATCCCCGGAGAGAAGCCTGGTATTTTCATCTTAATAAAGAAAAACAATCTCAGTCAAACAATCCTAGTCTTCAATGTAAGCATATGTGACCTATTACTCAGTAGCTTATATAATCTTTCAATCTCTTTGTGTGTGTGTGAGAGGGAGAATATGAATATTTTTAAAGATTCTGATAAATTTCCAAACAAACGAAATGCGGCAGCCCTACGGCACCAGTTCCACGAGTTAACGGAGCTGCTGGGCGAGGGCCTGCAGAAGACTCCTGCAGACGAGCAGAGGGAACACGAGCTGCTGGTTGGACTGGAGGAAGACGGCAGACGACATCGAGCTGCAAGGGACCATCTGGAGGCAGCTTTCGAGGCCGCTCGGAGCCAGACACGGCATAAGGTGGCAGCTTTCTCTTCACAGCAGGAAGTTTAGCTCTACTCAGTTCTTGGGATTTCTTTGTTACATACAATGAATGCATCTAAAGTTGAATCTTTCTCACAACAGCAGGAGTCTAGCTCTACTCAGTTCTCGGGATTACTTTGTTACATACATTAAATGCACCAAAAGTGGCAGCTCTCCCTTTGAATATGCATTAAAACAATGCATTCGGCTTATCATCTCAGTACATAACGTAAAGGTGATGATAAAGAACGAGCCACAACACCAGTTTTTTCATAAATACTCTCAAAGGATGTTATAAAATGGAAGCCGTCTCTGTAATGATGAGAGCCGAAGCCTGAAACTATGGTATGTAGATTGACTTAAGTTGAAAACACCAGACTCATGGGATAATTTATTTAAAAAATAATAGTTTAAAAATCTGTAGCTTTCGAGAACGAGAGACCTTCTACAGAAAAAAACGTGATACAACCTGATTACTAGTATATGAATAATTGTATATCTGGCTTTCTCCTGTAGAGGATCTCTCGTTACCGAAAGCTTGAGATTTGTAAATGAATTTTTTCAAATAAACTTATCCCTAGAGCCTGGTGTTTTCATCTTAATATTGATACAAGGTATTACAACAAGAACAAAAAACCTTTATTTAGGGTCACTGACCCTATACAGGATTCACCAGAGGTATGCATAAGAACAAAGCAGTGAGACAAAGGAAATAACGATATAGACAGAAGAAAAAGAAAAAAAAACAAGAAAGAGAAAGAGGGAAGCAAGAAAAACAACACAAAAATAGTAGCAGTAAGAAAGTGAGGAGTGGATACAAGGTATTATTTTATTGAAGATTGACTTTTGCCTGAATTTTTCAAAATTGATATTGTGGCTCGTTTCTTTATCACCAGAAATACGTTTTGTACTGGAATGTTAAACCAAGTGCATTGATTAATTGGAATTTTAAAGGGAGAGGTGAGCTATTTGGTGAATGAATATACCATCCTCCCTCAACTTTAAGTTCAATAATGAATATTATGATACATTAGCGTGCCTTCTGTTATGAAATTTCGAAACTATTATAGACGCGTATGATTCTTTTTAAAATTAAGCAATTTCAACTGCTCTTACTGTAATGGAAAAATTAATGGGAGGGCCACAGCGGTATGGTAGATTAAGCTGGCGAAACCGCTGGGAGGGTTCACCATTGATGAGTCAGGTCCTCCTATTAATTTTTCCATTGCAGTAAGGGCAGTAGAAATTGTTTAATTTGAAAAAGAATCATACGCGTCTATAATAGTTTCGAATTTTCATATAATAAATATGTAAAAGGGGTGAAAAATAGAGGGAAAGGAACTCAGGCTTTTAAAATGATTGTGAAGCCACATTTCTTGTCTGATTCAATGAGCATTTAAAGATAGTAGATCGCCATCTACCGGAATAAAAAATAACTGGACGTTGATTAACAACAACAACAAAAAAACCTTTATTAAGACACTATTGTCTTACAAGGGGATTCCCCTAAAAAGTTATATATGTACATGAGTAAGGAGGAAAAGCAATTTAGAGGGGAGGGGGAGCAATCAGCTGTTATCTGTGGAGTTGAGCACTTCTTCTCTCATTTTATCAATCGCCTTGAAAAGTTTAAAACATTTCTAAACAAATCTTTTATCCAGCAGGAGAGTAGTGAAGATTTTATATACATGTTGTTCATTGTAGTGAGTTAGCCCCGAAATTTCGCGAATTTCCAGTCTCTTTTAATGTAGGAATGGGCAATGGAATAGATAGTGGACCAAATTGTCTTGGATGCCAACATACTGAACGTTAATTTTATTATCGAGTATTTAGCCAATTCTTCACCGATAACCAATTATCAGGAATAAACTGGAATCAACGTTTTGTTTCTATTGTCGCGATGAAAGATAATTAAATAGGCTCAGTAATTACTATTTATTTAATTAGTTATATGAAAGATGTTAAATATAAAATAAGGGTTATGATATACATGCGCCGAGTCGACTCAAGAGTTAGAGCTAGAAACTGTTCTTCACGCGGCACGAGCCAGCACGTTCCACGTGGCGCCGCTGTTGTCCCGACCGGTGTTACCAACCAAGTTTAGAGGGAATACCAGGAAACTCTGTTCTCCTGTCATCATTAATTCTGTAGAAGCAATCTTTAAATGCTTATTCGAGTGGCCAAGAACATACTTTCTTCATTTTACACTAAATGTGGCTGTTACTGGCAGAAACTGGGTTTCTAAAAAGGATTCTTGTAAAAACACAAGTCAGATCTTCTTGCTGAACAGAATAAATGTTGCAGAAAGTTGCACTTCTACCGTCAAGTTGCAGTTTTCAGTTTCTGGAGGTTATACCGTGAAAATGTATTTTCACATTGAAGTCTGTTTTAAGGTTCTCTTTTTAAAATCTTTGGCTCTTCATTCTTTATTGGTCTCACTTCTACACTCACGGAAAAAATTAAGGAAGTGCAAAGTATTTAATGTCGCCGGCCGTCTAATTTTTTTTTTTAAAGAGACAGAGGCAATTTTATTCCTACTTGGTTATCTCGTGTCTTCAATAAAGGTCACTGTAATATCTTTCAGAGTTATTGTCTAAATCCCGATAAGAGCAAATATTCACATGGGAGGATCCCGGGTGAAATAGGGTCATAGTTTATAATTGTAACGAATAGCATTTGAATAAAAAAAACTTTTTTTTTCATACATACACACTTTGGAAAAAAATGTTCTCGGGTAAAACTCGGGCGTTGCCCGGGTCATTTACGGGGCTGCTAACCAGAATGAATGATTTTTGAGCCCCGAAGACAAACTTCGGGATAACACAGCAATTTATTTAAGACAAGAACAAACTATGAATGATAAACAAAATATAAGCAATGAAGGAAGTTTACAGAGTAGTAAAATACACTGCGTGACATTAAAAATGGAACACCAAGAAATAGAGGCCAGAAAGTGATGAAACTCGGCAGACAGAGAGAGACAGGGACGAACAATAAGTGATCTTTATTTCAAAATGATAGTCATAATACAGAGCGAGAACGGCGTCGGCTTAGTAGCAAGTAAGACCACCGCGGACGGCGATGCACGCAGCAACACGTCTAGGTAGAGAGTCAATCAGAGTACGGATGGCGTCCTGAGGGATGGCTCTCCATTCCCTCTCAACCATTTGCCACAGTTCGTCTTCTGAACGCGGCTGTGGCAAGGCATGCAAACGGCGTCCAATGATGTCCCAGACGTGCTCGATTGGTGAGAGATCAGGAGAGTACGGTGGCCAGGGAATCATCTGTACATCTTGCAGAGCTTGTTGGCTAATGCGAACAGTGTGCGGTCGGGCGTTATCCTGCTGATAAAGGGCATTGGGTACCCCCTGAAGGTAGGGGAGTGTCACCGGTCGCAGCACATCATCAACGTATCGTTGGGCCGTCATAGTGCCCTGAATACGAAGTAAAGGTGACCTGGAATCATACGCGATTGCGCCCCAAACCATGATTCCACGTTGTCGCACGGTGGGGCGTTCCACAATTGCTGCCGGATTGGACCTTTCTCCACGTCGACGCCACACGCGTGCACGGCGACTATCACTGGACAAGCAGAAACGCGACTCATCTGAGAACACGACCCTGTGCCATTCCGTCATCCACGTCGATCTAGCCCGGCACCATTCCAAACGTTGGCGCCTATTCGGTGGGGTCAATGGCAGTCTTCTTAGCGGACGGCATGAGTGCAAGCCATTAGCAACCAATCGACGGGAAATGGTTCTGGTCGAGATGTAATGATCTAGGGTGTCTTGCACATGTTGCAGGATGGCGGTACAAGTGGCTTGTGGGGCCGCCACTGCTTGTCGAAGGATACGCCGATCCACACGTGCTGACGTCACTCTGGTTGCACCGACATTCCTATAAATTGCCACATTTCCTTGTTCCAACCATCTTCTCCACAGTCGGTGCACCGTGGACGCACCAAGGTGTGTATCAGCTGCGATTTGACGTATGGACCAACCTGCCCTTTTCAGTCCGATCACCATGCCCCTCGTAAAAGCGTCTGTCTGCTTGAACTGCCTCCGTTTACGATGACCTGGCATTCTCTGTTATTACACGTGTCTTTTGACACAAGAACAAAATTTCTACAATAATTTTCCTTGAAGAAATAACGACACGAATACTGTCCTTTCTGCAAGTTCCTTCCCTTATATCTTACTCCATGTGCGCACGAGAGCTGCGCATTTTACATCATTTGCATAACTCGGTTAGGCGCGTCTACCCTGAAATTTGCATAATTTTCTGGCCACTATTTCTTGGTGTTCCATTTTCAATGTCACGCAGTGTATAAACATAAAAAATTATACTCTGTTATTATATTAATTTGCTTAAATATATAAGCGAAAGTTTCATATGTATAATACGACGGATACAATGGTGAAGAATTAGGACTATATCCAGATGGTATGTCCCAGCTATCGGCACGTCAGAACGCCATAGAGTCCCTCAAGGATCAGATCGAGGAGGAGGCGGAGCTATATGAAGATGCGCGGCTACAGAAAGAGTGAGTACAGAGGCATACAGTGACAGCCAACGTGATAACATGACTCAGGGTTGAAGTCGAGAGGTCTGAAGCCGAGTTACGCGAAGGCCGCAAGACACGACTCGAGGAACTGCACCAGAGTCTGGAAGACTCGCGGCGGGTGGTGCGGGAGCTACGCCGGGAGAACGGGGAGATGGAGCGGGGACTCAGGGAGGTGGGTGGCTGGGGGGATGGCAGCCTGGGGACCAGCTGTGAGGGGTGTGCAGGGTAAGGCCGCGTTGGAGGCTGCGCTGGAGACGGCTGTGGACCGTTACGACCGTGCCATGATGGAAAAGATGGTGGGTCCACGTACAGTACCTGTATTGCCACGTATGTTGGTAAAGATGGTGGGTCCACGTACAGTACCTGCATTACAGTACCCGCATTACCACGTATGTTGGTAAAGATGGTGGGTCCACGTACAGTACCTGCATTACAGTACCCGCATTACCACGTATGTTGGTAAAGATGGTGGGTCCACGTACAGTACCTGCATTACAGTACCCGCATTACCACGTATGTTGGTAAAGATGGTGGGTCCACGTACAGTACCTGCATTACAGTACCCGCATTACCACGTATGTTGGTAAAGATGGTGGGTCCACGTACAGTACCTGCATTACAGTACCCGCATTACCACGTATGTTGGTAAAGATGGTGGGTCCACGTACAGTACCTGCATTACAGTACCCGCATTACCACGTATGTTGGTAAAGATGGTGGGTCCACGTACAGTACCTGCATTACAGTACCCGCATTACCATGTATGTTGGAAAAGACGTACAGTACCTGTATTACCACGTATGCTAGAAAATATGTGGGTCCACGTACAGGATCTTCAAGGAGCGATTATACAATGATAACTTCCATGAAGATCAACATGGAGATCATGATAGGATAGATTCTATTTGGTATCTTCGTGTGGCCTGATTGTTGTCATATTTTTTTATTATTATTCGACATTTCCACAGGATTTTAAAGATCTTTCTGTAGGGATCTTTTTTTTTAATTCAGATATATTGTGCTTGCTGACATGTCCTATAAGAGTATATATATTAGTATAAATTACATATAGTCACAAATCTTTTTAAATGATAAATTACACACAAGTAATATATACAAATTCTGGAATAAAATAGTTATTGTATATCGGAAAAAAAAGAGTACAAGCATTGTTTGATTGTGTGTGTGCCAAGTTAAAATACATAGCGCATTAAATTTATATTTAAATTAATTATAAAAAGTAAATTTGGTTACAATAATATAATGTTCATTTAAATTACTAACGTGCACATAGATCTTCTCTCTCTTGTAACGTTCAGAGTCACCTGGTGAAGGAAAAAAAGGTAAAAAAAAAACTGAGCTGCAAGGAATGTCACATTAAAAGATATTCTCTTCTCCTGAAACTTCTCATTTATTTTTTTATCAAGATAATTTATAAAGTTTCCCTTTAGAGTTTTAAAATTATGCAAATAATCATATTATTTTATTTACATACTTGGAATTGAATAACAAGTTATTTAATCACCCAATTTGCACATTACTCAGAAGGTAATATATGTAACTTTGTTATAAACCTACGCCAGGGGTTGGCAAACCTTTTGAGTCGGAAGAGTAAAAAATTACAATTTAGAAATTTCAAAGTTTTTAAAGAGCCACAATATTTTTTTCTTGCCAACAATAAATAGTACTCGCATAAATAATATTTACGTATGGAACTATATAAAGAGCTTCAGGTTCATATCCAAAGAGCCGCATGTGGCTAGCGAGCCCCAATTTGCCAACCCCTGGTCTACACCATAGTAGAGGTAGACAGACAGAGGGAATGCGGCAGGAAATGCTTCGGAGCAGTGAGCGGGAGGATGCGGCGCAGCGTGCCAAGACGGTGGAGCTACGCGCCGCCCTCGCCCATCACGCCGGGCCGTACGAAGAAATCCTTGAGGTACGGAGACGGGCGTCCGAAGAGGCACGGATGGCCTACGAACGTCACCGACGGCAGACCGAGGCAGCCATTGTCATCCAGTCCTCGTGGCGAGGCTACCTAGTGCGGACCCATCTCACGGCAGCCTCTGACCGCGCCAAGGCCCGTCGGTCCAGGAAGAAAGGTCCAGAGAAAGGACCTCAGCGGAAGACAAAGTCCTAATGTCAACAACCCAGATTAAACGTTGTCTAAGGATCGTGAGGTTTGCGGATTTAATAATTACATATGGTGACAACAACAAAAAGGCTTTTATTAGGGCCCATTTCCCTGTATGGATTCGCCATACAACAACAAAATAATACAGTAATTTTTCCTCCCTTTCCCCATGTGCACGTGAGCCTTTGTTTGAAAAGGGAATTACATATGGAGACTACTTTATATAATTGAAGAAGGACATGTAGGAAAGACTACTGGAATTTATTTTAATAAACAAACTGCGGTCTACCTAGGCCTTTTCTAGACTCTGTTCACTTTATTCTCAAACAAAGATCTTAGAATCCATTGATAGATTTACCATCTTTTAAATATAAATAGGTGATTATTTCATAGTTGAAGGATATTTGTAATATACATTGTAAACGAAATTTATTTTTAGTTTAATTTTGTTATTTAAGAGGCAGGCTTTCAAGCGGTTGCGCTTTATCAGTCTATTGAGTCCGCAAAAGAATGTTACATATATACATACTAGATACATGAAAACAGATTTATAAATGGGAAAAGGGTTGGGAAGAAACTCTATAGAATTATCTGTGTCGAATATGTTGGAATTGTTTAGATCAGTTTGTTTATGATGTTATTGTCTTTGGAGATAGTGTCACATTCAAATAATTAAAAAGGAAGATGTAATTTGTAAATTCTGAAAAACTGAAAGCATAGAAGAAATGACCCACTACATCTCTGAATGCACTATTGTTATCGAGGAACGGAATAAGATCTTAAAGAACATTATCCAAGTCTACGTGAACCCAGTTCAGCTAATCAGAATAATGTCCGAGAAAAAATATATAGCGATAGAATTGTTTAACTTTCATGAAGCGTTAGAGAACAAGGTAATCTCTAAGAACTAAAATTACAGAACAATTTTCTTCCATAGTTAATTTGTATAGTTATGTTGAATACTTTGATTTCCTTTTCATTTTCCCTTCTCTCCTTTGTTTAATTTTTTTTCATTTTCTCCATGAAAATGATGTATGGCGAGTCCTTACAGGACGGAAATGTCCTAATAAAGCTGCTGTTGTTGTTGTTGTCTTTGGAGATTGAAGATTCCAGAATGAGTGATTCAATATTGTATTTGGGGAAGATGTTGAAGAAATGGTATGTAACATACTGTATATAGGTTGAACAGATTGTTAGATGCCTCATTTTCTCAACATCTTCTCCAAATACAATAGAATCACTATCATTCTGTAATTTTTAATCCTTAAAGACAATAACAGCATAAACAGAAGGGTTAATCTACTTAAGCAATTCTAACATATCTCAACGCAGATTATTCCATAGATAATATCCCCAACCTTTTCTCGACCATTATCGATTACTTTTATATTAACAAATTTTATTATTTATTTTTATTAATCTAGTATGTATCTAGCACGTCTTTGAGGATCCATTAGCCGGATAAAGCTCGACAGCGTGAAAGCTTGCCTCTTAGATAACTAAATTAAACTCTTTACAAATCGTTTTCGTTTGTAATGTAAAGACAAGCATATATACTTGTCATACGTTTCGTTCACAAACCTTGAGAACCTCGAACTTCAAAGAAAATTGAAAGTTTATGCACATATGCAAATCGAAGGCACTTGAAGGCTCTCAGCAGTTTGCCGGCTCAATCAGAACTGCCCGAGCCTTGGGGCTATTTCTTGGGTTCAATAAGAATCAATGAAAATCACAGGCACAAAATAACATTAGTTATCTAAACCATGTCATTATGAAATTTGAAACAAAAACTTAAATATGCTCATTTTATAAATAAAATTATTTCTATAGTCCTTATTATGCAATAATTCAATTGTTGGACCTTTTATGATTCAAGCTCCTTTTTTTTTTTTTTGGAATTGCCAATATTTTAATTGTTTAAACTTTTAATTGTTTCACGCTTCTTGACTCTGCCAATATTTTATATTATTGGACTTTATACATTTCACGTTATACCAATATTTTAAATTGCTGAACCTTTTTACGTTTCACGCTTTATTATTGAAACCACCAATTCAAATTATTGTTCAAACTTTAAGGCTTCACACTATTTTACCATTCCAATTTGTTGAAAATTTTAGACATGGTATATCATGTTTTTGAAACATTTACAAATTCAACTCGTACACGTATGTGAATGTGTACAAGATATGAAAACCATATTTACGGAAGAACATTGCACGATGAAATTTATTCAAATTATATGTATGCATCTCTCTCTACAGACCTATAAGCTTAAGTCCATAGGTTCCCTATACATCCCTAAGCTGCATTTTCTAGTAAATACTCTTCTTCTTTCTTATCTCCACTCAATCATATTAAGGTATCAAGTTGTGACCTTTGATGGTGTCTGTTTGACAACCATCATAATTGGGTGAAGTAGAATGCGTCTGCCTTTGTCATTAAGACTGGGAGCACTACTCAGTGGCAGGCTGACTTAGTTTCAAAAGAAATGGCCACCTCTGACATGAGGAACAGACGCCATGTGCAGTCGCTCCTAACATGGAGTACAAATGCTGCTCATCCTGTATCCCTGGATCAGGAGTCCTTACAGGGTACTATCAGCCGGGCCAGCTGAACCCAGGTTTTTTAGTGAGCTTGTTACTGCTCCCCTTCCTCCTTTTTCATCCAGTAAATACTGGGTATAAAAAAAAGAAAAATAAAATCACCAAGGATACGTATCTTATATTTAATGTTTTACGTTTCAAGCTTTCAGGTATTAACAACCCTTCTAAAACATAAAGCATTAAATATAAGAGTAACTCATACTTGGTGATTTTATTTTTCTAATAATTGTCGAAGGATTTTAAGTCGACATGGTATAAAAGAAAACCAATACAATAGTAGAGTGCGGTCTGGAGATTAATTTGGCGAAACTGCTAAGAGGATTCACCATTGATAAGCTAAGTTCACTCATTCAATAACTTTTATCATTGCAGTAAGTTCTGTAGAGATAATATTGTATATGAACGTTTTCTTCCATGATTTATAATAGTATAAAGAAAATAAAGTCTCCAGGGCTAAGTTTCTTGCTCAAAATTATTTTTATTCCCAAGCTTTCGGACCTGTCAGTCCTTCCACAGGAGTATCACGGTAACAATTTGATGGTATATGTACTAAAAAAATATATATTATGTAGTATATATACCATCAAATTGTTATCGTGATACTCCTGTGGAAGGACTGACAGGTCCGAAAGCTAGAGAATAAAATTTGAGCAAGAAACTCAGCCCTGGAGACTTTATTTTCTTTATAATAATATTGTATGTAAAAAGAAACAAATTACCAAAATTCAATTAATACAAATTCTAGCAAGTAGTGATGTTGTCTAACTAAAACTACCAAGGATGTAAGAAGTCCCATAGGCCAAGGACAATCCCTAATGTGGCGGCCATTTTCTACGCTCTATATCGCAGCCTCCATAACCTGTCATTTTGACTAATTTCCTTCTATTTTTAGGAGGAACACTTCAATTTTCTATAGCAAGTGGTGGGTTGACGTCCAGTACTTTCCCTCATACTGAGAAATACTGAGAGAATGAGAACAAAACACTTCTTCAAATGTGAAACTCCGTTTTCTTTCTCTCTTCATCGACCTGTCCACTTTGTGGGAAAGAACTCTCGCAGACCATCAGTGGCGGAGTCTTTCCCGCGGTAGGCGCCACCAATGACGACTTCCCATCCCTGGACACTTTTATTTTTCCGTTTATCATTACTCTTCACAATTCACCCTTTCATAATTCATCCCTAAGGTTAGAAATAATCGTTGTTTCTCCTTGAAATAAATTTTGATTTTTCGTTGAAAAGAAACTCATGCGGGATAATTTCAAATGTCGTTTTACAATCACAGGCCGCATTATATTATATTATATCTATACATACATGTATATTTGTAGAACGATGTTTGACAATTTTACCAAGTGTTTCTTTTGAACGAAAAATCGAAATTTATTTTAAGGAGAAATAATGATTATTTCTAACTTTAGGGATGAAGTATGAAAGGATGAATTGTGAAGAGTAATGATAAACGGAAAAATAATTCCTATCCCTGGACACTTTTATTTTTCCATTTATTCTTACTCTTCACAATTCATCCTTTCATACTTCATCCATAAGTTTAGAAATAATAGTTATTTCACCTTAAAATAAATTTCGATTTTACGTTCAAAAGAAACATTTGCAGTAACGTCGTTTTACAATCATAAGCCGTATTATAATGTATTATGTGTATAGTTATCAATTATTTGATATATTTATATATTTATTATTATATAATAATATTTATTCAGTATTTAACCTTATATAATCTTATATGGACATTGTAATAAATCAGTTTCAATCTCTCTCTCTCTCTCTTAGTGTGTAGGAATGTAGGGTAGTCGGTTCACAAAATACTGAGCGAGATTCGGTAGAAGAATTCGCCGTGATGATTCTTTGTGGGCTGTTGCAAGGATTTAAATAAGATCACTAAATAGCAGAAAGGAGGGGGTAAAAATCTCCTTCTAACTAACTTTATTTAATACATATTAAGAGGACAGTGGAAAACACGCGACTGGTGGGTAGCAAACCAAGCCGTGTTCTTATGTTTATGTTGGCGGCTGGCACCGCCGGCATGTTTACAGTCGACACTTGAGCTGTCTGGGCTGCCTGGGCTGCGTCCGGAATAATGGATCTCCACCATTCCACACACACTCCCACCTGTTTTTATCTAGGCACACAGAAAAACACAAATAATCGTCCAATCGGTTGGGTTTACAAATGGTTCTTCCCGATCTAGTCTGTATTTTTTGCAGTTTTCACTTTATCGTTCAGCAAACGCGAAGAAGTTGCTGTTGATGATATTTCCAAGGGATATATTTTCTGAATAGGTCTTAGGAAGGTTCCTACTGCGGTTTTCACCTTCACTAATCTATTCGCTCCATCTCTTCCAAATAATATCTCCTCGATCACTGCTAATGGCCAGAAGTTACGCTTTTTATTGTCCATACCAACTAGGACAACATCCCCAGCCTGGAGTTTTGGATTGTAAATGCGTCTGTTTCTCTGGACCAGGAGGGACAAATATTCCTTCCTGAATCGTGATTTCAACTCCTCCCTCAGCTTGCTCAAATAGCGCAGTTTCTTTGTCGTTGGATTAGATCCCACATTCTGGCACTCGGGAAACTCGACATCTGTCTGTTCTTGTAGAAACATGGAAGGTGATATTGTCACAAGATCATTCGGATCGTCGCTGACATAAGTCATGGGCCTTCCATTCATCACTGCCTCTGCATGACACAGCAGGGTCATCAATTGTTGATATGTTAATTTTGATGTTCCAAGCATTCTTTTTAGAATGTCTTTGAGGGAACGAATCAATCTCTCCCACCATCCACCCCACCAGGCAGCAGTGGGCGGGATGAATTTCCATTCAATACGCTTCACTTTCCCGTCGTTAGAAACGCGTTCCCAGTCAATCTTTTTAAATAAGTTATTGGCTCCTACAAAATTTGTTCCGTTGTCGCTGAAGATGGTGGAAGGACGTCCTCGTCTCTTGATGAATCTCTCCAGGGCCATTAGGAAATCTTCTGTGCTGAGAGATATTACCAGTTCCAAATGTACACAGCGGTACACAGCACAGGTGAAGAGAACAACCCAGGTCTTGGTCTGATCTTTCAGATAGAGCGGGCCCGCCAGATCAATCCCTACCACCTCGAATACCTTGGCGTTATATACTCGAGTGGCAGGTAATGGAGCGTCTTCCACCACAACGGGTTTAGCGGAGAAGCGGCGACATGTGACACATCTTCTCACTATTTTCTTAATGGTCTGTCTCGCTTTTACTATCCAATATTTTCCCCGAAGTTTGTTCATCAAAAATTGTACACCAGCGTGGCAATTCTCAACGTGTGAATCACATATCATTTGTTCAATCAACGGATGAGTCCCATGTAATAGTACTGGCAAACGGAAGCCATATTCGTCGCTGCTGTAAATCAATTTTGTTTTCACACGCAGGATTCCTTCTACTTCACATACCTTCAGACCAGGTATAGAGTGGCTAGGGAAACACTCGGCCTGAACTAATTTCAAAAGCGCCAGCTCCGCTTCATCGATCTCCTTCACAGAAAGTTCGCCCTTTACTTTCGTTGAAGATCGGAGGTTGTTGATGAACCTTCTAATCCACGCCATCATCCGCACATTTTTTATGAACGAGGAGAAATATTTCATGTACCAATGATCGGTACTCTTAACTGTTGTCACAACAGCAATTTTCTTTCTTTCCGCACAGATTTCTTCTTCATTCAGGTCTTTATACCTGGAAGGCCAAAATTCTTCGGAGAGTTTTAACCAGGAAGGGCCCTCCCACCATCTAGACTGTATCAGTCGGGAGAGGCTGCATCCTCTGGAGGGTAAATCAGCTGGATTGCACTCGCTAGGAACATATCTCCAATTTCCAGGATCACTAAGTCTGCATATCTCCTTCACGCGATTCCCGACAAAGGTACCCCACTGATCATCGCGTTTTATCCAAGCGAGGGCTGTTGTGGCATCAGACCAGAATACATTTTTGATATCTTTTAACTCTAGAGCTTCAAAGATCATCTTGTTTAATCGTGTTCCTACAACACAGGCTAAAAGTTCAAGTCTTGGTATCGTAGGTCTCTTGAGAGGAGCGACTCGAGACTTAGCCGCCATCATATGCACTTCAACTTTGTCACCAACCCGAGTCCGAAGGAAGACCACAGCAGCATAAGCTTCACTACTAGCATCAACAAACGTGTGTATCTGCCAGTCCTTCTGCGGTACCATCAATGGATTGAAATTCCTAGGAATTGCCATGTCTTTGTGCAGCTGAAGGTCGTCGAACCATAGGCTTAGTTCATCCTTGTAGTGACGGTCCAATTCATCGTCCCATGCCAACTTTAGAGTCCAAGCTTTTTGCAATAGAATTTTAGGCTTTATTAATATTGGACTCAGAAATCCAATAGGGTCATATATCTGAGATAAGCAGGACAGGATACTTCTTTTGGTTATCTTGGGGGGTATGGCTACGGGAATTTCACATGACAAACAATCTTCCCTTTTATCCCAACATACACCAAGCACTTTAGATATCTCTGCTCTTTCAAAGGGGTAAGTATCGGAGGCCACGTCCAGGCTATGCTCCCAACGGCTTAGCTCCAACCTAGCATTATCCATGATGGACGTTGCGGTCAATTTGAGATCTTGTAACTCTTCAAAAGAGTTCACGCTTGTGACTAAATTGTCCACATAAAAGGATTTCTGCAACCTCTGAGCTAACGGTTTATGTTCAGGTCGAACATTAGACAGGTGGTATTCTATTACTGCCCCCAAAATGAAAGGACTACAGTTAACACCGAAAACAACACGTCTATGTCGGAATACTTCTGTCTTTTCTCTATTTTGGGAATACCACTGAAAACGCAGGTAATCTCTGTCCCTTTCATTCACCTCAATCTGAAGAAACGCTTTCTTAATGTCTGCCACGACACCAAACTTGCCATTTCTAAACCTTAGCATAAGGTTGGGAATCATCTCTATGAGGTTAGGTCCCTTTTCAAGACAGTCATTTAAAGATGGGGATCTATAGACCTTGCTAGAAGCATCAAAGACAGGCCTTATAGGCGTAGTCCCACTGGAGAGTTTCACCACAGGACGATGAGGCAGGTAGAAGGCCTCAGCGTCGTGTTGTTCAGCTGGGACTTTCTCAATTATCCCATCATCCAACCAGCCTCGGAAAATATCATCATAGTTCTCATAAAGATTCAAAGAGATTAATTTCTTAGTCGTCTGTTCTAATCTCTTCATAGCAACCTCCCTGTTGTCCGCGATTTTAGCTTTCTCTACAGTCCACGGGAGGGAAACAACATATCTTCCAGAAACAGAATGTTGGACTGTTTTTAGAAAATGTCGACGCGCCAGTGCGTCTCTCTGATCTCTCTGTTTAACCTCAATAGGATCCATAATGCCAAGAACATCGAGATTCCACAGATTGGTTATACTGCTCTCCGAAATTGTCATCGTTGTAACATGATGAGCGAGTGAAACGTCACTACCTGGCTGACATTCTCCCATTAAAGTCCATCCGAAACGCGTCTGCGACGCAGTCAAGCCATTTGACAACACACAAGATTTCATCATGAAAATAGATCCCAATACATCGCATCCTAGAAGTATTTCAATTTCCATGTCATCCTTTCCAATATCAGGAACCCAGATTTTGCGGGCTTTGAGTTCTTTCAACCATGGCCCGCGGCTCAATCTTGGTAGGTTACCACAGATTTTTTGTTGGTCAAGAAGCTTCGCAACCATCTTAAAATTCCCCGATGCATGACCCAAATTGACTCTGTATTCATGGTGGACACTTTCACTAGTATGACCTCCAAACACCACATGTTTAAGTGATTCCTGGCCAATGGGAGATAGTTCGAGATCCTGGGCAGTTTTAGACAAAATATAGGATCGTTGGGAACCTGTGTCAAGGAGGGCACGCACTACTTTCGCCGAAGTCGCACCTTCGACCTTAATCTTCAGAGTCTGTAGCAAAATCAGAGACGAAGCGCTAAGACCGGAGAATGAAACTCCGTTTTCTACAGTAGGAGAAACGTCACAGTCTTCCACCTGTTCCTTGTCTTCATCCGCTGACTCTCGTCCAGGAGCATTAAGAGGGCATAAAATATCAAGGTGCTTCTTCTTACATCGAATACATTCAGTTATGCGCCTTCTACAATTAGAAGAGATATGACCTGGTTGGAGGCAGGAGAAACAACATTTAGCGTTTTTAATACGCTCTCTTCTTTCTTTAATGCTCATTCTGCGCGCAGCAAGACATTCTGTGTTTTTATGATCTTTATTACAAAAGATGCAATTCTGGCCACGTCCAGCAAAGAGTCCAGAGGCCGTAGGTATCTTAGCAGGATGTGATTGTCTGCCCACGTTTCTATCCTGTTTCAGAGATCTAAGTCCAAACTTGGATCCAGCTAAGGCTCTGTCTTGTTCTGCTGCAGCTTCCTTTTGGAGAAACTCCATAAATAGGTCAACTCTAGTTTGAGTCAAATCATTAGCATCAATCTTGACATCATGGAGGGGGCTTCTTTGCCAAGCCTTCATGAGTTCCTCTGAGAGACATGCCTCAATCATTGGAAATATAAATACAGACATCTGTCTGGCCTCAATCTTTAAGGATTCCAATGCTCTCAAATGAGTCACCAACTCATCATAAAACGAAGTCACCTTCAACTGTTGTTTGGAGGAGCAATCGATCATAAGGCGGATAAGATCCCTGACATAGATTTGTTGCAACAGTTCAGGCCTTCCAAATCTTTCTGTCAAAGTTTCTATAACTTTGGGGTAATTCTCGGCAGTCAGAGGGTAACTATCAACCAGTTTACTAGCTCTGGTTCCCGGCGACATAGACTGTACAAGATATTGAAACTTGTCGCTGTCTTCTAAAGTAGGATCGACATGTATCTTGTTGAACTGTGCCCACCATCCCAACCAATCTTTTATTTCTCCTGTAAACTTCTTTAATTCTATCTTAGGTAGTTTTACAGTTCTATGGTGTGAGCTAGAAGCGAAGCTCACTTCACTGGTCGTGGGACTGGATGCAGTGATCCTGGGTTCAACAAGAGCGAGACATTTTTTATATATCCTCTTATATCTCTGGGTATATTGCAAGGCTTCCTCATCGTCTTGCTCTAGTTCCTCTTCGCTAACGTCTGAAGTTAGCATGAAGTCTCTTATCTTGCCTTGGATCACAAGAAGCTCACTGTGAGTTTCTTCAATGATCTCTCTATTACATTCAATGTCCTCTACAAGTATCGGTGGAGTACCTGACAGAAACTCTTCTGTCGTCTTCAAGCAGCGAGTTAGTCGCTTTCTAAGTACATTTCTATGTCTTTTTAAAATTTCCATTTTTCAAAAAACACTATAAACAGAGGGTAAAACAAAAGGTACTTATCTTAAGTCTTGAACTTGTACTCCGCCGTTAATCCACTTGATCTTGCCTTGTCAGAAGCCCACCCGCGGGGACGCCACTTTGTGTAGGAATGTAGGGTAGTCGGTTCACAAAACACTGAGCGAGATTCGGTAGAAGAATTCGCCGTGATGATTCTTTGTGGGCTGTTGCAAGGATTTAAATAAGATCACTAAATAGCAGAAAGGAGGGGGTAAAAATCTCCTTCTAACTAACTTTATTTAATACATATTAAGAGGACAGTGGAAAACACGCGACTGGTGGGTAGCAAACCAAGCCGTGTTCTTATGTTTATGTTGGCGGCTGGCACCGCCGGCATGTTTACAGTCGACACTTGAGCTGTCTGGGCTGCCTGGGCTGCGTCCGGAATAATGGATCTCCACCATTCCACACACTTAGCTTAAAGATATGAAACTGATTTAAAAATCGTCCATATAAGATAATATAAAGTTTTATTGACTTCTAGTTAACATTTCTATGATAAATAGACACTTCGGCCAGTTAGAGTTTTTTTATTTTCTCAACGTTTCAACAAAAATCCTTTGTCTTCGTCAAGAGGAGTAAATAAAAATAAAGCATTTGGCAAGGGGTTAAAAATAACGCCTTGCCAAATGCTTTATTTTTATTTACTTCTCCTCACAAAGACAAAGGATTTTTGTCGAAACGTTGAGAAAATAAAAAACTCCAACTGGCCGAAGTGTCTATTTTTCATAAAACTATGAATGCCGCCAGACAACCTCTATCTTCAGGATTCTAGTCAAAAGTTTAAAAAATGTTTATAAACAAAATAATTCTGAGAGAAAGAACGGAATGAAGTTTTACAGATTCTATTGAATTTAAGATGTTTTCTCCATCTTTCCAATTCCAATGACTTGTTGTGAACAAGGTTCAAATATCTAGAGATTTTGTGGTTCACAAATTATCTGTATCAGATGAATCCCACTGGGTGTCGTCTCGTTCAATGTCGCATTCTGTCCTGAAGTCAGACAAGCCTAGGTCGGAGTCCCCGACATGGGGGATTGCCATGTCAAGGAATTTCTTCAGAGCAGAGCTCTACTCAAGCGATAGAAACTCGAGAACATCCTTCCTCTTAGTTAGGTATACAAGATGACAAGATTTACCAAGATTTAGGACTGTGGAAGGAATTTCTGCCATAATTTCGATCACAGTAACATACAAATTGCCGCATACGGGGCGATTTCTCAGCATTTGGTGGCTAAGGTTGAAGATAGTATTAGTATAGTAATGAATAACTATTCTTCTACTATTACCCCATCTACTATATACTTCTATTACTAATAATGAAGATAAAAAACCTTTGTTTTTAGCAATTATGGCTACATCACCATATACTCTCATGTATGGGGCTGAAAGACGAACGAGAAGTGCTCCTCAGTGAAATAGGCCTTGAGGGACTCTCTTTGGAGCTCGTGTTGAATGAGGTGGTGAGAAACAGAGCTGGAGCGTTTGCGTTGTTCAAATTTTGGAAGACGGCTGAAGAGAAGAGGAGGCTTTATACATAATCTAATTGATGTAAATAATTATATGCAAATAATCTATGTCAGGATTAGAATGACGAATCCTGTATGGGACTTTGATTCCAGTAAAAGGCTTGTTGCTGCTGTTGTACATAGTCACATTGTAGAAAATACTATACTATACCTACTACATATAGGTTTCTCTCTGTATTCTTAGTTGTCTTCTCTTCAATTTCTCTGTAAACTGGCGAATCCTTTATAGGACGAGAGGTCCTCAATAAAGGCTTTTGTTGTTGTTGTTGTATTTAGCAATTATAGTTGAGATAATATTAACTCAGGTGGAATACAGGTGAAGCCGGTTCAATCGAAATAAATAAATTCTCTATATTCAAACCAATCAATAAAATTATTATTCCAATCTTGTATATATAAATAGAAACTAGAATTAAAAACTTGTAAAGTTTATGATGCTTGTATGAGTGCTGTGATTTCTGTGAATATACTCTGTAAATTCATTGGAAGGTATATTTGGGGTGTTTAGGGAATCTATAGACATAAACTTATAGTACAATATAATATAATGCGGCTTGTGATTGTAAAACGACATTTGAAAATTATCCTGCATGAGTTTCTTTCAATGAAAAATCAAAATTTATTTTAAGGAGAAATAACGATTATTTATAACCTTAAAGGATGAGGTATGAAAGGATGAATTGTGAAGAGTAATGATAAACGGAAAAATAAAAGTGTCCAGGGATGGTAGCACTTTTATTGTTCCGTTTATCATTACTCTTCACAATTCATCCTTTCATACCTCATCCTTTAAGGTTGAAAATAATCGTTATTTCTCCTTAAAATAAATTTTGATTTTTCATTGAAAAGAAACTCGTGCAGGATAATTTTCAAATGTCGTTTTATAAACTTATAGGTCTGTAGAGGTAATTTATATGATTTATTTAATAAAAACACATGATTGTGGCAAACATTTTATTTATTTATTACAAAACACACGCTATATCCTATGTGTATATTTGCATGTAAATGTTTAATCTATTTTATGTACATAGTTTTTAAATATATATATACAAATTGTTTATATTTTTGAGAGATAGAGAGAGTGAAAGTTATTTAAATTTACATTTTAGAGCAATTGATAAGGCACAATTTGGATTATAGATTATAAACACAAGGTAATAAGAACAAATCCAAATAAATAAATAGTGTGTGACATTTCTGTAAAAGCGTTGTTATCATCTTCAGACAAAATTACTGAATGAGAAATTTTACCACATGCTGTTTGAAATAGTTACTGTTATCAAGCTGTGGTCAAATTTCTCATTCAGTACTTTTGTCTGAAAATGGTAACAACGCTGTTACCGAAACGTCACACACTATTTATTTATTTGGATTTGGTCTTATTACCTTGTGTTTTAGAGCAATAAGTTATACAAGAAACAAAGATTATTTACACACATATTATCAAAAGTCTAATATATCTTTAGAATTACAACCACTAAACCAATGGCACAAATATAGAACATTCAAAAACAATAACATCTCAATAAATAAAACTATACTAATTAAAACTAGAAATTTAATCAAAGATACTTCGACCAGTAAATCTTTTTATTGTCTCGACGTTTCGATAAAAAAACGAAACGCCTAGACAATTAAAAGATTTACTGAACGAAGTATCTTCAATTTGAAGAATAATGAATGCCGGCCAGGCAGCCTCTATCTTTACAATAGAAATTTCAATTCCTAATGTAAATCAGGTCCATGACATTTGAGATAGAGGATATTCCAATGATTAAACCATTTCTGAGTAGTTTACTCAGTATGTTGTATGAAGATATCTATAAATGTTAGATTTGTATTTGACACAATCGGGAGAGAGGTTTAAAGAAAGAGGAAAGTGATGAAGGACAATTGACAATTAAACAACTTTATTGACATCTCGTCAATCTTTACACTCAAAGGGAGTTATAAGGTAATAATAATGGTAGGAATGAAGAGAGATATATACAATCGACTTAGCCCTCTCCGAGGGCACGTCCGGATCAGGAGCTTAAAGCTGCCTTGAATCTAGACAGATCCCTGCCATTTGGGGAGTTCATGTTCGGAACATGTTTGATGATAATGTCGAAGAATAGTATGTTGTATAAAGATCTCAAGAAATGTTGAGATTTGTGTTTGACACAATCGGGAGAGAGGTTTAAAGAAAGAGGAAAGTGATGAAGGGAGGCCGTTCTACCAAGGAGGAAGTTGAATACCCTAAGTTCCTGAATGCCCTTTGACCTAGAAGGTAAAAAAATGTGAGAGCCATGGATTATAAGAATAGTTGAGACGGGGCGGTAACAGTAGAAATGTAATCACTAAGTATATTTACCTTTATATTACGATGCACTAGCGCGCCATCGGTTATCAAATTACGAAACTATTATAGACGCGTAATATTCTTTTTAAAATAAAACAATTTCTACTACCCTTACTGCAATGGAAAAATTAAAGTGAGGGCCTGGCTCATCAGTGGTGAACCCTCCCAGCGGTCTTGCCAGTTTAATCTACCATACCGCTGTTATATTGCATTTTTGGAAGAGCGATTGCTCGAAGCATATTATATATTTATAATTATATGTAATTCTGCTGTCCTAAAAGATTATGTCCATAGTTCATTTAAAATACCCATTCGAAGAGTCTAGCATCAGTATCACGATGAAAGGAAATTCCAAAATAGTTTCGTAATTTGATATCTAACCTTATGTGAGCAATAGCTACCCAGAAATTATTTGAAAAGTGGAAAAATAAATATCAGGTAAAAAGTTACATTTAATTTTAAATTTGCAAGCTTTCGAGCAAATATACTGCTCTTCAACGGGCTGATACTCTATGTACAATCTCTTAATAATATTTATACAAAATAATTGAAAACTTTTGTTATTGGCATGTGTGGGCGTGCATCAGATTGCTTACAGCTAAAATAAAGTGCCCACACATGCTAATAACAAAAGTTTTCAATTATTTTGTATAAATATTATTTAGAGATTGTACATAGAGCCCGTTGAAGAACAGTATATTTGCTCGAAATCTTGCAAATTCAAAATTAAAAGAAACTTTTTATCTACAATTACACACACACACACAAGCCTTTTTATTTGGGCATCCAGCCCTATTTTATCTACAATTACAATTATCTTATTTCCAAAGCGCTATATCCCGCAAGGGATACTTGCGCCAAACAAGGAGAAAAGTTTATTTACATAAGTTATTTACATTATTCAACGCATGAAAACATTAGAGATCCAGATTTTTATATCTATCTTTAGAGACGAAGATGAAAACCTATTATTGAAAATCTTCCGAAATTCGAAATTTTTATTCGAGATATTTCTATAAAAAGAGGAATTACCTCTCCTATTAAAATGAACACTAAAACTTTGTAACAAAACTATTAACAATGGAACAGAATCAATTCAAGATTAAGCTTCAAAAAGTTTTATTATTTGGCGATTCGGCGATACACTGTCTCTCTTTTTCAAAAATGTAAAGTTTTTAAGTGAAATTTGTCTTTTGTTCATTTATACTCATGGACAAAAGTAAATGGAAAGTCTTTGTAAATTTTTATAAAGAGACTTATTTCTTGAAGCCTAATGCTTTAAACCTTAATATGGAGAGAAAGGATTTTTTATTGAATTGTCAATGATGTAAGGTACATTGCCAAGGTGAATCTTGAAGACAAGTTCATGGCTTCTTAAATTTCTTATAGATGCTTAAATACATTTGGACTGCTACAAGAATCCTATTTTAAATATTCAAAATGTTATGTATTCTTCTACCTGATATTCAATAAACTTAGGTAATGTAGTTTCTATTAAAAGAGATTGTATGCTGCTGTTATATATTTGTATAATATTTTATTATTACAGAATTATCATAAGAACTAACAACATGAATATCTCACGCTATATATTGATTACATCACACAACAACAATCAAGTCCTTGGTCAAAACCATATAAACATATTATATATTACACGGGGGGTCGGTGGAAGGATGATTTAAACCGTTGGTTTTAGACCGCTACGACCCGGGTTCGATTCCCGCATTGGGCACTTTTTTTCTGATAAAAAAATGCTCCAATGGCCCTCGATTCTTGCAAAAGTTTAACCCCACCAGCGAGTGCAAGTAACCAAACGGGGCTCTGGCATATTTGTAAGTCCAAAAGTCGGACTGCTTTTCGCATGTGTAGACATGTGGTGCACTTACAGTAAAAGCAGTCCCTAACTACCCACCATGATTATCATGGCCTGTACCACATGTACTAGGGATAAGCAAGATATATATATATATATAATACACAAAATATATGATTATTCTAGTAACCCTCTATGGATATCTTTCGTATTTATTTTAAAAACCAAAATATGGTCGGTCACTAAAGAATTAAGTAAGTTTTTTCCAAAGTTATATATGCATTCTCTATGAGAATCAAGGAAAAGACACTCAAAGATAATAAAACCTTATATAAGATGGCATGCACAATTCTTTCTGCAAAAACTGAGAGTTTCATGATCCGATATTTGACTATTTTTGTTAAATACTGTGGTGAGAGTTCTTTGGATAGGCATCGCTTAGTCGATTCCTCTTTCATAGGTCTTTAAAATTTTAACATGGTCTTTTAAAGGTAATGTGCGAAAATAAATACCCTCATGGACAAAGCTTAAGTAAGTTGTACCTTTTAGCATGTATATTGGGATTCAGACAATAACTCTGAAAGATAAACTCATGGACAAAACTTAAGTAAGTTGTACCTTTTAGCATGTATATTGGGATTCAGACAATAACTCTGAAAGATACACTAATGGACAAACCTTAAGGAAGTTGTACCTTTTAGCATGTATATCGGGATTCAGATAATACCTCTGAAAGATACACTCATATACAAAACTTAAGGAAGTTGTACCTTTTAGCATGTATATCGGGATTCAGATAATAACTCTAAAAGACACTCATGGACAAAACTTAAGGAAGTTGTACCTTTTAGCGTGTATATCGGGATTCAGATAATAACTCTGAAAGATACACTCATGGACAAAACTTAAGGAAGTTGTACCTTTTAGCATGTATATCGGGATTCAGACAATAACTCTGAAAGACACTCATGGACAAAACTTAAGGAACTTGTACCTTTTAGCATGTATATCGGGATTCAGACAATAACTCTGAAAGACACTCATGGACAAAACTTAAGGAAGTTGTACCTTTTAGCATGTATATCGGGATTCAGATAATAACTCTGAAAGACACTCATGGACAAAACTTAAGGAAGTTGTACCTTTTAGCATGTATATCGGGATTCAGATAATAACTCTGAAAGACACTCATGGACAAAACTTAAGGAAGTTGTACCTTTTAGCGTGTATATCGGGATTCAGATAATAACTCTGAAAGACACTCATGGACAAAACTTAAGGAAGTTGTACCTTTTAGCGTGTATATCGGGATTCAGACAATAACTCTGAAAGATATTACAGTGAACTTCATTGAAGACACGAGATAACCAAGTATAACCAAAATTGTCAAAACAGACTATCACAGACTTTAAACTTCCTTAAGTTTGTTTATGAGTGTATTATATCTATGCATTTTTACAGAGGATGGGTGTAACTTTGAAAATCTGTCATTCTGAACTGAGAAGCTGCCCAAGGAATTCCAAGGAGTCAATTCAGGCCAAGCTTGGCCAAGGTTGAATGGCTGCTGCGACTTGATTACGTTAAGGCCGCCGTCTTCCGCCAGACCTTGTGACCTAACCTTACACAACCACTACGTCAGGTCAATACCACGACTCTCCCTGGCGAACTTTCCCGAGTCAAGGCAAACAGGATACCTCTCTTACTTCTACATCATAGGTTTGGCTCGTTGGAAACTTGCCTAATAGGGAGGTGGTAGTAAAAACAAGCTTTTTGGAACAACAAATATATATTAAGGGACACTACCAATATTATAATGAAACAAAGACTGATAAAGATACTAATCTGACCTATACTAACATATGGCTGTGAGTCATGGACATTGCTAAAATCTACAATAAAACGAATAGAAGGCTTCGAGACATACCTTTACAGAAGAGCTCTCAGAATTCCTTGGACAGATATGGTAACAAATAATCAAGTCCTCGATCGAATGGGTACAGAACGTCAGCTGATAAAGTTCATAAAACAATGAAAACTGAAGTTTGTTGGACATGTGATGCGCGGATCAGCAGGAGAGACATTGCTGACAGTGTTGGAAGGAAAGCTCCGGGGGAAGAGATTGAGGGGAAGGAGACGACAGGGACAAACAGACAAATAATGGATTGGACGACACGAGGAGATGAAGAAGATAGCGGAGGAAGTATGGAGATAGCATCACCCTCAGTAGAGGAAGGCATTGAAGGAAGGAAGGTATATTGTTAAGAAATGATATACGTTTAGCCATAACAACAAAGCTACCCCACTTTCCAAAAATGTAGCTTGGAATTTGCAGCTCCAGAACATATTTTGGCTTGCATTAGATGTACTGAACAGGACCTTTGGGAAAGGCCGCTGCTTATCATAAAACAGCTCGAGGAGCATGGACTCATGGAATTCGTGTAATCTTTACACAAGGGGATAAGAAACAACAACATGATATGCGTGCATCCTAGTGAGGCTCATGCGTTCGTTCGTGATTTTTACAAATACAGTTTTAATTATACTACACATGGTACAGGCCATGATAATCATGGTGGGTAGAAGTTGACGACTGATTTTTACTATAAGTTCACCACATGCCTACACATGTGAAAAGCAGTTAGACTTTTGCACTTACAAATACTGTATGCCAGATTCTATTTGGTTACTTGCACTAACTGTTCGGGTTGAACTTTTACAAGAATCGGAGGCCATTGGAGTATTTTTTTTTATTAGAAAAAAAGTTCCCAATGCAGGATTCGATCCTGGGTCGTAGCGGTCGAAAACCAACGTTTCACATCATCCTTCCACTGACCCCCACCTGTACACCATGGTTTCGGTTTATGGTCCTAATCAGTACAGGGGCGGCTTCCATTTCATAACATCCTACGAGGGGTGTTGAAATCGGTCGAATTTACCGAGTTTTGTCAAATTCAGACAAAGGAGTATAATCCTTCCGCAACTTTATGTTGTATTCTATCCTGAAAACTGGTCCTTGCGACTCTAAAAGCTTAAACACCTGTTTGGTAAATTCAACCAATTTCATAAACCCTTTCGTAGGATGTTATGAAACCGAAGCCACCCCTGTACTGATGAGAACCAAAGCCAGAAACCATGGTATACAGGTTGTTGGCTTTTGTCTGAATTTACCAAAACTGGTGTTGTGGCTTATTCTTCATCATTACTAGTACATTTTAACTCGACCTTTGCCGGTCCCAAGCCCGGATGAAAAAGGAGGAGGGGGAGCAGTAACAAGCTCACTAAAAAACCTGGGCTCAGCTGGCCCGGCTGATAGTACCCTGTTAGGGCTCCTAATCCACGGATACAGGATGAGCAGCGTTTGTACTCCATGTTAGGAGCAGCTGCACATGGCAACTGCTTCTCATGTCAAAGGCGGCCATTTCTTTTGGAGCTAATTCAGCCTGCCACTGAGTAATGCTCCCAGTCTTAATGACAAAGGCAGATGCATTTTACTTCACCCAGTGTGGAGATAAGAAAGAAGAAGAGAAGAAGAAGAAGACTAGTACATTTTATTTGCTAGGGTTGTGTAATAATTACTAGTAACGCTCTTTTACTAGAGTGATGCACAAGTACATCGTTCTGACGTACAATAAATGAGATATCTGATGAGATAAATGAGATTGTCGTGTCGATCCGGGCCACGAAAGAAGTTTAAATCAACAAGGCAACTTTATTCCTAAGACTGGACTGAATAACTTGATTCATAGTCCTATTTATAGCACAAAAAATACGTTAAATTACAACTATATACTTATGTCCATAGTTCATCTAAAATACCCATTCGAAGAGTCAAGCATCAGTATCACTATAAAAGGAAGTTCCAAAAATGCAATATAACAGCGGTGTGGCAGATTAAACTGGCTAAACCGCTGGGAGGGTTTACCACTGATGAGCCAGGCCCTCCCTTTAAATTTTTCATTACAGTAAGGGTAGTATAAATTGTTTTATTGAAAAAAAAAAAGAATATTACGCGTCTAAAATAGTTTCGTAATTTGATAACAGATGGCGCGCTAGTGCATCGTAATAAATTAAAACTATGTAGATTAAAGAAGAACAAATATGCAAAGACACAACAGAGATCATAGATGCCTATCTAAGTACAGTAAAGTAGGAATAGAAGGATAAAAACAAGATAAAATCATTTAGTAAAAATAGTGTCAACACATCATCCTTTTTAAATAGATGTGAGCTATTAAATACATTAAATAACAAGAATGGACAACCTTGGATTTTTACCGATGGCAATACTATTATAACTTGCTCTCGTATTTCTAGAAAATTCGGAATCTTCAGAAAGTATCGGAAAATTTGGAGGATTTTCCATCAGTTTATCAAGGACATTCTGTGATGAATTACCCATGAAACCCAGGAAATATTGTCGCAACACAGCAGATTATTGCCTCTTTGAACAACGGTTCTGGTACCAAGGTTGAACACTTATTGTTTCACGTCATTAGGCGTGTGAAAGATACCATCAATTTATCTTGGTATCATTCCATTTTCTGAAGGAAGAAAGAAAACATCAGAAAAATCTGGAAAGATATCAAATACCTCGGGTCTATTACCTCTTTATTGATGATGACACCATTTTTGGGGGGATTAAGTTCCTCCCTAACCAATCGTTCTGACATCATACTTACTGATAGCTTAAGGAATCAGAACTTATATCAACTACCTCTTCTGGCTCTATCTCTTCTCTCTCTCTATATATATATTTGCTTATCCCTAGTACACGTGGTACAGGCCATGATAATCATGGTGGGTAGAAGAAGGCGACTGCTTTTACTGTAAAGTACACCACATGTCTACACATGTGAAAAGCAGTTCGACTTTGCACTTACAAATGTACCAGAGCCCCATTTAGTTACTTGCACTTGCTGGTGGGGTTGAACTTTTGCAAGAATCGGGGACCATTTGAGCAATTTTTTTTTATCAGAAAAAAAGTGCCCAATGTGGAAATCGAACCCGAGTCGTAGCGGTCGAAAAAAAAAGGATTATATTTACATATGATATGTCCTTGTTGCATATGATCAGTTTAATGTAAGAATAATGCTACGTGGAAAATTAGGGAAGACAAACTTCAGGATGACACAGCAATTTATTTAAGACAAGAACAAACTATGAATGATAAACAAAAGATAAGCAACGAGGGAAGTTTACAGAGTAGCAAAATATAAACATAAAAAAATGATACTCTGTTAATAAAATAATAAATACTTTTCTAAAATAATTTAGGGATACATTTTTTGTTTAATCTTTTGTTTATTTTATTATATAGATTTTTCTGTGTAAAACCACATTGATTAGAATTCAATAAAATTGTTTATATTGTTAAAAAAAATTGCCTAGGGATATATTTTGGTAGAAACATTTAAAATTTGAGCAATAATATATCAAAATATTTGATCAACTATGGATATATTGCAATAAATATATAATATTATAACAAAGTATTTATTATTTTATTAACAGAGTATCATTTTTTTGTTTATATTTTAATACTCTGTAAACTTCCCTCATTCCTTTTGTTTATCCTTCATAGTTTGTTCTTGTTTTAAATAAATTGATGTGTTATCCCGAAGTTTGCTTCTCACTGCATCAAGGCGCTGTTTCCCTGACTTCTCCAGCTTCCTCCACCCCTGCGATGACACCTCCACTGCCAGATCTTAGGATCCCTTGCCACCAGTTCGCGTTCTGCAGCCATGTTGGGACTAGAAGACCTTACCACAAAGGCCAATTAGCCCGGAAATTCGAGAACTTGAGGTTTGTCTTTCCTAATTTTCCACGTGGTAGTATATCTTCTTCTTTCTTATCTCCACACTGGGTGAAGTAGAATGCGTCTGCCTTTGTCATTAAGACTGGAGCACTACTCAATGGCAGGCCGACTTAGCCCCAAAAGAAATGGCCGCCTCTGACATGAGGAACAGATGCCATGTGCAGCCGCTCCTAACATGGAGTACAAACGTTGCTCATCCTGTATCCCTGGATCAGGAGCCCTTACAGGGTACTATCAGCCGGGCCAGCTGAGCCCAGGTTTTTTAGTGAGCTTGTTACTGCTCTCCCTCCTCCTTTTTCATCCGGGCTTGGGACCGGCAAAGACGGAGTTATGGTAGTATATAAAAGATATAAATCCTTTCACAATCAGTTTCTTTTATTTACTTTAAATACGAGCTTTCGAGCTATCGATCTTCAACAGGTAAAAGAAGATATTAAGAGAGAATCATGTGAGGGAGAGAGTTATTGGAGATTTAATATTGTTTTATAAGATTATATATATAATGGAACTGTTCAGGAATTTCTATTCTCCAGTTGATACTGTTCTCTCTTTTGCCATTTGATATTAGAACGCTTCACGATTTTGCGTGTCATCCTTGCGCAGGGGCCATGCTAATTTTCTCTGTATCGTTCCAATTTTAGTATATGTACCGCCGAACAAGCGTGAACAAAAAAATGTTCTCTTCGGGTTTCGAACCCAAGTCTTAGATATCTGAAGCCACTAGTTTATACAACTAAGCCAACAGTGCCATTTGATATTAGAGATTCCAGGGTCAACCTTACTGATCAGCGACTAAATTTTTTCTTTAAAAAGGAAACTTATTGCAAAAGAATTTATATTTTATGTCTTAAAATCTCCCTAACACATAAAACACACTTATCCCTGGTTCCTGGTTATTTTTATTTCCAACAGAATTATTTCTTAATCTTTTTCAGTTTCATTCTCTCCATCTTTAGAATTAACACTCATGGACAAGATTTAAAGAAGTGAAAAGTCTTTGGTGTCGCCGGTCATCCGTTTTTTTTTTTTTTTTAAGGAGAGACAGAAGCAATTTGTTCACACTTAGTTATCTGGTGTATCTTCAATAAAGGTCACTGTAATATCTTCCAGAATTATTGTCTGAATCCCGATATACATGCTAAAAGGTACAATTTACTTAAGTTTTGTCCATGAGTGTATCTTTCAGAGTTACTGTCTGAATCCCGATATATATGCTAAAAGGTACATCTTCCTTAAGTTTTGTTTATGAGTGTATCTTTCAGAATTATTGTCTGAATCCCGATATACATGCTAAAAGGTACAATTTACTTAAGTTTTGTCCATGAGTGTATCTTTAAGAGTTATTGTCTGAATCCCGATATACATGCTAAAAGGTACAATTTACTTAAGTTTTGTCCATGATTGTATCTTTCAGAGTTATTGTCTGAATCCCGATATACATGCTAAAAGGTACAAATCACTTAAGTTTTGTCCATGAGTGTATCTTTCAGAGTTATTGTCTGAATCCCGATATACATGCTAAAAGGTACAAATCACTTAAGTTTTGTCCATGAGTGTATCTTTCAGAGTTATTGTCTGAATCTCGATATACATGCTGTAAGGTACAAATTCCTTAAGTTTTGTCATTGAATGTATCTATTTCATTCTTGTCTTCAATTCCTTTGACCAGTGTTCTGTTAGACTATCTCATATTAACCATTGTCGCATAGATTCATCGAAATATAGAAAGAGAAAGATTGGAGAATTGTAAAAAAAACTCGATTCCCAAGTTTCATATACGACTTTATACATAAAAATTCGAAAATTAATAAAATAAATATGATTTTAAACTCATATTTAAGATAAAAAAAACCTTTTAGTAAATATATTACACATAAAGAATAACGGCTGACCATAATTATAAAATAAACTTAAATCAACGTTTAGTTGGTATTTATTCCGTTAGATGGCACTCCGTTACCTAAAAATGCTAATTTGAGCGGTCAGGGTATGCTTATCTTTTAATATATAAGTTTATAGATATAATTACATACTTGAAAAAGTAAAAATAAATATCAGGTAAAAAGTTTATTTTAATTTTAAATTTGCAAGCTTTCGAACAAATGTACTGCTCTTTAACGGGCTGATACTCTATGTACAATGCTGTTGTTGTTGTCGTATCCCATGAAGAGCCTCAGATGTCTCCATGCATCTCTATCACAGTAGTCGCAATGTCCTCTATCTTGAGTGTGTAAAGCTGCTGCTCTGGGTCCATGTCAATTTTCTGCAAGGCTGCGGCCATTGCTGGTCATGAGAATATGTGGGTAGGTGTTAGTTCCGCACCAGGACAGTCGTTGTACGCTCTATAGGTTATTGTGCCATCTGGATGTATTGCCATTCCTTTATAGTACAATCTCTAAATACTATTTATACAAAGGTTTTCAATTATTTTTTTTTGTATAAATATTATTTAGAGATTGTACATAGAGTATCAGCCCGTTGAAGAACAGTATATTTACTCGAAAACTTGCAAATTTAAAATTAAAAGAAACTTTCTACCTGATTTTTATTTTTACTTTTTCAATTAATTTCTGGATAACTATTGCTCACAATAATTACATACTGTTATGTCAAAGCTAAAGTCAGGAAAGGTTGTGAAGAACGCGCTATGGGAAGAACAACCAATGAGAGCGAACGTATTAGAGAACTTACAAGCTAAGGGGGAATACATACTGTAATCAGATTGTTCATAATGATTCCTGTCTCATTACATTTCTGCTACATCTCGTACCTAATACGTTATACGATCAAACAACGACATCATTTATCTCCGTCACATAAATAATATTCAGCTAGAGAAATATTACTTTTCAATAAAGATATTGTTGCACCATGCATGACGTATTATTGCTTTGTATTATACTTTTACCTATCTTCCCCACCGCTTCATCAACATAACACCTCTTTGGCACATTCGACTGATTTCATAACTCCCCCGTAAGACCTTATGAAATCCTAGTAAGCCCTGTATCATCTTCACCACTGCTTCATCAACATAACACCTCTTTGGCACATTCAACTGATTTCATAACTCCCCCGTAAGACCTTATGAAATCTTAGTAAGCCCTGTATCATCTTCCCCACTGCTTCATCAACATAACACCTCTTTGGCACATTCGACTGATTTCATAACTCCCCCGTAAGACCTTATGAAATCTTAGTAAGCCCTGTATCATCTTCCCCACTGCTTCATCAACATAACACCTCTTTGGCACATTCAACTGATTTCATAACTCCCCCGTAAGACCTTATGAAATCTTAGTAAGCCCTGTATCATCTTCCCCACTGCTTCATCAACATAACACCTCTTTGGCACATTCAACTGATTTCATAACTCCCCCGTAAGACCTTATGAAATCTTAGTAAGCCCTGTATCATCTTCCCCACCGCTTCATCAACATAACACCTCTTTGGCACATTCGACTGATTTCATAACTCCCCCGTAAGACCTTATGAAATCCTAGTAAGCCCTGTATCAATAAAGGTCATAGTCCGAAACAATGGTATACATTAAAAAAAGGTCTTTCCTGATCGTGCAACTAGTAGTGGCTGATGGCTTGCGAAATCTGTCGGAATAAACATCAACTATTCATTGATTTTTAATTATTCCAGAATTGACCAAATACCCATTCTTGATTAATCAAGAAAAACTAAAACATTATTGATCAATCAAGAATGGGTTTTTGTGACCCATTCTGGAATATAATTAAAAGTCAACAAATAGTTGACATTTATTCCGATAGATTTCGCAAGCCATCAGCAACTTATAATTACAACAACAAACAACAACATCAAAAAGCCTTTATTTAGGGTCACTGACCCTATACAGGATTCACCAGAGGTATGCATAAGAACAAAGCAGTGAGACAAAGGAAAAAAACGATATAAACAGAAGAAAAAGAAAAAAAAAAGAAAAAAAAAACAAGAAAGAGAAAGAGGGAAGCAAGAAAAACAACACAAAAAGCAACTTTTAGTTACAAGATCAGAAGATTAATTTATCCATCTGATCCCAGTAAATTTCATTTTTTTACTGTGTTTTCACAATGTTAGCTACATGTTAGCTATTTGATAGAATTTGCCAAAACTACCATTGTCGTCTTAAATTGTTACATCAATTTTAATGCGCCCTACATTTATTCAAAACATTCTATGATATTTAATATTTATTTAGATTATTATCATTTCTTTTTATAGTTTCATTCCTTTTGTAATATTTTATTGTACATATATCTTGATTGATTATTGGAGCGAGAGAGGACCTAGACCAAGACTGCGGATCACGACCAACGAGGAAGACAACGAATAAATTAACGCAATAATTTTAAAAGGTAATTTATTTTTATTTATTTGCTTTAAGTATGGAAACCCGCTCGGTGTATAACACCAAGAAGGAAGAAACCAAGGTCGACGACCCTGCAAAGCTCCAACTTGGTGCAAAAATATATTGATCTGAAATTGCGGGTTCTGCGCAGAGAAGCTCAAATAAATGCATTATTTTGATGACTATATGTTTTAGATATATTTTCCCATCATATCACATATTGCAATAAATAATTACATTTTACTTATTGCTATATTCATGGGTTCGAACACACGGTGAATTGAAGCCTGAACAACTAACCATTAAATCTAACCAAAAATCTTTTTGGTCCCAGAGGCTTCTTGAGAAACCAAGAAATGGGTATTTAAGGCCAAATTTGCGTAAATAAACAAATAAAATAAGTATATTTATAAATAAGGTGTTGACTTAGGGAAAGAGAGAGAGAGAGAGAATATATGAATGATAATTAAATAGAATATATATACACGACATTTATACGAGGGCCATCCAATAAATAAGTTTCCCTATTTTTTTTCTGCGAATGAAACGTTGTAAAAATTAGTTAGTTTAGAAGAAATGGTCACTAGGATGCGTTGGAAGCTGGTGACCTTCAAAATCACGCTACTCGTACGCGCAAGTCCGTAGCGCTTCAGTTTCCATGGAGCTACCACTGGTGAACGTGTCCACTTGCGAGCTCCGTTCTGTAATTCGTTTTTTCACGGCGAAAATTAAGCTGCGGTCAATATTCATCGCAATTCAGTGTCAGTGTATGGTGAAGAATGTATGAGCATCCAAATGGTTCGCCGATGGCGTTCATGGTTCTTAGAAGGACGGCAAAACGTGTATGATGACGAGCGAAGCGGCAGCCCCGTTACTGCCACGGACAATGCAGCCGTTGCTGCTGTTCGGAATGTGGTGGAAGCAGATCGCCGAGTCACCATTGACGAAATAATGATTTGACTGCCTCCTGGAATCGAAATTAGACGCTCTTCGATTGGAACAATCATGTCAGATGTTTTGAATTTTCTCAAAGTCTGCACAAGATGGGTCCAACGGATGGAGGCAGCCCGAGCTTTCCTGGAAATGCATCAAAGAGATGGAGATCAACTGTTTTCCAGTATTGTCACTGGAGATGACAGCTGGGTGCATCATTCAACTCCAGAAACAAAACGACAAAGCATGGTGTGGAAGAAGCCTGAGGAAAGTGCACCAAAAAAGGCGAAGGTCACAATCACTGCAGGCAAAGTTATGGCTATGGAAAACTTCAAATGGGAAATTTTCACACATCCACCTTATTCTCCCCAAGCGACTTCCATCTTTATCCAGCACTCAAGTGGCACCTTGGAGGCAAGCACTTTGCGAATGATGACGAAGTGCAGGCGGAGGTGAACCACTGGCTACGAAGACAGGACACGGCTTGGTACAACAGTGGTATCTAAAAATTGCTACAACGGTACCAAAAATGTTTGGACAGAAATGGTAATTATTTAGAAAGGTAGTCTATGAGTTGTATAATGAAAATAAAATAACTGCATAATTGTAAATAATGTCGTTTATTTGTTAAAAAATAGGGAAACTTATTTATTGGATGGCCCTCGTATATATGCCTTATATAATATATCATCAAATATTATCTCTGCAGACCTTACTGCAATGATATGAGTTATTGAATGAGAGGGTTCACTACTGATGAGCCAAGCCCTCTCATTCAATAACTCATATCATTGCAGTAAGGTCTGTAGAGATAATATTTGATGATATTTAAAAGAAGCGCATTGCCAGTAAAATTTATATGTGTAAAATTTTAACGATAGATGGCAATTAAATTCAATTTACTAATCTATATATAATACATATAAATAAATATTAATTATATATAAATAATATTGAAATATAAAGGTCACCTCTCTCCAGGAAAAATAGACGCTAAATCGAAGCGATCTTTATTTTTATAGGCCAATTTCCTCCCGGAAAATCATCAATATATATTTATTTTATTTTATTTATTTAACAATTGCAGAATACACGCCATATCCACAATTCGGATATTTGCGTGTGAAATATATACATTTAAATGAAAGAAAAAGTAGTTTAAAGGGATATATACATATTTACATATCAGTATGCAAATTGATTACATTAGTAGTCACTTATTCAGTTAAGTACATTCTGCAGAATTTGTTGAATCTTTGGTGTATGTCCTTAGTGTAGACCAGATTTTGCATATTTGTTATGGGAAGTTGATTTAGTTCCCTAAGGTCAGCGGGCAGTCAGTTAATAAGTGTCTGGGGTTCTGTTCTTCGCCTCCACACGAGCATCCAGATGATTCAGCTTTGCCAATTTTAAACAGGTATGAGTTGAAGTCGCCATGTCCAGTGAAGAATTGCACATTATAGAAGTTAGGTTTGATATAATTAGGATTTACTTAGCACACACACACAACTTTCCATTCCCAGTAAAACGCTATATCGCACAACAGAGAATACTATATTCGTTTTTCAAGGAAAACCATACAAACATTTTCAAAGAGGGTGATAAGATTTGTGATCTCTGCAAAGAAAATATGGAAACTGAACTATCTCATTACATCTATGAATGCCAAGATATTAGTGAGGAGATAAGGACATTCTTTTCAATGGTAGACACCAGCCAACTTAGGTCAATCCAAATGATGTTAACCAGTGCCCAAACAAGCAGACTAGTTGCTCAGGCCCTATATAATTTTTACAAGGCAGTAGGTGTAAAGAGGGAGAAAAGAGAACTTGGAAGCTATTGTTCTTACACCTCAGAATGATGACGAAACATCGAGGGGCCATCGTGTTATTACTAATAATTGTATATAGTTGCGGAACTACTGGTTTCCTGTGCTGCTCTTTTCCTGTTATTGCACCTTGTACGGAGAATCTGTATAAGACTAATGTCTTAATAAAGGCTTTGTGTGTGTGTGTGTGATATAATTAGGAATTTTTGGGCCATCTTCAATATATATAAATAATATATATAAAGTCTTCATTTTTATGTGAGCAATAGATACTCAGAAATTATTTGAAAAAGAAACAATAAAATTCAGGTTAAAAAGTTTCTTTTAATTTTGAATTTGCAAGCTTTCGAGAAAATATACTGCTCTTCAACGGGCTTTTTGTTGACTTTGCTTAGTATTATTAATGAAACTGATTCCAATAATTATTAATTAAACATTATATTTATTGATTAATAAGAGAGAGATATAATATAAAAGGGAAACTTATATTGAAACAAAGGAACTCTTTTTTCTTGTTTTTTAGCGCCTATTTTACCCGTGAGCTTACACACACTCTGTGGTAACAAATAATTAAAATATGTACAACACACGCTCCCCTGTGTGTAAGCCCTAATCAGCAAGTCCAAGGCTATCTGCACATTTCCGTAGTTTGTCCTTAGGTAGACTCTTCGTTAGTATATCCGCCTCCATGTCTTCACTTTTAGTGTATTCCAGCTTGATTCCATTTTGAATTTCCTCTTTCACAAAATAATACTTTCGGTTTATGTGCTTTGTTCGTGAAGTAATCTTGTCAGATTGTATCCAGTTTATTGCAGCCTGGCTGTCACTTTTCAAGGTAATTGGGAAAGTTAAATTTTCACAAAGTTCTTCTAGTAATCCCTTTAACCATAATACTTCTGAAATGCCTTCACATATTGAAATAAGTTCTGCTTCACATGTAGACAAGGCTACTAAATTTTGCTTTCTACTTCTCCAGTTTATTAAGTTGTTGCCAAGTTTGACTGTATAGCCTGAATAGGATTTTGCGTCTCGGGTTGTGCACCAGCTCGCATCAGTACTTATTGTGATATTGTTGTCTTTTGACTTATATGCCAACATGTTATCTCTTGTTCCCTTCAGATATCTATAAATCCTTTTAACTCCAGTTAAGTGTATTTCTCTTGGATCATTACTATACTGTGATAAATTGCTGACGTTGAAGGATATGTCCGGTCGAGTACCCGTAGAGAGGTACATTAGTGATCCAATCATTTCCTGGTATACAGTTTTATCTACTGGCTTAGAGTCCAAATATTCATCCAAATTTTGATTTTGATCTCCAGGTGTCTGCACACTGTTGCATTCTTCCAGTCCAAATCTGTGAAGAATTGTATCAATATAATGAGTCTGAGATAGATAAAATCCATCTTCTTCCCTTTTTATTTCAATTCCAATAAATGGTTCGCTATCTTTCTTTTCTGTTAGAGTAACATATTTTTCTATTTCTGAGGCTAGGTTGTCATTAATTTCCTTACTAGTTCCAGCAATGATGAGATCATCTACATATAGACCCAGTATTGCATACTCTTCTCCTCTCTGGAGTTTATAGACACATGGATCACATTTGGTTCTAATCATTCCCAACTGGTATAAAATTTCATTGATCTTTTTGTTCCAACATTTTCCTGATTGTGGTAGACCATACAGGCTTTTTTCCAATTTACACACTTTGTTTTCTTCTCCTTTTTGTATAAAACCATCTGGTTGTCTCATGTATACTGTCTCTTTTAACTCACCATAGAGATAAGCTGTCTTCACATCATAAGTCTTTATGGTTAAATTCTGTTGGGTTGCAAGAGCTACTATTGTTCGCAAGCTTTCCTTTTTGACTACAGGCGAAAAAGATTCCTTATAGTCCACACCATATCTTTGATTGCATCCAACAGCAACCAGTCTGGCCTTTCGTTTATATATGCCGTCACTTGGTGTTTTCTTCGTACTGTAGACCCATTTACTATTGATGACTTTCATACCATTTTCCCTTGGTACTAGTGTCCATACTTTATGTTTCTCTATCTCACTGAGCTCATCTTCCATTGCTTTGTGCCATTCATTTCTTTCTCCACTATCCATTGCTTCTTTAAAGTTCTCCGGAATATAATGATCAATTTCCATAATTAAGTTTGCATCATTCCTATCCTTTATTCTTTGTGAGCGTCGAACTCCTTCTTCAATCAATTTCCTTTCTTGTTCTTCAAGTCTTGCTTTGTGCCGTTCTTCTAAGATGCTCTTTGTTTCTCCTTTCTTTCTTCCTCCTTTTACACATCTTTCCTGTATCGGTTCAGTTTGTGATGAGTCATTTTCACAGTCACCACCTAGTTTTACTGAAGTATCCTCCTGAGACTTCATTTTACTCTCTGTGACAGGATTGTCTTCTTTCAAGATAAGAAAGTCTTTAACTATTTCTTCACAATTTCCTTTATAGGTCAAATTATCACAATTAGTATCTTCCTGAATATCATTTGCATAATCAATTCCTCTCTTATCTTCACTAAATTTTACTGATCTGACTTCATGGATTCTCTTTGTCATTATATCATATATTCTGTAGGCTTTTCTTTTAATGGAATAACCAATAAATATTCCCTTTCTACCCTTTGGTTAAACTTGTTTCTTCTTGGTTTGCTCTCAAGCCAATGTGTCAAACATCCAAATATTCGAATGTGTTTGACCGATGGTTTCCTGCCATTCCATCTCTGCATAGGGGTATTTTGCTTGATAGACCTGTGGGGTGTACAATTCTTAATGTATGTAGCTGTAGCAATTGCCTCTGCCCAAAACATCATGGGTAATTTTGAGTCAATTAGTAAGGTTCTCGCTGTATCTATAAGAGTCCTATTCACTCTCTCTGCGACTCCATTACTTTGTGGTGAGTATGTGGTGGTAAATTGGTGATGGATCCCACTTCTCTTGAAAAGTCCTTCAAATCTAGAGTTACAAAATTCAGTTCCATTGTCCGTTCTTACATCTTTTATTCTAAGACTTAATTCGTTTTCAGCTCTTGCTTTAAATTCTTCAAATCTTTCAAAGGTCTCATCTTTAGATCTCAGGAAATATACAAAGATTCTTCTACTGTAATCATCTACTATAACAAGGAAATACTTAGATCCTCCTAAAGATTGACATGGCATTGGTCCACATAAATCCATATGAATCAACTGCAGGGGCTTAACTGTATAATTATCTGTAATATTATATGGCTTCTGCACCAGTTTTCCCATTATGCATGCTTCACACTCTGGTAACCTTTCGAATTTTAGATCCAATCCTCTTACAATATGTCCTTGAATCATTTTTTTCATGTATTCTTCATTTATATGGTTTAATCTCTTATGCCATAAACTTATATTGCTATTTTTATTTGATAAATGTGTATTTATAACCATGACATTTTCATTTTTTGCTATTGGTACATTTCTTTGTTTTGTTTCCATCATAAACATTCTATCTTTAATATATGCTTCAGCAACTAAATCATTCCCTTCATTATAAATTTTTGCTCCATCCTTATTGAAAATAACTGAATTTCCCTTGTTGACTAATTCGTATACTGACAAGAAATTATTCCTTAAACTTGGTACATGTAAGATATCCTTGATGCGAATATTTTCTTGGCCTTCACTTGTGCATGTAGTAAGTCTCATATCTCCTTTGGCTATGGCTTGGGTAGTTTTGCCCTTTTCAGCTAGGTTGATTTCACTTTCATAATCTACCACATTTTCCATCAAAGTTAGGTTTGGGGTTAAATGTGCGGTGCATCCTGAATCTATACACCATATTTGTCTATCATTTCTCTCATCTGGTGAATCTTCAAATTCTTTTACATATGTTTCAAATGCTTGCTCATTAATTCCACTTTTCATAGTATCCACTAGGTTATTTGAATGTTCCCTACTGTATTTGTGATTTCTATAACCAGGATTCCATTTCTTTTGGTATCCTTGTTTCTGTTTATCTCGAAACCAGCAATCATTAGCTAGATGTCCCTTTTTAGTACAAACAAAACATCTTTTTGGCTGAAATTGTTGGACTTTTCTATTTTTAATTCTGTATGCTTGTTCATGCCCATTCTCAACCGATTGATTTAATCTCATATTTCTTCTTGACTCCTCTTCTCTTAGAGTTTGTTGAATCTCTTCAATTGTTGCCTCTCTCTTTGATCGTAAGACAATAGCAATATTTTCATACCTTGGATGTATGCCTCTGACAATATGAAATGAAAGTTCTCTTGAGGTAAATTGATGCCCTAATGATGAACTTCTAGCAGCAATATTTTTTGCCCTTGTTATATATTCATCTACAGTTTCATTATCTTTCATTCTAATGTTCTTTAATTCTAAGCCTATATCAATAATTTTATCTTCCAAATTGCCTGTGTATGTTTTTCTCAGTGAGTCCCATACTTTCTTAGCATTTGTTTCTCCTATGAACATTCCAGCTTGTTCATTTGTCAACGTAGTGATGATTATCCCAAAAGCTTCATCATTTTTATCACTCCAAATCTCCCAAGAACTTTTGTCTTCCATATCAGGTTCTGGATCTGAAATTACACATTTAAATAATTTTCTTCCTCTCAGAACTGCGCCGATTTTCAACGCCCATATTCGATAATTATTTCCTGTTAATGGTTCAATTTTTGTTTGGGATAAAACATTATATTCAGCCATTTTCGTCTTTTGAGCTAATATAAACAAACCAATATATAATTTAAAACAAATATATATTTTAAATTTATTTAAATATTGGGTAGCTTTTAAACATGCAATATATAGATATAATTTAACTTAATCTATATAAATACCTTTAATCTTCTTATAAGTGCTTCAGTTTACCGATCAGAATAAACTTCTTGCTTAATCTTCAAATTGAATATTTTCGTTTTTGAGCTTTATATCAATAAACCAACATCTGCTACCAATTGTTGACTTTGCTTAGTATTATTAATGAAACTGATTCCAATAATTATTAATTAAACATTATATTTATTGATTAATAAGAGAGAGAGATATAATATAAAAGGGAAACTTATATTGAAACAAAGGAACTCTTTTTTCTTGTTTTTTAGCGCCTATTTTACCCGTGAGCTTACACACACTCTGTGGTAACAAATAATTAAAATATGTACAACACTTTTTAACCTGAATTTTATTTTTCCTTTTTCAAAGTCTTCATTGGTGGCTTCCACCGTGGGAAAGACTCCGCCACCGGTGTACTGAGAGAATTCTTTATATAACTATCTCCACCATACGAAGGTCCATTTCCAGTGGTATCAAGATCTTCGAAGACATTTACAGTTAAAATCAATAACCAAGACAAAGTCATTTCTGTCAACAGACTAAAGCCTGCATTCATAGAAAACTTACAATTTAATATTTGAATTGAATGGTTATTAAACAAATTAAAACTTATAATGAAAATATGAAAAGTTAATATTTGGGAGCCGCTACATAACAAATGAAAACATTAAGACGGGAATATTTCTTTTCACAAACAAATCAAACTTCTACTGTCCTTACTGCGATGAAAAAATATTGGGAGGGCTTGGCATATCAGTGGTGAGTGGTTCTTTCTCACAGAGTAGATGTGATTGGCTGGCGTTTCCCACCTCAAGACCAAGATGGTACTTGTAAATGGTAGCCTTTGACACTGCTGTGGTCTTCATTGCCTCGGGATAGAGGCTAACGCCGAAGAGCCAGGCTTACAGATACAGGGGCAGTTCGCAAGAGAGAAAAAGTTATAGTTCGTCATCAAAACTCCTTTTTAGTTGTTACGAATATTTTCTATTTTATTCAAAAGATAGAGCCACATAATAAGATACAAGCATCTCAGTTTCTATATAAATATTAAAATATAAAATAACGTTTTAACTATTTTCACAACAACGTTCATTTCCTCAACAAAAAACAAACAAACAAACAAACTCGAAACTTTTATTAGTAAAAAAAAAAAAGCAAACGATGTTATCGAGACTGCAGGTTCTAACTTAGAGAAGCCATTTTGAGTTATTTCTGAAATTTGGCCTCACGATCACTGTGGAAAATTACGTCTAGCAGCTGTCTGGAGCTCTTTTTCTGGACCCATGTAATTAGGGCTAACCTTAATTTCCCGCTGTGTGGCGCTGGGATCTTTTAGCTGGTAGCTATATCCATGACAGACACTCTACCTTATTATAGTTGCTATAATATCATTTAACTCTGTTGTTATATTGTAGTGTAGAAATCAAGCCTTGGAATGTCTTAAGATGTAAAAGTATTTATTGATGACGTCAGTGCGACCAGTCGACAATTATCAAACAACAACAACTATCTACAGCTAGAGAATATTGAGCAAGCAAGCTAGGTAACTAAATAATGATTTAGAAAATGTAAAAAATTTTAAATCTGTCTCCAAATATTTTCATTGAATAATTAAATTATATCTGTCTCCAAATATTTTCATTGAATAATCAAATTAAATAATAAATTATTTCTTCGCCACAATCTAATAGTTATGGTGATGGTGGTGTTTCTTATCTCCATGGTTAAACCAATTCCTGAAGTCCATTCCTCTCCAATGCCATGCCATGTTCACTCCTCTCCAATTTTGCCATGGTAGTTATAGGCCTGGAAAATAGGCGATCTTTATTTTTATAGACCAATTTCCTTCCGGAAAATCCTCAATCTATATCAATAATATTGCCACGTGGAAAATCAGGGAAGACCAACTTCGGGATGAGACAACAATTTATTTCAGGCAAGAACAAACTAAGAATGATAAACAAAATATAAGAAAAGAGGGAAGTTTACAGAGTAGCAAATTATAAACGTTAAAAATGATCCTCGGTTAATAAAATAATACATACTTTGCGACAATATATATAAAAGTCTTCATTGGTGGCGCCCACCGCGAGAAAGACTCCGCCACCGATGGACTGCGAGAGTTCTTTCCCACAGAGTGGGCAGGTCGATGTGATGGCTGGTATTACCCAACTCAAGACCAAGATGGTACTTGTAGATGGTAGCCTTCGCCACTGTTGTCAGTAGAAGAATTCATTGGAGTATTTATATGTGTTTCCTGTTGATGGGACATCAGATGTAGGTAGGAATACGACTTTGCCTTTTTGCTTGTTAATAGTTATAATCAGTCCAATAACAAACCAAAATCTTTTATCAAGAAATTTCCGTTTATATACAAGTAGACTTTTAGACTTGTCCAGGAGTTCAAAGAAACAAAACAAATTTAAGACATCTCCTTATCGTGAAAATGAAAGTTACTGATGGCTGGCACCATCAATCGGAATAAATATCAACTATTCGTTGATTTTTAATTATTCCAGAATTGGGGCCAAATACCCATTCTTGATTAATTAAAAAATCAACGAATAGTTGATAATATTCCGATAGATGACGCTAGTCATCAGCAATTTTCAGTTTTACGATAAGGAGATGTATTTATCTTAATTTATTCACCTTATCCCAGTACAATTTCACATTTGTACTATTTTTTTCACAAACAAAACAATGGCAGAAGTATCGACAAATAAATGGGTAACGAGCTTTTCACAATCTTGATGGTGAGACAATCATCATCAAAGTCTTCTTCTTTCTTATCTCCACTCAATCATATTAGGGTATCAAGCTAGAAAAGCTTGAGATTTGACAACCATCATGATTGGGTGAAGTAGAATGCCTTTGTCATTAAGACTGGGAGCACTACTCAGTAGCAGGCCGACTTAGCTCCAAAAGAAATGGCCGCCTCTGACATGAGGAACAGACGCCATGTGCAGCCGCTCCTAACATGGAATACAAACACTGCTCATCCTGTATCCCTGGATTAGGAGCCCTTACAGGGTACTATCAGCATGGCCAGCGGAGCCCAGGTTTTTTAGTGAGCTTGTTACTGCTCCCCCTCCTCCTTTTTCATCCGGGCTTGGGACCGGCAAGGGCGGAGTTCCTTCAAAGGAATATTTATGAACGAAAGAGGAAGCTTTTTATTCAAAAATATTGAAAACAAACACATATTCCTCAATAAATTCAATAAAGCATCCAGAAATAAGTTTCTTGTATAATTTTATTTTTCTAGATTTCGGGCTAACATGTTCCACTAGATGGCGCTCTGCCATCTAAAAAGCACACGTGCTCGTGGTCAGGATATGCCTTCTTTATTTTTAATATCAACACCTGACCCACTTATCTTTTATTTTTTTCTTTTGTTTTTTCATGTGTTGAGCGTCTTTACGCAAATTTGGCCTTAAATACTCATTTCTTGATTTTTCGGGAAGCCATTGGGATCAAAAATCTTTTTGGTCGCAGTGGTCACAGCCTTCTCCACGCTGACGAGCGCCAACAGCGCGAAACGCGTTCGTGGATGGCTTTTCTTGATATATCAAGAAATTGGGTTGGCCAAATATCTCGGAGCAAGCTAAATAAACGTTTAGTTTATTTTTGCTCCACTAGATGGCGCTCTGCCATCTAAAAATCATATGTGCTCGTGGTCAGGAGATGCCTTCTTTATTTTCAATATTTATACGATATTTATACGACAAAATACGATATTTATAAATTTTTCATCAATGTAGATTTTAATTGTACCCCCTCCCCCACTAACTCTTAAAATTGTAACGTCGTTCTTTATGACTTAATAAAAATCGATTTTGTTGTTAATATTTATATATATATGGAAATTTTGCCGGGAGAATATTGATCTAAAGAGACTTTCAGTTTGCCAAAGCTGGTGTTGTGGCTTTGTCACCGACCCGAGGCCGCTAGTTGCGGCGACGGTCAATAGATGGCGTCTAGTTTTGACGTCTATTTTGACGGGAGAGGCGACCTTTGTCTCTTTAGATTTATATATATATATATGCTAGAATTTATTTTACATACGACACAATATACGACGAGAAGTTTTCAACTATACATAACGAACGTTATAAACCAAGGCTATACACATGTAATAGAGTCATATATACGATTTAAAATATGTAAATAAAAGAATCTCAAAATCAAAGACTTTTATTTCAATAAGTTTTATCCATGAGTGTATATGCAAGGTATATCAACAGTACAATTGTTTAAAGGTACTAGAGATTTTCTTAACCAAAACAAAGTCGGTGGATGAGAGGGTAACACCCTCGATTCCCGACAATCATGAACCGGGATTGAATACCGCGTTTAATTTTGTTTAATATGCGAATAACCTTCACATATTATTCACTGTTTCAATTATCATGAACTAGGTTGCTCTTGTTGAGCGGTACCTATTAATGTGATTTTGAACCAGAGTTTTTCTTTCGTCGTTTTAGCAGTATTTGGTTTAGTGTTAACCCATTGTAGAAGAAGTCGTATTCTCTGTTTACCAATGCCGAGTACTTCTGTTCTAAACTGTATGCAACCGCTGCAGAACTTCGGAATTTAGATCGGCTTTGGTGATTCGACCGTTTGGGATAAACTCGTAGATTGTTTCAATTATTGAAAAACTCTCGGTCCAATCTCTGTAAAAGCTGTGTATAATTTGTGTACCATTATAAATTTCAACAGATGAATAACAAAGCATTTGGCCTGAAAACAGAACAACAACTTCATCAAACTAAACCCCTGTTTTATCAAATTTGAGCAATTTTCTCAAAATTCTCCCGAAACAGGTGAAGACAATGTGTTCACTTGAGTACTGATGAAGTCTAAAAATTGAAACTATGGTATACAGGTTAGTTATTTATGAAAATCAAATAAGGTGTGATGACCTATTCACTAAGGCTAATACCACTTGGACGCTAACACCTTTATATGATAAAGAGCCATGACGTCCACGTGAGAACCACCCTACAGAACGACTGCTACAGAGCCCTGACATCCACAGAAGAACCGCCCTACAGAACGACTGGTACAGAGCCCTGACATCCACAGAAGAACCGCCCTACAGAACGACTGCTACAGAGCCCTGACATCCACAGAAGAACCTCCCTACAGAACGACTGCTACAGAGCCCTGACATCCACAGAAGAACCGCCCTACAGAACGATTGCTACAGAGCCCTGACGTCCACAGAAGAACCGCCCTGCAGAACGACTGCTACAGAGCCATGACATCTACAGAAGAACCACCCTACAGAACGACTGCTACAGAGCCCTGACATCTACAGAAGAACCGCCCTACAGAACGACTTCAACAGAACCCTGACGTCCACAGAAGAACCGCCCTACAGAACGATTGCTACAGAGCCCTGACGTCCACAGAAGAACCGCCCTACAGAACGACTGCTACAGAGCCCTGACATCTACAGAAGAACCACCCTACAGAACGACTGCTACAGAGCCCTGACATCTACAGAAGAACCTCCTTACAGAACGACTGCTACAGAGCCCTGACATCCATAGAAGAACCGCCCTACAGAACGACTGCTACAGATCCCTGACATCCACAGAAGAACCGCCCTACAGAACGACTGTTGCAGAGCCCTGACGTCCACGTAAGAACCGCCCTACAGAACGACTGCTACAGATCCCTGACATCCACAGAAGAACCGCCCTACAGAACGACTGTTGCAGAGCCCTGACGTCCACGTAAGAACCGCCCTACAGAACGACTGCTACAGAGCCCTGACATCCATAGAAGAACCGCCCTACAGAACGACTGCTACAGAGCCCTGACATCCACAGAAGAACCGCCCTACAGAACGACTGCTACAGAACCCTGACATCCACAGAAGAACCGCCCTACAGAACGACTGCTACAGAGCCCTGACATCCATAGAATAACCGCCCTACAGAACGACTGCTACAGAGCCCTGACATCCACAGAAGAACCGCCCTACAGAACGACTGCTACAGAACCCTGAACCCTGACATCCACAGAAGAACCATCCTACAGAACGACCTCTGCAGAGACCTGACATCCACAGAAGAACCGCCCTACAGAACGACTGCTACAAAGCCCTGACATCCACAGAAGAACCGCCCTACAGAACGACTGCTACAGATCCCTTGACATCCACAGAAGAACCACCCTACAGAACCCTGACATTCACAGAAGAACCACCCTACAGAACCCTGCCATTCACAGAAGAACCACCCTACATAACCCTGACATTCACAGAAGAACCACCCTACAGAACCCTGACATCCACAGAAGAACCGCCCTACAGAACGACTGCTGCAGAGACCTGACATCCACAGAAGAACCGCCCTACAGAACGACTGCTGCAGAACCCTGACATCCACAGAAGAACCACCCTACAGAACGACTGTTGCAGAACCCTGACATTCACAAAAGAACCACCCTACAGAACCCTGCCATTCACAGAAGAACCACCCTACATAACCCTGACATTCACAGAAGAACCACCCTACAGAACCCTGACATCCACAGAAGAACCGCCCTACAGAACGACTGCTGCAGAGACCTGACATCCACAGAAGAACCGCCCTACAGAACGACTGCTGCAGAACCCTGACATCCACAGAAGAACCACCCTACAGAACGACTGTTGCAGAACCCTGACATTCACAAAAGAACCACCCTACAGAACCCTGACATCCACACAAGAACCACCCCTTTGAACTACCACATAACCTATAGATAGACCGTCTTGGAAAGAAAAGCAAATATTCACATAACTCTAAACTTATTCACCACGTTAATAGGAACAAACACACAGCTCGTTGTTCATAAAAGATAATCTTATCACCATACACACTGAGGATTCATAAAAGTTGATGTCAAATATTGTTTTAAAGATATTTTTAGCTTCACACAAAATTTGATATAATGGACGGGGGACAGACACTCCGTCGTAACTCTGCAGTTGACCCAGAAAGCTCAAATTGCTGGCAAGTTATATAGGTCTCTCTCTCTTGAACCCCCTCTGTCACATTGGCCTCATTTCGAATCGTCAAAACTACACCTTTCATCCCATACCAGAAACAGCTTGCAATTGTCACAAATCGAGTATCAATTTAGTTTTTGAATTAAAAGACATTTCGAACTGCAAATATTTTTATTATACGTTATCTTTGTAAGTCTTGTAATCTATTTGTAACTCTATGTAAATATTTCTATAAAACGACATTTGAAATACTATTCCGCATGTGTTTCTTTTCAACGAAAATTCAAAATATATTTCAAGGAGAAATAACGATTATTTATAACCTTTTGGATGAGGTATGAAAGGGTGAATTATGAAGAGTAATGATAAACGGAAAAATAAAAGTGTCCAGGGATGGGAATCGAACCCACAGTTTTCCGCTTACCGGGGTGATGCCATGTCCACTAGGCTACCCTGGACATATTAAAGCATTTATCAATGCGTTAACAATATTCTATATACGTATATTCTTTTTATTACCTCGACGTTTCGCGACAAAATTCTTTTGTTCTCGTCAGGAACAAGATGCATTATAAAAATTTAAAAAATTGGCAATACGTTAAAATTATTCATTTTCTATAATATTTTTTAACGCCTTTTGCCAAATGCTTTAGTTTTTATTTGTTCTTGACGAGGACAAAAGAATTTTGTCGAAATGTCGAGATAATTCAAGATAAAATGCGTTCAAATTCTTCCTAATTTTGTGGAAAGCAAATTGATAAATAATTTCATCATTACTTAGAGAAAGACCTTTTCACGCTGAAGGAGACTTTAAATTTCTATCTATATATCTGAAGTGTTGAGAAGGCGTTCCATATATGATTTTGGTTGTTTCTATTTCCTTTCCTATATTATTGAATGTTTGTTTATTTCATCAATTCATTCCATAGCCCATAAACAACTTTATTTTTAGTGCGCATAGACTCTTCTGTTCATAATACAAAGAAACCTTCTCCCATTGTCCAAAAGATCTCCATTCACAGTAGAGAGCGATAGCTCTCAGAAAGAAAACCAGGGGGAAAACATCTCCAGGCCAATTGAAAAGGAAACAATGGAGACGTAAATGATTGACTTTGGATCTACCCAGATTTGATAATCGCCGAAGAGATCTGCAGCGCCGATGCAGAAATCCATATCATACCAGCTGGGCGTCACACCAGCCGCTTCGATGTATCGAATAGAAAACATCTGGAAAATCCTTCAGAACAAAGTTTGGAAGATTTGATAAAAATCTCTCAACCGCGAAAGATTGGGGCAAGAAAAAAATAAGAAAAGAATTTACGGTACTTACTTCAGATCTGCACAATTTTCCAGGAGCTAAGGGAACACATTGAGCCAACAAAGTCGGAATAAGCTGGATACGACAAAAGCGAGATTGGCAAAACCAAAGTGATTCAATCCGAAACTTACGATGGCCAAGGTTATCATATTATTGGTGCTTAGAAGATTGATGTAATGGAAATCAGGATGATCAAGACAGAAGGCAATATTGCATCGAATAACATAAAGATGAAGAAACCAGGAATTTCAAGACCAATATTACATCGAATATTAATCAAGATGAAGAGGTATAAACCAAGAATTTCAAGTGTTACATCGACTAGGAATCAAGATCAAGAAAAATAAACTAGGATGATCAAGGCCAATGCTACATCGACTAGTATTCAAGATTAGAAAAGGAAGAAACCAGGAAAGTTAAGTCAAAAGGCAATGTAACATTAACTATCAATCAAGGTCAAGAGGAAGAAACCATGATAATAAAGAAAGAAGGGAATATTACATCGAACAACAATCAAGAGAAAGAAACTAGGATGATCAAGATCAAGGAATCAAGATAATGAGGAATCAAGATAATAAAGACAGAAGGGACTGTCACATCTACTAGCAATCAAAATCATGAGGAAGAAACAAAGATAATCAAGACAGAATCCAATATTAAAGGCAGATCTCCTTGCGGAGAACAAGCCACTCAACCTACACCGACTCACTGATAATGACTACGTTATCTGAACCGGCCGATTTCTTCAGTTCAGGCTCGTGGACAGGTCGTACAGACGTTGACCACAATCACTGCCGGGACTCAGGCTGCGCGCTTCGTGTCCGTCGCTCAGGTATGATAAACATTCAGGATGAGGGTGGAAACATCTTCGAGAGGGCAGAGTGGCGCATCGCGAGGTTCTTTAGATCTTACAAGAATGTTTTTCTTAGGCGCCTAACACCACCGATGGGTTCCGACGCGGGAGCACGGCCACCATCCTCTTGGAAGACAGCGACCTTCTTCACGACTGCAAGGTCTCTGCGGAAGAGATCTCCACCGCCATCCACCGTTCAAACGATCAACTTGGTGGGGTACTTGCCTTGAAAATGGATAACGAATTTCGATGAGTTTTTGTGTTTGAGCTCTCAAACATATCGGCGAGAAATTCTCTGCCTCGTCGCCAAGACGCCCGATTGTCCAGTTCTCAATGGAATCCGGCCTATTTTCTCACCAACAGCAAACTATCGGATTATCAGCAGCGTCCCTTGTGAGACTGAGACTTCATATTCTTCGCCTAGTACCGGAATGTTAGACATAGCGCTATTCCCGAGAGATGCTCCTTCTGGAATATTGCACGCGTGTCTGACGAGGGAAACCGAGAACTTCAGTCAAGTGTGTCGAAGCAGATTCAAGGATGAGAGCAAGCGGTGTTATGTTTCTTGAGTCTGTGACAACCTCGTCAGACACGCGTGCAATGTTTCAAAAGGAGAATATCCCGGGAATTGTGCTATGTCTAGTTCTTCGGTACCAGGCGAGTAAGATGAGGTTGCAGTCTCTCAATGGACACTGCTCCGGTAGTCTGATGCTGGTGAAGAAATAAGCCGGAATCCATTGAGAAGCTGACAGCCGCGCGTATATATATGCTGTCGCCTACTTTCATCAGGTGGTCCTTCCTTCCTTACCCTGGAATAGACGCCGCACTCCGAGTCAAGGTATACCGCACCCGTTCTTCTCACCTGCTCAACGGGGTCAGGCAAGGTTGCACCGCCAGGGCCTCCTTCTTCAGTCTTGCCACGGGTCCCCTCTTACGTCGCCTGGAACAGCTACTAGGTCACGGGAATGCCATGGAGTACAACCCTGACATCTTTCTGCTCAACTGAAGAGAGAATTCGTCATACCAGTCTTCGACGAATTGTGTCGTGTGACAGGGATCCAGCTGAACTTCGGCAAGAGCGATAGTCTGATGGGGTGCATGGCTCAACCGCAGCGACGCTCCATTGGAAATCTTCTAGTTATCATCTCAACTGAAAGTACTGAGTTGTCTTGTGACACATATAACAGGATAAGGAACTTTGGTCTAGGTGAGCCATACAAGAGAGATATTAGAGAAGGCAATTGCGAAGTGGTCCCCGTTTGTTCACGGCCTCTTCTTCGTCGAGCGGGCGAAAGAACAAATTCTTTGGTGCTTTCCTCTGTGGTATACCATATTAAAGGATATATGTCCACCAACTCTGCTATCTCCAAGATCCAAGCCGGCCTGGTACATTTCTTCTGTGGACCTCAACACACCGCCTGGCTGCCGGGTGGCGTTTTGGTGCGTCCTGACTCCGCAGGTGGCTTCGGCCTTGACGACGCCAGCACGCAGATGAGACTGGCATGTTGCAAAGGAGCTGAAGCTGCACTGAATGGAAGCCTTAATAGTCTTCTACCTCCATCTGGAACGTGGCTCCCAACTTGTCATCGTATGCTGCTAAAGATCTAGGAAGCCGCCTCGAAGATCTTGGCGCTAGATCATCAAACACTGATGCGATATCAACCCCGAGGTCTTTTTGTTAACTGTTGGTTCCTTTGATCTCCCCATCTCTTAGCGACCGCGCCCTGGACAGGTACACGGGTTGGGAACTTCGCAGGCCATGTAGCACCCGTCTCTTGTCCAACGTGCCCTTGCTGACGTTGCCAGCTTCTGCCGCAGACGGTATATCGGGGTTAAGACAATAAATATGAAATATATTACAGTGACCTTTATAGAAGACACACGAGATAACCAAGTATGAACAAAATTGACTCTGTCTCCTTCAAAAAAAAAAAAGAAAAAGAGAAATGACCGGCGATATCAAAGACTTTCCACTTCCTTAGGTTTTGTCCATGAGTATATCTCAAACTTCCATTCAACGAATGTATCTATGTACCAAAAGGGACACCTCTCCCGTTAAAATGCATTACATATGTAATGTAAGTATGCAATGTAGGTATGTAATGTAAGTATGTAATGTATGTATATATATTATGTATGTAATGTATGTATATAATGTAAGTATGTATTGTATGTAATGTATTTAGGTTTGTTATCTGGTAATGTATATATGTATTGCATATATGTAATGTATATAGGTAATGTATTGTATGTTATGTATATAATGTAAGTATGTAAAGGTACATCTTGTTTCTTCACCCAGTATTGAACGCAATGATGGTGATAAAATGTGTCATAACACCAGTTTTGGCAAATTCAAACAAAACCAACATGTATGACATCGTATCTTTCTTAACCTCCACAACGTCCTTTACACAGGTCATGAATCAAAATACATTGTGTTAAGGCATATTTAACGGAGTAGTGACTTTTTTAGTGCACAAATACCACCCTCACTCAACTTCATATTTCTCTATTTATTATTTTTTTTAATGAATCTCCGAATATCATTGTATTTAAAATATTCTTATATATCGATTGAATTCCTAGATATCTTTTTTTGTACATCCAATCATTTCATAAAATATATATGTTATATTAAAATATTATTTTATTTAAAATTATTTCATTGATTCAAATACTCTGTTAAATCGACCGCCAGAGGTCACGCTTCCCCAATAAAAGCTCATTGTTGTTGTTTCCCGATGGCCTCCAAGTGTGCCAACTGCTGCTCCAAGGGCCTTCCTGACAAGCACGAGGCGAGAGCCTCAAGCTGCCCCATCATGAAGTCTAGGGCCCTCAAGTTCTAGGCTTCAAGGACCTTCTGCTTCCAATTCCACCTACCACTTCTAATGGATTCCTGGCCTATTCAAGGCTCCTGCCTCACTGCATCCTGGCGCTGTTCCCCTGCTTGCCCAACGTTTCCACCACCCCTGCGAGACATCTCCTGCCGCCAGATCCTAGGGTCCCTTGCCACCTGACATCGCGTTTGGGCTCAAAAATCATAACTTTTGGTTAGTTGCCCGTAAAACCATATTCACGTTTCCCGATGGCCGGCTCAAACCTTTTGTACATTATGTAAATAAGTTTTCCTTTTTTTTTATTCTTAGGCCTTAAGCCAGGCAGTACTTTTATCAAATTATGTTTTTTTTTTAAATATATTCCTTTAGCTTAATTAAAGCAATTACTGATCAAAACTATTTTTATAATTATACTTTCAAGATTTTAACCACGACTGCATTACCATAGCTTAATCCTCAAGATAATAAAAAATCACCAGAAAATCTCATTTTTTATAACATATATAATACAGTTAAACCTGTATATAGCGCCCCTCTTGGGACTCACCAAAATAGGGTGCTATAGAGAGGGGGTGCTATAGACAGGTCATTTTTAATGTAAAATGTTTACATTTTAATGTTTAAAATCGGGCTCTATAGAGAGGAAGGCGCTATTTAGAGGGGGCGCTATAGAGAGTTTAACTGTATATATAATCATATATTTTTTAAATAAATAAAGGAATCTATAAATAAATCTTTAAATAAAAAGACATATATTGGATCAAAATATTATTTATTTTACCAATATTTCAGTTGGCTGAACGCCAACTTTTATCAAGGTATTATAACATATTAATGTGTGTCAACAACAACACATAACGTCAATAGAATTAAGTTTCAAAAATATTTTTGCTTATATATATTCAATGGGGAGAAATTATATATATCAATTTTTGTCTCCCCATTGAATATGAGCAAAAAATTTAAAAACTTAATTATATTGACGTTATGTGGCGCTAAGTTTGTTGTTGACACACATTAAATATGTTATTATACCTTGATATAAAGGTTGGCGTTCAGCCAACTGAAATATTGGTAAAATAAATTATATTTTGATCCAATGTATGCCTTTTTAATTAAATAATCATATGTACATATATGAAAAAACGAAAGAAAAAAAGATAAAAAGATCAGGTGTTGAAATTAATATTAAAAATGGCATATCCTGACCATGAGCACATGTGCTTTACAGAAGGCAGAGCGCCATCTGGTGGAACAGAAATCAACTAAACATTGATTTAGCCTGTTCCCTGATATTTGGCCAACCCAATTTCTTGATAAATCACGCTGACGAGCGCCAAAAGCGCGAAACGCGTTCGTGGATGGCTGTTCTTGATTTATCAAGAAATTGGGTTGAGCAAATATCAGGGAACAGGTTAAATCAATGTTTAGTTGATTTCTGTTCCACTAGATGGCGCTCTGCCTTCTGTAAAGCACATATGCTCCTGGTCAGGATATGCCATTTTTAATATATACATATATATTTTCTGAAATACATTACATAATTTATAATGATAGTTTTTTTACGAAGAGAGCAATGTATTTTCAACGTATGCAACTCACCTGGTTTCCCAGTACATATTTACATATTTTCAGCCAGAATTATTCGCTTCCTGAGCTAAGAAAACAGAGTATTTGAAATATATATTTACGTCATGGTTATCCTTGCGATGCTCTCATCAAGTAAATAAAATGTGTAAGGCATATTCCGATGAGGTTGAATGTCTATTTTCTTTAGAAATATTTTTAGAAACTGCGATCTTAAAAAAATGTCACCAATAAATCACCGTCTAGGAATCTCTGAAGATGCTTATGTCTAGACCAGGGGTCGGAAACCTGCGGTTCGCAAGCCACATGTGACTCTTTGGATGTAAAGCTGAGGGTAGTACTCGCAACAATAAAAACTTTATTAATTTCGCTTTTGCCGGTTCCAAGCCCGGATAAAAAGGGAGGAGGGGGAACAGTAACAAGCTCGGTAAAAAACCTGGGCTCAGCTGGCCCGGCTGATAGTACCCTGTAAGGGCTCCTAATCCAGGGATACAGGATGAGCAGCGTTTGTACTCCATGTTAGGAGCAGCTGCACATGACGTCTGTTCCTCATGTCAGAGGCGGCCATTTTTTTTTGGAGCTAAGTCGGCCTGCCACTAAGTAGTACTCCCAGTCTTAATGACAAAGGCAGACGCATTCTACTTCACCCAATCATGATGCTTGATACTCTAATATGATTGAGTGAAGATAAGAAAGAGAAAACTTTATTTATGCGAGTACTATTTATTGTTGGTAAGGAAAAAAATTGTGGCTCTTTAAAAATTTTGAAGTTTTGTAAATTGTAAGTTTTGACTCTTCTTACTCAAAAAAGTTTGCCGATCCCTGGTCTAGGGTGTTTATTATCCCCTTATATTGTTTGTGGATTTTGTGTATTTCAGTAATGGGAATGCCTCAGTGATCTCAAGAGGCTGATTAGGGGGTCGGTGGAAGGATGGTCTAAACCGTTGGTTTTCGACCGCTACGACCCGGGTTCGATTCCCACATTGAGCACTTTTTTTTTCTGATTAAAAAAAATATGCTCCAATGGCTCCCGATTCTTTCAAAAGTCCAACCCCACCAGCGAGTGCAAGTAACCAAACGGGGCTCTGGAACATTTGTAAGTGCAAAGTCGAATTGCTTTTCACATGTGTAGACATGTGGTGCACTTACAGTAAAAGCAGTCGCCTACTTCTACACACCATGATTATCATGGCCTGTACCACGTGTACTAGGGATAAGAAGAAAAAAAATAGGCTGATTTGTCTGTGAAAGATAGTTAGCAGAATGGGTGGTTGGAGTAGTTTTGGATTCGGTCTCTTCGGCTGAGGCTAGAATCTTGACCGATGAAGTTGCCCCAGCAATGATTGAGCAGGGCGCTGATGGTAGCGACAATGGACTGGTTCTCGACGCCAGAGCAGAAGGCTGAAAGGTTGAAGTCTCCTGAGGATGGACAGAACAGTTCGTTCGGACGAGGACGAGGCAGGGCTGGAAGGTATCAAGGGTATCTGCTTGATGGGTAGAGGTAGCTCCGCGGCTGGTTTAGGGAAGGCGGAGTTGTTGGAGGGCATGGGCTTAGAAAAGGGAGGTTTCGACACTGGGCCCTGCCGGGAGTCCTGATGATAGGCCGGCATTCCCCATTCGTCCCAAGGAGCTGGTGGCTCACCGATGTCCATGACGGTTGATTCACCCTTCGAGACAATCACTAGATTTACTGGTGGAGTTTCAATCCGTCATTTAGCCTGTTGCCGGTGGTCTCGCTACTACCTCATGTATCAGGGAGACAACTCTGCAGAATTGCTGCAGCCTTCATCCCTTATATAATTCGGGAGGTTCCCAAATACTATTTTCTCCGCGCGTTTACCTATAGAGGAACATTTTGGGGAGGGTGTTTCCGGTGATGATCCCCCCTTTTCCGACCGCGCCTTTTCCCAGCATTTCCTCCAGTGCTATACTGTACCGGGCTAAAGTCAGCTCGCACAAGTATTCAATGTAACAACATTGGTCCATAACGCTGACCTGGCCTTGCTCAGAGCTTGCCGCTGTCGGCTGTTTTTCCGCTGTGTCACAGCGTCTCTTGTCATCCTTTTTGACGGTTGAATTGGCCATGCTGCGATGTTGTCAGCCTTTGGGACCTTAGCTGGATTGCCTTCGGTCCCCGGCCCTTTCTCTTAGCGCCTTTTGGGAACCTTCAGAATTATACATCATTTTCGAAGCTTCAACGCAATCAACCTAATTTGCATGGCTGATGCTAGCATCCAATGCTAGGTCCAAGCTGACTTGAAGGTTGGAAGCCTCAACGCATACTCAGCTTGGAAGCCTAAACGTATATTCCTGGCTGGTGGAGAACGGAGCCTGGATGGCTTAATTGACATCGGGATCCTGGTTGCTTTTCCATCGTTGTCATCTGTTAGAACTGCAGGATGAAGATTCTCACATACTAGAGCCAAACCACCAAGTTGTGCATTCCCCTGCCATTCTAAATCTGACCTTCGTCGGCGCCTGCATGATCCCACCCACACTCTCACGGTGGGGCTTGGCGTTCGTATCCGCGATCTAGACAGCTCTTCCCCGCCATTCATCGCTGTCCAACGTCCTTGATGACGACGTAATTCTTGAAGCGTTTTTCAACGTCTCGTGTCAGATAGTGCGAATACCAGTAGTGGAAGAAGTCCTGCTGCTATCAAGGACGGCCACTCATGCTGGAGCATCCTCTCTTTACTAGTGTCCCTACCTTTAGTCGACTATCTGCCCACCACAGCCTATCAGCCATCCATTTATGATTCTTCGAGGGTCTTGTATCGACCTAGCTCTCTAGCTGATCCTGCCTCATTCGGAACCCGACGTCGGGACAATTTATCTGCATCGGCACTAGTGACATATCGCGCTGCGCGTGTGCATATGCCCAGAAACGGAGTAGTCATTCCACGGCTTCCTCCAAGGACCTGTCCTGGTACTCGCTCCTAGCATTCTCGGTCAACAGCCGCTGGTAGAATGATCCAAGGGCAGCTGCGTCCCCATGGACACTCCTTGTCGTCCAGGCGATTCTCCGCCAAACTCTGCAGCGCTGGCAGAGGCGCCATATTCATTGTACATAAGTATCATGCATATATATATATTAAAAATAAAAATGACATATCCTGACCAGGAGCACATATGCTTTTCAGAAGGCAGAGCGCCATCTGGTGGAACAGAAATCAACTATTCATTGATTTAACCTGTTCCCTGATATTTGGCCAACCCAATCTCTTGATAAATCAAGAAAAGCCATCCACGAACGCGTTTATTTTTTTCTATTATTTTTTTCATATTTATAATTATATTTTTATAATAGTGCAGACTCTGCGCTTTTGCAAGTATTGACAAGATGTCAATAAAATTATCTTTATTGTCTAAAAATTGTCTAACGACATGTCGCTTGTCAACAGATACTGGTTCTGCAGTATCACCCGCGCTCTCATCCAAGAGGCTTCTCTATCATCGAACGGCCGTTGGACCTACAGTCCTGGATCGTCGCGATGGGCCTCGAGGACCACGCCATCACCATCTCTTAGTAAGGGCAAAGCACGTAGTTTACGTTATCTTCTTTGGCCGGGAGATACACCGTGAGGCATGCTGGCGATTCTCTGTCACCTTTTTTAAATCAGTATAGAATAGTAGCTTGTAAAATATTTTGTTAATATATAACTCTAGATAAAGGTGGGTTGGCCAAATATCAAGGAACAGACTAAATCAATGTTTAGTTGATTTCTGTTCCACTAGATGGCGCTCTGTCATCTAAAAAGCATATGTTCTCATAGTCAGGATATGCCTTCTTTATTTTTTAATATCAGCACCTGAACTTTTTATTCTTTTTTTTTTTCTATTATTTGTTCACATATCTAACTCTTATAACTGGCTTTTCTAGATTTAGCAAGAAATTGGGTTGCAAAATATCAGGGAATACGCTAAATCAATGTTTAGTTGATTTCTGTTCCACTAGATGGTGCTCTGCCATCTAAATATGTGCTCAGGGTTAGGATATGCCTTCTTTGTTTTTAATATCAACACCTTTTGTTTCTATTATTTGTTCACATATATATCTCTATGCTACTTTTATAATATACTTAAATATGCAGGGTTGGCCAATAAGTCCCGAACCCTTTTATTCTTTTATTAGAAATTAAAATGCAAACTGTTGATAATAGAATTTGGTAATTTTAATTATTTATTTAATATCGAGGGATGACATTTTCTGAATTAAACTTGGATGGAACCTGAACACACACATATGTTAATTAGACAAATACACACACACACAAAGCTTTATTAAGACCAGCGGTCTTATACAGATTCAACACAGGAAGAAATAATAGATGGAGCTCCTATACTCCAGGCAGCGCAGCACCCAACAACAGTCTCCTGGTTCGACGCATGTCCAATGGCCACACGTTCCTTTGTGCATACGTTAATTAGACAAATATTATAAATAATTTATTGGTTAACATTTTTTTAAATGGTATCATGACTTACGGGCCATCCTGTATAATTATGTGTGAACAGAGAAAGGAATGAACAGGGTCAATAATCTGTTTAAAAAAAATGACAATTTCTACAACATACATCACATACACACATTACAACAAACTATATTAAAAAATATAGATAATATTATAGCTCTAAAATAATGAACCGTTATAAATACGAGTATTAAATATATAAATAAATAAATACACAAGTATACAATATACACACACTTGTAGTATTAAAACTTTTTAAAAAATGATTACAGCGTTGGAATTAACGTGTAAAAAATTCCGAAATCAAAATTGTATTTTAAATATTTTATTACATCTTTGGCTATTTTTATTATCCTTTTATTTTTTAGAAAATATAATTTTGAATTTAGATGATAGTTTTTTTTATATATAGTAATTTTAAATGTCTTTGAACTTTTAAAACAATTTTTATTTTCAAATAGCGCTGAAATAATATTTTTTAAATTAGCATCAAAATTTTAAATTGTTTGTATAAAAGTAAAAGAGTAATAGAATATTTGAGAGGCATAAAATATATTCTACACTTTTAAAATATATTTTCAAAACCTATTGTATATAATTTACTTTCTTTAATAAATACCAATAATGTGAATTTTTCAAATACCTGACCTAATTGTTTTAAAATATTTTGAATAGCGCATTTTATATAAAACTACAAGAAAACAAAAATTATTTTTATCGCCTGTATTATAAGTTTTCTAACGATTCATAGATGAAATGGAACAAAGTCGATTTAATTAGCAGACAAAATTTTTAAATGCCTATTTCCCTTTAATATTTTAAATGTCTATAAACTAATATTATATAAAACAAAATCAATATTTTACATATCAATATAAAACTCAATAAAATTATTTAAATTAACATTTTATTAATATTTATAAAAAATATTGTTTTATATGTAAAGCAGACGATATACTATTTAAAAAGAAAAATTGAGATTATTGCGTGATCGAGTGAGAAAGGTGAAATGATGAAGGTAAGGCGCGATGTATTTTAACTTAATTCATAAATTTAATTCAGAGATAGAGATGGGGGCTATGCAAATGGCGTTGTTTGTGAAGTGTGCAGGTCGGCAGGGACCACGTGGGGTGGGATGCCCCAGGCATGGCTCGATGTAGGTCAGATCCGCGCCGAGCCTGAATTCCCCCCGACATGGAACACGCCACACCACCTCTCCAGGTACGTCTGCTTTTCTTTACAGCCAACCATCACATGTAAGGATATCACAGCCACACAACGCTCATCTCTTCATTATTAATCCTCATTCTATTTATATATAGACACATTTCAATTATTCTTTATTAAGATTCAATATTTTGCCCCTTTTTTTCGGCATATTTCAAGCCTTTTCAACGTAGTATTCTGACATAGAAACACATCTTAAATATGTTCGTTTTCTATCAAACGTTTGATTGTAGTAAATTTTAAGTTGTATAGTAGATACTAGTTGTCTCTAGGAGAAATGTAGGGTTTGACAGTGTGTGCTGTGGGTCAGGTGTTCTGCCACAGTTTTCCTGCCACTTTATATAACCTGAATTTTAGACCAGCCGACCAATTTGCCCTGTCTACCTTACCTCGTCTGCTCGTTTAATTCGGCTTCACTTTGACATCTCGCCACACTGTACTATTCTACGATTTTGCATTTTAAATATACCTTTTCTTCCATTTCATATATCTTACGTTATTTTACGTTATTTTAAAGTTTACTAAATCCATTTATTTAATAGAATATTTTAACATTTTCTAATAGAAATTTGACCAGAATGATAAAAGGTATCGTATTCTTATCAAAAATGAATATAAATATTTGAAGATATTTAACATGAAACTTTAAATTGTTCAACATAAACTGATAAAAATATCATATAAAGAGATAATATAATTTAAAATTTATTTTTCGATTTCTATCTAGTATTTTCATTATTTTTAAGTATCTATATAAAATATAAGATTAATATGCGATATTTCTTATACAAATAAGAATTTTTAAACAAATAAGATCATAAACGAGTTTAAAAAGGACTTAATAAGTATATATAAAGGTATTTAGTCATATAATTTGGCATGTAACTTTTTTCTATAATATAACTTTTTCTCTTTTTAAAAGAAATCAAAGTTTATATAATAATGTATTTATTGACGTAAACAGAACTTTTTTTGTTGTTTTTATTAATAATATACTAATTTCTTAAATATAAAAAAATAAGGCGTTATAATTTTTCGTAAAAATAAAACATTTTACATAATAAGTATTTTATTAAATAACTTTTTGGGAAAGGTTTTATAGCTTTTATATAATACTAATTTTGATACGTAAATAGAAATTTCAAAAGCTTAAGGATATTTCTATATATATATATTGTTATGATTATAAATTTTGATCAAAACACACTTTTTTCTCTTCTTTATTACTTTTTAAATATCTATATATAAATATAAATTTTTACGGAAGAATATTTTGATTTATAAAATATTTTTTTTAGAGATAGATTAATATTCTTCTAACAAAATTTTAATCTTTATTTTGACCATAGAAACGGCTCAACCATTTTTTGTCCGCTATAAAGCCTTTTTAGAAAATTCTTGGGATTCCATGAATCTTTATGGATTCTATGAAATCAAAGACCATGCCATGGACTTAAGTCCGAAACCATGAGTTAGACGTTCTGAATTTACCAAAACTGATATTGTGACACACTTTTTACCGTTCTTGAAATTAGCAGAAACAGTCAATATATGATTCATATGGCGGTTGCATCTATTTTGACGGGAGAAGTGACCTTTCCTTTTATAGATCAATATCCCCCAGTCAAAATTGCCTTTCGATATATATAAGTACTTGTATACTTAAGGGAGGTTGTACCTTTTAGCATGTATATATATTTATTAGATAGTAAAAATACATATATTGGATTGAATAAAAGATTTATTTGCCAATATTTCGGCTGGCTGAACGCCAACCTTTATCGAGGCATTACATTTTTGTATACAAACACTCAGCGCCGCATAATGTGCACACTAGTGAACACGAGTTTGTTTATACAAACATGTAATACCTTGATAAAGGTTGGCGTTCAGCCAACCGAAATATTAGCGAATAAATCTTTTATTCAATCCAATATATACCATTTTACTATCAAATGATTTAAGTATGGATTGCTCTATTTTCAGAAGAATATATATACCAGGGTATATATATATATATAAATTTATTATATATTTTCTTTTCTTTAGTGTGTGTATATTATAATATTCAGAAAGATATTTCCTGAAGTTTACTGATGGGTTACGCCATCTATCGGAATAAATATCAACTAAACGTTTATTTATTTTAAAAGAACGTTATGAAAACGGTGAAATTTAAGCCAGTAGCAGTTAGAAGCGGATGCTTATGGGGGTAATAAAGTTGACAAAACTGTAGAAATGTTATTGAGATGGCATATAGCATGTATATTATTATAATAATATCTTTTAACGAAAGTTTTGCTAGAGTAATTGCTTTCGCGGACGATGTGACATTTGTGGTATGGAGTTCAAACATCTACGATCTTCAGTTTAATATTACCAAATGTTTAATAAAAATCAAAGCATGGTGTGAAAAGGTAAAACTTTCACTAAGTCCAAACAAAACAGGTATACTCTATCTACATAACTATGAAAAATTGCCTATTAATTTTGATGGAAAAATAATTCAACCATCAGAAACTGTTAAAATTTTGGGAGTTATTTTTAAAAATCATAGACAAAGGAATAAGATTAATTTTGGAACACATGTTGACAATATAATTATGAAAGCTACGAAACTTAAGAATATATTATTCTCATTATGTGCACGTACTTGGGGCATTGATACTCGACGTAGATTGATCTTATATAAAGCTATGATACGCTCTACAATAAGCTATGCATCAAATATTTGGTTTCCTTTTATCACTGCAGCAAAAAGATCCAAGTTGAATTCTATACAATATCAAATTCTTATTAGATGCATTCATGCTTATAGGACTTCATCTTCTTACATCACACATATACTAGCGAAAACCCCTTTACTGTCCGATTATCTTGAATTATTACAAACAAAGTATAATATGACAAATTCTCTCACAGATCGAACACTCAAAAAACCCCTTCAAAAAGAATTAAACAAACTATATCTGGATCTAAAATTTAAGTTTTATCTTTCTCAATCTAATGAACTGTTCAAGAAATTCTTTCCAATTGCTGTCCCAAATTTCATTTCTTCTGATAAATTCACTACTTTATTCTTAACTGGCAAAGGACCCTTCTTAAGTTTCTTATTCAAACTGAATGCTATCAATGATCCAACATGTGAGTGCCGCTTAGATGTTGAATCACCAGAGCATCTTCTTTTATCTTGCCCTCTGACTAATCAAATTGTATGTAGATACTTTGAAACATTACCAAATTCTCTTTGTGTATATACTCTATCTTATGAGAACTTTGTTAAGTTTAGAACTATTTGTACAATAATTTACAAAACAATACTAATCCATCGTGTAAATAATTAATAATATATATATAAATAATACTAGCACAGCACAATAGTCCTTTGGACTTCGTGCTTTTGTAACAATAAATAAATAAAAAAAAAATAAATAAAAAAAAAAAATTATATAAATATATATATATTTAAGAACGTTCGAATTTACATGTATAGTATATCCGCCGTATATTATCAAATGAGGAGTGGTTTATACTCAAAATATGGAACTTAAGTTTTGTCCATGAGTGTATACATATACAATTATATTTAACACAGATCGTTTAATCACAAACACATTAGATATTAAGAAATATCCATCTTTCCTTATTGTTAAGGTTGTTGATGGCTTGCACCATCTTTCGGAATAACTAACAGTTAATCGTTAAGGTTGTTGATGGCTTGCACCATCTTTCGGAATAACTATCAGCTAATCGTTGAGTTGTTGATGGCTTGCACCATCTTTCGGAATAACTATCAGCTAATCGTTGAGTTGTTGATGGCTTGCACCATCTATCGGAATAACTATCAGCTAATCGTTAAGGTTGTTGATAGCTTGCACCATTTATCGGAATAACTATCGGTTAATTGTTAAGGCTGTTGATGGCTTGCACCATCTATCAGTATAACTATCAGTTAATCGTTAAGGTTGTTGATGGCTTGCACCATCTTTCGGAGTAACTATCAGCTAATCGTTAAGGTTGTTGATGGCTTGCACCATCTATCGGAATAACTATCGGCTAATCGTTAAGGTTGTTGATGGCTTGCACCATCTATCGGAATAACTATCATTTAATCGTTAAGGTTGTTGATGGCTTGCACCATCTTTCGGAGTAACTATCAGCTAATCGTTAAGGTTGTTGATAGCTTGCACCATCTATCGGAATAACTATCAGCTAATCGTTAAGGTTGTTGATGGCTTGCACCATCTATCGGAATAACTATCAGCTAATCGTTAAGGTTGTTGATGGCTTGCACCATTTATCGGAATAACTATCGGTTAATCGTTAAGGTTGTTGATAGCTTGCACCATCTATCGGAATAACTATCAGCTAATCGTTAAGGTTGTTGATGGCTTGCACCATCTATCGGAATAACTATCAGCTAATCGTTAAGGTTGTTGATAGCTTGCACCATCTATCGGAATAACTATCAGCTAATCGTTAAGGTTGTTGATAGCTTGCACCATTTATCGGAATAACTATCGGTTAATCGTTAAGGTTGTTGATGGCTTGCGCCATCTATCGGAATAACTATCGGTTAATCGTTAAGGTTGTTGATGGCTTGCGCCATCTATCGGAATAACTATCGGTTAATCGTTAAGGTTGTTGATGGCTTGCACCATTTATCGGAATAACTATCAGCTAATCGTTAAGGTTGTTGATAGCTTGCACCATCTATCGGAGTAACTATCAGCTAATCGTTAGTTGTTGATGGCTTGCACCATTTATCGAAATAACTGAGATAATCGTTAGTTGTTGATAGCTTGCACCATCTATCGGAATAACTATCAGTTAATCGTTAGTTGTTGATAGCTTGCACCATTTATCGAAATAACTGAGATAATCGTTAGTTGTTGATAGCTTGCACCATCTATCGGAATACCTATCAGTTAATCGTTAGTTGTTGATAGCTTGCACCATTTATCGAAATAACTGAGATAATCGTTAGTTGTTGATAGCTTGCACCATCTATCGGAATAACTATCAGTTAATCGTTAGTTGTTGATAGCTTGCACCATTTATCGGAATAACTGAGATAATCGTTAGTTGTTGATAGCTTGCACCATCTATCGGAATACCTATCAGTTAATCGTTAGTTGTTGATAGCTTGCACCATTTATCGAAATAACTGAGATAATCGTTAGTTGTTGATAGCTTGCACCATCTATCGGAATAACTATCAGTTAATCGTTAGTTGTTGATAGCTTGCACCATTTATCGAAATAACTGAGATAATCGTTAGTTGTTGATAGCTTGCACCATCTATCGGAATAACTATCAGTTAATCGTTAGTTGTTGATAGCTTGCACCATTTATCGAAATAACTGAGATAATCGTTAGTTGTTGATAGCTTGCACCATCTATCGGAATAACTATCAGTTAATCGTTAGTTGTTGATAGCTTGCACCATTTATCGAAATAACTGAGATAATCGTTAGTTGTTGATAGCTTGCACCATCTATCGGAATAACTATCAGTTAATCGTTAGTTGTTGATAGCTTGCACCATCTATCGGAATAACTATCAGTTAATCGTTAGTTGTTGATAGCTTGCACCATTTATCGAAATAACTGAGATAATCGTTAGTTGTTGATAGCTTGCACCATCTATCGGAATAACTATCAGTTAATCGTTAGTTGTTGATAGCTTGCACCATTTATCGAAATAACTGAGATAATCGTTAGTTGTTGATAGCTTGCACCATCTATCGGAATAACTATCAGTTAATCGTTAGTTGTTGATAGCTTGCACCATTTATCGAAATAACTGAGATAATCGTTAAGGTTGTTGATGGCTTGCACCATCTATCGGAATACCTATCAGTTAATCGTTGATTTTTAATCATTCCTGAATATTTGGTCATTTGTTTGGTCGATTAGTTGGTATTAATATCTGATAGATGGCTCAAGCCATCAGCAACTTTCAGTATCACAGAAGATGTCTGGTTTTTATAATATAACCATTTGATCCCAGTACAATTTCATTCTTGTACAATTCTTTATATTTATATAATATTGTAGCGTAGAAAATTAAGTCTTTGTATATCTGGGGATATGAAAGTATTTATTGATGACGTCAGTACGACTAGTCGACAATTATTAACCACTCAACAAAGCTATATACAGCTAGAGAATCTTGAGCAAGCACGCAAAGAAATATTTCGATCATTATTTTATATTGAATAATTAAATTAAATCTGTTTCCAAATATTTTCATTGAATAATTAAATAAAATATTAACTTATTTCTTCGCCACAATATATTAGGTTTTTGTACTTTTCATAATATGAATGAGATACACATTCATTCCTGCCTCTTTTTACAATTTAACAAAACAACAAGTAATCCAAGTTTCTTTTACCTATTTTTATTTCTCAAGCTTTCGTTCTAATATGCTCTTCAACGGGAGAACTAGAAATACCACTTTAAGCCAATGTTAAACGCTGTTTACATGTATAGGAAATCCGCCGTTATATATGCAAATAAGGAATATACTTAGAATATGAAACGTAAGTTGTCTATGTGTTTATATATACGGTTATATTAAAATATTTTATTCGAAATGTTATATTGAGATATTATTCTATTTAAAATTGTATTTCATAGATCCGGGTACTCTGTTAAATCGACCGCCAGAGGTCATGCTTCCCCTATAAAGCTCGTTGTTGTTTACCATTGGCCGGCTCAAAACTTTTGTACATTATGTAAATAATCTTTTGTTTTCCTTATTCTACTCGCCTTAAGCCAGGCAATACTTTTACCAAATTATGTTCTTTTTTTTAATATATTCCTTTAACTCAATTAAAGCAACCTCTGATCAAAACCATTATTATTTTTATTTCAAGATTTTTAACCACGACTGCATTACATTACCATAATCCTCAACATGATCTAAATTCAAGCTGAAAACCTCATTATTTTTTATAACATATATACGGTTATATTGAACACATATCGTTTAATCACACATACATCTCTACTTATCGTTAAGGTTGTTGATGGCTTGCAAGATCAACGATATAAATATCTAAATCTTTATTTTCGGCGTGTATTTTTAGCTGGAAGTGATACATCTATGTCTCCTTTTTCAAATTAAAGATATTTCGGCCAGTAAATCTCTTTTTGACAAGGCAACTAGAGAAGACTAGATCAAGTATGCAGGGACAAAACATTCTTTATATTTTAACCAATAGATTTACTGGCCGAAATATCTTTAATTTGAAGAACTATGAATTCCGGCCAGGCAGATCTTTACGATTCTATGTCTCCTGTTGGAATATTGGCACGAAAGCTTGAGAAATAAAAAAGTTCAAGAAACCTGGTTTGCTTGTTGATTTTGTTAAATATGAATGAAAAATTGTATAAAAATTGTAATAAAACTGTGCTGGGGTCTAGTGGTTATATATATCAATAGTAAGGTTGGCTCAATAGTGATGTTGAAGGCAAACCTTTTGTATCAAGGTATCAGTAAACAATATAAGTAAAATTTTATAAAAGAAATATTAAAGCGGGTCTGATGAGCTTAAGTACAGTGGCTGGCTGTGTACAAATATTTATTTTAAATGTATGTACAGTTAAACCTGTCTATAGCGCCCCCTCTAAATAGCGCCTCCCTTTCTATAGCGCCCGATTTTAAATACGTAGTACGATGCGATTTACATTAAAAGTGACCTGTCTATAGCACCCCTCTCTATAGCACCCTATTTTGGTGAGTCCCAAGAGGGGGCGCTATAGACAGGTTTAACTGTATTTGGAAGAAATGTCTGTAGAAGTGTTCTTAAACTCGAAAACTTGTCAATTATCAATTTTGAAAGAGAAACCTTTTGCTGATTAATTGATTGAATATTTTATATATTAGGTTTAATGATATGTAATATATTTTTCTATCAATATATATAATAGGTATTTAAAATATGTATATAATAATGTGTTTATAAAAATAGTATTTATTATTAAGTTGTTAACGTGATAATCCTGTTGAAGGACTGACAAGTCCGAAAGCTTGAAAATAAAAAGTTGCACAAGAAACTTTACCCTGGAAGCTTTATTTATTTTATAATATATTAAGTTTCTTGTCATTTCCTGTGTTGCTCTTTTTAAGCGGTATCAAATAAAGCTATTGCGATAATATAAAAAACAAAAAGAAGCTTCTTGTGTAAAACAAGTTTATTTCGCTAGCTTTGGAATGGCATCGTTCTTCAACGGGCGTGAACAACGATGTCGTTCCAAAGCTAGCGGAATAAACGTTTTCTACAAAAGCTCCTTTTTGTTTTTTTTTATATTACCATAGTAATGGTAATCAAAAAGTTGTTCTCTACAAAGCTATTTGAACTGAAACTCTTTTACTTTTAACTCAAAGGAACGGTTTGAGATACAAAAAAAAAAAAAAAAACGACAGTCTTACAGACCATAAATTCATACCATACACGTTTCATTTTTAATATGATGCATTAGGCCGCCATCTGTTATGAAAATTCGAAACTTTAATGTTTCCATTGCAGTAAGGGAAGTAGAAATTGTTTAATTTCAAAAAGAATCATACGCGTTTGAAATAGTTTCGAATTTTGATGACGTCTCATTTTGACAGTTGGGAATAAGAGATATCAGGAGGTTCACCATATTTGGACAATCTGTTCATCATATCACACAACAAATTATTACAAAACAGCCATAAAATCATCCACAATCTCCATTTTTAATTCCTACAATCCAACAGGTCACCTAATCACGGTCGTTAGGACTTACATAAAGAATCCATACATATTGCTATTCCCAAGCTTTCAAAAAACTAATTCCGAATAATTTAAGGTAGTAGGCTATTGGTTAATTTTCAACGAAATAAGGTATAACATAGGTAGTTCGTTTTGATATTGGTTTGGTCTTCTAGGAGGGTTGAAGCTATGTTTAAGGATCAAAAAGGTGGATAGCCTCTTGACTTCTAGTTTTGGATAAGTTTTCTTATTCTTCTCTTTCTTATCTCCACTCAATCATATTACGGTATCAAGCTTGTAAAGTTAACAACCATCATGATTGGGTGAAGTAGAATACGTCTGCCTTTGTCATTAAGACTGGGAGCACTATTCAATGGCAGGCTGACTTAGCTCCAAAAGAAATGCCCGCCTCTGACATGAGGAACAGACGCCATGTGCAGCCGCTCCTAACATGGAGTACAAATGCTGCTCATCCTGTATCCCTGGATTAGAAGCCCTTACAGGGTACTATCAGCCGGGCCAGCTGAGCCCAGGTTTTTTAGTGAGCTTGTTACTGCTCCCCCTCCTCCTTTTTCATCCGGGCTTGGGACCGGCAAAGGTGGAGTTGATAATAGTTTTCTTAAACTATTATCCGAAACTAGATGTCAAAAGGCTATCCACTTTTCTCCATCCTTAAACATAGCTTAAAACCTCCAAAAAAAGAGCAAACGGACATCAAAACGAACTAACCGTGTAATACCTTGTTCCATTGAAAGTGAACCAATAGACTACTACCTTAAAAAAATTCGGAATTTGAACATTCTTTGCTGAACCAACCCCTCAATAAGCCAAATACTCTGAAACCCCATTACCAGATATATCGTTAGAAAGAACAACTACCAACAATCTCGTACCATTTACCCACTAAGCTGGCAATACTGTAACGATACATAGGTGAAACTAGTTTCATTTACAATAGAATTACTGAACACGACAGAAATTTGAAGAATAAAGATCTTAAATCATTGATATATCAATACCTCTCAACCCAGCCACTCTTTTAACACCTCCGACCCTATATACCATTATCATAACACCAAATCATCAAATTTTTTGTTGGATCGTTTTTGAAGACAACTCTAAGATTTATAAAATTAATTTATTAAACATTTTTAGATATATATAGAAACGAGTTAATTACTCGTATTTAAGGCAACAAAAGATTCATCTAATTTACATACATCGTTCTAACCGAATTCAACTTAAGCAAAACAGACTACAAAGCAAAAAAATAAACAAATTAATAATAGAGGGTAAGTTTCTATTTTTTACAAGCTTTCACACTCAAAGAATAATAATTTTCTTGTTTTAATCCTCCCCTATGTGGAAGCTTCTTTTATGAAAGTCCTATTGAGCCTATGCATTTTCTTAGTTTATCTTTTGGAAGATACTTTGTTAAAAAATCGGCTTCCATTTCCTCAGTTTTTCATAGAAGAAGAAACACAGAAGAAGAGCTTCTTTATATATATAAAAAACGATCGTACAAGGCTTTCTACAGGTGCAAGTATACTATTGGATTCTTTCGTCTCTTGTGTGTATTACTCAAATAGCTTTTGACAGACATAACAGCCGTCTTGGTACCAATCTGTCAGAAAAAAATAAACAAAAAAAACTTTCTTTCCCAAGGTAATAAGACCAAATCCAAATAGTGTGTGACGTTTCGGTAACAGTATTATCATCATCAAACAAAAGTACTGAATAAGAAATTTTACCACAGCATGTTTTAAATAGTTACTGTTATCAATTGTGTAAACAAGACTGTGTAAAATTCTTATGTTATCTTGTTTACACACTTAATAACAGTAACTATTTAAAACATGCTGTGATAGAATTTCTCATTCAGTACTTTTGTCTGAAGATGGTAACAACGCAGTTACAAAAACATCACACACTATTTATTTGAATTTGGTGTAAACAAGTGCTGGCTCGGCAACCCTGGAGCTCTGACGTCACTACCTGTGGATGTAACCCAGGCGAGGCCGCGTGGCCACGAGACTTATTCTTTTCTCTTTTCTCCATGTTTACTTTTAATCTATATCTAATCCCTTTACCTTGTAGTTAATTAAAGTATAATTAACGTTGAGCGCTGTGTGTAATCAATTGGAATACAACAAAGATTATGAGACTGAAGAAGCGCAAGGCCTAAAACTTGAGACAAGAAGCGCAAGACTTAAAACGTCAGACTGAAGAAGCGCAAGGCCTAAAACGTGAGTAAACAAATTTCCTTTGATTACTTGGACCATCCTTTTTTTTTTCCTACTTACCAAATATTTTGTAAAATGGCAAACACAACGATTACAAAATTAAATGGTGCTAATTACTCCAGCTGGAGCTTCCAGATGAAACTCGTTCTAATGGAAAACGACTTGTGGAGTTTGATCAATCCAGGAGAGGCTAAGCCTGACCCTAGTGACCTTGTTGCAACAAAACTCTTTTTGTCGCGGGAGGGTAAGGCGTTTGCAAAAATTTGCCTCGGGATTAATGATGAACAACAATTGCATGTTCAACATTTGAATACTCCGAAAGAGGTCTGGGAGGAACTGGAAAAATTATACGCACCAAAGGATAGTAGATATCGAGCCGTACAACTAAGAAGGCAGTTATATGGCGAAAGGTTGACTCAGCACAGCAATATGGAAAGGTATATGGGGAAGATAAACTACATTGTAAACGAACTGGCCCAAATTGGCGACAAAATTGATGATGGCAATTTGGCTATGGTTCTTTTGGGTGGATTACCAGAGGATTGGGACATCGTTGTCTCAACCATATGTAACTTGCCTGATTCAGACTTCACGACCGCCACAGTTAAAAGACGGCTGTTGGCAGAAGCAGAAAGGCGTTCGTCAAATCTACCAAAAGATGTGGGTGCCATGGTCGTTAATGCCTCTTCGAAGCCCATTGAAACAGAAAAACAATTTAAAGCAAAGGTTGTTTGTTTCAAATGTGGAGGTAAAGGCCATTATGCAAGGGAATGCAGGAAGAAAGGAAAGAATGAACAAAGACCAAAGAGGTTTGACCAAAACAAAGGCGTAAATATGTCGGCAATGTGCAACACTTTGTTTGGAGCTACCGCCGAGACCTGGATCATAGATTCTGGAGCGACGCACCATATGACTCCCAAGAGAGATTACTTCACATGTCTGAAAGAGTGCACAAGCAATATGAGTTCCATCACTATTGCGAATGGCTCTTCTATAGAAGCATGTGGTATCGGTATTGTCAGTGCCAATATTGTTGGACACAAGGGAGATGCCAGCAATATGGTTGCCCAGAACACCTTGTATGTTCCAGATATGCGTCACAGTGTTCTGTCTGTACGCCAAATGATAGAAAACGGTAGAAAGGTTGTCTTCAACAGGAGTGGTTGCCACATTATGGACATGAATGGTAAACTCTTGATAGAGGGAAAGAAGTTGGGTAGACTTTACTACGTCCAGACTACTCCATCCTCTCCGATAGATCAGAATGATCATGTTTCTCTTGCATCTGAATGCAAGGAAGAGCTTACACTGGAACTTTGGCACAAAAGGCTGATGCATGTAAATGCATATACGATAGCAAAGATGGCCAAGAACCAAAGCGTAAGAGGACTTAATTGCAGCCCGGCAAAGCCAGAAAAGTGCGAAGACTGCTTGATCGGCAAGTCTTACCGTCTGCCATTCCTTCAACACTCACACAAGGAGGAAAAAGAAATCATGCCGTTGGACTTGGTGCATGCGGACTTGATGGGTCCACTCGACGTATTGAGCTGGGGAGGAGCCAAGTACGTCTTAACCATCATTGATGAATCTACGAGATATACAAGTGTATTTTTCCTGAAAAACAAAGGCGAAACCCTGGGAAAAGTCAAAGAGTGGATTCAAGAATCTGAGAAACAAACCAGCCGGAAACTAAAACGAATACGTACGGATAATGGCTTGGAATTTTGTTCCAAAGAATGGGACACTTTCTGCACGAGCGTCGGAATAGTTCATGAACACACTATGACGTATACACCTCAACAGAATGGTGTGGCAGAAAGAATGAATAGGACACTCCTAGATCTTGTCAGGAGCACTATATCTGGAAGTGGTCTGCCAAAGGCTTCCTGGGCGGAGCTGACTTACACCGCAGCCTATGTCAGAAACAGAGTTCTCAACAATCACAATGGTGATAACACGCCATATGAACTGTGGACAGGGAACAAGCCTAGTCTTAAACACACAAGAGCTATTGGCTGTCAAGTATTTGTCCATATTCCAAGACAAGTCCGCAAATCCAAACTCGAAAGAAGAGCTGTCAAAGGTAACCTTGTTGGATATGCACTCAGAGGACGTGGCTACAGAGTGTGGATTCCTGAGATGAAGAAAGTGGTGGAATCTCGGGACTGTGTCTTCAAAGAGAGTGATGTATCGAGGAACGACAGCAACCGGGAGGAGCTTCCATCAGTTGAACACTACAGCTATGGGACTCAACGGGAGATTGAAGATAATCCAGTGTCTTTATTAGATCAAGAAGACGTGACACCTACAGAAGAGGACAGCCATAATGAAGATACTGTGAAGCCTTCTCCTACTCGATCTCATCCAATGATCCTAAGGAACCAGAGAAATGCTCAGAACTCAATTGAACTCCTCAGTACTGAAGCAAATAAGGGGAGAAACCTACACAAACTTCATCGTTCGAGACTCTTAAGCGGCGAAGTGATCCATGGATAGGAGGTCACTTCGAGGGAGGAGATTGCTGGCTCGGCAACCCTGGAGCTCTGACGTCACTACCTGTGGATGTAACCCAGGCGAGGCCGCGTGGCCACGAGACTTATTCTTTTCTCTTTTCTCCATGTTTACTTTTAATCTATATCTAATCCCTTTACCTTGTAGTTAATTAAAGTATAATTAACGTTGAGCGCTGTGTGTAATCAATTGGAATACAACAACAAGACTGTAAACTTCTTATCTGTTATCTTGTTTACACACTTGATAACAGTAACTATTTAAAACATGCTATGGTAGAATTTCTCATTCGGTACTTTTGTCTGAAAATGGTTACAATGCTATTACTGAAACATCACACACTATTTATTTATTTGGATTTGGTCTTATTACCTTGTGTTTATAATCTATAATTCAAATTGTGCTTTATCATCTTCTTTTCCAAGATCTCGCTTCATCACAGATTCTCTTTTATACACCCATAGCCTTCTTTTTAGATAGGTATATTGTTTCTTATTTAAAACTTTGGTTTTTATTTTTAGCCTTTTATTAATTTGCTTGATCTTCTTTGGAATTTTGTTGATCTAGTTGTATTTACATAAAAATCCGCATTTGTATATTCGTTTTATTGTCTTACCTACATTTTTCGTTTTGTATTTGCAGATGTCTTAGTATCATAAAATATTTTATAAAATGTTTATGTGATTTAGATTTGTATTTTATTTAAAATTTTGTAACAAATAAGTTTACTGTCAATGTGTTTATTTTAAATAACATCATCAAATATTATCTCTATAGACCTAACTACCCTACAGACAATAATATCTTGTTATTTAAAAATAAGCTCTTTAGAGATAATACAAGTATTTGAAATTATTTAAAAGAAACACATTGCCAGTAAATTGATATTTCAAATTTTAACGATAGACTGCAATTAAATTTATAAATGTATTTTATTTCTTAATTTTTTTTTTGTATTTCATATATGTAAATATTTTGAGTATTTGCATATCCTCTTCATTTTCTCAACTTTATGATATGCTACCTGTAGATGGACAATAAATGTAGGAAAGATTGCAATATCCCAATAACGAAACACATTTCTAGCATTTTTATAATTTCTAAAATTTAATAGAAATGTTTAATCCTACTTTGAGAGAGAATTATTTGTAAATGTAGACAATTCTAAAGAATCCGGATTTTGGAATTGGAGCATTTACTTGTTTGGTTTAGGAGTAGTTTAATTGGAAACATTCGCACCTTTTGATTTTATATATTAATATTTAATTAAAAAGGCATATATTGGATCAAAAAATCATTTATTATGCCAATATTTCAGTTGGCTGAACGCCAACCTTTATCAAGGTATTATAACATATTAAAGTGTGTCAACAACAAACACAGCGCCACATAACGTCAACAGCATTAAGTTGACGTTATGTGACGCTGAGTTTGTTGTTGACAAACTTTAAAATGTTATAATACCTTGATAAAGGTTGGCGTTCAGCCAACTGAAATATTGGTAAAATAAATTATTTTTTGATCCAATATATGCCCTTTTAATTAAAGATTTATCTATGGATTGCTCTATTTTCAAAATGTATTAATATCTAAAACGAGGTGAAATTAGGTGAAAAAAAATTGTTTATTAATAGGTATGGTACTTAATATTTGAACTAACCACTATCAATACATACCTTATATCTAAAACGAGGTGTAACTTTCACAAATATCGTTTATATATAGGTATGGTACCTCAAATGTGAGCTAAGGCACTATCAATGTATATATCTGATTTCTAACACTAGAGGTTGAGTTAGCACAAGTTCAGCATGGAAGACATTATAGAAAGGTTTGAAGTAAAGTATTATCGGAACACTACTTGTCATAGAGAGATGCTGACGACCAATGGATTTCCATCTCGTTACCGACAGGATGTGATCGTAGACATTTATGTAGATACTTTCACATAGGTGCTTGTAGATGTTCTCACATAGGTACATGTAGATGTTCTCACGTAGGTACGTGTGAATGTTCTCACATAGGTACGTGTAGATGTTCTCACATAGGTACATGATGTTCTCACATAGGTACATGTAGATGTTCTCACATAGGTACGTGTAGATGTTCTCACATAGGTACGTGTAGATGTTCTCACACAGGTACGTGTAGATGTTCTCACACAGGTACGTGTAGATGTTCTCACACAGGTACGTGTAGATGTTCTCACACAGGTACGTGTAGATGTTCTCACATAGGTACGTGTGGATTTTCTCACATAGGTACATGAAGATGTTTTCACATAGGTACATGAAGATGTTCTCACATAGGTACATGTAGATGTTCTCACATAGGTACGTGTAGATGTTCTCACACAGGTACGTGTAGATGTTCTCACACAGGTACGTGTAGATGTTCTCACACAGGTACGTGTAGATGTTCTCACATAGGTACGTTTAGATGTTCTCATATAGGTACGTGGAGATGTTCTCACATAGGTAGATGTTCTCACATAGGTACGTGTAGATGTTCTCACACAGGTACGTGTAGATGTTCTCACACAGGTACGTGTAGATGTTCTCACACAGGTACGTGTAGATGTTCTCACACAGGTACGTGTAGATGTTCTCACATAGGTACGTGTGGATGTTCTCACATAGGTACGTGTAGATGTTCTCACATAGGTACGTGTAGATGTTCTCACATAGGTACGTGTAGATGTTCTCACATAGGTACGTGTAGATGTTCTCACATAGGTACATGGAGATGTACTCACATAGGTACATGTAGATGTTCTCACATAGGTACATGTAGATGTTCTCACACAGGTACGTGTAGATGTTCTCACATAGGTAGATGTTCTCACATAGGTACGTGTAGATGTTCTCACAAAGATAGTGGCGGGGCTGCCCTAGAGAAGCCGACCTTGGGCGGAGCTAGCCGTGGAATGGGAGCGTGAAGCGGACGGAGGTGAAGCGGCCGCTGAAGAGGAAACTGCCTTCTTTACAGCGCCCAAAAATAAAGCTGCGACCACTTGAAGGATTTAATGTTCGGTATTATTAGATGTTTCTGGAGGAGGAATTCCATTTTTATAGAGGAAGGAGACTTCCCGGGGATAGCCCTGCAGACTGGAACATCCTGAAACTGGATATAGACCCGGTCACTTTAACTCTTTTATCGCCAATATGTAATAGTTACGGTAACACGTTATGCAAATCAAAATACACTATTTAAGCGGTTCAAATATGGCTGGATATTGACCGGGATTACTTTAACTCTCTCATCGCTAATATGCAATATAGTTACGTAAACACTTTATGCAAATCAAGATAAAATATTTAAGTGGTTCGATATATGGCTGGATATAGACTTGGATCGCTTTAGCTTTCTCATCGCCAATATGAAATATAGTTACGTAAACACTTTATGCAAATCAAGATAAAATATTTAAGTGGTTCGATATATGGCTGGATATAGACTTGGATCGCTTTAGCCCTCTCATCGCTAATATGCAATATAGTTACGGTTACACGTTATGCAAATCAAGATAACATATTTAAGCGGTTCAAATATGGCTTACTTTAAACCTAATCCTATATATACGTTCTTCATTAAAAATCTATCCTTCTAAAAAGATAAACCTATAAGGGTTCCTATAATAACCTTTTGATAATTTTTAACTCACCTTTTCATATATTGTGATATTATTAATTTAGGGCTACTTTATATTAATAAAATGCCAATGATAATTAATGGTAGGTTTCTTCATTAGATAACATTTAATTTTTCGAGTTACAATTGCCATTAAATGATGGGAATTTTCTCTAAATTCTATTAGAACGTATGTATATACACTTCAGCATATGATATCTAATGAAATCTCCCACTTTATCATAGAATGCAAATATTTAGGTGAAGAAAGAAAAAACTCCTATAAACACCTTCTGGAGATTTATCAACCCACTGCAGACGCTGAGAACTATTTCAGAAAAGAAAAATATAGCAATAGAACTCTATAATTTCTACAGATCAATTGTAATTAGATTCACACACAAAAGAGGTAGTGAAGAAAGTTTTAGAACAGATGTGTACAAGGCTTAGGTGCACATGGGGAAAGGGAGAAAAAATTACTGTATTATTTTGTTGTTGTATGGCGAATCCATACAGGGCAATGGGCCCTAATAAAAGCCTTTTTGTTGTTGTTGTATATGCACTTCAACTAAATACATTTTTCAAGTGTTCGTAATGTTAAAGAAAATTAATTATAAATATATATCACAGAATATCTGTGAGCGCTCTATACTAAAGGAGATAATAGGATATTTCGTATGTAAAATATAAATGATCGGTCTATTTTATCATTTGTGTTTGAAATAGTCTACCTTTTGTTATTTAAAGATTAAATATATACGCTACAATAAAAGTGAAAATTTTAAACTAAAATTATCGCTTTAGATGTTGTACTAAATTCTAAAACATCACGTGAGAAGGCCCTTGCAACCTCAGAACAATTTTTAACGTCTTGCCAAATGCTTTATTTTATTTACTTCTCCTGACGAAGACAAAAATATTTTTGTCGAAACGTTTAGAAATACAAAAACTCCCAACTGGCCGAAGTGTCTATATTTCATAGAAATAAATTATTTAATTAAAAAGGCATATATTGGATCAAATAATAAATTATAAGTGATATTTATAATGAATACTATACGGTAAGCATGAGGAGGATAGGTATTGTAACTTAGAAAATCAGAGAAAAGACAAACTTCAGGATGACACAGCAATTTATTTAAGGCACAAATACAAATCAACATTTATATTATACAAGATAAGCAATGAGGGAATTTTCAGGGTAGCAAAAAATATAAACAATATTGTCACTGGATTTCCCTGTCCAATAAATTCTAAGAATCACGCGAAAAAGGTAGTTTTCTATTTAAAGTTTATTTAACATACATGCCAAAACAAGCTTCTTTTTATAGTCAATTTTGCCTACTATTTACATAATAATCTTTAATTAAAAAGGTATATATTGGATCAAAATATCATTTATTTTACCAATATTTCAGATAGGCAGCCCACTCGTCTTAATCAAAAGAAACGTATATACACATTGACAAATCTCTTTGACTTCACAAATTCTTCAGCATTACATAAAGAGGGCAATCTACGATATCAACTCGGCTTATCTTCCATATCGGTAAAAAGAAGGATGCAGGGGAAATACCTTGGCTGTCATGATGTATAGAACATTCTGTAATACTGTGACGAAACGACCAGCTTCAACTGTCATGATAACGAAAGCTTTGGCTCATGTTGACCTGGTTATTGATCTACGGTGGGGTTTCTTCGTCTTAAGCAAGCTCTTCGTGGTGGTAATTCCTAAGCATGGATATAATACACATTGCCCAACACGATACAAGGATTCAACTTCTACCTGCGATTTTATTTCGACTTAGAGCGCTATGTCTAGGAACACTTTCACTACAAAGGTAAACTAAACATTGAAAGGAAAGAAAGATATTTGAAATATGTACAAGAATTAGTATGAAAGTTTTCTTTAGATGAAAATAGAAAAGAAAATCAACACAATTGATATATGTACAAAGGGTTGGTATGTACATATAGTTAAATGAAATCAAATTTTGAAGTATTGTGTGTATTCGAGGAAAACAATTTACAGATTGAAGAAAGTTTTAAGGAATTAAAGGATTAACTAAATATGATATTTCTTAGACACAAGTACGCAATATCATTATCAAATCTGTAAGCTGTCATGTCCAATCAGTTTCCTTAAGACAAGTATATGACCGTAAATATTTGCAATTATCACAATCCTTTTAATATACCAAAAACCAAGAGCTGACAATAATGTTAATGGATCTCACTGTTGTATAATTACTTTACAGGCATTTTCTTAAAACAATCTGGATGTCAAAACTTCAACCTCATTGATATATACCTTATCTATTTAAAAACGAGCGTTTTTAATGGTATATCTACATTCATTAACACAACTTAAGGAATTTGAAAGTCTTTTATATCGCTTTTAAGGCAATTTTGTTCGCACTTGTTGATCTCGTGTGTCTACAATAAAGGTCACTATTTCCATTTATCATTACTCTTCACAATTAATTATTTCATACTTCATTCCTAATGATATAAATAGCCGTTATTCCTCTTTAAAATAAATTTAAATTTTTCGTTCAAAAGAAACATTTGCGGTAAAATTGTCAAATCTCGTTCTACAATCATAAGCTGCATTATATTGTATTATAAAAAGGTAACTATATGTATCAAATATCTTTCAAGAGTTATTCTCTGAATTCATATATACATGCTAAAAGGTAAAACTTCCGTAAGTTTTGTCAATGACGTTTTAATCAAATACTTTTAATCAATTTCTTAATATAAGTATATATAGCCTCTCTATTACAAATCCTTCAACTTCATACCGTTACCCCATCCCAGATATAATCTACCGCCTTCTCCCTCTATTGCATATAAGTCTGGAGGAAGGATTTAATTTCTTAAAATTAGGTCTTATCAAACATTATTTCTTGCTTATAATCATCGCTATTTTGTATCATACTAGTTAAAAAAAAAAAAGACGAATTCACATTAAATTCTTTCAGACTATTTTTTCATATTCTTTAAAATTAGACATGGAAGCGAGTATTCTTCTAGATTGATATATTCTTTTTATACCTGTCTATTTTATTTCAAATTGAATTAAGTATAATTTTCGGATAATAAGAATATAAATGCATTTCTCAATTTGAAACAAAAATCAACTTTGAGTATTTTATAAAGTATCTAAATGTCAGTCTAACTTTACCAGGTGGTTAAGCAAGCAGAATAACACACATTAATATGTTATAACACCTTGATAAAGGTTGGCGTTCAGCCAACTGATAATTTAGTAAAATAAATGATATTTTGATCCAATATATGCCTTTATAATTAAAGATTTATTTATGGATTACTCTATTTTCAAAACAGAATAATATAGTAGGTGGCAAATGCAAAGTTGATATAACTTTTCAATGTAGACATTTGATGTAATTCTACAGTATAACGCATGCTGTATAGTATAGAATACGAGCATTTTCCCTATTATATACTTCAATTCATTTTCATATAATGTTTCTGCGTCTATTATCAGAAAAGAAATGTGGAAAAAAATATATAACATAATAAATAAAACGTAAAATATAAACACAAAAGTCTTTATTAAAACAATTTAGTATAACATTTTGTCTTGTAGATTTAAGAACTAATTATTCTAATATATAAAAGTGGAGAAATATATTTGCGTATATATTTAAATATAATATGAATTTTGAGAGATATAAAAAAAAAACCTCGCATTTATATATTTTAAAAGTGAGATAAAAAGAAAAATAAACTATATTTAATCCTGAAGTATAATATAGATCGTCTTAATTTTCGAAATAGTTCTGGGTAATTATCATATTTGAATTAAAATATAAGTATATTGGGGTTTATATGTAATAATTTGAAATTGTTATTTTAATTTTTATTTTTTATCTCTTTTGAAGTGTGGAGAAATAGGAAATATAATTTAACTCTTAAAACTTATGCTAATATAATAAAAACAACCAAAATATATTTTTAAAATTTATAAAATCCTTTTCTAAATACCAATTTAAATAAAATAAGATATAAATTATAATTTATACTCTTAAAAGAAAATATATTTTGTAAGCGTTTAAAATTTTATATTTTTATTTTTAAAATATACATTTGTGTGATCTCTTGAATAAAAATTAGCGGCATCGTTTGGCCAAATCTCGCCAAATTAGGATAGAAATGAAAAGCAAACGAAACGTCATATTTACAAAACAGACGACTGGGGGCTGGCTGTGATGATGATCAGGCCATATCCGCGTCGTGTCCCATTTCCTTATTTAGCGAGCGCTCCCTTGCGGCATGCTTTCTGTGAATTTGCCTTTTTTTTCTAGAACCTTCTTTATCCTTTTCTAATGACGTCAATGGTCTATTTGGAGGGCCAAATTGCACAACGAAAAGAATTTGTTCATCGATAATTCGAAGAAGCTGTCTTTGTGACTTATTTATATATCTATTTTTTTTTTACCTTAGATATATGATATATATGTACAAAAAATATATATGTACAAATTTGAATTGAAAATAGAAAATATGATTGTAGATTAAATTATATATAATATTTTTTAAAGGATTGAAATATTCAACGATATTTAGTTTTTTAAAAAGACGAATTTTCAATTAATGAACTTAAGATTTTTTCATCTTAAAAATAATTCTTAAATATTTATAACATATTTGACTAATATTAAATAATATCTTATACATTTATCGTGTAGCTATATATAAATTATTAATACATATTGATAAACTATTTTAATGCAAATATGGGAATATATATTATATAAAATGTATATTGACGCTTTACACAAACACACACAATTACAATGCTGACTGAATTATTTTGTAGCCAAATGATTGTATAACAAATTATTATTATAAAAGAATGTTAGCCCGTAATGAACATTTCTTAATTAATACGACATATAATTATACATCTTTTTTTTTTTTTTTTAATATCGAAAAGAAAGAAATCCTTCCAATTAAAGCTCGGTTAGAGGGAAATCCAGGGTTGTCGATTGTCATTTTGGGGTCGGGCTATTAATTATTTCACAGAATATTTTTGATACAAAACGGTTTGCGGTACTTCCTTTTTTGAGGAATAAAAAAAGATCTATTTTAATTTTTTTTATAACCATATATCTTGGGAAAATATTTCTTCTCTGAACACAACATACACATATTTTTAAAAATTAAAATGGCATATATTGGATCAAAATATCATTTATTTTACCAATATTTCAGTTTGGCTGAAAACACCAACCTTTATCAAAGTGCTATAACATTTAATATTAAATAATTAATAATAATATTTAATATTTACACATTAAATATGTTATAATACCTTGATAAAGGTTGGCGTTCAGCCAACTAAAATATTGGTAAAATAAATGATATTTTGATCCAATATATACCTTTTTAATTAAAGATTTATTTGTGCTCTATTTTCAAAATACACATAAGTAAATACCTTTAGGAACATCCCTGTTAATTTTTCAAACATAGAATTAAGGTACATTTATATAGTGAAGGTATAAATAAACATTTAGAAATGGTTCAAACTGTTGAATAATTCAATATTGTCTGGAAATTTCGATCTTTTGGTTTCAATTCTTTATCTATATTAAACCAACATAAACTAATATTAAGAAATATCACCTAAAGATTAATCTGTAATTATAAAGTTTGAAAAAAAAAACAGTACAAATGTGATTTGGATAAGGTGGATAAATTAAGAAAAAGGCACCTCCTTATCGTGGAACTGAATGATGGCTCAAGCCATCAGCAAATTTCAGTTGCCAGATAAGGAGATGTTTTTTCTTATTTAAAAAGTTTTTTTAGCGATGGTTTAATGAAATAATTATCTTTCATCTATAGTATGTTGGGATTTATTGGAAAATGCAGAATGATCTCTTCTAAAGCACCCTTTTCCATTATCCAGTTTAATCTCAGAACATTTACTGTTGTTGTTGTCGTGTCCAAAGAAGAGTCTCAGATGTCTCCATACATATCTATCACAGCAATGTCCACTATCTTGGGTGTGTAAAGCTGCTGCTCTGGGTCCATGTCAATTTTCTGCAAGGCTGCGGCCATTGCTGGGCATGAGAATATGTGGGTAGGTGTTAGTTCCAACATTTACTGTAGAATTAACGTATGACAATATTGGAAAATTAAAAGTACCTTTCTGCAATAATGTTTAAATATTCACCAAAATGTTTTTTTTTTTTTTTAAATCGCACACACTAGAGAGGATTGCCTTATTTCTTGAAATAAGGTATTTTGGTCAGAAGAGTTTATTTTTCGATGTTTCGACAAAATCTTTTGTACTAGTCAGGAAAAAAATTGGAATAAAGCTTTATGGAAAGGCCTTAAAGAATAAAAACTACTGGCCGAAATATGTCTGTTATCTAAAGAATTATGAATGTCTGCTAGGCAATCTCTTATCTTCAGAACTTACATTATTATAAATATAAGTGATCCATAAACTTCTACAATTTATTATTAAAAATTCATATTATTATTTTCGTAAATATAAATATTAAAAAGAAGCCATTTTCAGCGTTGTATTAAAAGTATGAGATTATAAAATATCAAATTTTATTCATTGTAACATCGAAGTTGCCTACACTCACGGACAAAATTTAAGGAAGTGTAATTTCTTTTTATATCGCCAGTTGTCTTTCTTTTTTTTTAAAGGAGACAGGCAATTTTTTTTTGTTCACACTTGGTTATCTCGTGTGTCTTCAATAAAGGTCACTGTGTATCAAATATCTTTCAGAGTTATTGTCTGAATTCCGATATACATGCTAAAAGGTACAACTTCCTTAATTTTTGTCTATGAGTGTATCTTTCAGAGTTATTGTCTGAATCCCGATATACATGCTAAAAGGTACAACTTCCTTAAGTTTTGTCCATGAGTCTTTCAGAGTTATTGTCTGACTCCCGATATACATGCTAAAAGGTACAACTTCCTTAAGTTTTGTCCATGAGTCTTTCAGAGTTATTGTCTGACTCCCGATATACATGCTAAAAGGTACAACTTCCTTAAGTTTTGTCCATGAGTCTTTCAGAGTTATTGTCTGACTCCCGATATACATGCTAAAAGGTACAACTTCATTAAATTTTGTCCATGAGTGTATATATATAGAAGAATAATGAAATATGTAGTAGGTTAAATTTTACCAAATTTACCTCCCCACGAGTAAAACCTCGAGATTTACATTCTTTTATGTATAATCGGACTTGCGTAATTTACTATACCAATTCACAGAAGACTATATGTTCTCCAAACTGAAATAAAAATTCAATAAAATAATATCATGTATCAAATATTAGGGTAAAAACATCTGGCTTTTCCAGGGAGAAGTTAAAATGTTTGTATTTCTATCTCTAGCTTTCTCGGGCATGAAAGCCCTTTTACAGGAGAAAATACAATATAGTAAATCGTCAATACCACTTTATATTATAACTCGTGTCCTATTGGCTATTCATTGTATTATATTTTTTCCCGTAGAAGAGCTTTCATGCCGAAAAGCTAGAGATAAGAATAAAAAAATGTTTACAAGAAACTTATCCCTGGAATGTGAAAAATAGTACAAATATGAAATTTTACTGGGATAAGGTGGATAAATTAAGAAAGAGGTATCTCTTTATCGTGCAACTGAAAGTTACTTTCAGTTTCTCGATAAGGAGATGCCTTTTTCTTAATTTATCTCTGGAAGCCTGATGTTTTCACCTTAAAACTAAAATATCGATTCTCTTCCAGATTTAAATGGTCATCGTGTACACTTGCTGCAGTTAAAGATGAAGATAACTAAAACCTCTCAAAATGGTTAACATGGCTAAAAATCTCAATTTTATTTCTGGAACAAAAATATTTTTAAAAAGCCGTAAACGAAATGTCCGAGTGGGAGTGTTGGCCGGGCGCATGCAACTGCGATTGAAAAAAAAAATGTTACACTGCGCATGCGTAGTGGTTATTAACACCAGATGGCGCATGTTTACAGAAGATTGCTAAAGTTGGCGTATAGAGTTCATATAATGGTGCCTGCCTGATTAATAAAGTATTGAAGAATGCTAAGAACATTCCATACATATAAACTAATGGACAAAACTTAAGGAATTTGTACCTTTTAACATGTCTATCAGGATTTAGACAATAAATATGAAAAATATTTGTTACTCAGTGATCTTTATTGAAGACACACGAGATAACCAAGTTTGAACAAAACTCTGTCTCCTTCAAACTTAAGGAAGTTGTACCTTTTAGCATGTATATCGGGATTCAGACAATAACTCTGAAAGATATTACGGTGACCTTTATTGAAGACACACGAGATAACCAAATGTGAACAAAATTGCCTCTGTCTCCTTCAAACTTAAGGAAGTTTGTACCTTTCAGCAAAATATAGGGATTCAGACAATAACTCTGAAAGATATTACAGTGACCTTTATTGAAGACACACGAGATGACCAAGTATGAACAAAATTGCCTCTGTCTTCTTCAAAAAGAAACAAGACGACCAGATATCAAACTTTCATTTCCTCAAATTTTGCCCATGAGCGTATTTCTAGCCCAATTAACAGCAAAGTGTTTTAAAAGGGCAGAACACGCCATTAGACATTGTTTGAATTGCATATTGGGTATTAGCTATTCTTTTTATAAAATTCTAAATAATTAAAACTATAGAAAATTGCTATATTGTAGCGTAGAAATCAGGTCTTTGTATATCTTAAGATGTAAGCGTACTTACTGATGACGTCAGCACGACTAGTCGACAATTATCAACAAAACTATCTACAGCTAGAGAATCTTGAGCAAAGCAAGCAAATAAATATTTTGATCATTATTTTACATAGAGTAATATATATTTATATAACCTGTTGAATAATTTCATTGAATAATTAAATTAAAATATAAATTATTTCTACGCTACATTTACATTTTAAAAAGAGATTAACTCCCTTTATCCTTGCATTTGTTGCTTTAATTTTAAATGATAAATATAGAAAAAAATGTTTCAGACAATTATCATTTAAATTCATATATATTATAAGAATGTTAATAAATGGTACTTTTATTCAATTCCAGGGTTTTTTTTTTAATTAAATAAAATAAAAAACAAGATATCAAAAGAAAATTTTATTTAGTAATCTTCGAAACAATCCCTTTCCATGTCTTAACATCTATGCCATCTCGTTTCCCAATTTTTTTTACCATTTTTTATAGTCTTTTTCTTTCAAGTGTCTGAGGAACTTCGGGGATTTTTCTATTATGTCTTCTCGTGACTCGAATCGCTGCTCTTTAAAACCATTAAATATGGATCTAAATAAAAGAACAAAATAGAAATAGATCAACAATATTTGAATAAACGAACAAAACAAAGAAATCAACAATAGCATCTTAATAATAAAAAAAAGAGAAAGAAATCCAACAATGTAATATAAACCAAACGATCAAAACAGAGATCAACAATGATAAATAAATGAACGAAAACGAACAAATTCAACAATGTAATCTAAACCAACGATAAAAACACAAAGAAATCAATAAAATCTAAATAAACGAGAGAACAAAACAAATCCACAAATGCAATCGAAACCAAACGATC
>CP092865.1:139538955-139556903 GCA_030710605.1 Cordylochernes scorpioides
CACATTAGTGGTCGTGAATTTACTTACAGATGTATAATATTATATACTTCTTTAGACAATACTGCATGTTTATATATAATATAGCTAGGAAAAGTATTGTAAAGTCTTGAAGTTTTGTAATTTCTAAATAATTTATATCCAAATACCTCAATTAAGATGCACCAAATAACTTTTATGTGTGTGTGTACGCCTTTTGAACACATGAGAGTGACTTAAAATTACTTGAATCCTTTTGGATAGATACTTTACCTAATTGGAAAACACTTTGCACGCTTTTAAATTTCATAATAATTTCGATTTTTAAAAATAATTTAATAGAAAATAGTTTATTTTAGTAAAGTATAATACATATTTTTAAAAATACCGAAAATATTAGCAGACAATGCTTGGCTAAACACATATATTTTTATAATTAATATTTGTGGGTATAAATATATATACTTCAACATCATTAAATAACACACTCAAAAATTCACACCATTAATAAAATTATTCAAATTATTATATATTATGTTTTTTAAAAATATATTTGAAAATTCACACATTATTTTATATCAAAATTATCTATGAGAAGGATCATAACTTTTTTTTTTTTCAGTTTTTGACCATGTTATTTTAATGATGCACTTGGTCAAACTCTGCCAGATATACTAATATTTATTTATATAGGGTAACAGAGTCAGGGTGTCGATAGCAATTTATACATTGATTCGATAGAAATTTATACAATAAATTTGAACTAGGAAAAGGAGGTATTCAACAGACCTGGGACTTTTCCATTTGTAGAGAATTTATTTTAGGAGATTTTTTTACTTGCAGTCGCTCCTGGCAACGAAAAAAAAAATGTTTCAAACTTTTTTTTTTACCAGAGAAGATGCAACTTATGTTATTTGGTAACTAAATAATGAAAATGCAGGTTAGAGAGGTTAAAGAAAACACGCCACAATTAGAGTTTTGAATGATAATAATAAATTTTTATTCGTATATAATATAGAAGAGAGAAAAAATGTAAAAATGGGGAATAAAACAGCAAAGCACCTATATATATTCAATTTAAAAAATAAAATTTTGAACAAAATTAACAAAATGTATTTAGCATCCAATTTTTTTCAAACATATTTACACGAAGCCCAGATTTTATATATATATAAATAAAATAATTTATAATATATATATATATTTTTTTAAAAAGCAAAATAAAATATTGTATATATATATAGGATGAATTCTTAAATTGACATTTATATAGATTGCTATACGGAGCAGTTAGGGGTAAGGCTTAACATGAGTTCATTTAACAATAGGGTAGAGGCATTGAAGGCTTTTAGAATGTTGATTTTAACATGCCAATTGTATATTTTAAAGGTTTGGATATGTTTAGAAGGGTCAAATATTTTGTTTGGTACATTTAAAGGTGTTTTAATATAGGCGACAAATAGAAGAAGTGTTTTATATAATTAATAATATTTATATAATTTATATATATATATTAATTTAAAAATTAGACATTAATTTATGGTATTTTATATTATATATATTTTTAAACATTTATAACATTTTAAAGGGGAAAGAGTATGGGAATTGTCAATATGTGAATATTTTTTAAATAGGTAAATATATAGATATTTTTAAATAAGTGAATTCAAGCGAAGTCTAAACACATATTTTTTTTTGTGTGTGAAATTATAATTTGTTTAAACTCTAGTATAAATATTGTACAAAAACAAAAAGTAATTTATGATAAAATTTAATTTAATTTTAAAATATATATTACGACTTAATTCTAATTATAAAAAAGTATATATCAACCATATGTTTATGAAATAGGTGAGAAAAATATTTTGTAAAAATCACAAACAATATTAAAAATTCTATGCCTCAAGTGGATTTAAAGTATTATTTATATTTAAATATTTAGGTAATATATAAATATATAGCTTTAATATATTAGAGAATGTGATGTTTACATTAATGCCGCTTTGAGAAATTTTAACAAAATTTAGAGATTTTAAAAAATGGTATCCCGCGGAGCGAGACAATTTATATAATAAATTTTAATATATAGTATTCTTATATATGAAGATCCAAACAGCACACATTGATTAAACATGAATTAGAAAAATATAAAATTAGATCAAACTAAAAAATATTGGTCTATGTACTACTTAATAATTCAATGAGAAATGTGTAAATATTTTTTTATTTAATCACAGAACAAAACACTTTAATGCACAATACAGAAAATAAATGACTAGAATTTGTGTGCATATTTTAAATTTAATATATATTAAAAGAGTTTTTAATAGTAATAATAGTTTTTTTTTAAATGAGGGACGAGAAAAAATAACTTTGATTAGGTCATTTCAATGGACGGGTAAAGAGATTAATCATGCAAACACTTAGAGCTAAATGAATTTATGTTAAAAGAAAAAAATGAGTTAAAACAATATATCTATATGACATTTATCTCATACAAAAAAGTCTAATATAAAAATTCCATAGAAAAAGATTTTTTACGAGAAGACTATTTTCGATGTTAAAAATATTGAACTAGCAGTCTCTTGCATTTCTCTGAGACCAATGCATTTGTCACTCTTTTGCTAATGAAAATTTCGCGATATGTTTGCCGAACTAACATTGCCTCTAAAGAGAGCACATACCAATTGAAACAAGCCCTAGTTCAAATTTGTTCTGGACCTAGTGACCAGCATTGATTTGTCTTCGACAACTTAGTGAAGGTTGAATACAAAAATATTTGCCATTTGGGCTGTTCGAACCCTACGCTGAGAAATGTCAACAAATCACAGTCGATATTTGAAAAGAGAATATTTACAACAAGAATTAGAATAACATTCATAATACACACAATATAAGCTGGAATTGCAGATCTAGATTAAGTAGTGGAACTTTTTAATCCGTGTTAGATGTGAGATAATAAAATGGCGCGTCGCCATAAACATTATTGAAGGATCGTCTGGTGATATTTTGTGTTTTGACATTCAAAGATGCAAATTTTCAACAGGAGGCCTTGTGTAGAGTTTAGATAAGTCCACTTGAAATATGTAAAGGTACTGTAGATTCACAAAGCAACCTCAAAAAAGATGGGCTATTTTATCAGCTCGATAAAGATAAGTACACGTATTTTGAGGCGTACTTATCATAAATTGGCTATAAAACACATTTGGTAATACTTTATATACTTTATAATATGATAAAGAATGTGTCTCAAATGTTTACCAAAATTTTGAAATTAATAAAGATACAGAAATAGCATCCAGACTATTCTTACATGCCTTTATAATATTTCAACTCTGAAATAAAAAGGTTGCAAGAAAATAAATTCATATACGAATTGGCCTAGCGTTTTTCGAATCCGCGAAACAAGAAGTGAATTTATAAGTTGCATATGTGCGCAGTATATATTTTGATATTTTTTGCTAAATAGGGGGTTGAGAGTGATTCGATTTAACTATAAGTAGCATTTTAACTAAACTTAACTGCCCATTTGACAAAGAATAACTAAACGATATAATTATGGATTATATTCTTGCATTAATCGATTATAATTAAGAATATATAAAAAGGTTATTAAGTTAAATATACGTTTAACGATTTAATGCGAATAGTATACTGTATACACAACACAGCTTGAAATGAAGTTTAGCGATTTTTTTAAACGTTCATCAAGTTTTCTAAGTATACACTTTGGGAACTACAATTTAGGTACATCACAAAATTGTAGCTAGAACCTTTCCTTTTTGGAAAAATTAAGTCCATGTTTAGTATATTTATTGATACATACACTGAAAGTAAAGCGAAAACTTGTTGTTATTCTTTAAATCATACGAATATATTTTTAGGGAACTATTCAATAATTAAAATCACGCAAAGAGCGAACATGTATAGTTTCAAGACTAAAATAATTCTTCAAGAAATATAAGTTTTCTCTAGTCTCTATAGCTCTAACTAATTTACACGTCGTATATTTAGAATCGTGTTAGGGTAATAGAATATCCTCTCTCTCTCTCATTCATAAAACAATTCATTTTAAAGAATTTATCCTTGAAAGATATTTTAATCCCCAGAACAAACGAATTATATAAAAATGACAGCAGGTACCTGGTCAAAAAATACTGTTGTAATGGGAATTGATGATGTCTAAGAATGATGACCGATGTTTAGCCTGAGAGTTGTCATCACAGTTTGAAGAAACCTAGATTTCAATATAAATTACATATTAAACAACTATAGCCTTTAAAAATTAAAGAACCTCAAAATGGTTTCGAAAATATTTTAAAAAAAAGAATGCCTCTAGTTATATTCTATTAAAATACCTGAAACTTATGATTATTGATTTCAGGTGAATAAATCCTAAGACAGCTTTACCTCCTCACTCAGCCTACTCCAAGATGATATATCCATTTGACAATTCAATTGAAGATTTTCGTGGAGAAAATAATGCGATGATTTCCATTGATTTCCGCATTTATGATTTTAACCTAATAGTATAGTCCTGTGTTTAATCTCGAGTTTGGTTGTTTTTTTGTTTTTGTCAAAACTTTATATTTGCTTGTTCCATACTTAATCTAGACGTGCAAATCCAGGTGGCAAGTGTAAGCAAGAGGCGGTTTGATGAAGAGGTATAGATATATTATAATAAAAGATGATACAATGAACGATAAAGACTAGAAAAATAATCATTATTGAAAAAACAATCTAGAGATAAAAATGTCAACCAAAAGTCGTGGGGTGAGAGAGATATAGAGAAGGTATAAAAATACTGCATCAAATGTAGAGGAATGAATGCTGATAATCCACAGCACAAACAGAACAACAAAAGTGGAAGGAATCTTTAAAAAAAAACTAAATAAGATTTGGCAATGTTTTAGTTGGCCTTCTTCTTCTTCTTTTTGTTTGTATCGGGGTTCCCTAGCGGGGCGACTGGCTTTATCTCTCGAAACATCACCTAGGAGGGTTGGGTTAGTACATGCTGCGACAGGGAACAGTTACCGACCTTCTCTTCGTTGTCGGGGACCCTACTCAAGAAGTCTAGTAGCTCGTTGTTGTTGATGGCGTCCCCACACCGTAGCTTCTTGGTGAACTTGTTGATCCCTGGACACCAAACTTGATCAATCCTCTACATTCTCTCTCGTAGATAATCATAATTATGATATACAATTTGTGGATTGTAGGTCAAAATAAAAAGACCACAGATAAGAAAAGGCCTATCCCACGCTACGAGGGTCAACAGCTCTAAAAGTGCACGTGGTTTGCTTTTCTAGTTTTATCAATAAATGGGTTGGCCAAATATTATGGAACAAGAAAAATCAACACATGTCGAAATGCTCATTCGAGAGGTCAAAATACACCTATATAATATTATATATATATATAATATGTGTGTATGGCATTCTCATATAATATTTTTAATATGCTTTCTTTTTCACATATATTGCATGTTGATGACCATCCTCATTCTCCTTTATCGTATGACAACCTAGGAAACAGGAGAAACCTGCAAAGAAATAGAGTTAACAGCTAATGGTGTGGCTACTATGAAAAAGTATTATTTTGATAAAACTGCATTCCTCGAGTGGGTGAGCAGGTGGTAATGTGACAGCAGACTATCTTTGGTGTCAGTCAATGAGAGTCCTGAAGTTGTTCAGGACGTGAGTCTGGTGATCCAAGGACTGGTCAAGGTAAGCTAACAGGAGAAGACGTTAGAATAGACCGAAATGTTTAAGAAGACGAGACGTCTAGAGATTGTGGGATCGCAGAAACGACGGCAGCCAAAGGACGGTTTCACCTAAGGTTAACACGGCTGGACTGTACATAGAAGGACGCTTCATAGGAGTGCGACAGGACCATACTAACTCGACAGCTCGACATGCACGGACAAAGGTCATCAATCAACCACGGCGGATTTAGACAGCTCCCTTTGAGTGAATTGTTTTTATACCTACTCTTTTAATACTAAGGAAAAAAGGCATCTCCCCATTGTGCAGCTGAAAGTTGCTGATTGCTTGAGTTTAATAAATATCAACTAATCTTTGATTTTAAATTATTCCATAATATTGATCAAATATCCGCGTTTCACGTTTTATGCTGTTGGCCTTTGTCTGCGTGGCGCAGACTGTATCTCAACGGCCAAAAAGGCTTGTCCTAGAAGCTTCCAGAGAACCAGAGAATGGGTATTTATGGTCAAAAGTGAGTTAGAACGCAAAACTATATGAATAAAAAAGAATATAAGAGTGAAATTGTACTGGAATCAGTGGATAAATAAGAAAGGTATCTCCTGTTTATGCAACTGAGTAATACTGCAACAGTGTATCAGTATAAAGCAGTCGCCAACTTCTACCCACCATTATTATCATGGCTTGTACCACGTGTGTATTAGGGATAATAATAATTAAAAAAGTGTAACTTTGAGCTGAACATTCCTCTGAGGAGAAAGTAACAGAGAGTCCTTGAAACGTCGGGAGGATGTAGCTGTATCTTTTCAAATTTCTAACCAACAAATTACGATCAAATTTGAAAATAATGTAATGGGGAGTTGTTATTTTGGTAAACAACGTGTTCATCCTTCCTTTTGTTCATTGTTTTATCTTTTATACATTAAACACTGCCTTCATATCAAATACAAATTACTATTAGAAAAAAAGAGACAATATCAGCAATCAAGATTTAGAAAGTTGATGGGTCTCTAATTGATCAATAGCCAACCTCCAATAATGGTATTCTTTATAATTGGTTCTGTTGTGTTCAGTCACAGCAAGAGACACTGCCAACCAAAGATACACTATCCAAGACATAAGCGAACCAAGCATATATTACCTAGTATTTGTATTTGTTTAGAAGTTGACAGAATGATGGAAATGGGAGTCGTTCAGCCCTCTGAGAGTCCTTGGGCCTCACCGGTCGTTCTAGTAAGAAAGAAAGACGGGTCTGTTCGCTTTTGTGTGGACTACAGAGGTTTGAATAAGATGACGAAAAAAGACGTCTATCCATTGCCGCGGGTTGATGACGCTCTTGATTGCTTGAAGGGGGCGAATATCTACTCCATTGGCGCAAATATCCCTGAGTTTGGGATATCGCGTTTCATGATGTTAATAAAGTTAATAAAGTTAATAAAGCATATATTACCTAAGGCAAAAGCAAACCAAAGACATAAGCGAACCAAGGATACACAACCGAATACACACGCGAACCAAAGATACACTATCCAAGACATAAGTGAACCTAAGGCGACCACTCACCCCAGGCCAGGAGCAGGTAGCGTAGAGGAATGTAGTACAGAATGGTGGTCACCAGGAGGAGCAGAACGATCGCCAGCCAGGAGAGGTAGCCCTGGGTGAAGTTGAATGTACTGCACATGTCGTGTTACCACAGCGAACCTACCATCGCCTCATTACTGAATACATAGGTGAACCAAGGGCACAATGCTTCCACCAAAGATACACTACCTAACACAGAAGCGAGTCGATTTAGACACAAGCAAACTAAAGATACATTACCTAACACAAAAGCGAGTCACTTTAGACACAAGCAAACTAAAGATACACTACCTAACACAGAAGCGAGTCGATTTAGACACAAGCAAACTAAAGATACATTACCTAACACAAAAGCGAGTCACTTTAGACACAAGCGAACCAAAGATACACTACCGAAGACATAAGCTAACCAAGAACACACCACTTTAGACATAAGCAAAGCAAGGAAACACTATACACAAGCGAATCAAGGACACATTATCTAAGACCAAAGCAAACCAATGGCATAAGCGAACCAAAGCTACAAAACTGAAGGCACAAGCGAATTAAAGATACACTACCGAAGACATATGCGAACCAAAGATGCAAACGAGCCTAGACACAAGCGAACCAGAGACATTTTAGAAGACACAAGCGAACCAAAGACTCACTGTTGAAGACACAAGCGAACCAAAGTAATAAACGAATCGAAGACACAAGGGAACCAAAGACTTGAAGAACGATTCTACACTAAAACCTCGTTAATACGGTCTTCCAAGGGACCAACACAAACCTTATTACTAATTATCCTATTTTATTTGCGCAAAACAAGCACAAATAGGGAAGGAGATTTGTAAAAGATGTTCTCGCTTTAGTGTTTTTATGAATTTTGCACTGTTGTAAAATTCTACAAGAATACATAAATTGTGAACATGTAAAGTATTCAGGTTGCTAGAGTATTTTACAGAAATCAAGAATGTAAGTTTGAGCAACTATACCGATAGAATTCCGGCATACAAGCTGACAATGGTGAAAGCCTTCGACTTCCTTGCCGATACTGGGGAGTAGGTTAGAGAGATATTTATAATCCAGGTAGCGCAGAACACCAAGTACCCGGGCTGTCCAGCTCTCTAGCACGGACTTAGTGCTAAGTACTTTTAATTGCGTTCTGAGAGTAGATTTCTGAGCAGAACATCAGGAATTTCCATGCTGAGATTGAGTCTGGGAGTCTGGCCATAGATGTAGGATGGAGGTGGGTCGGTCCAAGCAGGATAGCTGTTTGCATCAAAGGTTTATATTTACTTTTTGACGCGTTCCCCGAGGGAAGCAATCTCCCCCAGGATGTTCTGGACCATGGCTGTGACGTCTTGGACCGCCTGCAGCCTCTCCTTTAACGACTTCTTCTCCTCCTGAACACACGCATACAGCTTTATTGTTATGTTCGCAATAAATAAAATTCGAACAATCCGTTGAGATTAAATCAAAAGATGTTTATTTACTCGGGCTGCCGTACAAATCTGTCGTTCTTTCGCGCGCGCCACCGGTCCACCGACCGACCACCGGTCTTATACAGATTTAGCACAGGAATAAAACATAGATGAAGCTCCTATACTTCAGGCAGCGCAGAGGCCATCAGTCTCCAGGTCCGACACATGTCCAGTGGCCACAGAATCCACCGTGCAATGGTTAGCGTATCACTGATAAGGCGAGTGTGTAATCATTTGCGTTCTAGTCTTCGCTTTCCTCATCCAAATGAACCACGGCATTCGGCGATTCTATTGCCACGTGGAAAATTAGGGAAGACCAACTTCGGGATGAGACAACAATTTATTTCAGGCAAGAACAAACTATGAATGGTAAACAAAAGATAAGCCACAAGGGAAATTTACAGAGTAGCAAAATCTATATATATAAAATTGAATGTCTGTCTGTGTGTGTGTGTGTGTGTCCTCTATGGATTCAAAAACCATACATCCAATCGCCGTGAAAATTTGGGATATTATTAGGCATATCCCCGGAAAGGTTTACGAAAAATAATATCTTGAATATCTTTAATATCCTTAGAGTTATTTGCAGATTTGTAGCTTTAACTCGCCACTATTGAGACGGAGATAGGCTTAGGTTTGCTGCTCCTGATGACCTTGGGTCTGCCCCACCCCGTGAGAGAATGGATTCGCCCGGCCGCCGGCCGACAGTCCAAGTTCCCACCGACCAATCAGGGCAGAGTTGGTGACACAGCTATGCCAAGTAGACAAGAAAAAAAGCCTCGCGGGAGTTTGCCCAAGATGACCTCCGGGAACTTCGTCCATCTTCCATAAACGACCATGAATTTATTCAACCTTATCGAGTATTTTTCAAGGGACCGGGAAAAAATGTTCACTAGATAAAACGATGATTTTGTAATGTAGAAAATTAGGAAAGACAAAATTCAGAATGACACGGCACACAGGGACCGGGAAAAAATGATCACTTTATCAGTTTCAAATTATCAAAATATATCTATTTCTTTTTATAAGTTTATAGAGAATTGTTTTAACAAATGTTCGTTAGACAGACCTTTACTCGGGTACCGATTAATATTGATTTTATTCAACTTATCGAGTATTTTTCAAGGGACCGGGAAAAAATGTTCACTTTATCGAGAGATTCGTTAGACAAACCTTTACTCGGGTAAAACACGGGCGAAGCCGGGTACATCCGCTAGTATAAACATAAAAATGACCACTCTGTTAATAAAATTAATAAATACTTTGTTACAATATCCTCCGAAGGGTGATTGCACACTTATATAATTAATGATGGCAAACTTATCTTGGGAATCAAATATTCTTAGCATCCATCGAGTTCGACTTTTGGTGACTATATAGGCAAATATTCTCTAATTTGATCTGCTAGTGACCAATCACTCGCAGCTGTTTGCATAATTAGATATTTTACCCATATAGTTTTTTCAGCAGTGCATAATACAGAAGTGGCTTGCCAGTGCCTTCTGGGGATCAAATATTTTATTTGAATAAAATTATCCTATATCTCAGAAATACTAAATATTCTGATATTAAAGGAAGATTTCTAAGAATATTGTACTTACACTCTTGGCTTCCTTATCATCATCATCATCGTCGTCTTCCTCGTTTGGTGCCTGGAACAGTATGGATAGTTAAGCATAGCAGTGCAGGTAGTGAGTGAGACATTTTGCATCAATTTTTAACGATAGAGAGGGCGCTAAGAAGATGACATGTACAAGTATAGCGAGCAGCATTATTGCTAATTAGTCTCAGGGTCAAATATAATTATATTAATTAATCAATTATACACCGCGGAATTTTTTTATTAATACAATTAATTATTCCCTGACGTTGAGTATAAGACTGATTGGTTCAATTAGTTTTTTTTAAATAAATAATATGCATTATAATAAAATGTAAATAAAAATAAAAGAAGTCGGTGGACAAGTGGGTAACACCCTCGATTCCCGACAGTCATGAACTGGGATTAAATCCCACGTTAACATTTTGTTTAATATGTGAATACCCTTTACATATTTTTTATTGTTGCAAATATCGTAAACTAGGTTGCTCTTGTTGAGCGGTACCTAATAAAGTGATTTTAGAATTAAATGTAAGTAAATAAGCTTTAATTTTTAAAATTCTTTTCTTTATAGACTTCTTAGTTGTGAATTAGTGTTTGAAACATTATGTTTTAATATTTTTTTAATATATATTTCATGACAGGCAAGAAGTAATACCTAGGCAAATGTGACGCCCTTACGTTCCAGAAGATTCTATTCTATCGAAGAGAGAAAAACGAATGAAAAATAAGAAAGTATAAGGAGGTCTTAGTAAATTAAATTTAATTGTGTAAAATAAGGAGGTCTATGTACAAAAGACCTATCTACAGAGGCTAAAAAATCAGGATTGATCTCTCTCTCAAGAGTAAAAACAAGGTATATTCCATGACATTATCTACTTCAAGAATGAACGAACAAAGACGTGGAACTACTGTTGGACTCAACTTACCTCCCATTCATCACGTGACCCCAACACACTCCAGATGACGAAGTTCTTGGCGAAGATCAGCAACAAAGCGATAGGGACCATGTAGACCTCGAAGCTGTATGTGAGTACGACAAACATCTGGACAGTAATGGGACATGTCAACGGACGAAGACTTCAAAGAAAACATCTTGAGATATAATACATTGAATCTCAAACACCCAAGTTGTACTGAAGATTAGAAACTTTTAACGCCTATATTAATGTGAAAAAATAGTACAAATGTGATATTGTACTGGGATAAGGTGCATAAATTAAGAAAAAGGCATCTACTTATCGTGCAACTGAAAGTTGCTGATGGCTTGCGCCATCTATCGGAATAAATATCAACTATTCTCGTTGATTTTTAATTTTTCCAGAATTGGCCAAATGCCCATCCTTGATTAATCATGAGGGCCAACAGCCCGAAACGCGTCCGTGGTTAGCTTTTCTTGATTAATCAAGAATGGGTATTTGGCCAATTCTGGAATAATTAAAAATCAACGAGAATTGTTGATATTTATTCCGATAGATGGCGCAAGCCATCAGCAACTTTCAGTTGCACGATAAGGAGATGTCTTTTTCTTAGCCTATATTAATGTCAGATATTGCAACAGCAGGAGATAGGGAAAAGAAAATATTGGTAAAAATTTGAACTAAACATGTCAACTTTAGTATTCAGGGAGTCTGTGGAAGGATGGTCTAAACCGTTGGTTTTTGACTGCTACGACCCGGGTTCAATTCCTGCATTGGGCACTTTTTTTTCTGATTAAAAAAATGCTCCAATGGCCCCCGATTTTTGCAAAATTTCAACACCACCAGCGAATGCAAGTAACCAAACGGGACTCTGGCACATTTGTAAGTGCAAAGTCGAACTACTTTTCACATGTGGTGCACTTACAGTAAAAGCAATCGCCTACTTCTACCCACCATGCTTATCATGGCCTGTACCACGTGTACTAGGGATAAGCAAAATAAAAATCAGTATTTCTATTGAAATTGTTGGGAGAATTATTGGAGAAAAATAAATATTGATAAGTATCATTACGGCTATATCGAAAGGAAAGTAGAAAGCTCCGGGACGGTTGAAAAAACAGTTGTAGATGGCGCGGTAGTCGGCTCGTACTTGGGGAAAGCCGACCAATCAGAGAAAACCTTGTGTCATCAGTAGATTTCTTCTATGTTTACCGGAGGTTGGACTGATTCTCTCTGATTGTTGCCATTTTCTTATATTCTGTAATGGATTAAGCTTGTGGGGTGGTTGCGTGCGTGTTGGTGTGGCTTGTGGAAAAGCCGCTGATAAAATTATAATTTTTTATAAAATAAATAAATTTATTTAAAGCCTCGAATCATATAGAGAGAAAAGAAGTAACGGCCGCTGGAAGCAAGCCTTGTTGTTCGAACGACGCGCGTGGCAAGAGTGTCTCGGATGCCGCCCGCGCATGCGTAGTAAGGTGTTCTCCAGCTAGCGCTTGCCGAGGCGTAGTGGGGTCGCCACACTACTGTCCGTATGTGTATTGAAGCTTTGTCCGCGCTCGCTGAAGCAAAGTGTGGTCGCCACAAGCTAAATTATAAACATGTGAAGCGATACCTAGAGTTCCCGTGTGTACATTTTTGGCCATCCAGTATACATGGCACGGCGCCGTCATAACAGAATAAACTTGATTTTGTACTCAGTAATTGATTGAAGCTAAATGTGGAAGATGGTTGGTAGCGATGGGAAACATTTCCTAAGAGATCTGTGAGACAGGACTTACAATGAAGGCGATGATGGATCGCACGCGGGACTCCCACTGGAAGCAGCTGTTGCAAAACTTAGCTAGGTCGACGAAGTCCATCGCCAACGTCTTGACACGGTTGACATTCCTCATGAAGACCTGTGACACACGAAAGCAAGATCGTGTTGATATTTTGTTATGAATAAACAGTATACTTGTGGAATAATGGAGAACCACACTTCGGGACGTCGGCCAGACGGATTGGGTGACATCAAACAAACATACCCGCCGCCAGCCGGCAACAAAGGAAGAGAGCGCGGCCTGGTCTGCTGACGAGTTTGGTTTTTCCTCTGTCCTTTTAACATGTTTTAATAAAGTTAGTTAGAAGGAGACTTTTACCCTCTCCTTTCTGCTATTTAGTAATCTGATTCAAATCCTTGCAACAGTCCACAAAAGAATAGTATCTTGTAATTGTATTTCAATGAAGGTGACTTACCAATCGTTTGAACCTCTGTTCTGGCTGCATGTATTTGGTTTCTTTGGGGTCGAAGGTGCGGATCCACGACTTGATCTAGAACACAGGCCAAGAGTGTTACAAGCATCTGTGTGTTTTCTAACACTTCAAATAGTTTCACACTTTAGCAGTATATAATAGTAACACAAACTTATTGATTTTCATCATATTGATGTATATTTCCATAGTTTACTTCTTGGTCTTTTCAGGGTTTGTTGTGCATAGTTGAATGCTCAACATTTAATTGTTTAATACTCAACATCGTTTAGATAGTTGTTGTTGTCTTGTCTAATCAAGAGTCTCAGATGTCTCCATGTATCTCTATAACAGCATCATTGGAAAATGGGTGCCGTTGCCATGTTAGTAATCTTGGACCAGAATTTGGTCGAATATTCCAAGGGTCCAGGGGGGACCGCAGAGAGGTGTGATCGAACTTTTAGATAGTAAATGCCTTATATAGCCTTGTACCATAGACAGCAATTTGACTATTTGTCAGGGCTAAAACTCGATCTACATGATCTAGTTGGAAGATAAAATAATTAACATTTTAATTCTTAGCATCCCCTCACACATTTTTTAAAAAATACTTTCACCTAACCGATATTTGGGATTTAAGGATTCTGACATAATGGTCATAAATTGTCAGATAGATGGAGGGCTACAGTAACATACATACTGGATTGTAGATGAGCTCCATTTCCAAGAGGATTTGTCCTTTGGCAGGTCCTCGCAGCGTCTTGTCCTTAAGTCCGAACCAGCGCTTCTCGTTGTTCCGGATCTGAAACCGTCACACAACCAATAAACAAGAACTCTGTGGATTGCTTCAATTGATGGAAATCATGTTATTGTGAGATTTTTTTCTTTTCAAGCCTTTTAACAAGTAAGCAGGGATTCGGATGATCCATGAAGAGACACAGAACCTTACATTGATCAAAATGGTGGCATCACAAACAAAGCATCTGACTGGAAAAAAAAAAAAGATTTACGCCTACATTATGATGCAGAAATTTTGTCGAAGTACATTGGGATGCGAGTGTAACTGTCATCTTTGGGGTTCTAAACCCTGGCTATATATCTTTATCCATGTTCAAAGTAAAGCAGACATTTTGCAGAGCCAGTGTCTTTTAAGAGAGAAGTGTCCTCTTACCAGAGAGCTGCTAAATAATAAATATAGTTATTTTCCTAATGAAAACTGTCTTTTGTAGAGATATGGCCTTTAGAAAGAGTATCAAACATTAATACTCTACTGTTTATTTATTTATTTCAATTTAAAGCGCTATGTCTCCCTAGGGACACTTGCGCTGTCATACATGTATGACATTATTTTTAAGAGTGAACTGTCCTCTTACCAGAGAGCTGCTAATTGGTAATTATAGTTATATTGCTGATGGAAACTGTCTTTTGTAGAGATGTGTCCTTTAGAAAGAGTATCAAACATTAGGATTCTACTGTATTACCTTAATTGCATCTATTAGTAAAGCAGAATGGACTACGCTGATACATCCATGATTGATAATTACGGTGAGATGTACTGATGATAATACTTACCCTGAGCAATGGTATCATGACTTTTCCAAGAAATTCAAACTTCTTATCTCTGTCTTCATCGAAGACGGTTACTTCCAGGACAGCGTGGATGTCTTTGACCTGGCTGGGGACATAAGGTCACGTTAGAGAGGAATGAACAGGACAGCGTGGATGTCTTTTATACAAATATATATATTTGAATTTTAAAAAATAAACTTATATACAAACAAGAGTCGCTTTCTCTTCTACAGGATCAAATATATATTTACGAGTTCTTAACTAGAACTCTGTTTGCATGTTTACAGTTCTTGTTATGAAATAGTGGACACATCTTTGACATTAATTTGTAGAAAAAAAAGTGATATATTTATCTTGAAAACTTGCATTTTAAATAAAAAACAAAACAATGGTTGCCTGTAAAGTCGGTTTTACGGGCGAAGATTTTACGTGACAACGGTAGAATATTTATTGATATGAATATAATTAAATTGCACAATAGGAACAAGGAATTGAATGAAAATAAGAATTGCACAAATTTTAACTATAGAAATATATTTTGTTTACTAAAACATTGTACATGTAAACTAAAACTTAACTAATTCCTATTTGAGTGATTTTGTTGAGGATAGGACGATGATAGGAGAAATATGAAATGAAAGGAAGTGTTTCTGCTGTAATGTGTCTTGCGAAAGTCAAGTCGATAGTTGTTCCTTTTAACGTAGTTGACTTAGAAACGTTTGATACGCAATCAAGATTATACGTATTTTTCATGAATTTAAGAAACGAGTTGTCAGGCTTTACGTTTTTGTTAAAATCACCACACAGAAGAATCGGTATACTAGAATCAACTTGCACGAACGGTGGCACGTACTGGCTGTTGTGAATGTACGGACCGAGTCCTTGCCATAGTAACATTCCAATATCCTGCATACTAGCTCCTGGATGAATATATACAGCACCGAGTATAAACTTGAAGCTAGTATTAGCGGCGAAGCAAGTAACTTCAGTCATGCACATGTCACCCTTGGTTTTAATGACACGAGTTACGTCTGTAATCGCAACTTGGAACACTTCCGCCGTAGATGTCGATGATAATTTACGATAGATCGCCACTCCACCAGCCGCGTTGGTATTTGAAAATCAAAACACTTATTCAGATCGAAGGTTCAAATTTTTGCTAAATAAATTTGAAATTAAATAAAATTTGTAATTGTAAATGATGAAGTTGAAAATTAAAACATTTACTTAAATTAGATGTTAAAATTCTTGCTCAACACAGTTTAAATAAAGTTTTCTTATATCTGCCACTTTTTCTTAATATTTGTAATTTTAAAGAATCAATTCGAAAATCAAAACATTTATTCAGATCGAAGGTTCAAATTTTTGCTAAATAAATTTGAAACTATTTAAAATTTGTAAAATAATAATTAATTAATTAATTAATTTTAAACTAATGATTTACTTAACACTATCAACATTTATCAATAGTATGACATAACCTATAAACTCAGTTTCTCAACTTTTGTGTCAATCTAACAATTAATGAATCAATCATAGTTTACGATAATGAAATATCAGTGTACAATTATTTACCTTTATTGTTGCAGTTGTTGTAAATGACGAATCTAAGCACTCCACATTTTCACTACAGACACAGCTGACGATACTTTAACCACACGTGTGAACTTGTATTATGACGCTTTCTTGTTTTTCCAACGCCAAGAACGTTCGAGAAAGACAAAGACAGAGACAAGCATGCGCCGATTCAATGCGCCTAATTCTCTAGCGCTGCGCGCGCAGCTGCGCGCGCAGCACTCTCGTTCGATGACTCATCGTAACGTTACCGGGCGTTACACTTTTTCATAAGTGACTCCCAGCCGCAACCTAATTTAAGACGTTGTCACGTCAAAAAAACATACTAATTCTATGAAAAAAATATTTATTATGATTTTAATATCTTTTTTAAAATTGTTTTTTAAAGAATAAATCACGATTTCTACACACTGTATAGAAAATGAGAACAACTTTGTGAAACATCGAGTGTTCTAAGGCAGTGTATAGAGAGTAAACTTACAAAGTGAACACCTTTGTGAAACATCGAGTGTTCTAAGGCAGTGTATAGAGAGTAAACTTACAAAGTGAACACCTTTGTGAAACATCGAGTGTTCTAAGGCAGTGTATAGAGAGTAAACTTACAAAGTGAACACCTTTGTGAAACATCGAGTGTTCTAAGGCAGTGTATAGAGAGTAAACTTACAAAGTGAACAACTTTGTGAAACATCGAGTGTTCTAAGGCAGTGTATAGAGAGTAAACTTACAAAGTGAACACCTTTGTGAAACATCGAGTGTTCTAAGGCAGTGTATAGAGAGTAAACTTACAAAGTGAACACCTTGTTCCACTCAGGTGACAAAGTGCGGTACTCCGTGTGGGTCTGCAGTCGGGAGTTGGTGAGCTCCAGTACACAGAACGGATCACTTTTACCGCACAGATCAGCCGCTGCCAGGCCCACGGAACGATACACTGGCGACACAAGTTACCTTCTGTTAACAACGAGAGAGAATTACTCTATTCATATAGTTTTGAAGATCATTTGTCAGTTGAACGTTGGTTTGCAAAAAATATGTTGTTGTTTCTTATCCCCTTGTGTAAAGATTACACGAATTCCATGAGTTCATACTCCTCGAGCTGTTTTATGATGAGCAGCGGCCTCTCTCAAAGGTCCTGTTTAGTGCATCTAATGCAAGCCAAAATGTGTTCTCGAGCTGCAGGTACCAAACTACATTTTGGGCAAGTGGGTTAGATTTTGTTATTATTAAAAAAAATATAGTCACATCAACCAATAATATGTTTAATCCTCGACGTTTCTCGCTATCACACCATTCCTCTAAGTAGAGTGACAACGAG
>CP092865.1:139557003-139626124 GCA_030710605.1 Cordylochernes scorpioides
TCGAGTAGCGCCTATTTACCTGTGAGCTTACATACACTCTGTGGTAACAATTAATTAATATAAATACAAAATGAGTTCATACAAAGATTGGTCCATATTAGAGGTCGGGGCTAATACAGAAATATTTTTACATCAGACACTTCTTTAAAACACATAAGAGGTCACGAGTTCACACAAGTAAATGTCCACATTATTTTTGCGACACAAGGGGGTTCACACAAGGATATGTGCACATTAGTGGTCGTGAATTTACTTACAGATGTATAATATTATATACTTCTTTAGACAATACTGCATGTTTATATATAATATTTTACCCGAGTAAAGGTTTGTCTAACGAACATTTGTTAAAACAATTCTCTATAAACTTATTAAAAAAAGAAGATATATTTTGATAATTTGAAACTTGTAAATTTGAATCTCTCGATAAAGTGAACATTTTTTCCCGGTCCCTGTGTGCCGTGTCATCCTGAATTTTGTCTTTCCTAATTTTCTACATTACAAAATCATCGTTTTATCTAGTGAACATTTTTTTCCGGTCCCTTGAAAAATACTCGATAAGTTGAATAAAATCAATATTAATTGGTTCCCTCGGTAATTGGAAGTTAAAGGAATAGTATCTTCGCCTTGGAATTGTATCATTATTCTTGTCTCAAATAAATTGCCGTGTCATCCTGAGATAATCTTACTTTTGATAAATAATATTTAAGATTTTATTATATATATTATATTATATATATATTACACGTTATTTGTTTTCTTGGCCGACTGTTTTACATATGGTGTTATCTTAAAATTGCTTGTTTTGAATATTTTTTAGATTGAGATTATTAGCTAGTATGTAAAAAAATTAACTCTGTTGAAATTTAATTTTGTATTTATATATAAATAAAATTAACTCTGTTGATTTTTTTTGTATTTAATCGATAACAGCGAAGTTACGCATGTTAATGTTAGGGAAAAATATTTTGATGTTAAGCAAAACCTGCTCCATCTCGTTTTACATAAATGTTGAAAATTTGGTTGAAATTGATGCATTGTAACGAAAGTTTTTAGTGATGTCCTCTTATGAAATTTGCATTTTATTAATATAGATAGCTAGGAAAAGTATTGTAAAGTCTTGAAGTTTTGTAATTTCTAAATAATTTATATCCAAATACCTCAATTAAGATGCACCAAATAACTTTTATGTGTGTGTGTACGCCTTTTGAACACATGAGAGTGACTTAAAATTACTTGAATCCTTTTGGATAGATACTTTACCTAATTGGAAAACACTTTGCACGCTTTTAAATTTATAATAATTTCGATTTTTAAAAATAATTTAATAGAAAATAGTTTATTTTAGTAAAGTATAATACATATTTTTAAAAATACCGAAAATATTAGCAGACAATGCTTGGCTAAACACATATTTTTATAATTAATATTTGTGGGTATAAATATATATACTTCAACATCATTAAATAACACACTCAAAAATTCACACTATTAATAAAATTATTCAAACTATTATATATTATGTTTTTTAAAATATATTTGAAAATTCACACATTATTTTATATCAAAATTATCTATGAGAAGGATCATAACTTTTTTTTTTTTCAGTTTTTGACCATGTTATTTTAATGATGCACTTGGTCAAACTCTGCCAGATATACTAATATTTATTTAAACAGGGTAACAGAGTCAGGGTGTCGATAGCAATTTATACATTGATTCGATAGAAATTAATACAATTAATTTGAACTAGGAAAAGGAGGTATTCAACAGACCTGGGACTTTTCCATTTGTAGAGAATTTATTTTAGGAGATTTTTTTACTTGCAGTCGCTCCTGGCAACGAAAAAAAAATGTTTCAAACTTTTTTTTTTTACCAGAGAAGATGCAACTTATGTTATTTGGTAACTAAATAATGAAAATGCAGGTTAGAGAGGTTAAAGAAAACACGCCACAATTAGAGTTTTGAATGATAATAATAAATTTTTATTGTATATAATATAGAAGAGAGAAAAAATGTAAAAATGGGGAATAAAACAGCAAAGCACCTATATATATTCAATTTAAAAAATAAAATTTTGAACAAAATTAACAAAATGTATTTAGCATCCAATTTTTTTCAAACATATTTACACGAAGCCCAGATTTTATATATATATAAATAAAATAATTTATAATATATATATATATTTAAAAGCAAAATAAAATATTGTATATATATAGGATGAATTCTTAAATTGACATTTATATAGATTGCTATACGGAGCAGTTAGGGGTAAGGCTTAACATGAGTTCATTTAACAATAGGGTAGAGGCATTGAAGGCTTTTAGAATGTTGATTTTAACATGCCAATTGTATATTTTAAAGGTTTGGATATGTTTAGAAGGGTCAAATATTTTGTTTGGTACATTTAAAGGTGTTTTAATATAGGCGACAAATAGAAGAAGTGTTTTATATAATTAATAATATTTATATAATTTATATATATTAATTTAAAAATTAGACATTAATTTATGGTATTTTATATTATATATATTTTTAAACATTTATAACATTTTAAAGGGGAAAGAGTATGGGAATTGTCAATATATGAATATTTTTTAAATAGGTAAATATATAGATATTTTTAAATAAGTGAATTCAAGCGAAGTCTAAACACATATTTTTTTTGTGTGTGAAATTATAATTTGTTTAAACTCTAGTATAAATATTGTACAAAAACAAAAAGTAATTTATGATAAAATTTAATTTAATTTTAAAATATATATTACGACTTAATTCTAATTATAAAAAAGTATATATCAACCATATGTTTATGAAATAGGTGAGAAAAATATTTTGTAAAAATCACAAACAATATTAAAAAGTCTATGCCTCAAGTGGATTTAAAGTATTATTTATATTTAAATATTTAGGTAATATATAAATATATAGCTTTAATATATTAGAGAATGTGATGTTTACATTAATGCCGCTTTGAGAAATTTTAACAAAATTTAGAGATTTTAAAAAATGATATCCCGCGGAGCGAGACAATTTATATAATAAATTTTAATATATAGTATTCTTATATATGAAGATCCAAACAGCACACATTGATTAAACATGAATTAGAAAAATATAAAATTAGATCAAACTAAAAAATATTGGTCTATGTACTACTTAATAATTCAATGAGAAATGTGTAAATATTTTTTATTTAATCACAGAACAAAACACTTTAATGCACAATACAGAAAATAAATGACTAGAATTTTTGTGCATATTTTAAATTTAATATATATTAAAAGAGTTTTTAATAGTAATAATAGTTTTTTTTTTAAATGAGGGACGAGAAAAAATAACTTTGATTAGGTCATTTCAATGGACGGGTAAAGAGATTAATCATGCAAACACTTAGAGCTAAATGAATTTATGTTAAAAGAAAAAAAAATGAGTTAAAACAATATATCTATATGACATTTATCTCATACAAAAAAGTCTAATATAAAAATTCCATAGAAAAAGATTTTTTACGAGAAGACTATTTTCGATGTTAAAAATATTGAACTAGCAGTCTCTTGCATTTCTCTGAGACCAATGCATTTGTCACTCTTTTGCTAATGAAAATTTCGCGATATGTTTGCCGAACTAACATTGCCTCTAAAGAGAGCACATACCAATTGAAACAAGCCCTAGTTCAAATTTGTTCTGGACCTAGTGACCAGCATTGATTTGTCTTCGACAACTTAGTGAAGGTTGAATACAAAAATATTTGCCATTTGGGCTGTTCGAACCCTACGCTGAGAAATGTCAACAAATCACAGTCGATATTTGAAAAGAGAATATTTACAACAAGAATTAGAATAACATTCATAATACACACAATATAAGCTGGAATTGCAGATCTAGATTAAGTAGTGGAACTTTTTAATCCGTGTTAGATGTGAGATAATAAAATGGCGCGTCGCCATAAACATTATTGAAGGATCGTCTGGTGATATTTTGTGTTTTGACATTCAAAGATGCAAATTTTCAACAGTAGGCCTTGTGTAGAGTTTAGATAAGTCCACTTGAAATATGTAAAGGTACTGTAGATTCACAAAGCAACCTCAAAAAAGATGGGCTATTTTATCAGCTCGATAAAGATAAGTACACGTATTTTGAGGCGTACTTATCATAAATTGGCTATAAAACACATTTGGTAATACTTTATATACTTTATAATATGATAAAGAATGTGTCTCAAATGTTTACCAAAATTTTGAAATTAATAAAGATACAGAAATAGCATCCAGACTATTCTTACATGCCTTTATAATATTTCAACTCTGAAATAAAAAGGTTGCAAGAAAATAAATTCATATACGAATTGGCCTAGCGTTTTTCGAATCCGCGAAACAAGAAGTGAATTTATAAGTTGCATATGTGCGCAGTATATATTTTGATATTTTTTGCTAAATAGGGGGTTGAGAGTGATTCGATTTAACTATAAGTAGCATTTTAACTAAACTTAACTGCCCATTTGACAAAGAATAACTAAACGATATAATTATGGATTATATTCTTGCATTAATCGATTAAAATTAAGAATATATAAAAGGGTTATTAAGTTAAATATACGTTTAACGATTTAATGCGAATAGTATACTGCATACACAACACAGCTTGAAATGAAGTTTAGCGATTTTTTTAAACGTTCATCAAGTTTTCTAAGTATACACTTTGGGAACTACAATTTAGGTACATCACAAAATTGTAGCTAGAACCTTTCCTTTTTGGAAAAATTAAGTCCATGTTTAGTATATTTATTGATACATACACTGAAAGTAAAGCGAAAACTTGTTGTTATTCTTTAAATCATACGAATATATTTTTAGGGAACTATTCAATAATTAAAATCACGCAAAGAGCGAACATGTATAGTTTCAAGACTAAAATAATTCTTCAAGAAATATAAGTTTTCTCTAGTCTCTATAGCTCTAACTAATTTACACGTCGTATATTTAGAATCGTGTTAGGGTAATAGAATATCCTCTCATTCATAAAACAATTCATTTTAAAGAATTTATCCTTGAAAGATATTTTAATCCCCAGAACAAACGAATTATATAAAAATGACAGCAGGTACCTGGTCAAAAAATACTGTTGTAATGGGAATTGATGATGTCTAAGAATGATGACCGATGTTTAGCCTGAGAGTTGTCATCACAGTTTGAAGAAACCTAGATTTCAATATAAATTACATATTAAACAACTATAGCCTTTAAAAATTAAAGAACCTCAAAATGGTTTCGAAAATATTTAAAAAAAAAGAATGCCTCTAGTTATATTCTATTAAAATACCTGAAACTTATGATTATTGATTTCAGGTGAATAAATCCTAAGACAGCTTTACCTCCTCACTCAGCCTACTCCAAGATGATATATCCATTTGACAATTCAATTGAAGATTTTCGTGGAGAAAATAATGCGATGATTTCCATTGATTTCCGCATTTATGATTTTAACCTAATAGTATAGTCCTGTGTTTAATCTCGAGTTTGGTTGTTTTTTGTTTTTGTCAAAACTTTATATTTGCTTGTTCCATACTTAATCTAGACGTGCAAATCCAGGTGGCAAGTGTAAGCAAGAGGCGGTTTGATGAAGAGGTATAGATATCTTATAATAAAAGATGATACAATGAACGATAAAGACTAGAAAAATAATCATTATTGAAAAAACAATCTAGAGATAAAAATGTCAACCAAAAGTCGTGGGGTGAGAGAGATATAGAGAAGGTATAAAAATACTGCATCAAATGTAGAGGAATGAATGCTGATAATCCACAGCACAAACAGAACAACAAAAGTGGAAGGAATCTTAAAAAAAAAAAACTAAATAAGATTTGGCAATGTTTTAGTTGGCCTTCTTCTTCTTCTTTTTGTTTGTATCGGGGTTCCCTAGCGGGGCGACTGGCTTTATCTCTCGAAACATCACCTAGGAGGGTTGGGTTAGTACATGCTGCGACAGGGAACAGTTACCGACCTTCTCTTCGTTGTCGGGGACCCTACTCAAGAAGTCTAGTAGCTCGTTGTTGTTGATGGCGTCCCCACACCGTAGCTTCTTGGTGAACTTGTTGATCCCTGGACACCAAACTTGATCAATCCTCTACATTCTCTCTCGTAGATAATCATAATTATGATATACAATTTGTGGATTGTAGGTCAAAATAAAAAGACCACAGATAAGAAAAGGCCTATCCCACGCTACGAGGGTCAACAGCTCTAAAAGTGCACGTGATTTGGCTTTTCTAGTTTTATCAATAAATGGGTTGGCCAAATATTATGGAACAAGAAAAATCAACACATGTCGAAATGCTCATTCGAGAGGTTAAAATACACCTATATAATATTATATATATATATATATAATATGTGTGTGTATGGCATTCTCATATAATATTTTTAATATGCTTTCTTTTTCACATATATTGCATGTTGATGACCATCCTCATTCTCCTTTATCGTATGACAACCTAGGAAACGGGAGAAACCTGCAAAGAAATAGAGTTAACAGCTAATGGTGTGGCTACTATGAAAAAGTATTATTTTGATAAAACTGCATTCCTCGAGTGGGTGAGCAGGTGGTAATGTGACAGCAGACTATCTTTGGTGTCAGTCGATGAGAGTCCTGAAGTTGTTCAGGACGTAAGTCTGGTGATCCAAGGACTGATCAAGGTAAGCTAACAGGAGAAGACGTTAGAATAGACCGAAATGTTTAAGAAGACGATACGTCTAGAGATTGTGGGATCGCAGAAACGACGGCAGCCAAAGGACGGTTTCACCTAAGGTTAACACGGCTGGACTGTACATAGAAGGGCGCTTCATAGGAGTGCGACAGGACCATACTAACTCGACAGCTCGACATGCACGGACAAAGGTCATCAATCAACCACGGCGGATTTAGACAGCTCCCTTTGAGTGAATTGTATTTATACCTACTCTTTTAATACTAAGGAAAAAAGGCATCTCCACATTGTGCAGCTGAACTTTGATTTTAAATTATTCCATAATATTGATCAAATATCCGCGTTTCACGTTTTATGCTCTTGGCCTTTGTCTGCGTGGCGCAGACTGTATCTCAACGGCCAAAAAGGCTTGTCCTAGAAGCTTCCAGAGAATGGGTATTTATGGTCAAAAGTGAGTTAGAACGCAAAACTATATGAATAAAAAAGAATATAAGAGTGAAATTGTACTGGAATCAGTGGATAAATAAGAAAGGTATCTCCTGTTTATGCAACTGAGTAATACTGCAACAGTGTATCAGTATAAAGCAGTCGCCAACTTCTACCCACCATTATTATCATGGCTTGTACCACGTGTGTATTAGGGATAATAATAATATAAAAGTGTGACTTTGAGCTGAACATTCCTCTGAGGAGAAAGTAACAGAGAGTCCTTGAAACGTCGGGAGGATGTAGCTGTATCTTTTCAAATTTCTAACCAACAAATTACGATCAAATTTGAAAATAATGTAATGGGGAGTTGTTATTTTGGTAAACAACGTGTTCATCCTTCCTTTTGTTCATTGTTTTATCTTTTATACATTAAACACTGCATTCATATCAAATACAAATTACTATTAGAAAAAAAGAGACAATATCAGCAATCAAGATTTAGAAAGTTGATGGGTCTCTAATTGATCAATAGCCAACCTCCAATAATGGTATTCTTTATAATTGGTTCTGTTGTGTTCAGTCACAGCAAGAGACACTGCCAACCAAAGATACACTATCCAAGACATAAGCGAACCAAGCATATATTACCTAGTATTTGTATTTGTTTAGAAGTTGACAGAATGATGGAAATGGGAGTCGTTCAGCCCTCTGAGAGTCCTTGGGCCTCACCGGTCGTTCTAGTAAGAAAGAAAGACGGGTCTGTTCGCTTTTGTGTGGACTACAGAGGTTTGAATAAGATGACGAAAAAAGACGTCTATCCATTGCCGCGGGTTGATGACGCTCTTGATTGCTTGAAGGGGGCGAATATCTACTCCATTGGCGCAAATATCCCTGAGTTTGGATATCGCGTTTCATGATGTTAATAAAGTTAATAAAGTTAATAAAGCATATATTACCTAAGGCAAAAGCAAACCAAAGACATAAGCGAACCAAGGATACACAACCGAATACACACGCGAACCAAAGACACGCTACTTTAGACCCAAGCGAACCAAAGATACACTATCCAAGACATAAGTGAACCTAAGGCGACCACTCACCCCAGGCCAGGAGCAGGTAGCGTAGAGGAATGTAGTACAGAATGGTGGTCACCAGGAGGAGCAGGACGATCGCCAGCCAGGAGAGGTAGCCCTGGGTGAAGTTGAATGTACTGCACATGTCGTGTTACCACAGCGAACCTACCATCGCCTCATTACTGAATACATAGGTGAACCAAGGGCACAATGCTTCCACCAAAGATACATTACCTAACACAAAAGCGAGTCACTTTAGACACAAGCAAACCAAAGATACACTACCGAAGACATAAGCTAACCAACACACACCACTATACACAAGCGAATCAAGGACACATTATCTAAGACCAAAGCAAACCAATGGCATAAGCGAACCAAAGCTACAAAACTGAAGGCACAAGCGAATTAAAGATACACTACCGAAGACATATGCGAACCAAAGATACAAACGAGCCTAGACACAAGCGAACCAGAGACATTTTAGAAGACACAAGCGAACCAAAGACTCACTGTTGAAGACACAAGCGAACCAAAGTAATAAACGAATCGAAGACACAAGGGAACCAAAGACTTGAAGAACGATTCTACACTAAAACCTCGTTAATACGGTCTTCCAAGGGACCAACACAAACCTTATTACTAATTATCCTATTTTATTTGCGCAAAACAAGCACAAATAGGGAAGGAGATTTGTAAAAGATGTTCTCGCTTTAGTGTTTTATGAATTTTGCACTGTTGTAAAATTTTACAAGAATACATAAATTGTGAACATGTAAAGTATTCAGGTTGCTAGAGTATTTTACAGAAATCAAGAATGTAAGTTTGAGCAACTATACCGATAGAATTCCGGCATACAAGCTGACAATGGTGAAAGCCTTCGACTTCCTTGCCGATACTGGGGAGTAGGTTAGAGAGATATTTATAATCCAGGTAGCGCAGAACACCAAGTACCCGGGCTGTCCAGCTCACTAGCATGGACTTAGTGCTAAGTACTTTTAATTGCGTTCTGAGTAGATTTCTGAGCAGAACATCAGGAAGTTCCATGCTGAGATTGAGTCTGGGAGTCTGGCCATAGATGTAGGATGGAGGTGGGTCGGTCCAAGCAGGATAGCTGTTTGCATCAAAGGTTTATATTTACTTTTTGACGCGTTCCCCGAGGGAAGCAATCTCCCCCAGGATGTTCTGGACCATGGCTGTGACGTCTTGGACCGCCTGCAGCCTCTCCTTTAACGACTTCTTCTCCTCCTGAACACACGCATACAGCTTTATTGTTATGTTCGCAATAAATAAAATTCGAACAATCCGTTGAGATTAAATCAAAATATGTTTATTTACTCGGGCTGCCGTACAAATCTGTCGTTCTTTCGCGCGCGCCACCGGTCCACCGACCGACCACCGGTCTTATACAGATTTAGCACAGGAATAAAACATAGATGAAGCTCCTATACTTCAGGCAGCGCAGAGGCCATCAGTCTCCAGGTCCGACACATGTCCAGTGGCCACAGAATCCACTGTGCAATGGTTAGCGTATCACTGATAAGGCGAGTGTGTAATCATTTGCGTTCTAGTCTTCGCTTTCCTCATCCAAATGAACCACGGCATTCGGCGATTCTATTGCCACGTGGAAAATTAGGGAAGACCAACTTCGGGATGAGACAACAATTCATTTCAGGCAAGAACAAACTATGAATGGTAAACAAAAGATAAGCCACGAGGGAAATTTACAGAGTAGCAAAATATAAACATAAAAATGACCACTCTGTTAATAAAAATAATAAAATTAATAAATACTTTGTTACAATATCCTCCGAAGGGCGATTGCACACTTATATAATTAATGATGGAAAACTTATCTTGGAATCAAATATTCTTAGCATCCATCGAGTTAGACTTTTGGTGACTATATAGGCAAATATTCTCTAATTTGATCTGCTAGTGACCAATCACTCGCAGCTATTTGCATAATTAGATATTTTACCCATATAGTTTTTTCAGCAGTGCATAATACAGAAGTGGCTTGCCAGTGCCTTCTGGGGATCAAATATTTTATTTGAATAAAATTATCCTATATCTCAGAAATACTAAATATTCTGATATTAAAGGAAGATTTCTAAGAATTGTGTACTTACACTCTTGGCTTCCTTATCATCATCATCATCATCGTCTTCCTCGTTTGGTGCCTGGAACAGTATGGATAGTTAAGCCCAGCAGTGCAGGTAGTGAGTGAGACATTTTGTATCAATTTTTTAACGATAGAGGGAGCTAAGAAGATGACATGTATAGCGAGCAGCATTATTGCTAATTAGTCTCAGGGTCAAATATAATTATATTAATTAATTAATTATACACCGCGGAATTTTTTTATTAATACAATTAATTATTCCCTGACGTTGAGTATAAGACTGATTGGTTCAATTAGGTTTTTTAAAATAAATATAATATGCATTATAATAAAATGTAAATAAAAATAAAAGAAGTCGGTGGTCGAGTGGGTAACACCCTCGACAGTCATGAACTGGGATTAAATCCCACGTTAACATTTTGTTTAATATGTGAATACCCTTTACATATTTTTTATTGTTGAAAATATCGTAAACTAGGTTGCTCTTGTTGAGCGGTACCTAATAAAGTGATTTTAGAATTAAATGTAAGTAAATAAGCTTTAATTTTTAAAATTCTTTTCCTTTATAGACTTCTTAGTTGTGAATTTGTGTTTGAAACATTATATTTTAATAAAGATTTTTTTATATATTTAATGACAGGCAAGAAGTAATACCTAGGCAAATGTGACGCCCTTACGTTCCAGAAGATTCTATTCTATCGAAGAGAGAAAAACGAATGAAAAATAAGAAAGTAAAAGGAGGTTTTAGTAAATTAAATTTAATTGTGTAAAATAAGGAGGTCTATGTACAAAAGACCTATCTACAGAGGCTAAAAAATCAGGATTGATCTCTCTCTCAAGAGTAAAAACAAGGTATATTCCATGACATTATCTATTTCAAGAATGAACGAACAAAGACGTGGAACTACTGTTGGACTCAACTTACCTCCCATTCATCACGTGACCCCAACACACTCCAGATGACGAAGTTCTTGGCGAAGATCAGCAACAAGGCGATAGGGACCATGTAGACCTCGAAGCTGTATGTGAGTACGACAAACATCTGGACAGTAATGGGACATGTCAACGGACGAAGACTTCAAAGAAAAGCATCTTGAGATATAATACATTGAATCTCAAACACCCAAGTTGTACTGAAGATTAGAAACTTTTAACGCCTATATTAATGTGAAAAAATAGTACAAATGTGATATTGTACTGGGATAAGGTGCATAAATTAAGAAAAAGGCATCTACTTATCGTGCAACTGAAAGTTGCTGATGGCTTGCGCCATCTATCGGAATAAATATCAACTATTCTCGTCGATTTTTAATTTTTCCAGAATTGGCCAAATGCCCATCCTTGATTAATCATGAGGGCCAACAGCCCGAAACGCGTCCGTGGTTAGCTTTTCTTGATTAATCAAGAATGGGTATTTGGCCAATTCTGGAATAATTAAAAATCAACGAGAATTGTTGATATTTTTTCCGATAGATGGCGCAAGCCATCAGCAACTTTCAGTTGCACGATAAGGAGATGTCTTTTTCTTAGCCTATATTAATGTCAGATATTGCAACAGCAGGAGATAGGGAAAAGAAAATATTGGTAAAAATTTGAACTAAACATGTCAACTTTAGTATTCAGGGAGTCTGTGGAAGGATGGTCTAAACCGTTGGTTTTTGACTGCTACGACCCGGGTTCAATTCCTGCATTGGGCACTTTTTTTTCTGATTAAAAAAATGCTCCAATGGCCCCCGATTTTTGCAAAATTTCAACACCACCAGCGAATTCAAGTAACCAAACGGGACTCTGGCACATTTGTAAGTGCAAAAAACGGGACTCTGGCACATTTGTAAGTGCAAAGTCGAACTGCTTTTCACATGTGGTGCACTTACAGTAAAAGCAATCGCCTACTTCTACCCACCATGCTTATCATGGCCTGTACCACGTGTACTAGGGATAAGCAAAAAAAAACAGTATTTCTATTGAAATTGTTGGGATAATTATTGGAGAAAAATAAATATTGATAAGTATTATTACGGCTATATCGAAAGGAAAGTAGAAAGCTCCGGGACGGTTGAAAAAACAGTTGTAGATGGCGCGGTAGTCGGCTCGTACTTGGGGAAAGCCGACCAATCAGAGAAAACCTGGTGTCATCAGTAGGTTTCGTCTTTGTTTACCGGAGGTTGGACTGATTCTCTCTGATTGTTGCCGTTTTCTTATCTTCTGTAATGGATTAAGCTTGTGGGGTGGTTGCGTGCGTGTTGGTGTGGCTTGTGGAAAGGCCGCTGATAAAATTATAATTATTTTTATAAATTAAATAAATTTATTTAAAGCCTCGAAATATATAGATAGAAAAGAAGTAATGGCCGCTGGAAGCAAGCCTTGTTGTTCGAACGACGCGCGTGGCAAGAGTGTCCCGGATGCCGCCCGCGCATGCGTAGTAAGGTGTTCTCCAGCTAGCGCTTGCCGAGGCGTAGTGGGGTCGCCACACTACTGTCCGTATGTGTATTGAAGCTTTGTCCGCGCTCGCTGAAGCAAAGTGTGGTCGCCACAAGCTAAATTATAAACATGTGAAGCGATACCTAGAGTTTCCGTGTGTACATTTTTGGCCATCCAGTATACATGGCACGGCGCCGTCATAACAGAATAAACTTGATTTTGTACTCAGTAATTGATTGAAGCTAAATGTGGAAGATGGTTGGTAGCGATGGGAAACATTTCGCAAGAGGCCTGTGAGTCCACTGGACTTACAATGAAGGCGATGATGGATCGCACGCGGGACTCCCATTGGAAGCAGCTGTTGCAAAACTTAGCTAGGTCGACGAAGTCCATCGCCAACGTCTTGACACGGTTGACATTCCTCATGAAGACCTGTGACACACGAAAGCAAGATCGTGTTGATATTTTGTTATGAATAAACAGTATACTTGTGGAATAATGGAGAACCACACTTCGGGACGTCGGCCAGACGGATTGGGTGACATCAAACAAACATACCCGCCGCCAGCCGGCAACAAAGGAAGAGAGCGCGGCCTGGTCTGCTGACGAGTTTGGTGTTTTCCTCTGTCCTCTTAACATGTTTTAATAAAGTTAGTTTGAAGGAGACTTTTAACCTCTCCTTTCTGCTATTTAGTAATCTGATTTAAATCCTTGCAACAGTCCACAAAAGAATCATCACTGCGAATTCTTCTACCGAATTTCGCATGAGTGTTTGGTGAAATGATTATCAGACTTTTCTTCACAATACTCTAAAGTGATATATTTACACTCATGGACAAAACTTAAGGAAGTTGTACCTTTTAGCATGTACATATATCGGGATTTAGACAATAATTCTGAAAGAAAGTCTCAAGCTTGATACCCTAATATGATTGTGAGTGGAGATAAGAAAGAAGATTACTCTAAAATATATTTTAAACACAGTGAACTCTATTGAAGACACACGAGCTAACAAAGTGTGAACAAAATTGTCTCTTTCTGTCTCCTTAAAAGAATAACCGGCGACCTTAAGAATATTTCACTTCCTTAAGTTTTGTCCATGAGTACAGTCAACCTTAGTTGGCAGTTTAGTCAGTGGCAATATCGGATGTTACTTATAAGATATTTTGTATATTCTATGCACACATGGTATGATTCCACAAAAAAATTACAACGGACATAGATTGATCCCCATCATTGACGAAACGAACTTAACCATACATAATAAAAGACATTGTTTCGAAGTTATGGTTCCACGATCTGGTACAACTTTATACCCAAAAAGTCAAAGATAAATTAAACTCTCTGCAGTACAAAATTTTGAAGCACAGTACACAGGTTTATAATTCAACATCGTCAAACTGTACTCATATTGTTGCTAGAACACCAAAGCTCACGAATTTTATTGTGAAACAAATATACTAAAAATAAATATTGGATACAAAAAATCAGATCCAACTAAAAGAAAAATTATTTCTAATTTTAGTTCAATCATGTAAATTTGACGATGATTTGATTTGTATATAATTTCAGATTTACACGCAAGTATCCTAATTGTGGATATGGCGTGTCTTTGCAACTGTTAAATTAATAAAATAAATAAATGCACTATGAAAATAATTAGTTCTACCTAAAAATAATAATAAAAATTTAATATGAATATTTCAATAAAAAAGGATATGTGTTAATATAGAATCTTGTGATGGTAGTTGAATGAAGGTGACTTACCAATCGTTTGAACCTCTGTTCTGGCTGCATGTATTTGGTTTCTTTGGGGTCGAAGGTGCGGATCCACGACTTGATCTAGAAACACACGCCAGGAGTGTTACAAGCCTCTGTGTTTTCTAACACTTCAAATAGTTTCACTCTTTAGCAGTATATAATAGTATAACATAAACTTATAGATTTTCATCATATTGATGTATATAAAATGAAAGGATTTAAAAGCACGAATGCTTCTTTTATACATAATACAAACTTCTACTACCCTTACTGCGATGAAAAAAATATATTGGGAGGGCTTGGCTCATCAGTGGTGAACCCTCCCAGCGGTTTCGCCAATTTAATCCACCAGACCGCTTCTCAGAGCTCTAATACTGTATTGGACGATTCTGCTTATATACGCAGCACTGAAGGATGGAATCTCAGAAATGGTTTTCAAGAAAACTATGGACATAAGCTTATAGGACAGTAGAATTACATTCAAATATTTGCATCGAACAATGCTCTTCCTTCACCACTGATGAGCCAAGCCCTCCCAATATATTTTTTCATCGCAGTAAGGGCAGTAGAAGTTTGTATTATGTATAAAAGAAACATTCGTGCCTTTAAATACTTTCATTTTATATGTATAGGTGGCGTGTTATTGCTTTGTGTTAATATTGATGTATATTTCCATAGTTTACTTCTTGGTCTTTTCAGGGTTTGTTGTGCATAGTTGAATGCTCAACATTTAATTGTTTAATACTCAACATAGTTTAGATAGTTGTTGTTGTCTTGTCTAATGAAGAGTCTCAGATGTCTCCATGCATCTCTATAACAACAACATTGGAAAATGGGTGCCGTTGCCATGTTAGTCATCTTGGACCAGAATTTGGTCGAATATTCCAAGGGTCCAGGGGGGACCGCAGAGAGGTGTGATCGAATTTTTAGACAGTAAATGCCTTATATAGCCATGTACCATAAACAGTTATTTCACTATTTGTCAGGGATAAAATTCGATCTACATGATCTAGTTGGAAGAGGAAATAATTGTAATTTTTTTAAAAATACTTTCACCTAACCGATATTTGGGATTTAAGGATTCTGACAGAATGGTCATAAATTGTGAGATAGATGGAGGGCTACAGTGGCATACATACTGGATTGTAGATGAGCTCCATTTCCAAGAGGATTTGTCCTTTGGCAGGTCCTCGCAGCGTCTTGTCCTTAAGTCCGAACCAGCGCTTCTCGTTGTTCCGGATCTGAAACCGTCACACAACCAATAAACAAGAACTCTGTGGATTGCTTCAATTGATGGAAATCATGTTATCGTGAGATTTTTTTCTTTTCAGGCCTTTTAACAAGTAAGCAGGGAGACATGAAGAGACAGAGAACCTTACATTGATCAAAATGGTCGCATCACAAACAAAGCATCTGACTAAAAAAAATATTTACGCCTACATTATGATGCAGAAATTTTGTCAAGTACATTGAGATGCGAGTGTAACTCATCTTTGGGGTTCTAAACCCTGGCTATATATCTTTATCCATGTTCAAAGTAGAGCAGACATTTTGCAGAGCTAGTGTCTTTTAAGAGAGAAGTGTCCTCTTACCAGAGAGCTGCTAAATAATAAATATAGTTAATTTCCTAATGAAAACTGTCTTTTGTAGAGATATGGCCTTTAGAAAGAGTATCAAACATTAATACTCTACTGTTTATTTATTTATTTCAATTTAAAGCGCTATGTCCCCCTAGGGACACTTGCGCTGTCATACATGTATGACATACTTTTTAAGACTGAACTGCCCTCTTACCAGAGAGCTGCTAATTGGTAATTATAGTTATATTGCTGATGAAAACTGTCTTTTGTAGAGATGTGTCCTTTAGAAAGAGTATCAAACATTAAGATTCTGCCGTATTGCATTAATTGCATCTATTAGTAAAGCAGAATGGACTACGCTGATATATCCATGATTGATAATTACGGTGAGATGTACTGATGATAATACTTACCCTGAGCAATGGTATCATGACTTTTCCAAGAAATTCAAACTTCTTATCTCTGTCTTCATCGAAGACGGTTACTTCTAGGACAGCGTGGATGTCTTTGACCTGGCTGGGAACATAAGGTCACGTTAGAGAGGAATGAACAGGACAGCGTGGATGTCTTTGACCTGGCTGGGAACATAAGGTCACGTTAGAGAGGAATGAACGGGACAACGTGGATGTCTTTGACCTGGCTGGGAACATAAGGTCACGTTAGAGAGGAATGAACAGGACAGCGTGGATGTCTTTGACCTGGCTGGGGACATAAGGTCACGTTAAAGAGGAATGAACAGGACAGCATGGATGTCTTTGACCTGGCTGGGAACATAAGGTCACGTTAGAGAGGAATGAACAGGACAGCGTGGATGTCTTTGACCTGGCTGGGGACATAAGGTCACGTTAGAGAGGAATGAACAGGACAGCGTGGATGTCTTTGACCTGGCTGGGGACATAAGGTCACGTTAGAGAGGAATGAACAGGACAACGTGGATGTCTTTGACCTGGCTGGGGACATAAGGTCACGTTAGAGAGGAATAAACAGGACAGCGTGGATGTCTTTAACCTGGCTGGGAACATAAGGTCACGTTAGAGAGGAATGAACAGGACAACGTGGATGTCTTTGACCTGGCTGGGGACATAAGGTCACGTTAGAGAGGAATGAACAGGACAACGTGGATGTCTTTGACCTGGCTGGGGACATAAGGTCACGTTAGAGAGAAATGAACAGGATAGCATGGATGTCTTTGACCTGGCTGGGGACATAAGGTCACGTTAGAGAGGAATGAACAGGACAGCCTGGATGTCTTTGACCTGGCTGGGGACATAAGGTCACGTTAGAGAGGAATAAACAGGATAGCATGGATGTCTTTGACCTGGCTGGGAACATAAGGTCACGTTAGAGAGAAATGAACAGGACAGCGTGGATGTCTTTGACCTGGCTGGGGACATAAGGTCACGTTAGAGAGGAATGAACAGGACAGCGTGGATGTCTTTGACCTGGCTGGGGACATAAGGTCACGTTAGAGAGAAATGAACAGGACAGCGTGGATGTCTTTGACCTGGCTGGGGACATAAGGTCACGTTAGAGAGGAATAAACAGGACAGCCTGGATGTCTTTTATACAAATATATATTTTAAAAATTCCAAAATATAAACTGATATACAAACAAGAGTCACTTTCTCTTATACAGGATCAAAGATACGAGTTCTTAACTAGAATTCTGTTTGCATGTTTACAGTTCTTGTTACGAAATAGTGGACACATCTTTGATATAAATCTGTAGAAATGAGCGATTTTCTCTTGAAAATTTGTATTTTAAATTTTAAAACATACTTATTGTATGAAAAAAAATCTTTATTATGATTTTAATTTCTTTTTAAAATTGTTTTTTAAAGAATAAATCACGATTTCTACATATTGTATATAAAATTAGAACAACTTTGTGAAACATCGAGTGTTCTAAGGCAGTGTATAGAGAGAAAACTTACAAAGTGAACACCTTGTTCCATTCAGGTGACAAAGTGCGGTACTCTGTGTGGGTCTGTAGTCGGGAGTTGGTGAGCTCCAGCACACAGAACGGATCGCTTTTCCCGCACAGATCAGCTGCCGCCAGGCCCACAGAACGATACACTGGCGACACAAATTACCTTCTGTTAGCATATACACTGCGTGACATTGAAAATGGAACACCAAGAAATAGTGGCCAGAAAATTATGCAAATTTCAGGGTAGACGCGCCTAACCGAGTTATGCAAATGATGTAAAATGCGCAGCTCTCGTGCGCACATGGAGTAAGATATAAGAGAAGGAACTTGCAGAAAGGACAGTATTCGTGTCGTTATTTCTTCAAGGAAAATCATTGTGGAAATTTTGTTCTTGTGTCAAAAGACACGTGTAATAACAGAGAATGCCAGGTCATCGTAAACGGAGGCAGTTCAAGCAGACAGACGCTTTTACGAGGGGCATGGTGATCGGACTGAAAAGGGCAGGTTGGTCCATACGTCAAATCGCAGCTGATACACACCTTGGTGCGTCCACGGTGCACCGACTGTGGAGAAGATGGTTGGAACAGGGAAATGTGGCAATTTATAGGAATGTCGGTGCAACCAGAGTGACGTCAGCACGTGTGGATCGGCGTATCCTTCGACAAGCAGTGGCGGCCCCACAAGCCACTTGTACCGCCATCCTGCAACATGTGCAAGACACCCTAGATCATTCCATCTCGACCAGAACCATTTCCCGTCGATTGGTTGCTAATGGCTTGCACTCATGCCGTCCGCTAAGAAGACTGCCATTGACCCCACCGAATAGGCGCCAACGTTTGGAATGGTGCCGGGCTAGATCAACGTGGATGACGGAATGGCACAGGGTCGTGTTCTCAGATGAGTCGCGTTTCTGCTTGTCCAGTGATAGTCGCCGTGTACGCGTGTGGCGTCGACGTGGAGAAAGGTCCAATCCGGCAGCAATTGTGGAACGCCCCACCGGGCGACAACGTGGAATCATGGTTTGGGGCGCAATCGCGTATGATTCCAGGTCACCTTTACTTCGTATTCAGGGCACTATGACGGCCCAACGATACGTTGATGATGTGCTGCGACCGGTGACACTCCCCTACCTTCAGGGGGTACCAAATGCCCTTTATCAGCAGGATAACGCCCGACCGCACACTGCTCGCATTAGCCAACAAGCTCTGCAAGATGTACAGATGCTTCCCTGGCCACCGTACTCTCCTGATCTCTCACCAATCGAGCACGTCTGGGACATCATTGGACGCCGTTTGCATGCCTTGCCACAGCCGCGTTCAGAAGACGAACTGTGGCAAATGGTTGAGAGGGAATGGAGAGCCATCCCTCAGGACGCCATCCGTACTCTGATTGACTCTCTACCTAGACGTGTTGCTGCGTGCATCGCCGTCCGCGGTGGTCCTACTTGCTACTAAGCCGACGCCGTTCTCGCTCTGTATTATGACTATCATTTTGAAATAAAGATCACTTATTGTTCGTCCCTGTCTCTCTCTGTCTGCCGAGTTTCATCACTTTCTGGCCACTATTTCTTGGTGTTCCATTTTCAATGTCACGCAGTGTATATAATTACTCTATTCCTATAGTTTTCAAGATCATTTGTCAGTTGAACGTTGGTTTGGAAAAAATATAGCCCCACCAACCAATAATTTGTTTAATCCTCAACGTTTCAGTAACTCGCTATCACACCATTCCTCTAAGTAGACTGGCATCGAGTCATTGAAACAACCAGAATTCAACAAATTATTGATTTCACAAATAAAAAAGGTTTCCAGAGAAAATGCTCCAATATCCCCCGATTCTTTCAAAAGTCTAACCTCACCAGCGAGTGCAAGTAACCAAACGAGGCTGTGGCAATATTTGTAAGTGCAAAATCGAACTGCTTTTTACATGTGTAGACATGTGATGCACTTACAGTAAAAGCAGTCGTTAACTTCTACCAACTATATTTATCATGGCTTGTACCACGTGTACTAGGGATAAGCAACAAAAAAAGTTTATTTTTATTTGATTAACACCGTCTCAAGCTTTCAGGCATCTCTGCCTTTCTACAGGAGAACATATACAATGAATAAATCGCCGCCTGATGCCAGAATGTTTTTTTTAAATGGATATCCAGGAGATTAAATCTATTGATGTGAAATTATTGGTTGATGTATTGATTCCTATAGATAGACCGATAATTAATTGTCTTGTGGCGACCACACTTTGCTTCAGCGAGCGCGAACTGGGACAAAGCTTCAATACACATACGGGCGGAAGAATGGCGGCCGCACTATGCCTCGGCAAGCGCGTGCTGGGAGAACACGTCACTACGCATGCGCGGCTCGTATGTGTTTTGAAGCTTTGTCTCAGTTCGCGCTCTCTGAAGCAAAGTGGGGTCGCCACAGTCTTCTCGTAAAAATAGAGGCTGCCTGGCCGGCATTCATATTTATTGAAAATAAAGATACTTCGGCCAGTAATTCATTTTTTTTTCAAATAAAAATATTTACTGGCCGAAGTATCTTTATTTTTCAAGAAACATTTGTCTTCTGTATTATAAATCAGAATAATATCGTTCAAATACAATAGTACAACTCTAAAAGTGGCATGGTTTGACGAAACCGTTGATAGGGTTCACTACTGATGAACCAAGCCCTTCTAATAAAATTTCTCATCATAGTAAGGATAGTAGAAACTTTAGGAACAAAACATCTCCTGATCTTGCAATTAAAAAGTTGTTAACGGCTTACTCCATCTACCGGAATAAATATCAATGATGTCGCAAGCTGTCAGAAGCTTAGTTACATGATCAGGATATGTATTTTTCTTAATTTATCCATCTGATCTCAGTAAATTTCACTTTTGTACTATTTTCAAGTAGATAGTGTATTTTATTAGTAAAACAATGGTTTTATTGCTTATATATATATATAGATGGAGTGCTATTGACTTATATTATTATAGGGATTGTCATATAAATATCGGCTACAAATATCTACAAATGAAAACATTAAGACGCGAATGTTTCTTTTCAGAAATAAAACAAACTTCTACTGTTATTACTGCGATGAAAAAATATTAGGAAGGCTTGGTTCATCAATAGTGAATCCTCCTAGCGGTTTCACCAATTAAATCTACCAGACTGCTTCTCTATAGCTCTAATACTGTATTGGATCATTCTGCATATATATGCTACACTGAAGGGTGGAATCTTAGAAATGGTATTTAAGCAAACTATGGATATAAGTTTTTAGGATAGCAGAAAACAGTAGTTTTTTCATCGTAGTAAGGACAGTAGAAGTTTGATTTATTTGTGAAAAGAAACATTCGCGTCTTAATGTTTTCATTTGTTATATATAGATGGCGCGTTATTTCTATGTACAAATATCTACACAAACACGCTGAATGTGGAACAATATACAATATCGATATTGCAATGTTAGAGATCTTATTTCTCGGATTATATAAATAATTTTTATTCGCTTCTCAATATCTCTCTGGAATGGATTTTTTTCCAACTCACGTGCAGCGTGCGACTTGCTTCTATTTTCAAATTAGAAACCTCGTAAAAGATGAACGAGAATTCGTTCTATAAATTCACTTATTGACAAAACTTAAGTGGAAAGTCTTTATTGTCGCCAATCGTCTATTTTTTTAAAGGAGACAGAGACAATTTTGTTCACTTTGATTATCTCAATAAAGGCCCCGTGTATCAAATATCTTTCAGAGTTATTGTCTGAATCCCGATATACATGCTAAAAGGTACAACTTCCTTAAGTTTTGTCTATGAGTGTATATAGATTAAAGTTCCACTTGTAGAAGTACCCAAAGGTTAGAAATCTCGTGTTTTAATGTTATCGTAACAAAACCGAAACTTTCTCTAAGGCTTGTCGTAATTTTTTTCCATGTTGGACCAAAGAGACCTCACCAGACCACCTCTTGGAATGCATGGGAACCTCAAGACAGGACCTATATTCCAACCCTACCAAGATTGTAAATTTTCTCCATGATTTTAGTCTCCATGACCTTGTATATATTTACGCTCCAGGAATCCAGGTTACCTCAAGAGAGAGGCACTTTGTATAATTATACAATGGGATAATAAAAAAAAATCCATGTTGAGTCGATAATCTTAAAAAAAAAAGTTGTTGGAAGATTGTGAAAAGAAGCGGTAGGTGATATGAGTGGGATGGGAACACAGCAAGAAACATCACCCCGAGGTGTACAACCCAAGGGACCGCTCAGCAAGGTGTAACAAGACAAGTCAGAACAGGGAAGGACAGTAATAAATGTCTATACCATAGATGTAGGCACTCTTCTATATATAACACAATAGTTCACGAATTTATTAAATTAAATTTGAAGTCTCGAGATATCATTCAACCAGCACCTATCATCCACCACGCACGTATATTTTCAAAATTTTGTTTTTCAAACAGAAATAATGTGGTATATTTTTTTCTCAATATATAATAAGTATTTAAAAATATGTATATATGATAATTTAAACCAACAACCCTATATTATAATACTTATAACAAGATGTTGTATATAGAAACAAATCTATAAATAATTATACGCATAATTGACATGTGTCCTTGCATCACCATATGTAATGTACTGAGGATGAATAAATAAAACTATATAATAGATTAAAAGCTGAGTTAAAAGCAAGATTAGAGAAGTAAATCACAAAGTAACTTCTAAAAATAAAGTAGAAGCCGACAGGTAGGCGCCAGTGTCCGGTGTCCAGCGACACGTGCATGACCCAATTCTCTTTGTCGGAGGCGTAGTATAAATAAGACCCGGCTTAGCAACAGCCAGTCAGTTAGACAGTTCCCCATCAGCGCGTCGCCGGTTGTCTCCAAGTTCCACCTCATTCACCATGTAGCCAGTAAGAACTCTACTCTAACTCCATCTTGCTCTTGGCTCGACTTTTTATCTGTTCTTGGAACTTTCCTTCTACAACTGTGTCGCTTCGTTTTTTGTGTGTGGACATTCCCCAGTTTTCCACTCTGCCTCGACCACGACTGCCTGTACCCTGTGAGAACTGTTAAAGATCCTACAAGGTGCAGAGAGGTACTGGAAAACTCTCCACGCCCTGACTGTCCCTCTCGGTTACTACAGGTTTGACCCGCGGTTACAACATCTAATTACAGAGAGTCGACGAGGTACTACAAGAGTCAACCAGAACTTCAACAACATATTATTACAGATAGTCGACAGGATAACCCAAACGAAGGACGCCATAGCAAAGAAGGTAAGAAGACTGTCCAGATAGGAAAGAGCCAAGAGCAAAGATGGAGGAACAAGCACGCCATTCCAACGGAACGACCAAGCAATCTCCCCTCAACGACACAGCCGAAATTCCCGCAAAATAAGCCGGTGAGAAGTTACCCACCTTCGGCCTTACAACGCAACCATCCAGACGACATGCCACCATCGCCAAACAGAATCCACAAGCTTCTACAAGCTCTACATGGGACGCCTTCCACGTCATCAGGACAACAACCAAAGACCAAATTCTCAGACCGGACCAAAGCGACATAGGGCCACATTGCCTCCCCGTAGGTCAAACTAAAGACACCAATAATCTTGCACCTACGCCTAGACATTGTGTGTAAATATGTTCCCTTTTTTCAGGAACGAATATTTTTGTTTTCTTTTAACTTTTCTTCCAAAGAGACAATTTTTGTTCCATTTTTCACTACTTAACATTTATCTAATCATTAGTAACCTTTAATTATATTATAACTTTGTATAAAATCTTGAATAATTATTTTTATTTTGTACTTTTCAATTAAATAATCAAATTTTTATTCCAACATTATTTTAACAACTTTATTTTAACAATTTTATTTTTCATGATATTATTTTAGTATGGCAAAACATTTAATTGTTCATTTTTTATTCATTATTATATCTTTATATATTACTAATTCATTATTATATCTTTTATATATTACTAATTCATTATTATATATTTTATATATTACTAATTCATTATTATATATTTTATATATTACATGTTTGATCTTATCCACTTACACTTTTTTTATCCGCAATCATATTTCTATCTTTTTATTGACTATATTTTTGTTTAAATAACTTTATTATATGACAATGTTTGTTTATCATCAACTATCGGGCATACAACAATCGTTTTCAACAATCCTACTCACTAACCACTTCACTATACTTTTTCAACACTATCTATTTCAGCCATTGCTTCAAACCATCGTAGAAACGACAGTACTGCTTGACAATATTTTTCTTTTTGATTTCGTAATTCAACAAGCTCTTTGAACACAGTTCCCCAGAATTACAAGTCTCGACTTCTGGTCTGAACACGTTTCAAAAGTTTATTTCATTTCATCCGCAGAGCACATCACCAACGCATGCACAAAGCGTTCACATTTTTCAATTTTCAATTTTTTTCAGCTCTAGCGGACCACAATCAACCTTTGATTTCAAGTCAAGTCAGACCACCTACTGTCGCTACAACAATTCTACTTATCGCATGGCTCTACCACCCCTTTCAATCATATTAATTCTTTTCTTCAACAACTTTTCAACCCAATAACCCTACAATTGTGACAAAGCACTGTAACCTTATACAGGATCACAGGTGAAACATTGCCTAGGAAGACGCACAAGTCTATATCCTCGCTTTGCACCTGGATCTCAGTATTTGATTGTCTGTGCAACACTTACAATTGCATATTCCTCAACCCCTAACCCTTTCCAACGCCCGCCAACAATCTTAGAACATCATCATTATTTTTTAGCGAACAAAGGTTTCATCTACTTTTCTCTTTTATAATGAATATCATAACTTTTAAATTAAACATAAGTTTTATTTTTATAATTTTCAGATATATCCAAATAAACATCTTGTTATAGCCCTTTACCCTCACAGTTTTAATTAATTAAAAGAAATTTTAATTACTTACCTGTGTTAGAGAGGCTTTACCCGCTTAAACCCGGATAAACCCTTTCACTCCCGGGGCCCATCTATGATAATTTAAACCAACAACCCTATATTATAATACTTATAACAAGATGTTGTATATAGAAATAAATCTATAAATAATTATACGCATAATTGACATGTGTCCTTGCATCACCATATGTAATGTACTGAGGATGAATAAATAAAACTATATAATAGATTAAAAGCTGAGTTAAAAGCAAGATTAGAGAAGTAAATCACAAAGTAACTTCTAAAAATAAAGTAGAAGCCGACAGGTAGGCGCCAGTGTCCGGTGTCCAGCGACACGTGCATGACCCAATTCTCTTTGTCGGAGGCGTAGTATAAATAAGACCCGGCTTAGCAACAGCCAGTCAGTTAGACAGTTCCCCATCAGCGCGTCGCCGGTTGTCTCCAAGTTCCACCTCATTCACCATGTAGCCAGTAAGAACTCTACTCTAACTCCATCTTGCTCTTGGCTCGACTTTTTATCTGTTCTTGGAACTTTCCTTCTACAACTGTGTCGCTTCGTTTTTTGTGTGTGGACATTCCCCAGTTTTCCACTCTGCCTCGACCACGACTGCCTGTACCCTGTGAGAACTGTTAAAGATCCTACAAGGTGCAGAGAGGTACTGGAAAACTCTCCACGCCCTGACTGTCCCTCTCGGTTACTACAGGTTTGACCCGCGGTTACAACATCTTATTACAGAGAGTCGACGAGGTACTACAAGAGTCAACCAGAACTTCAACATATTATTACATATATAATAATGTGTTTTTTTAAACTTAATTCTATTGACGGTATGTGGCGCTGAGTTTGTTGTTGACACACTTAAAAAATGTTATAATACTTTGATAAAGGTTGGGGTTCAACCAACTGATATATTGGTAAAAATAAATGATTTTTTGATCCAATATATGCCTTTTTATTTAAAGATTTATTTATGGATTGCTCTATTTTCAAAATAATAATGTTTATATAAAAATTGTATTTATTATTAAGTTGTTAACATGATAATCCTGTTGAAGGACTGAAAAAGGACATAAAAAGTTGCACAAGATACTTAACCCTGGAAGCTTTATTTATTTTATAATAAATGTTCTAAAAACTCACCGATGACTGTCAGGTGGCCTACGTCCTCTAGGTTGGCAAAACTCCGCTTGATGCTCTGCGCCACACATTCACAGTTCATCAAAAGTTCAACACCGAAGAAGATGACGACAAACATTGAAAAGCAATAGCTAGGGCTTTGTTGACCGTCGTCTGTTAGAGCGAAGACAAACTTTGATGAAATTGTTTCTAATCTCCACTGAATAAAATTATTTCATCTTGGTATATGTTCCGTTAGCAAAGGTGTTGTGTTTTAACTTTAAAAGCACACAAAAAATATAATAAACTTGAATTTGTTTATTCAAGTATCAAAAAACAAAGCTTTACATATAGAACAAATAATAATAAATATATAATTATATAATGTTATATCAAGGACAACAAAAAACCAAAATAAATTTGAGTTAGAGAAGACAAAACGCTCCGAATGGGAGGCTATAAAGAAATTAAAAAATGATGACGACATAGTTATAACTAGAGCAGATAAAGGAGGCAAGACAGTCGTGATGAAGAGAGAAGATTACAATGATAAGATAAAGAGCCTTCTCAACGATAATAATACATATGAAGAAATTCGCGAAGACCCTACTAAAAAGATAAAACTCAAAATATCAAAATTCATCAAAAACATGAAGTCTAAGGACATTGATAAAAGAAAAATGAAGCTAGAAGATGTTGCCGCACCTCTCTTTAAAGGACTACCAAAGATCCATAAAGAAGGAGTTCCCCTACGGCCCATTGTGTCAGGATTCAATGCCCCCACCAGACATTTAGCGGACTGGCTTAAAAAACAGGTACCGAGTACAAGTAAAATTTCCGGGTTAGAGATTAGAAATAGGAAAGAGCTTTTAGATATCGCTAAAAATTTGAAGTTAAATGACCATGAAATAATGGTATCCTTTGATGTCAAATCACTTTTCACCAATATCAATAGAACTCTAGCTCTAAAAGAAATAAGGGAATATTTTGAGGTGAAGAGACAAGATTGCGAAAACAAGGGATTAGAAATCAACGAAATGATAGAAGGCTTTAGGTTATGTTTAGATAATATTTACTTCAGATATGGGAATAAATTTTACAAGCAAAAAGACGGCACTGCTATGGGTTGCCCTACAAGCATGATCATTGCTGACATCATAATGGCATCAGTAGATAAAAAGGCAATCTTGATTGAGGGAATAAGAATCTGGGGACGATATATAGATGATGTTTTTGCAGTGATCCGCAAAGAAAATCTTAATGAAATCATGGTCATGTTGAATAATGTAGAAAGAGGAATAGAATTCACGGTTGAAACAGAAAAGGAGGGATTTTTATCATTCTTAGATGTAGGACTAACTCGCAAAGAAGATGGTTCAATTTTAACCAGCGTTTTCAGAAAGCCAACAGACTGTGGTATACATCTAAATTTTAATTCCAATAATCCTATGATACATAAAAGACAGGTGATAAAATCTCTTGTACAAAGAGCCAAACAAGTATGCACAGACCGAGATATTTATAAAAAAGAGATAATGAAAATTCGAGCAGAACTAGAACAATCTGATTATCCAGTTGGTTTCACAAACAAATGGATTAGAAGATATGAAATAGATAGGCCAAATTCAAATAGGAATAAAGATGATTGCAATAATATAATTATTCCATATTTGAGAGATATAGATAACGAAATATCTAGAATTTTGAGAAAATTTAAATATAATATTTGGTATAGTACGGGGACAAAAAGGGAATTTTTAACTAGAAATAGAATAATGAAGGATAACATAGGCACATTAAAACCAAGTAATGTAATTTATGGAATTAAATGCACACAATGTGACAAAATTTACGTAGGAGAAACAGGCCGTAATTTAGAGACTAGGATTAAAGAACACCAACAGGGTTTAATGGGGAGAAGGGCGTTAAGCAAAATTGGGGAACATGCATTATATTCAGGACATAGGCCAGATTGGAATGATATTGAGATATTTCATAGGAATATAAAATTTAAAAAAGAAAGATTATTTTTAGAGGGGTGGGTATCACGGGAAATGGGGAAAAGAACTTTAAATGTATATGAAGATATTCCGCTACAATACAATTTATTTTTAAATTTAAAAAAGTAGTTAGGGGTGAGTATAAATTGTACATAATAGATATCGATTAATATATACTATTGTGAAATCTTTTAAATGTTATTATTATTTTTTATATTTATTTTGTTTATAATTTCTTAATAAATATAAATATGTATATCATAATTTTATTTCAAAGATCGTAGTCTTTTTGTGAGTTAAATATTTATTTTTTGACTCGTGCTTTGGATGTTGTACAAAATTTCAAATATCGCGTGAGAACGCCCTTAGAGCCTCAGATTAATTTTTAGCGCCTTGCTATATGTTTTAATTTTTATTTGCTCCTGACGAGGACAAAAGCTTTTTGTCGAAACGTCGATGTAAATAAAAAGATTTATACTGGCCGAAGTATCTCTTTTTTCAAGAAATATGAATGCCGGCCAGGCAGCCTCTATCTTCACGATAAGAAGAAGAAAAGAAACATTTTAGGAAAAGGCAAAAACAAACAAAAGTACTGGTCAAAAAGAAACATTTAAAATCACAGATTAATATCTTCAACACTTCCCCTTAATCAGATTTCAAATGTCCCTCATACCCAGTAGATATCTCAGCATTTGGAAACGCGGCTTAGGGAGCCCTTTGGTCATAATGTCAGCAACTTGATCTTTGTTTTGGCTTGGCCAAGAAATAGCACCACCAGCCAGTTTACACACAACTCCACTGGTAGATCTTCTAGTTTCTGGGTCTCCAGCAAAATATGCATCACTGAAAGATTCCAAAACTCCTACTTTATGACCCTTTTGGTACATAATTCCATATTCAGTTGTTCCTACAAGATATTTGAAGATTCGTTTAACTGCTTCCCAGTCATATTTTGTTGGTGCTGCAAGTTTTTGAGAAACTTTATCCAGTGCAAAAGTGATATCGGGTCTTGTTAAGCAGCTCAGATGCATCAGACTACCAATCGCTTCACGAAAGGGAACATTTTCTAAAATCTCTGCTTCCCCAGGAACAGTAGAACTATCAGTTGGTGTTCCCACTTTATTCGCTTGAGACATATTGAATTTCTCAAGAATTCTTTTTATATATGCCTTTTGAATTATGAATATTGACCCATCCGGTTGCCGCTCTATCTCAATACCCAAAAAGTAATTTAATGGTTCACTTGTGATCTTAAATGAAAACATTAGTTCATCAAGAAATTCTTTGATTTCCTGTTCATTTGTACCAGCAATGATTCCATCATCAACATATATGGCAATAATGAGTAGATGATCATTTGTTTTTCTGAAGAATAAACAGGGGTCAGCTGTACTTTCCTTCAGACATCTTTCTTTCATGAAGTTGACTATTTTCTGATTCCAGCATCTTGGTGACTGTTTAAGTCCATACAAGATTTGTTCCATTGTTGAATCCTTCAGGTTTTTTGATATAAATTTGATCTTGTAAGTCTCCATAGAGAAAGGCTGTCTTTATGTCAAACTGTACCAATTTTAAGTCTTAATTAGCAGCAATTGCTAAAAGAGTTCTTATGGTGTCATGTCTTGCCACAGGACTAAATGTTTCTTCATAATCTATACCCTTCTTTTGTGCAAACCCTTTTGCCACCAGTCTTGCCTTATATCTTGTAATCTCTCCTTTAGAATTCAATTTGGTCTTTAATACCCATTTACAATCAATTGGTTTTTGGCCAGGTGGTAATGTTGTGCATTCGTATACATCATTTTCCGTTAAATAATTCATTTCTTCATTCATTGCTTCTTTCCAAAATTGTGCATTTGGAGAATCCATTGCTTCTTTGTATGTCTTGGGTTCAAGACCTTCTGCAATATTTATTTCAGCATCAATATACCTTTGAGGATTTGATATATTTGATCGATCTCTTAGATTGTATACGTCTGATGTTTGAATATTGCTTTCAATTTTCTCAATATCTTGGGTATCATTTTGTTCATCAATCTGATTACTTGAAAGTTCCTTATTTCTCTTTTCAATATCAAGGCTAAATGTTGGTATAGTTTCCTTGAATATTACATCCCTACTTGTGACAACTTTGTTTGAGTTCGGTATCCAGATTCGATACCCATCCTTGTTACTGCAATAACCAACTAAAATACCTTTTTCGCTTTTGGCATCTAACTTTCTTCTCTTTTCATCAGGCACATGAACAAAACATTCAGTTCCAAATATTCGAAGATGATCAACTGCTGGTTTTTTATCAAACCATAGTTCATAAGGTGTCTTTCCCTCAATTTGTGTTGGTCCTGTTCTATTCAAAACATATGTAGCAGTATTAACTGCCTCTGCCCACAGCTTTAGGCTCATATTTTTGGCATATATCATTGAACGAGCTGCTTCTATTAAAGTCCTGTTTTCCCTTTCCGCTGAACCATTCTGTTGTGGAGTATATGGCATTGTGATCCTATGATTAATACCATACTTGTTTGTAATTTTTGAAGTTTCTTTATTTACAAACTCCTTTCCTCCATCTGTGAGAATTTCTTTCACTATATGTCCAGTAGTCTTTGTTTCCAAGAGAAATTGTTCTAGCTTTTCAATGACTTGTGACTTTTCTTTTAGGAAATACACTGATCGGTATTTTGTAAAATCTTCTTTGAAACACACAAAGTATCTCATCCCTCCTTTCGAAACCTCCTGCATAGGGCCACATACATCTACATGAATTAAGTTTCCAGGTTGAGTAGAAGCATATTGTTCTCTTGATCCAAAACTCAGTCTATGTTGTTTGCCATAAATGCATGCCTCGCAAGGTTCATTGTCCATGACTGCATCTATTCCTTGTTCTTTAAGCCATTTTTGAACATGCCTTTTATTTTGATGTCCAAATCTTTCATGCCATAGTTGTAGCATATTGACATTTTGGGTTTTGACTAAATTGACTTCTGCAGCATTTTCAGGTTTGATACTTGTTATTAACATACCATACAAGCCTCCTGGTAGTCTTTTCCCTTCTACAATAACTTCTCCAGTTGTTGTCTTAAAAAGTTTACAACCTTTTTTATCCATTTTCATTTCAAACCCTTTATCCAATGTGGACTGTAATGACATCACATTACGACTGAAATTGGGAACATACCATACATCAGTTAGGTAGTGAGTTTGCCATTTACCTTTTACACAAGTTTCAATTGTTATAGTTCCACTTCCATAAGCTATCAATTTTTCATTACTTCCAACTTTAACAGTCTGTTGGGTAGGAAAATCCTTATAAGAAGTATAAAAACTTGCATTTCTTGTAATGTGGTTAGTAGCTCCTGAGTCACCAATCCAAATGTCTTCATCTTGTTCATTGAATCTTTCACTGATTAAACTTTCACTTAATTTTGAATTAAGTTTTAATTTAGTTTCATCCTTTTCTTTTTCCTTTAGTTTCTTCTGTTTTGCATACCTACAATCTTTGGCCAAGTGTCCTTTTCTATGACAAAAGTAACATTCTCTTGTTTCTCTTGTTTTCTGAAAATTTTCATTACTTTTGGTAACTTTTCCTTTCATATTTGGCTTATTTTCATATGCATTTGCCATTAGTGCTGTCGAACTTGATGCGCTGCATTCATCTCGCTGTTGAATTCTTATTTCGAGTAACCGAAGCCTTTGTGTGAGATTGTCTACAGAACGTTCTTCTTTAGACACTGATTCCCAAACACTTTTAAAATCAAAATATTCATCAGGCAAGGTGTTTATGATTCTGCACATCAGCATGGATTCTGGCAATTTCAAATTTTCTTGTTTAGTAAGTTCTTTTGCATATCATTCCATAAACTTTCTAATTTTGAAATGTGCTTTGAAATATCATCTGTAGGATCCTTCTTAAAATTAAAGAATTGATTATAGAGCATGTCTAATCTTTGACCAGAGCTTTGCTCATAGACACTTAACAATTTGTCCCACATATCTTTAGCACTTGAGCAGGGAATGATTAGTTGACTTACATCAGGCATCACACTTGTTGTAAATAACAATTGGGATATTGCATCTTCACTTTCCCATTTTACATATGCCTCTTTTTCTTCATTTGTTTCTTGTTTTATTGGCTTTCTATATGTTCCATCAACAACGCCTATTACTTTGTTTATTGTTAAAAGCAATTTTATATTTTTCTTATATTCTGGCCAGTTTATTAATCCTTCCAATTTGGGAATATTCATACCCATTTTAATATTATCCATTCCAGCCATTACTAATATAAATTTTAACGTAATAAACAAAATAGAATTCTTTTTAGGCTTACCGTTGCTTTGTTTTTATTATATTTCGCAGTGAATGCGTGGTTGGGTCCATAACCTGATGTGTTTTAACTTTAAAAGCACACAAAAAATATAATAAACTTGAATTTGTTTATTCAAGTATCAAAAAACAAAGCTTTACATATAGAACAAATAATAATTAAGAAGAAGAAAAGAAACATTTTAGGAAAAGGCAAAAACAAACAAAAGTACTGGTCAAAAAGAAACATTTAAAATCACAGATTAATATCTTCAACAAAAGGAAACCTTTCCTTTGTTGGTCTTCAACTATGATGGATGTCTATGTTAGGCTTCACGTTCATTTAGAAACCATTCTACATGTGGCAACCACATTGTTCATTTTACCTTTGTTGGCCTTCCACTGTAGCACATGCCATTGTTATTGCTACGTTACATTAGAGTCGTTTTACATGTAATAATCAATTGTTCTTACCTTTTATTATCTTTGTTAGGCGCCACTTTACATTATTAGAGTAAATTTTATTTGTGAAATCACTATTGTTATCAACTTTGTTGATGCTCGACTACAGCGAACATCATTTTTAAGTTACCACGTTACATTAAAGTTCACTTTATATATATGTGAAAACAATATTATTCTTATCTTTGTTGGCCTTCCACTGAAGTGCATGTTATTGTTAGGTGCCTCCCCCCACGTTACATTAGATTTAAAAGACAACCTAAGACACTCACGTAGCGGTTGGCCAGGGCCATCCTGGACGGAAGAGCGGAGGCCTGGTAGGCTTGCAGGTCGGTGACGGGCCGCAGGGTGCCGGAGATGGTCAGAAGTAAGAAGACCTCGCCCGCCCCGCCGTCATGGCTCAGGTCCATCCTGATCTGGTGCGTGGTCTCGGGCTTGAGGGTGTCCAGGTTGAGCTGGCAGCGGCCCATGAAGTCGTCCTTGCCGTGCGTGTCGTGGTCCCACACCGACACCTCCAGCACGCGCGGCTGGTCCGGGTACAGATGCAGGTCGAACTGCTCCAGCCACTGCGGGTTCAGCGTCTTGGGGCAGTACTGGAACACCACCACGGCGGCCCTCGCTACTGGACTCTAGCTCTGCCGGCACAGGGAGCATGTATGTCACCCAAGGTACCTTACTCTTGTACTTCTCGGAGCCGAGCCGGAACTTGACGTAGGGATCACTAAGTCCGTTCTCGTCCATTGGCAGGAGGTCCTTGCCCTCCACCAGGACTATGGTCACCACGTGCTCCCAGAGCTGGATCTTCTGCTTCTTGGCAGCAGCTGAGGAGGAGGTCTCTCCACGCCCGCCCTTGCCGTAGTACTGGCCACACCACCATCTGTTAGTTCTTTCATGCAATGTATTGCTTCACTGTCGCTGCTTCTGTATCAAAGATGTTACATGAGCACACAAGTTGATAAAGATCTCTCTTCACGACTCTTTTTTATTTACCTTCATGCATCATGGAGAAAAAGCAAGTCACAGAAATGGAGATCTTCCAATCATACCGTTATAAAGGGAGATCAAGACTTGACTACGTCTGCCAACTGGGCTTCTTCCTGATTGGTCCATCTGTTGCCCCCTGGTCCACAGGTGGTGGACGGCTTTAGCCACCTTCAGACGTCATCGTAATAATATTGATTGTTATGAATCTAAAGAGGCCCCCCTCTTTCTTTGAAAATACGTTAACACGACGTTTTTGGTTTATCATCCCAGTGCTGTGGTACATTCTTTGTCACCAACTTCATGTTAAACAATAGTACAATAAGCAAAAATGAATTGTTTAAATGTATTTGTCCACCCGTGTGTGTGTCTACCCGTGTGTGTGTCTACCCGTGTGTACCTACATTTGTAGTACTCCGTAGACAGTAACTGTAGTCACTATTGCAGAGTTCACTGAAATATCTCCAGATGACCTCCAGAGACACTACGCTGAAGAAGACAGATCGTTTATTTGATCGACGATATTTTTGAAGGAGAAATTCTTATGGAGTCAAAACACAGCCAATTTTTAACCCTATAAATTAATACAACAGACGGGGAATATGTAGAAAACAATTTATAATAAAATAAACAAAAGTCAATTATCCAGAGTACACGTGGTACAAATCATGATAATCATGGCCATATTAGCGACAGATTTCACTGTAAGTACACCACATGTTTACACATGTGGAAATCAGTTCAAATTTTGCACTTACAAGTATGCCAGAACCCCATTTAGTTATTTGCCTTCACTCATTAGGTTAGACTATTGAAAGAATAGGGAGCCATTTGAGCAATTTATTTTTAATTCAGAAAAAAATATCTAATGTGGTATTCAATCCCGGGTCGTAGCTATCAAAATTCGCCGGTTTATACCCCCTCGTCCACAGACCTCCAGTCCTCTTTTAATTCACTGAAATAATTTACTCTTTCCTTTCTCTATCTTTTCTTGGAGGAAATGAATTCTTCATTTAAAAAAATTGGAATTTGGAAAAGCTCCAGGCTGCGTCTGGTCGAACTGTCCGATCAAATTGAATCAGAGTCACGTGCTGGAGTTATATTAGGGATCGATGGAATAGACTAGCATCTCTACTCTACGGGGAGTCGTGTCAACGATGCGTCAGAGATGTTAGCTTTTGGTTTCTAAATAAGTTGTTTATCCTGGATGCCTCACTCTGTCTCAACTATTGTTTGGTATATATATATATCTCTCTCTTATTTGATACTCAACCAAATATACAATTGGGGATAGCAAGTTAGAAATTACGACGTATAATATATGTGATGTATATTGTCGCGTGTTTCGCCCGGTCCTTTATACACAACGCCACTTCTTCCCGTGGATCACCAGTCATGACGTCGTTGCCTCCCCTCGGTAGCTTTTGGATCCTGAACACGTTCTATCACTTCTAGTTTCCAAAACAATGACAGTTACTCGAACGCAGTCGCCGTGTGACTCGTGAAGCGCTTCGTTCGACCCGAGGAAATCGGCCAAAATCTTGAAGCGCGTCATCTGTTAACGGATGTTGTAACTGTTTTCTTTTCTAGGACAATATTCGTAACACTATATATATGTATACGAAGAACATTATATATTAAATGGAAAATAATAAAATTAAAAGCTTTCGCTCACCAGCTCTTTGTCCTCCTGTGTCTTGGGGGTGAGGGTGACGGTGATTTGAAGGGTGCCGCAGCTCCCTGAGCCGTCCAGGTCTGTCAACTGCAGGATCATGTCGGTGGGTCTGGACACACAGGGAACGCCATCTATATATAGAATATATATATATTGCGTATGATATTGTTTTTTACAGCACAATACAACAATGTTGGCAAGTTTCTCTAGAGTGGAATGTCGAGGTGACGAATCCACTCCAGGGCCTCCTCTGTGCACCGGTGGATATCCCCAAGTGTTCCCTGGAAGAATCTTCGAGGACAGTCCCTTAGGATATGGTGCATTGTTTGTATTTGTCCACAGTCGCAGTTCTGGTCTGGACTCATGTTCCACTTATTTAGTAGGTAGTTGCATCTACCAGTAGAGGTCCTGATTCTATTGAGGGTTGACCAGGTCCTCCTAGGTAGGTTGTAGCCGGGAGGTTTGGTGTTAGGGTCCTCCACCAGGTCTTTGTTGGCGATGGCAAGATTGCTCCATCGGTTTCTCCACTCTTCTTAAGATCTACATTTTCATCGGCCACCCATACAGGATTCCTTGATATTAGTCGAGTTGGGGGAGGAATTTCGAGAACAGATGATACTATTTTGTGCGATTTTTTAAAAAATAAAACAAATCCTTACTGTTCTTACTTTGATGAAAAATATTTAAGGAAATTGTCCCAATACAATATTAGAGCGGTATGGTAAATTGAACTGGCGAAACCGCTGGGATATTTTGACCTATCCACTTAGCCAGCTAAATATATCTTTGGAAAATTCTGTGAATTTCACGAATACCATGTATATTTCATGAAACCAAAGCCCGTCCTAGACTGGCGAAGGCCATTAGCCCGAAACGATGGTCTCTAGGTAGACGTTTCTGAGTTTTCCAAAGCTGATGTAGTGAATTTTTACCGAACTGAGTCCGCTAGTTTGAGAAGGGCAATAAACGGCCCTTAGTTCAAGCATTTATTTTGACGGGAAAAGTTCTTTTTATAGATAGATCTTAGTGTTTGTATAAATTTGTGTGCGTAGGTGTATATTTATATTGATTTGGGATCTCTCTCTCCCACGGTGGGCGCCACCAATGACGACTTGTATATATATATATATATGAATCTTTCAAAAAAATATATATGTATATTTATCAATTGTTGTATAAATTTATATATATTTATTCATATATTTATCATTATATAATCCTATTTATTCATATATCTATACTTATTCCGTATTTAATCTTATATAATCTTATATGGACTTTGAAATAAATCAGTTTCAATCTCAATCTCTCCTGGTGGTTCTCCCGCTGATTGGCTCTTTTCAACTTCCTAGCGCCTTTTAGGTGGCACATGCGGTGTTCACACAACTACCGTTTATACGAAGGTCCAGCGCTTAGTTCAAACAGATGAGAGACGGTACAACTTCTACTGACAGTTAGTTAGTCGATGTAACACATGTGTGAACTCACTGAACAAGTGTTGACTGAACACTCGCTGAGCATTTAAAACCGAAAGTTGGAGATTCCATGTTTTAAGGTTAAATTAGAATAAATTTTGAATCCAATCAGAAGACAAGTGTAGTTATACAATATGTAACAACACACCGAGGATACAAGATGTAACAACACACCGAGGATACAAGATGTAACAACACACCGAGGATACAAGATGTAACAACACACCGAGGATACAAGATGTAACAACACACCGAGGATACAATATGTAACAACACACCGAGGATACAAGATGTAACAACACACCGAGGATACAAGATGTAACAACACACCGAGGATACAAGATGTAACAACACACCGAGGATACAAGATGTAACAACACACCGAGGATACAAGATGTAACAACACACCGATGATACAAGATGTAACAACACACCGAGGATACAAGATGTAACAACACACCGAGGATACAAGATGTAACAACACACCGAGGATACAAGATGTAACAACACACCGAGGATACAATATGTAACAACACACCGAGGATACAATATGTAACAACACACCGAGGATACAAGATGTAACAACACACCGAGGATACAAGATGTAACAACACACCGAGGATACAAGATGTAACAACACACCGAGGATACAAGATGTAACAACACACCGAGGATACAAGATGTAACAACACACCGAGGATACAAGATGTAACAACACACCGAGGATACAATATGTAACAACACACCGAGGATACAAGATGTAACAACACACCGAGGATACAAGATGTAACAACACACCGAGGATACAATATGTAACAACACACCGAGGATACAAGATGTAACAACACACCGAGGATACAAGATGTAACAACACACCGAGGATACAAGATGTAACAACACACCGAGGATACAAGATGTAACAACAGGATAAGTTCCTTGTTTTATTTAAACCATCTCTCAAGCTTTCGGGTATCTCTTCTATAGGAGTATATAACGACTAAGTACAAGTTACTTATAAATATTAAAAATAAAAATGACATATCCTGACCAGGAGCACGTGTGTTTTTCAGAAGGCAGAGCGCCATCTGGGGGAACAGAAATCAACTATTCAACAACAAAAACAAAGCCTTTATTTAGGGCCTCTCGCCCTATACAGGATTCGCCAGTTCACAAGGGATGGGGAGAACACAGTGTGGTCTTTTTCCGGGATATAATCCTGTGGAATATCGCCACCGCTATATACTTATTCTTTGATATTTCATTAATTAGTGCCGGAAATGAAGGACAAAGTTGCCCCGTTTTATCATTTAGTTTTCGTCTTTCCTCAGACAGAGCAACACAATCAAATAAGTAGTGCTGAAATAAACAATTCATTGATTTAACCTGTTCCCTGATATTTGGCCAACCCAATTGCTTGATATTTTAAGAAAAGCCATCCACGAACGCTTTTCGCGCTGTTGGCGCTCGTCAGTGTGAAGTAGGCTGTACCACTGCGACCAAAAATAATTTTGGTCCCAGAGGCTTCCTGAAAAACCAAGAAATGTGTATTTATGGCCAAACTTTCGTAAATACGCTCAACACATGAAAAACAATAGAAAAAATAAAAAATCAATACCTGACCTTTTTATTTTTTTCTATTGTTTTTTCACTTATAAATCATAGAAATTCTCTGAGGGAAGAATTTCTTTTTATATAACGGCAATACAAGCTTTTGGGCTCAACAGACAGGTATAACTACACTACTAAAATTTAGAGAGATGTTAAACACATCCATATATATATATATAAACAAAGACATTTTCTAAAATGTTAGTAGCGTAGTTATCTGTCGAAGAGCTGTTACTCTCGAAAGCTTGTATTACCGTTATATATAAATAAAATATAGAAAGTTGGAATCCTCTGATGAGTATAAGTAAAATATTTGAAGCGTAAGTTTAAAAGAAAAGTATCCTCGTACGCTTCAAATCTTTTACTTATATATAAATAAACTTTTCCCTCAATGAATTTTATTTTATTTATAATTTTATCGAAAAGGTTATATAAGGTTGTCCCAAAAGTTCGTGTTTTTCTTAAAACATTTTTATTATTACATGGTGAATACATAATAATACATAATACAATTACTTTATACATGAAACAAAGACATTATATATAACGGTGAATAAAATTATGGCGAATAATATTGGTATTTCAATTTTTTGCAAGTGTTTACGATCTTTTGGGACAACCTTGTAACTTATAAATACAGTAAAACCTCTCTGTAATGGACAACACCTAGTTGCAGAGCCAAAGTGTCTTTTAGGGAGAGGTATCCTCTTACTAGAGAGTCGCTAAATAGTAATTTTGGAGAGTCGCTAAATAATAAAGATGATATTTTTGGCGATGAAAACCGTCCTTTATAGAGAGATGTCCTCTAGCGTAAGTGTCCTATCATGGAATTTCTACTGTCTTTTTGGTTTAAATATACTCGGATTTTTTACCGTTGGGTGTGCAACTGTGAGCTAATGTTCTAGTTTTGTTTTTATCCCCAGCACAGCTGGGGTGACTACACTCGGGGAGTGGATCACTCACTTCTCAAGTTCCAGCTGGGTGAGATCCAGGTTGGCCACACCGATGAAGTCATCCTTGCATACGAAGTCATAGTCGTACACTCGGAAGGAGAGTGGCTGGAAGACATCGTCGATGGGCACACAGAAATACTCGTCCCACACAGGATTGAGACAGCGCGAGATTGTCCGGCTCTTGTAGAGCTGTCGGGAGCTGGACTTGATTTTGACGTAGGGATCACTGGTCCCACAGGCATCCTTTGCCGGGAAATTCTGTCCACAGCGGAGATGAACGTCCAACTGGTAGAACGGATGTTTTCTCAGCACGGCGGCGTGATGGCGGGCCAGTGCATTCTCCTGAAACATCACAACAGTGAGATATATTGCACATACTTCAGCAAAACATTGTATACACCCTGAACCTAGTCGCAAATGGAAACTTCATTGAATTCAATCCCTATCATTCCGATCCAATTAGTCTATGTTACACTTCGGTACTACCATAGCTCTCTCCAGAACAGAATGGTGATGAGATCAGGAACGTATTCAAGAGAAATTTCTAATGAAAACTATATACGAAATTATGACGACTCGCTCCCAATATGTTGTCTACTAACAGCTCAGATACACCAACCTTGGCATCAAACATGTAAAAGCCCATTAATCAATCATTCACGGTGTCCATTACAAAGATTACAAACTGGGGAGAACGCCAGATCGTTATTTCCAGAGTTATACGAACTGAGCTTGAACAGAAGAAGACATCGACGGGATACAGGGTTGAGAGGATAATCTCTAAGCAAAACTTCAGGAAGAAGAGCTTCTTTTCGAACAGAAGAAGGTAAACAATTCTATGTTAACAAATAAAGACTGAAATAGCCAATACAATTCAACCATTCGCTGTTATCCTAGCAGAATATGTTACTGAAGTGGTTGAAGAAAAATTGAAGTTTTCTGGGTAGTTTCTTTGATAGATAACTTGTACCTTATTTGCATATTTCTTCTTCAATACGTCTAAGGCTGTATCTCTCACGGAATCCACGATGACAGCGCGACTCGTGTAAAGTCACTACAGTTATTCAAATGACGGATTGCTGAAAACGAATCTTTTATATAGAAATTGAACACTATATAATAAAAATACTAAATCAAATTAAGAAGATAAATCGATCGAAGAGATGCGACACACACACACACACATAAATTCCTTGTTTTAAACTACTGTATTGGAAACTAAATGCTGGAAGTTAGTAAAACAAAAGAACAAACACCTATTACTGGAGATTATATGTACTTACCATCGATATCTTCATCTCAATCTACAAACTCAGAATTCCAATCAGCCCGAGGAGATCTATATGTTTGAAAACTGTGCAAAGAGTTAGTGTAAAAAGAACATATGTTATTATTATTATATAAAAGGGCGTACCTGGATCTGTAAAGAAAAAAAAAAAATTTTATCTTAAAATATTTCGAGAGATTGCTCCCTCTTTATCAATTTACTGCACAGAGGGAGCAATCTCTCGAAATATTTTAAGATAAAAATTGTTTTTTTTCTTTACAGATCCAGGTACGCCTTTTTATATAATCTTAATTAATGGATCGTCTTTTGACTCAAATATGTTATTATGTAAATATGAATCCCATTTCAAAAACCTAGTTATAAAATGTAGATTAACTTTGTTGCCAGGCATCATGAAAAATCATGAAACGGGTAGTTGAGACCAGAATTGCGCGAGAACGCGAATCAATGTGAAAATGTTATTGTGTAAGTATGAATCCCATTTCTAACCTAGTTATGCAATATAGATTAACTTTGTTGTTCTTGTGGGAAGGTTCTCGGGAAAATAAACATTAATTATATATATATAGAGAGAGAACTTGATCAAGGTCTCCTCGTCGGTTTATATAAATTCTACAAGACCGCAGTCACCGTTCGGAGGAGATTAATGGATTCGCCGAATGTAATGCAAAGCATAAAAATAGCTAGAGAACTAAAGAACTTCGGCATCCGCACTTACTTTTCCAACACCCCTAATATAGGCACTATCTTAAGGAACCCTATTACTAAAGACAACACACCTCGGAACACTCTTCAAAGAAACAATGCTGTTTATTCCATAAAATGCAACGATTGCGACAGTGTTTATGTAGGTGAAACTGGCCGTTACATTAAAGACAGAATACAGGAACACGACAGAAACATAAGACATAACGATCCGAAATCACTTATTGTCCAGCACATATCACAGACAGGACATAGTTTCAACACAACTGATCCAAGATCACATTATTCTAACATACCACATAAACACAAAAGATTGGTTGTCGAGGCCTTGCTATCTCTGAGATATAATAGTATAAACAGACATATTGATGTACCTGAGCCGTATATAAGCTTATTACATAAATAGCCATCGATGTACCCCATGAATTCCCTGTTTTGTCCATTTATTTTAATATCCTTTTAAACAGTTTTACCTTATAAATATTCATAATTTTATCACAGTTTCCGTCGAACCGTGGGAACGTCCTTTTGGTCTTATTACGCTTTTATCTTAATACCTTGTAATATTCGTATATTACTCTTCTTAACAAATTTTATTAATTTGCTTATGTCTCGATATTCTTTTTAAACAAAAATCCTAAGTATTACCGATTATTTAAAAAATTTTACAACTAATTCTAATAATACATATGCAGATTTATTCTTCGTGTATATAGTGTATCATTTTTCTTATACATTTGATCCTGTAGAAGGGCCACGCTGTGCCCGAAAGCTTGATGTCCTAATAAAGTGTTGAAAGAAACTCATCTCTCGAATATTTTGTCCTTACCACGCATGTAATTGGGAAGATTTTACCGTTTTAGAAATCTTAAATACTGTTTTTATTTTGCTTGTCGCACTATGGATCCTGATACACGTTTCTACATGAAGAACCTCCTCAAAAAATCACTTGCGTTGGCAAAATGGAAGAAGCATCTTGCCTTTAACAAAATATGCGAAAACCAAGGATTCATTCCTCCATCTTTGCGTATGAAAGATCCGATCGGCAATCACTACTCCGCCAAAATCATCACAGAAACTCATTTTAAGCTACTACGAGCCCGCACTAAAGGTTGCTATTCACACATCCGTATCCTCACAAAATCAGTTAAAGGCCTCCTATTTCACCTGTCCATGCGTTTAACAGTTCAAGACATGGCTGATTTTCTTAGAAGAACCACAGAAAACATCAAAAAGCAAGATATTACCATTACAGCTAGACATAATAAGAAACTAACACATTGGTCCAAAAAATATAACTTCAAACTCGCGCCGAACAATGCCCTACAAACAATAGTGAATCTCTCTAGTTTCCAACCTACTACAGAGCATATAAACATATTATCTAAAGGACTTAAATATAGACCTCAAGCTAAAGCTGATGCCATAACAATCATAGCAGGGGTAGAATCTTCCATTTTCCGCTTAAAACCATCAAGAGAAGTTTAGAATCAGACAGCACACCGCAGCAGTCCTTAGCGACCACAACCAAACCCAACATACCTACCATATTAACAAAAATGTATTGCGCTCACTAACAACGAACAAAGATATAACCATCACTAGATCTGATAAAGGTTCGCTTACAGTCATCATGAACACATCCGAATACATTTCCAAGATGGACACAATCCTTGCTGACCCGCTCACGTTTACCCCCATATCCATAGATGATCAGAATACCGCAACCTCTTCTTTTAAAAAAGAAATCAACAATCTGCTGAGGAAGAAAATCATTAGTTCCGAAGAATGCAAAAAATTTTTGTCCAATATAATGTCAAAAGCTTATATTTACGGCCTACCTAAATTACACAAAGAAGGTATCCCACTAAGACCCATCATCGCGTACCACCTCTCCCCTGCAGCTCCGTTAGCAACTTATCTAGCCAAAATACTGGCCCCGATGCTCAGAGATAGTGACTCCCCGACGACCATTTCCTCCATTCCTGTCTTCATAGGTAAGTTACAACAAACAACAGTTACACCTGGCACCATCATGGTCTCATTCGATGTTGTTAATTTATATCCCAGTCTCCCCCACCAGCTTATTTTAGATTGCACCACAGAATTTCTAATTAAACAAGGTTGCCCCACAGACACCATTTCCAAACTCATTGCACTTATCAAAATCAGTCTTTGCCATAGTATTTTCAAATTCAACCAAGCTTATTTCAAACAGACCAAAGGCACCCCTATGGGTAGCCCATTATCCTCTCCCCTTTCAGAAATAGTGATGCGCAAGATAGATAAACGTATAGTTAATATCTTCCCAGACGACATTTTAATCTGGTCTAGATACATAGATGACGTCTTTGCTATAATCAAAATTAACGCCTTTAATGATATACTCAACACATTGAATAATTTCTATCAAGACATAGACTTTACTTCCGAGACTGAAACATGTGACTCTTTGGCATTTTTGGACATACGCATAACAAAAACATGCAATAGATATAATACTGAAGTCTATTATAAACCCACCTTTCACCCAATGTATATAAACTTCTCATCTTTCTGCCCATTAAGCCATAAAATCAATACGGTAAGAACCTTGTCCAAGAGAATATATACCCACTGTAACACTGAGGAGTCAAAGTAAAAGGAAACAAATAACATAATTACAAATTTAATGTCCTCTGGTTATCCTAAAAACTTTATTTTAAGGCATTTCCATAACCCATCCCGCACCAAGATATATGACAACTATAAATCCATCTGCACAATACCATATTCCTTGCAAAGCATAAAAATAGCTAGAGAACTAAAGAACTTCGGCATCCGCACTTACTTTTCCAACACCCCTAATATAGGCACTATCTTAAGGAACCCTATTACTAAAGACAACACACCTCGGAACACTCTTCAAAGAAACAATGCTGTTTATTCCATAAAATGCAACGATTGCGACAGTGTTTATGTAGGTGAAACTGGCCGTTACATTAAAGACAGAATACAGGAACACGACAGAAACATAAGACATAACGATCCGAAATCACTTATTGTCCAGCACATATCACAGACAGGACATAGTTTCAACACAACTGATCCAAGATCACATTATTCTAACATACCACATAAACACAAAAGATTGGTTGTCGAGGCCTTGCTATCTCTGAGATATAATAGTATAAACAGACATATTGATGTACCTGAGCCGTATATAAGCTTATTACATAAATAGCCATCGATGTACCCCATGAATTCCCTGTTTTGTCCATTTATTTTAATATCCTTTTAAACAGTTTTACCTTATGAATATTCATAATTTTATCACAGTTTCCGTCGAACCGTGGGAACGTCCTTTTGGTCTTATTACGCTTTTATCTTAATACCTTGTAATATTCGTATATTACTCTTCTTAACAAATTTTATTAATTTGCTTATGTCTCGATATTCTTTTTAAACAAAAATCCTAAGTATTACCGATTATTTTAAAAAATTTACAACTAATTCTAATATTACATATGCAGATTTATTCTTCGTGTATATAGTGTATCATTTTTCTTATACATTTGATCCTGTAGAAGGGCCACGCTGTGCCCGAAAGCTTGATGTCCTAATAAAGTGTTGAAAGAAACTCATCTCTCGAATATTTTGTCCTTACCACGAATGCAAGCTATCAAACGTAGATCTTGTACATTTGTAAAGGCAGAAGTCGAACTGATTTATATATCATGAAGATAAAGGCTGCCTGGCCGGCATTTCATAGTTCTTAAAATTGAAAGATACTTCGGCCAGTGAATTTTTTTATTATAATAAAAATATTTATACTGGCCGAAGTATCTTTTCATTTTAAGAACTGATTTATATATGTGTAGACATGTGGTACACTTACAGTAAAAGTAGTTGCCACCTACCCACCATGATTATCATAGCTAGTACCACGTGTACTAGAGAAAAACAAACACTTCTACAATACTCTACATTTAGCAATGTGATGGCACATGTTGTTGGCCAATGTCGCAACCTTAGGAATGACTTGAACCAGGTGCCCATTTTTTTAAACAGTTTATCCTATTATATAAATGGCTATCTATACAACAAAGACAAAGCTAGGTAACGACATTTATTTCCTCAATTACTATCAAATATAATTATATCATTATTTATTATATATAAATATCGAAAAAAGGTTTAAAAAACCCTTTCTCAATAAGTTTGTTTTAGCGGTTTTATAATTAATAAATTTATTGCGGAGGGTTTTAAAAATATTAGTTTGATCTTTTTATATAAGTATATCTCAATTTTTCATATATTTGATAATTAAAATGTAATGGTACAAGATTATAGGCTCTCCAGAGGAAAGGCTCATAGTCACAGGCTGGTATGTGGCCGGCAAAAAAAGAGTTAATATTATTTTAAAATTTAAAAAACTCTAGAAAATAGTGAAATTAATGATAAATACACTCATGGACAAAACTTAAATAAGTGGAAACTCTTTGATATCGCCAGTCGTCTGTTTTTTGAAGGATACAGAGGAAATTTTGTTCACACTTGGTTATCTCGCGTGTCTTCAATAAAGGTGTCACTGTAATATCTTTCAGAGTTATTATCTGAATCCCGATATACATGCTAAAAGGTACAACTTCCTTAAGTTTTTTCCATGAGTGTACTTAAATTTCATATCTCTCTCTATCTCTCTTTACTGGAATATATCTATTGGAGTATTTTTAAGACAATAAAGTACCCAGGAGATAATCAAATAATCCAAGGATTGAAGATAACTGCTATTATCAAGAAACCTTGATGTCAATATGTACTTTACATCAAGAGATTCAAATCTACACACTCGAGGTCATTTGTCTATATTTCAGTACTCTTAAAATGCGTCTTAACTTCTTATTAATAAGTATAGATTGAAGATGCTATTCGCAAGAAAACTTGATGTCAATATGTACTTTGCATCAATATATTCAAATACAATTATGTATATACAATTGAGGTTGTTGTTGTTGTTGTGTCCAATGAAGAGCTTCAGATGTCTCCATACATCTCTATCACAGCAATGTCCACTATCTTATGTGTGTAAAACTGCTGCTCTGGGTTCATGTCAATTTTCTGAAAGGCTGCGGCCATTGCTGGTCATGAGAATACGTGGGTAGGTGTTAGTTCCACACCAGGACAGTTGTTGTATGTCCTATAGGATACAATTAAGGTAATTATCCTATATAACCATATCAACCAATAATTTAACTCCCTCAACCGATAATTTATTTGATATGACTATCTGAATCAAATTCCAACAACAAATGATCTTTGAAACTAGTCTATTTCAGTACTCTTAAAAAGCGTCTTAAATTCCTATTAAAAACTATAGATGATTAAAATGAATATTTAGATATCAATAGAAACAAAAAGCAGCCAAATTGGCAAATCGTCAAAAATATTCATGTCCAAAATGCTAGAGGGTCGAGTGATTAGCGTCTTTTACTCAGAATCTAGTGAAGAGATTTCCAAGAGGCAAAGAGATGGAACACAATACCTTTTTCCAAAATCCGAATGTGCAGAAAGGTTTGGCATCCGACTTGGCTGACATGGTTCTGGCGTTGGCAGCTGCGAGCGAGTGGCAAGGCTTGCCTACCATCGGTTCATTGGAGTGAGGTTTCTTTTCTCGCACTTGTACCATCGGGTAGGTTGGATGTTCTTTTGTGGTTCTGTAGATCTCATATAACTACTATAATTGTAATTTTATTTCATTCCCCTGGGGTAGGAAATAGGAATCCCTTTGAAAATGATGGAATGGTTTTTGAATCAACAACGATCATATATAGTTAGTACTCCCCCTAAGGCCTCAACATTTTTATAATTAAAAGGAATTAAAGAAGCTTTCGGATAAATCTCTTCATCATTTCGATGTATATTGTAGTAAAGTTAAGAAATACTTGGGTAGATATGTCGTGAGTTTTCATGAGTAGAAGGGCATATGTGGAAACAAATTGAGTTTAAAAATGATATTTTAAAATGTTTATTGTACCCTCTATATCTATGTTTTATGGTATAAGGGGAATATACTGTTATAGAAAAATAATAATCCTTTATATGTCGCCATTTGGAGGGAAGAATTCCGACTACACTTCCCTGCGGTCCCCCCTGCACCCTTGAAATATTCGACCAAATTCTGGTCCAAGGTGACTAACGTGGCAACGGCACCATTTCCCAATCAAGTTGTGATCGAGAACATTGCTGTGATAGAGATGCATGGAGACATATGAGGCTCTTCATTGGACACGGCAACAACAACAGCATGATGATATTTAAGAGAAAAATACTCCATCTAGGGAATATACTGTGGTGGAATTTGTATACTCTTTTGTATATGAATCTAGGATTCTTCGGGATCACTATTTATTTATTCTTCTTTTACATACGTGAATTATTACAATAATTATAAGGCGATAAAGTGCCATCTATATATGAGAAATGGAAGCATTATAAAGCATGGATGTTTCTTTTTGTTTATAGAACACAAACAAACTTTCACTTTAGAATTAAATTGGTGAAACCGCTGGGAGAGTTCACCACTGATAAGCCAAGCCCTCCCAATATTTTTTTTCATCGCAGTAAGGACTGTAGAGGTTTGTTTTGTGTTTAAAAAAGAAACATCCGTGCTTTATATATATCATAATATTCGGAAATATATAAATAAAGAGGGGGGGGGGGGGGGGGGGGGGGGGGGGGAAGATAGCCGGGTTAAAAAACAACCCCCCTTGGTAACAAGTGTCAAGTCTTCATTTCTCCCCTAAGGGATTTATTTTACTCAAATCGGTTTAAAAGCGGCTGGATGTGATGATTAAGGGACAGTTCTCATCGAGGCGGTCTCGACACCAGTTGTTCTAGGGGTTGTTCTTCTATCTTTCCTCCCCGATCTATTTCCTCACGGAGCCTCTGGATCCTGTGTGTCCTTACCACCCATCACTCAACCACCACGACTGCTTCTAACCAACATGCTACACTACAGTCATCCTACAGGATAAAACATATCACAACATATATATATATATATATATACTAGCTGATGTGCCCGGCTTCGCCCGGGTTTGTACCCGAGTAAAGGTTTGTCTAACGAACATTTGTTAAAACAATTCTCTATAAACTTATTTAAAAAAGAAGATATATTTTGATAATTTGAAACTTGTAAATTTGAATCTCTCGATAAAGTGAACATTTTTTTCCCGGTCCCTGTGTGCCGTGTCATCCTGAATTTTGTCTTTCCTAATTTTTCTACATTACAAAATCATCGTTTTATCTAGTGAACATTTTTTTCCGGTCCCTTGAAAAATACTCGATAAGTTGAATAAAATCAATATTAATTGGTTTCCTCGGTAATTGGAAGTTAAAGGAATAGTATCTTCGCCTTGGAATTGTATCATTATTCTTGTCTCAAATAAATTGCCGTGTCATCCTGAGATAATCTTACTTTTGATAAATAATATTTAAGATTTTATTATATATATTATATTATATATATATTACACGTTATTTGTTTTCTTGGCCGACTGTTTTACATATGGTGTTATCTTAAAATTGCTTGTTTTGAATATTTTTTTAGATTGAGATTATTAGCTAGTATGTAAAAAAATTAACTCTGTTGAAATTTAATTTTGTATTTATATATAAATAAAATTTACTCTGTTGATTTTTTTTGTATTTAATCGATAACAGCGAAGTTACGCATGTTAATGTTAGGGAAAAATATTTTGATGTTAAGCAAAACCTGCTCCATCTCGTTTTACATAAATGTTGAAAATTTGGTTGAAATTGATGCATTGTAACGAAAGTTTTTAGTGATGTACACTTATGAAATTTGCATTTTATTAATATAGATATATATATATATAATGGTTCCACACACACACACATTTCTTAAATAAAATAATTCTTCACAGGCTAGTTCAATATCTAATCCATGTTTAAATACAAGTACTTGTATTAGCAACTGGACGCTTCTTTTTACACAGAGGCGATGTCAGATGGAGAGTTTAAAGTAAAGAGCAGAGTACGGACATCCCGCGAACTCCATCACAAAGTAGAGTTAGTTCTAAGAGTGAAAAATACGTTCCCCATAAGCCTGTACCATAATGGAGCGAATGTTTTAAAGAGGGTTATATACCACGTAGATTGATGTCCCCAAGTTTCTGGGAGAATTTATAGCGGCGGTAGTAGTGGGGATTATTTAGAGGATGACTGTAGTCCAAGAAAAATGGCTCAGATTAATGGCGCGTGTTCACTGTAATAGAATATTCAAAATTACTTTGGCGAGAGAGAGAGGCGTGCTTCCGTACTATTACAATAGGTTTACAGTTTCTATACTGTCGCGGACATTTCCTGAGAAATTCTCTTTTTACCTTGGAATAAAACTCCCGTTTAACGAAGGAGTCCGAATGACAATAGAAGGAATCGTAGGATGTCATTGCTAAGAAGGGATCAAAGGTAAAAGCGACGAGTTTCTTTATTGAAAAAGTGCAAGATTTCGGACAATAACGTTCTTCAACAGGCCGTAATACGAATATAAGAATAATGTACATATAAGCTTGTATTGCATACAAGGTAAAGGGGACGAGTTCTTTGATAAAGAGGTGCGAGCTTTCGGATAATGTCCTAAACAGGCTGTAATACGAATACAAGAATTGTATTACATATAAGCTTGTATTACATACAAGATAAAAGTGACGAGTTTATTTTAATAAAGAGGGTGCAAGCTTTCGGATAATGTCCTTCAACAGGCTGTATCTCGAATACAAAACTTGTATTACATATAAGCTTTTCTTGCATGCAAGGTAGAGGGGACGAGTTTCTTTTATAAAGAGGTGCAAGCTTTCGTATACTGCATACAAGCTTATATTCGCGTTACAGCTGTTTAAAGCACGTTATTGTCCGAAAGTTCGTACCTCTTCAATAAATAAACTCGTCGCTTTTATCTTCGGTCTCTTCTTAGCAATGAAGTGGTCCATTGCCAGACCTAAGTACAACGAATATGTCCATTACCTTTAACCCTCTAAGCAAGCACCTATTCCGCTAAGCTGACTTCTTTATAAAATACACGGCATAGTAAGCAAAACAATCCAATACAATAGTGGAGCAGTATGGGGATTAATTTGGCGAAACTGCTGAGAGGGTTCACCACTGATGAGCAATGCCTCTCATCTAATTCTTTCTATCATTTCAGAAAGGTCTGAAGAGATAATATTTGATAATCAATACTATATGATATACAGGATGCATATAAGAAAACTAATCCAATACAATAGTATATATAGAGCGCGGTCTAGAGATTAATTTGGCGAAACTGCTGAGAGGGTTCACCATTGATGAACCAAGCTCTCTTATTCAATAACTTTTATCATTAGTAAGGGGGTCTGTAGGGATGATATTTAATGATATATGTAATACAATATAATGCGGCTATGATTATAGAACGACGTTTAACAAGTTTTAACCGCAAATGTTTCTTTTTACAGAACGAAAAATCGTAATTTATTTTAAGGAGAAATAGCGACTATTTCTATCCTTAGGGATGAAGTACGAAAGGATGAATTGTGAAGAATAATGATGAACGGAAAAATAAAAGTGTCCAGGGATGGGAATTTTTCGGGGATTTTTCGTTCTGTAAAAAGAAACATTTGCAGTAAAACTTGTTAAATGTCGTTCAATGATATATGTGAAAAGTTGTACCAAAATAATTATTACAGATTTTAACGATAGATGGCAATTGAATTTATAAATATATACATACTAGCGAATGTTCCCGGCTTCGCCCGGTTTTTCCCCCGAGTAAAAGTTTCCTAACGAACATTTGTTTAAAACGATTCTAGAAAACATCCAATCCACCTATATTGATTTATAAACGCATATAAATATTGTTATATGCGTTTAAATATATTTTTGAAACACATAATTTTTTGAAAACATTTATTAAATTTTATATAATATATTTTCTTAAATATATATTAATATTGAAATGCAGTTTTTTTACAACGTCATTGTAATATTATATTACTAAATCCTCAAATTAAATATTAAATTTATTATACTTGGAACACATTTCTCTCTCAGCATTTTTACAATTTATAAATGTAATTTCACCCAGATACCGCGAGAGGCGCTGCTTGCGAGTGAAAGTAGAAAATTTGCAAATAAAATTGCAACGAATATTTATTTCAAATCAAATTCAAACCAGAAACCTTCCCAGTAGTATAGTAAATAACTTCTTAAAGTTTCACGCGATTGGATAATCTTACCTTTTAAAAACATTCATCGTGTAAAAAAACTAACATTAATCGTGTAAACAAACTACGTGTAAAATCATTAACCAATCAAATTCAGTTATGCGCCAGTGCTGCGCCAAGCGGTAAAAGGCTGGAACTAACACTTCTTGGTTTTACACATAAAAAATAAGCCCATTAACCATTTTAGTTTTTTGAATAGCCTATATGTTAAACGAAATCTTCAGTTACCTACAAGCGAAATTTCATAATGATTGATTCTGAAGATTTTGCGCAACGCAATAACAAACATCGATTTTGGATTTCATTCTTATAGATATAAAAGGATTATGCTGATAATAATTTCAAAGTTTAACACCCTACCATTGTACCGGGTCTATATTTAGCAATCTAGATGATCTGTTGTCCTAAGACTGGTGTTCCTCTTCACTCAGGTTCATCCAAGATTGTCGATATACAGACATATTCTGGTAGTAAGACTTGATTGTCTTGGTCCAGTTGGTTTCCATTCATTGAAGATTTTCGTAGGAAAAACAATAAGGTCGCTTTTTACCCTTGCCTTCTGCATATTCATATGCTATTGATCTAAGAGTATAGTGTAGATGCAATATGAAACATAATCAACTCTCTTTAATACACTCATAGACCAAACATAAGGAAGTTTTACCTTTTACCATGTATATCGGTATTCAGACAATAACTCTGAAAGATACACTCATGGACAAAACTTAAGTATGTTGTACCTTTTAGCATGTATATCGGGATTCAGACAATAACTCTGAAAGATACACTCATGGACAAAACTTAAGGAAGTTGTACCTTTTAGCATGTGTATCGGAATTCAGACAATAACTCTGAAAGATAAACTCATGGACAAAACTTAAGTATCTTGTACCTTTTAGCATGTATATCGGAATTCAGACAATAACTCTGAAAGATACACTCATGTACCTTTTAGCATATATATCGGGATTCAGATAATAACTCTGAAAGATATTACAGTGACGTTTATTGAAGACACACAAGATAACCAAGTGTGATCAAAATTTCCATTGTATTTTTCATCTTCTTAAAAAAAAAACAGGCAACTGGCGACATAAAAAAACTTCCACTTCCATGTGGAGATTATGACCATATCCTCTTAATTTTTAAGAGGATTACAAATATTAATCAATTTCAAGGATGAAAAAAACACAAACATTACACATTTTTCGTGTTTTTGTAAATTAAATTTATATTTTTAAAAAAGGCCTTTGTGCAGTTTTATGCGTAGAAATAGAGTAATTTGTATGCTGATTCTCAGTATGCTATTAGAAGCGGTCAATTCTTCCAAGGACAAACCTTTGTACTTTAACTGGATATTTCCACATCGTGGAGGGAATCAAGTTTAGTTTTATATTATTAATTTTATATATTATACAACACAATTCTTCTATCATATGGATAGTTGATATACAGTTAAACCTGTCTATAGCGCCCCCTCTAAATAGCGCCTCCCTCTCTATAGTGCCTGATTTTAAATACGTAGTACGATGCGATTTACATTAAAAGTAACATGTTTATAGCGCTATAGACAGGTTTAACTGTATATGGCCATTAAAGGAGAGGTGTGATCTATTTTGTGGCATATTTAGGCATTGTTCGAATATTGAACATTTGACGGTAGATACCTCATTCGGATTGTAGATTCTGTGCTCTATATACATGTCATTGATTGGTATAATCTATGTCAGTTTATTTATAAATTATTGAAATGATAAGCATTGTTAGAGAATTGATTTGATGGTAGAAAGGTGCATTATTTGGATTGTAGATTCTGCAATGTATGCCACTACCAATGGTATTGATTGATCTAATATATGTTAGTTTATTTACAAATGAATTTCAATTGATAAGCATTGTTAGAGCAATGATTTGATGGTAGAAAGGTGCATTATTAGGATTGTAGATTCTGTGCTGTATGGAAGCCATTAATTGATCTAATCTATGTTAGTATATTTACAAATGATTGAAATGACGAGGATTGTCAGAGCAATGGTTTGACGGTAGGTGCATTATTTAGAGTGTAGATTCTGCGCTGTATGGACGCCATTGATTGATCTAGTCTATGTCAGTATATTTACAAATGATTGAAATGATAAGGAATATTAGAGCAATAATTTGACGGTAGAAAAGGTGCATTATTTGGATTGTAAATTATGTACTATATGGACGCCATTTATCGATCTAATGTATTTTAATTTATTTACAAAGGATTGAAATGTTGAGTATTGTTAGGGCATTGATTTGACGGTAGAAAGGTGCCTTATTTGGATTGTAGATTCTGTCCTGAATGGACGCCATTGATTGGTATAATCTATGTTAGTTTATTTATAAAATGATTTAAATGAAGAGCATTGTTCGAATATTGAACATTTGACGATAGAAAAGGTGCATTATTTGGATTGTAGATTCTGTGCTGTATGTACGCCATTGATTGATCTAATCAATAAATGATGATCATTGTTAGAGCAATGATTTGACGGTAGAAAGGTGCATTATTTGGATTGTAGATTCTGAGCTGTATGGATTACCTTTGATTGAATACCTCACGCTGTTACCTACATCAGCCAAATATGACTTCAACAGTGTTGAGGGCAGAGAGAATTAGGAATCTGGTGGGTGCACCTAGAGCGTGATGGAATACAGAAATCTACCCAGATTGGCGGACAGATGTACGACGGTATTTCATCCAAGTTTCTCCAGTACCTCTACTGAGATGTTATCTTCACACTTCTCTTCCATTTATCTCCCGGATGTTAACCATCTTCAGATTATATATGACAGAGTTTAACATTTCTGTGAGCTTATCTGTACTCAATCTCACAAACCCCATTTTTATTAGATTAACTTCCGAACCAATTGATTGACTGATGACGGCCGTGTTTGTATATACACATGGACAAAACTTGAGGAAGTGGAAATTATTTTATGTCGCCTGCCGTTTGTTTTTTGAAAGAGACAGAGGTAATTTGGTTTACACTCTTGTGTCTTCAATAAAGGGCTCTAATATCATTCAGAGTTATTGTCTGAATCCCGATATACATACTAAAAGGTACAACTTCCTTAAGTTTTGTCTATGAGTATAAATATATAAAGGGGCTCAAAGAGAATTCGAGGAGGCTTTTCGAAGTTTTTGGGTGATTCGGACATCTATAGTGTCGTTGTGCTAAGTTGCTACTTCGCATCACCCTGAGTTCCTGCCGGTTTAGTGACCTCTAATAATGATATGTATTTTTCCTTTTATTTACATAACACACATATTGTGAAAATGTCTTTGATTCGTTACGTTTGAATTAGTTGCGTTTATTTTATTTTTTTTGTCTACATGCATACAGTGAAATTTACATTTGTTGTACCATGTGGACTAACATTTGTCAGTTTCTTTCACTACTGGAGTGAACATTCTATACGATGCCATACATAACCTATATATTCATGTACATGAGAAAAAGGGAATATCCTGATCATGCAAATAAAAGTTGTTGATGGCTTGCGCCATCTATGGGAATAAATATCAACTAATCGTTGATATTTTAATTATTCCAGAATTGGCCAAATACCGTTTCTTGATCAATCAAGAAAAGCTTACCATGTACGTGTTTCGGGCTGTTGGCCCTAGGTTAGCTTTTCTTGATTATTCAAGTAACAGTATTTGGCCAATTCTGGAATAATTAAAAATCAACGATTAGTTGATATTTATTCCGATAGATGGCGCAAGCCATCAGTAACTTACAGTTCCACGATCAGGAAATGTCCTTTTTCCTCAATTTAGCCACCTAATCCAAGTACAAATTCACTTTTGTACTATTTTCACATTCATGTATATCGCAAACAATTCAAAGGACTTCCATTTCGATCCTGAAGAAGTATTATCTATAAATCTGACGGTACTGTACACTGGTGAGCTGGTGGCATACTACTGGACTGAGATCCGTTCTAAATCCTCTCTATGTCTTTTTCCTTCGGTTAATATGTGTGGGAAAATTTAAGGTAAGTGATTGCAACACACACAGAGAAACAACACATGTGAAATGATGGATGATTTAAACCAGGAGGTATTGCAGCAAATCAATAATTCTATGTGATTCCAACTCAGGGAAATAACACATGTGGAATGAATTCAAAACTATTATAGACGCGTATGATTCTTTTTTAAAATAAACAATTTTCTACTGCCCTTACTGCAATGAAAAAATTAATGGGAGGGCCTGGCTCATCAGTAATGAACCCTCCCAGCGGTTTCGCATCTGATGAGCCAGGCCCTCCAATTAATTTATTTATTGCAGTAAGGGCAGTAGAAATTGTTTATTTTAAAAAAGAATCATACGCGTCTAAAATAGTTTCGAATTTTGATAACAGATGGCGCGCTAATGCATCATAACATTAGAATGACATAAACCAGGCGGTTTGAAACAAATCAATAATTCTATGTGATTCCAACACACAGGGAAACAGAACATGTACGCTTCTTTTAAAACATCTTAGGTAGAATGTATCATAAAGATCTGTTTAGGACCCTACTACACCGAATGGTGAAGATGGAAGTTTTCAGCGCAATTTTTTAATATACAGTGAGAAGGTTTTTCTACAATTATAGTGAAGATGTAAGAGAATTGGGAAGGCTTGATTCATCAGTGGTAAAACTTTCCAGTAATTTCACCAATTTATTATGAAAAAAGGCATCTTCTTATCGTGCAACTGAAAGTTGCTGATGGCTTGCGCCATCTATCGGAATAAATAATCTAACGCCCGAAACACGCACGTGGTTAGCTTTTTCTTGATTAATCAAGAATGGGTATTTGGCCAATTCTGGAATAATTAAAAATCAACGAGAATAGTTGATATTTATTCCGATAGATGGCGCAAGCCATCAGCAACTTTCAGTTGCACCATAAGAAGATGCCTTTTTTCATAATTTATGCACCTTATCCCAGTACAATATCAGATTTGAAAAAATAATAGAAAAAAATAAAAGATAATTGGGTCAGGTGTTGATATTAAAAATAAAGAAGGCATTTCTTGACCACGAGCACATGTGATTTTTAGATGGCAGAGCGCCATCTAGTGGAGCAAAAATAAATTAAACGTTTATTTAGCTTGCTCCGTGCTCCTCTTGATATATCAAGAAATTGGGGTTGGCCAAATATCACGGAGTAAGTTAAATAAACCTTTAGTTTATTTTTGCTCCACTAGATGGCGCTCTGCTATCTAAAAAGCACATGTGCTCGTGGTCAGTAGATGCCTTCTTTATTTTTAATATCAGATTTGTACTATTTTTTCACCAATTTAATCTACCAGATTCAACTATTTTATTGTTCATTCTACTTATATAATATATCTGCATTTGAAGGTTTACTCTTGATGTGATGGTGTTTTAACCAAACTATGAAAAGATGCTTCCATAATATAATATGAAACTTCACGAAAATTTAGGCTTCGGAAATAGCTCTTTCACTTAAAGGACAAAGACAACACATACAAAAGCTTGTTTAGGTAACATAAGTAAACAATAATTTAAAATATTTTTCATGGATATGATTATTTCAAAAATAAAACAATTTTCTACTGCCCTTAATGTAGAAAATAATATAAAAAAATAATCATACACGTCAAAAATAGTTTAAAATTCTGATAACAGATGGCGCCTTATGTATCATATATATTTTTTCCCTTATCCTTTTATTAGTCTGAATTAGACAAGATCTTGGAGGTCGTGTTCATAAAGAAGTTCAAGAACTCTTCAATCTATATGTAAATAGAACATATATCATACTCTGAAAGTTGAATATGAAAATATTCAATTATATTTTTAAATAGGAAAAACGAATTTCTACAATAAGTAAAGATGGTAAGAGAAATGGTGTTGGATACTTCAACAAACAGATTGGACTATGTATTGTTTGACATGTACTCAGAATGATCAATGTCAACCGTAATGGTCCTAAAAGACTTATCTCTGCGGCAATCACTGCATCCACAGAACGTACCACACACAACGAGCTGGAATATTATTTAAAAATAAAATCAAAATAATTTTATTGACTCTTGGCCCAGAATCAATCTACCATAAATGTTCTTCCCCCCAAGGTTCTATTTATAGAATACAAATTAAAAGCACCTGCGGGTAAACATGGCGATGAGAAAACATATTAAAGTGCCGAGATTGAAGTCACACGTGTGTACTCTATGTTGATTGAAATATTATTTTTTTAAGCATGGGTTTGAACACCTGCGCTATAGTGTGCTACATTCCCATGTAACACAGCGCTACAGTGTGCTACAGTCCTATGTAACACAGATATACAGTGTGTTACAATCTCATGTAACACAGAGCTACTGTGTGTAACAACCCTATGTAATACAGCGCAACTGTGTGCTACAATCCCATGTAACACAGCGCTACAGTGTGTTACTATCCCATGTAACACAGCGCTACAGTGTGTTACAATCCTATGTAACACAGCGCTACAGTGTGTTACAACCCAATGTAACACAGCGCTACAGTGTGTCACAACCCCATGTACCGCGCTACAGTGTGCTACATTCCCATGTAACACAGAGCTACAGTGTGTTACACTCCTATGTAGCACAGAGCTACTGTGTGTTACAACCCCATGTAACACAGAGCTACTGTGTGTTACAACCCCATGTAACGCAGCGCTACTGTGTGTTACAACCCCATGTAACACAGAGCTACTGTGTGTTACAACCCCATGTACCGCGCTACAGTGTGTTACAACCCCATGTAACACAGAGCTACTGTGTGTTACAACCCCATGTAACACAGAGCTACTGTGTGTTACAACCCCATGTAACACAGAGCTACTGTGTGTTACAACTCCATGTAACACAGAGCTACTGTGTGTTACAACCCCATGTAACACAGAGCTACTGTGTGTTACAACTCCATGTAACACAGAGCTACAGTGTGTCACAACCCCATATAACACAGCGCTACAGTGTGCTACAGTCCCATATAACACAGAGCTACAGTGTGTTACAATGCCTTATAACACAGAGCTACAGTGTTGCTACAGTCCCATGTAACACAGAGCTACAGTGTGTTACAATGCCATATAACACAGCGCTACAGTGTGCTACAGTACCATGTAACACAGAGCTACAGTGTGTTACAATGCCATATAACACAGCGCTACAGTGTGCTATAGTCCCATGTAACACCGAGGCTACAGTGTGTTACAATGCCATATAACACAGCGCTACAGTGTGCTATAGTTCCATGTAACACCGAGGCTACAGTGTGTTACAATGCCATATAACACAGCGCTACAGTGTGTTACAATGCCAGATAACACAGCGCTACAGTGTGCTATAGTCCCATGTAACACCGAGCTACAGTGTGTTACAATGCCTTATAACACAGAGCTACAGTGTGTTACAATCCCATGTAACACAGCGCTACAGTGTGTCACAACCCCATGTACCGCGCGTTACTGCACACCTCGACCTACCTGCACGGGAGGTGCAATGTATCGCCGGGCTAGGCTACGATGGAACCTCAGCATCTTCTTTCCTGCCCAACAGACGTGGTTCCGGCGATAGCAGGGGTTGGACACCTAGGGTTCCGTGAATTCTGTCTTAGCTCTGTAGTGATCGCATTGGAATAGATTGTAGCGCTGAATAAAAACAGTAATTGTCGTCTTTGGTTCGTAGTAGGGACGTCGGAACACATTGTGTTACTGGTTAAAACTCGTTGCAGAACGTAAATGTGGTCTTTGCTTCGTAGTGGCAACGTTTGAAACACACTGTAGCGCTGGTTACAAACTGTTGCAGAACATAAATGCTGTCTTTGTTTCGTAGTGGGAACGTTGAAATACATTGTAGCGCTGGTTAAAACCTGTTGCAGAACATAAATGTTGTCTTTGTTCCATAGTGGGAACGTTGAAATACATTGTAGTGCTGGTTAAAACCTGTTGCAGAACATAAATGTTGTCTTTGGTTTCGTAGTGGGAACGTGAAATACATTGTGACGCTGGTTATAAACTGTTGCAGAATATGAATGTTGTCTTTGCTTCGTAGTGGAAACGTTGAAATACATTGTAGCGCTGGTTAAAACTGTTGCAGAATATGAATGTTGTCTTTGTTTCGTAGTGGGAACGTTGAAATACACTGTGACGCTGGTTAAAACCCGTTGCAGAACGTAAATGTGGTCTTTGTTACGTAGTGGGAACGTTGAAATACATTGTAGCGCTGGTTATAAACTGTTGCAGAATATGAATGTGGTCTTTGTTACGTAGTGGGAACGTTGAAATACACTGTGACGCTGGTTAAAACCCGTTGCAGAACGTAAATGTGGTCTTTGTTACGTAGTGGGAACGTTGAAATACACTGTAGCGCTGGTTATAAACTGTTGCAAGAACATAAGTTCTCTCTTTGGTTCGTAGTGGGAACGTTGAAATACACTGTAGCGCTGGTTATAAACTGTTGCAGAACATAAATGTTGTCTTTGTTTCGTAGTGGGAACGTTGAAATACACTGTAGCGCTGGTTATAAACTGTTGCAGAACATAAATATTGTCTTTGTTTCGTAGCAGGAACGTTAAAATACATTGTGACGCTGGTTATAAACTGTTGCAGAACATAAATGTTGTCTTTGTTTTCGTAGCGGGAACGTTGAAATACACTGTGATGCTGGTTAAAACCCTTGGCAGAACGTAAATGTGGTCTTTGTTACGTAGTGGGAACGTTGAAATACATTGTAGCGCTGGTTATAAACTGTTGCAGAATATGAAATGTGGTCTTTGTTACGTAGTGGGAACGTTGAAATACACCGTGACGTTGGTTAAAAACCCGTTGCAGAACGTAAATGTGGTCTTTGTTACGTAGTGGGAACGTTGAAATACATTGTAGCGCTGGTTATAAACTGTTGCAGAATAGGAATGTGGGTCTTTGTTACGTAGTGGGAACGTTGAAATACACTGTGACGCTGGTTAAACCCCGTTGCAGAACGTAAATGTGGTCTTTGTTACGTAGTGGGAACGTTGAAATACACTGTAGCGCTGGTTATAAACTGTTGCAGAATATAAGTTCTCTCTTTGGTTCGTAGTGGGAACGTTGAAATACACTGTAGAGCTGGTTATAAACTGTTGCAGAACATAAATGTTGTCTTTGTTTCGTAGTGGGAACGTTGAAATACACTGTGACGCTGGTTATAAACTGTTGCAGAATATGAATGTGGTCTTTGTTACGTAGTGGGAACGTTGAAATACACTGTGACGCTTGTTAAAACCCGTTGCAGAACGTAAATGTGGTCTTTGTTACGTAGTGGGAACGTTGAAATACACTGTAGCGCTGGTTATAAACTGTTGCAGAATATAAGTTCTCTCTTTGGTTCGTATGGGAACGTTGAAATACACTGTAGCGCTGGTTATAAACTGTTGCAGAACATAAGTTCTCTCTTTGGTTCGTAGTGGGAACGTTGAAATGCATTGTGACACTCAGCTGAATATGGATGTAGCCATTGCTAAAAATTGATCACGTTGAAACACATTGTGACGCTGTCTAAACATTAACGCAGTTTCACCCATTCCAAACATTCAGATAAAAAAGGCGTACCTATGAATCTATAAAAGATTTCTTCAAAGTATTTCAAGGAAATTTTCCTTTTTATTAATTAATTGTACAGATATTTTGAAAAAAAAAGAAGATATTTCACACACCACACAGATTTTGAACGTCTTTTTTTACGAATATATTCAATAGATTCGTCGACTTTTAATTCCAATTAATTAAATACAAATAATGAAAACAGAAAATGTAATCGTTTCTGATTGGTCGAAGTACAGGGTGATCCAAAAGTCCCGCACAACTTTAAAAATTAATAACTCCGCGAATATTAGCGCTAGAGCAATGCGGTAAACACCATTGTGTTCAGGATGCAATGGGATTTTTTATGGCAAATAATGAAAAATTCGAAATTGATTTTAGTTACAACTTTATTCGCTAGATGGCGCCCTACCAGAATCAGCGATTCAGCGGCCAAATTGTTTGATAAATTGAAAAATATAACTGAACGACACGTATTTTCACTTTTTGAATACCAGGAAAGAACCCTAATAATATCAAATGATAAATTAATAAAAACACCATTTCGCCAAAAGTTAGAAGAAAATGGTTAACGATTTTTAAATACAATCTGAGATATGTAAAATAGGTATATGCAAATTAAAACATGTAGCAAAAAAAAAACTGATATTTTAGATGAGGTTTGCTGGAATCCTCTCAGCTATTTATATTTCGAAAATAATAATTTTCTATTTTTTTAATTCAACTCTCTCTCAGTATCGAATATATTTATTTTAATTCATTTGAAAAATATTTATCTATCTCTGATGATTTATTTTACTCTGGAATGCCGTTGTTGTTTTTGTCGTGTCCAATAAAGAGCCTCAGATTCTTTTCGTTTGGCCAACAAAAAATGTCCAATTTATATACACATATATTCTTACATAATGAAACTTTAAAGAATGCAAATAATCTTCATCTATTTACATACACAACACATCTCCCCCCTTAATAATACTTCAGTCGGTCTAGGGTTTCCTGGCTCTCTGAGGTCTAGGACTGCGGACGGGCACTTGCACAGCGGCAGCCTCCGGTTTAGGAATGCAAGAGGGCACGTGCACAGCAACAGGCCCTGGTCTAGGAGTGCAAGAGGGTACGTGCACAGAAGCAGTCTCCTCTTTGTTTCCTGATGTAACCTCTGGAACCTCCTCTTCACTTTATTTCTGACTTCCACCTACAGGCTTCTCTCCTGATGTTCAAGGAAGTATCAAATTTATTGTCTCCACTTGTTTCTTTCTCACAGGTCGCAATTGATTGATATGCCTCTTATAAACGACGCCCTCGCAACTTATAAGGTAGTGACGGTAGCTCAATAATTCCAAAATGGTACCTTTTTACCGTTTAGGTCCAGTTGCATAGTTGCGGAAATAAACCTTGCAACCTGTAGTAAACTGCTCCTGCCTTCTTACGGCCTCATGAAATACCTCTCGCGGATTTCCCATCTTGGTATTAAATTCGAGAATCTTGATCTTAAACTTCTCTTCATTAGCAGTTCCGCCGGGGAATTCCTTTATTACAGTTTGGGGGGAATGCTCTATGAGCAAATAGGAAACTTTGTAGATTCGTCTCTAAATCATCCTTCTCATTATTTTTTCTCAAAAAGTTTTAAACTCTCTTACATATCTCTCAGCTAAACCATCTGTACTAGGATTATACGGACTGGTCTTAGTGTGCCGTATACCATTCATTTTTGTAAATTGCTCGAATTCACCGGAGACAAACTGTCTTCCGTTATCTGTAACAAAAAAATAGGGCAATCCAATTCTGGCGAGAATTTCTCTAAGATGACTTATAATCGTTTTTTCTGGTAATATCTTTGATGATAAAAATTCCTATCCACTTTGAGTATGCGTCCACGTGAACCAAAAACATTCTTCCCATGAACGGACCCGCTAGATCAAGATGAAGTCGATGCCACGGTTTTTCGGGCCAAGTCCATTCCGAGATGGTAGCCGGGGGCATGCTTTCCGATTCTTGGCATACTCTACATTCTCTAGTTAACTCCTCGATGTTACTGTCTATGCCTGGCCACAAGAAAATACCGTCTGGCAATCATCTTCATTTTAACAATCCCCATGTGTATTTCAATGCAAGTCATTTAAAATTAAAGATCTTATTTTGGGGGGAATTACCACTCTTTCACGCCATTGAAGACAACCAAACTCCAAACTTAATTCCTCATTGATCTTATAATGAGGAGCTAGTGGGTTTTCTCTCGGTACCCTTGTGAATTTCCAGCACAGTTGCCTTCTCTAACATTCCTTAATACTATAGACAGTATTTTATCATGGGGCGTCTCAATAGCCACCTCCATAAAAGAGAACGGTACCTCAATCGACTTCCTAAGAAGAAGTACCTGTCTTCATCAAGAGACTTCCCTGACACTCGATTCTAAAGGAAGACGTGACAATGCGTCAACATTGGAATTATCACTAGTTTTTTCGATATTCCACAGTATAATTAAATGCAGCTAATTTTAAGGACCTTCTTTTAATTCTGGATGATGCACATATGGGAATTGGTTTATGAGGTGAAAATATATGAATTAAGGGGTCGGTTGTCTGTGACCAATACAAATTTTCGTCCCAGTAAGTATTGTCTGAATTTCTCAACGCCAAAAGTTATGCTCAACGCTTTCTGTTCTAGTTGAGAGAAACGTTTTTCCGCTTCAGTTAATGTTCTAGAAGCAAAAGCTATAGGGCATTCTTCCTTTCTATCATTTCTATGACTCAGAATTACGCCTAGTCCATAGTCCATTAATAATGATTCACATTTTTTAAATAACATTCGATATTTTTTCGTCCAATTCCATCTACAATTTTTTATTCAAAAGTTAATAGAATAGCGCTAAAATGTTTGCTGTAATTCTTTATGAATCTATAATAATAAATTAAGAGTCATATGAAAGATCTCAATTGCGAAACATTCTTTAGGTTCAGGCGCCTCTATCCCTGCTTTAATTTTATTTTCTAAGGGATTCAGTCCATATTTATCCATTTTAAACCCTAAATATTCCACCGATTTATTTTTAAATTTACATTTATATCTGTTTAACTTAAAACCTTTTTCTTGCAATCATCTAAACACTAGATCCAACTTTTGTTCATGATCTTCAAAGTATTTTCCTGCAACCAAAATATCATCTAGGTAGCAGGCCACACCTGGCAAATCAGAAAATAGACCTTCCATAATCCTCCGAAATTTATTTGGTGCTACCGCTACGTCATATGGTAGTCTTTTATAAGAAAACAACCTCTTTGTTGTGTTTATATCAACAACAGCTTTGGCTTCTTCCGCTAACATTACTTGTAAGTAAGCCTGTGATAGGTCTAGAGTCGAAAGTACGGTGCTTGTAGATACCTATCTAATTCTATTGCTTATTAGCTGTGCATCTAAAATCACCACATATCCTTACACTACCATCCTTTTTTGATGCCGGTACTATTGGAGCGGTCCAATATGCATGAACTATAAGTTATAAAATGCAAGAATTCACTAAACGATCAATTTGATTATCTACTTTGTTTTTTAGAGAGAAGGTAAACTTCTGGCCTTACAAAACAAAGGAGTCACATCCTTTTTTAAATTAAAATTTATTCTAACGTCCTTTAGACAGCCCAAATCTTTGTGAAACAAATCTGCTTACCTATCCATCAAATTTTTATATATTTAAATATATTTCTATTATATTCATTATTTAAAATTTTAATGCTAAACAATATAGAATAATCAAGTTTCAACTGTTTAAGCCATTCTCTTCCTAATAAAATTACCTGGATTTTTTCATTTACAACTATTAATCGTAAATATTGGTTGGCTTCTTTTACAAAAACATTTCTTTGATCTATAATCTCTATTGATTTACCACAAAAGGATTTTAATCTTAAATTTGTTGGAAATAATCTTTTACCTTGCCAATAATTCTTATAAATATCTTTAGGTATTAACGTAACTGGACTTCCTGTATCTTTTGTAAAGCACAAAGAATTATCATCTACTGTTAAATTTATTGTGGCATCAGTTTTCGCCCTGTACAGAATATATAGAGTCCTCTTGTACAAATTTACATCCCCACATTCTTTTACTAGCTTTGGCAGACCCTACTTAAATGACCCAGTTTATTACATTTTTAAAACAAGTCTTTGTTCTATGAGGTAAAACAGATGCCACGTGTGAATGTCTTTCACCACATCTATAACCACACTATTTTGCCTTTGCCACTTTGCCTGAAAGGCCTATACTGCGCCGTACTATTATTGTACTCACCCTTTTTATCCTTTCAATTCACAGTGGATATCTTGGCCACTAATTTATCTTGTAATTCTCTTGTATTTATCTCCGCAAATTCGAACGAGATCGCCACTGCAAAAACTTTATCCAGGGTGACATCGTCGTCCTCTTGTAGTAGCTTCTTTTGCAGGATTTCCGACTTGATTCCAGCCACAAAACGGTCTCGCGTCTATGGTTCCCAACATATCGACGAAATTACAATTTATTGCCAAATGTTTCAATTCTCTAAGATATTCCGAATTGATTTTCCTTCCTGCTGAATTCTCTTTAAAATCTGCATCGCTGTGGTATCACTTTCTTCTTTGTATCCAAATGCAGCTTAATTCTTTGAATGATAGTATCATAGGTTGATCTTTCATTAGACCAGGAAGGAAATGTCGTTTCCCTGCTTCAAAGTTTCAGAATCTGGTAGCGAGGTAAAAATTAGCACTTTAATCTCCTCCTTCAGATGCCAAAAAGAAAGCCTCAAATATTTGTACAAAAAAGATCGAAGTGTCCTACACTGGGCTATAGCATCTAAAAGGTACTATTAACTTTGAACTTGTCATGCTGACCTTTTCTACTCCTTTGTTTTCTTGATCCAGATAGTTTAAAAGATGTTAATCTTAACCCATTTTCCTATTTTTTCCTCTCCATAAGCCGAGAGTCAGATTTGTTTAAAAGATGTAGTTGTTATACTTTGCATAGACAAACCGTTTTCCTCAGCTTTTTACTGGCTCTGTAGATCGCGCATCCTCGTCGCCACTTTTGTTGTGTCGTAATTAGACGTACAAGAGCTCAAACTTGACCATGGCCAACAACAAATGTCCAATTTATATATACATATATTTTTACATAATGAGGCTTTAAATAATACAAATAATATCATCTATTTACATAAACAACGGTTAATATATAGCGAGAAGAGTAAAGGACTGAGCACAGATCTCTGAGGTACACCAGCCCATGTTCTTCGGTCCTTGGAAAATGTTCCATTGACCCGAACCTTTATCCTTCTTCCCTAAGAAGTCTGCAATCCAGATTAAGGTTTTTCGTCTTACTCCGATGTTGTGCAGCCTTTCAAATAATTTCTACACTCGATCAAAAGCTGAGGTCATATCCAGGAATACGGCCGTTGTCTTCCTTTGGGCGGTTTTTCCTAGAAATCTATTATTGATTGACAGAAGTAGAAACAGTTTAATCAGTTGTACAGTGTCTGGATCTTTAGGCAGTTTGGTAGAAGTTTATTTTTTTATTGTTAGTGAGCCAGACTATGAGCCTAGAGTGGATAATTCATTCTGTTATTTTACAAAGTATGCTGGTAAGTAGCAATTGGCCGATAGTTCTTGGCATTCCTTAGCATCTTTGTTTTGGTTTCAGTATTGGCACTATAATTGATATCTTCCAATTCTTTGGTAGTTTACCAGTTTGCCATTAAATGTTCAGTATTCGTAGGAGTTGATTTTAGCTTCGTCTCCAAAGTGTTTTAATCATTTGACCAAAGATTAGAGCATCTCCAGGTGACATCTTGGATTTAACTTTCCTATTGATGAATTTAGCTCATTCAGTGTGAAGTCTCTCGAGTGAATATCTTGTTGATGGTAATTTCTTGCTTGTTTAACTAACTTGTTTTATATTATTTTTTAGAGTCCTGCCTTCATTCGTATAGCAGAGTCTGGAAGTGCTTGAAAGATATTCAGCAATTATGTCAGCCATCTGTTTGTTCGTTCTCGCTGTTCATATCGGTTAGATTATTGGAGGATTAGTGTTGGTTTTGATTGTTTTAATAACACTAATTATATTCCAGTGATGGCTTTTCCTTTTTTGGATCCATTTTTTTCGCAGAATTCTGCCAATTTTTCTTGTTTGCATATCCAAATTTCTTGTTCTATATTTTGTGACTAATTTCAATGAGTTCCTTTATGATTTCTTCTGTTTTATTTGTTTTAAGAAGTTCATTTTTATTGTCTCTCTCTGCAATCATTGCCTCGAATTGTGGTCCTTCCAGTAAAGTATTCACAGGTCTTACGTCTACCTCTAGGTATCGATACTTTTGCAGCTTTGGATATGTTCAAAGAGAATTTTTCCATTTTTTTGTCAATCGTTCTGTGATTTAATTCTTCGTTGCACAGTTCTTCAAGCTTTTCTGTAATTTTTTTCCAGTGTTCTTTTATACTGTTGGTAATTCTCAATTTTGAATTTTAGGGTTGTTAAAATTGGTCTGTGGTCACTGATTGCACTTTTCAGAATTTTCGATTGTGTTGTGGGTGCGATGTTGTAATTTATCGCTGTGATGTCTATTGCGGATTCTGTGCCTGTGGACTTGGATAGATAGGTGTTCTTTTCGTTATTTAACGGCGTAAGGTCGAGGTCGGTTAGCATGTCCTCAACCTGCTGACCTTTGTTATCCTGGACAGGTGATCCCCAAGTTGGTCTTTCGGCGTTAAAATAACCAAGTATGATTGCGATATCCGAAGACGCTTCACTTAATGTTTCTATCAGGCTGTATTGATGCTAAGTATTATCGTGGTGATAAACATTATGATTGGAATTGTTTTATCTGTAAGATAGTTTCAATTGCCTGAGCTTCTGTCGTGCTTTCTCTAGGCTTACTCTGATTATAGGCGATTTCCTTAAATTTGATTTCTAGAGTTTTAATCAAAACGGCAAGTCCTCCTCCGAATTTTCCCGGTCTGTCCATTCGTAGTGTTGTATAATATTTGATATTGAATCTCAGATTCTGATTCAATTTTGTCTCCTGAGGACAATTAATATGTACATTGATGTCACAGAGAAGACAAGGTCAGCTCTTTATTTTCCTCTGGGTACCATTTATATTGAGTTGTAGTAGATTGAATTGTGTCCTCGTAGTAGATTTCTCATCATGAGCTCGAGCTGCAGCTCCTGACGCGGCGGTTACCCCGGACGCGGTAGCATTACTGGAGATATCAGTTTTGCTATTCATTTGAAAATGGGTGCGGTTGCAACATTAGTCATCTTGGAAACGAACCAGAATTTGGTCAAATATTCCAAGGGTCCAGGGGGGACCGCAAGGAGGTGTGGTCGAACTTCTCCCCTTCCCCCTGGAATGCCGTCACTACAGGATAAAGCACTCTTGGTGAATTTTTTTAATTGTGATTCAGAATCTGCCACTGAAGCTTTAACGAGCGTTTCGTTCCTTTAAAGATATTCGAAGCGGTAAAGGACCAATGAGTTGCTACTCTTTAAAGCGATTGATTAAAAGTTTTGAGGAAACTGGATCTCTGGAAGCAAAACCTCGGAGTGAAGACCATCGACATGCAAGTCAGTGGCTGTTACGGTTTTGCAGAATGCTGAAGCTATTGAAACGTTATCCACGTATGGAGAAGTAAGTGCTAGACAAGTATCTCGACAAAAACGGGGATTT